>JAJIZJ010000344.1:0-598597 GCA_022606455.1 Callitettix versicolor
GTTTAACGACAAAGGCTTATCCAGAAAGCACATTTTGGACGCCGTGAAAGACTCAGTTGCAAGATTGGGTACCTACATTGACTTGCTCCAAATTCACAGATACGACCCTGAGGTTCCGGATGAAGAAATCATGCGTGCTTTGAACGATGTTGTTGAAAGTGGTCAAGTCAGATACTTGGGTGCTTCGTCCATGAAATTGTACCAGTTTATTCAGTTGCAACATACGGCCGAAAAGCACGGCTGGCACAAATTTGTATCGATGCAGAGCATGTACAATTTGATCTACCGTGAAGATGAGCGTGAGCTCAATGAAT
This sequence comes from Callitettix versicolor, assembly GCA_022606455.1. Classification (NCBI taxonomy): domain Eukaryota; kingdom Metazoa; phylum Arthropoda; class Insecta; order Hemiptera; family Cercopidae; genus Callitettix; species Callitettix versicolor. The sequence continues at coordinate 315 of JAJIZJ010000344.1, forward strand.
ACTGTCAAAAAACCGGTGTTGGTTTGATTCCATGGTCCCCTAATGCCAGAGGTTTACTTGCGGTTCCTTTCAACTCTGAAAAGACAAAAGAGAAACTCAAAAACAATGTAACCACTGCATTCTTGGGAATCGATATGGAACACGATAAGGTGATTATTGACCGAGTTGAGGAAGTTAGCAAAAGATTGGATGTACCATGGTTGAAGTAGCATGTGCTTGGTTAATTGCGAAAGGAACACACCCAATAATTGGTGTCACTCTGAGAGAAGCCATTAAGCCTATAGTCAAGTTGACTGAGATCAAGCTCACCGAGGAACAGGTGAAGTATCTCGAGGAGCCATATCGTACCAAGGCTCCAGCTTGGGTTCCTCGGTGAACGATATATACAATTTGGATTGTAATTAAATCTAGCTTTGTTTGCAAACTGCTTGGATGTAATCACTAGGCCGTGTTTTGGAATTAACGGTACGTTAACTCTGCTAAAAGTCGCCGAAACCAAGGGCGAACAGCATTCGATTCAGATAGTCTCAGCTAGTTTGGTCTTCAATAAAATTTGTCCTTCATATTCGGTATGGTAAGCACCAAAATCAACTACACCCTCAATTTTCACTAACAATTGTGTATACTCTTATTCTCCCACTCCATCGTTAACTTTATTCGAAATCTACCGCCAGGCAGGCACCGAATAAAATCACCGACAAAGTCGAGTTGACGAAATCAAAAATTAAAAGACCCACACTTCCAAGCGGAAGTTGGCACTTTCCATGCAGCGCTGTGCAATGCAAACATAGAAAAGTGGTTCCAGAGCTTCTTGATCCTCTGTAACATCTCGAGGTAAGTATGAAGATTTTTTTGAGAACACCGCGCTTTTATAGTGGGCGGTCGTGCCCGCGCACATAATGCTTTTCGCAGCCATTTTACTTTTTATTTAGTTTTACTCCATATCGCCAACCTAGTCAAAGTTTCTCCACTATTGCGAACCAAAACGTATTTATCCTTGTGGTCCGCCGAGATACATCCAATACCAGTGCAATTGCCAAGTTTCAAGTTGTATGCTCCACTTGTCACAAAACCAATGAGTTCTTTGAGGTCGGGCCTATCGGCACAAGTGCCATTTCTATAAGCGTTTAGAAGAGACGGCGGAACTTTGTAGATTCTGGCGTGGTCAGAAATGGTACCCTTGTTAACCAATTCAAGTTTGACTTGGTGAACGGGAAGTGGAGGAAATATGGGCTCCACCTTATAAGTACCGGCTGCAAATTGTTGATGAAATGAGTTGTTTTTGTCAAAAAGCTCAACGAGTAGCTTGTTGTGGTCTTGACTAAGACGAGAGTCCTCAATTGCCAAATAAAGATCATTCATTGAGTGGATTTCCCTCGCTGTAAAAGCATCGAAACGTCCATATGCTACACCATCCAGTACATTTGGATGCAATTTGCAATTAAATATGATTTTCTGTAAGAAGAACCAGTCGCACCCAAAGGGGTCAACGGTGTTCTCAAACAGGCGGTAGTCTTTCCGTTTTGATTGTGGAAGCTTATCGTGAACAGATTTGGAAATTGTCAGTCGAACGAGATTCTCAGACCATCCTTGGGCTAGGAATGGGTAATCGGTGGGAAACGTAGGATGTCCCCTTTCGTAGTTTATTTGGTGTAGCTGCTTGGCACCACCAACATGAACCTCTGGAACCAGAACTAGCTTGATCCAGAGTGGTAGGATCCAGAACCATGGACAAATTACGCACCAAGTAGTCGCAGTCTTGGTGACGAAAATGGGAATTGAGGGCAGGCTGTCAATGACAAACTTGGCTATGGAGTTGGCGAGAGGTGATGTGCGCTGGAATTGGTCCGATAGCTGTTTGGTTGTGTGTTGGTTTTTGTATGAATTATTTCGCAGTTCGGAACTCAACAAGGCAGCGGCATGGGAAGCATCAATGGTTGAGGTTGAGTCGGAATTGGACATGGAGATGATAAGATCTGGAAGCGACGGCTGAGATTCACTCACGGGAGGCCGTCTGGAGTGTTTCCAGAACCGTGGGTCTTTCATGCCAAGAACAAACGTAGTTCCCACAGGAACAGAATCGCAGTTATATCTGGAAATTTGCAACCATTTGGTGGATGAAGGACCATTTTCAACATGGACCACCCTACTGAGACACGACAAGGCACGGGGACCTGCCAATTCCAAGCTTCCGAGAGCATAGCGACAGTCGTAAATTGTATCTGAGTTCAGCTGGACGAATTTAAAGACTTCAGTGAAAACGGCAGGATGCACTCTTATCATGACAGAAGTTTCAAAGCACCACACCAAGCCCTTGGTAACCTTATGTGGAGCATAGATCCAGCCATGGTATGTCTTTTGAGAAGGTTTCCCAATTTTATTGGTGAGTTTGGCTACTAAAGCCTGGACGTCGGTGGATTTTGCAACCATGGTTCCATAGTACAGTGTTTCGTGAGCAATGGCTCCGGTACGAGCTGCTCTGTTCGTGGCTCGATAGCACTTTTGGGTTGGGCGCTGAGGGATCTGGAACCCCCATTGCTTTATCATATGGAATCTTTTGGCGTGCCAAATATGAGTCGGAGTCCAAACGAAGCGGAGTTGTCGTTTGGCATAGCGGCGACCAGGAGGAGGGCTGGCGAGCTTGTTTTCACCCACTATGTCGAAAGAGCCCATATCATTGTTCAAGATAGGTTTTGAGTCTGAATTTGAGTCTGAATTTGAGTCCGAATTGGACTCTTTCTGATGTCTTCAATTTGCTTGGAAAGACTCTTTATTCGTTCTCGAACAGTTCCCGAGCCTTCAGATGGCAATTGGCGGAGCATACGAAGCTTGGCAGCAAGCTTTAACAACTTTCGAGACATTTTCAACCGGTATAACTTCCGGCCTCGTACTCCAGGTTTGGTGGATGATGCGCCCGAAGCGCCGGCCAGCGACTGGTGCATTTCTCTCAATGCCCGGTTTCGGAGTCTTTTAGGGATCCGCTTGACATTGTGGGACGCTGCTCTTCGTCTGAGTGTTCTGGGAAGACTCTGGAAAACTCTGGTGGACGAAGCGTACTTGGAATTGAGCTGAGCTTGTTCCATCGACTTGATCTCAAACTCACGAGATGCCACGAATTCCGGCACCGAAAGCACCCCATCTTTCAACGATGGGTCGGCATTCTCGCTGCGAATGACTCTCGCTGACTTGGGCGGCATGGATGGAAGAGTGAAAAGATGAAAAGATGAAAATGGATCAGTGAGTCTCAAATGAAAAGTTCGCGATGAGAATAAAGATGGTGAGAATACAGATAAGAATACACAATTTATTACAATAAGAATACAATTTATTACTAAGAATACAATTATTATGCAATGGTAGGCTATGCCTTCTATGGTCTCTCTAATAGTACGCTACACCATACAACGTCTGCAAGTGGGTGTGTTCTCGCTGCCATTCGGTCAAAATTCGCATCATGTTATCTTCCAATAGTAACTCCGATTCGTCTTCAAAACTGCCGTTTTTCCGCTTTTCCTTGGCCCTCTCCTTGAACTCGTGGATCATCGTCACTAGCTTGACGATCCCCTTGGCTCCTATGAATGCATTTTCGTTGTCATCTTTGATATCCACGTTGACCACATGAACGACCTGCTTCACTTCTGTGTCCGCATCTTCCTTGTTCACGAGTCTATACATCAAGTCGTCAATCACAGAGTCGAAACAACGCTCCTCACACGTTATAACCAAGTCAAACTTACCTGCGTAAGCATTGGCGTGCCATTTCTCCGGAGCTCGTTTTACATGTCGGTTACGATTCAACATATGAATCAACCCGTTGGACTCGTACATCTTGTGGGCTTCCTGGCTCATCAAGTCGTTGTATATATCTTCGTAGGGAGTTCCAAACTCGTATACATTTGGTCTGTCGATCAGAGGACCTGGAAGTCGAACAGCAGATCCAGTGCCAAACGATTTTACATCATACCCAGCATCTTTTAATTGTTTGTGTGACTCCATGGACCGGTTGTTATTGGAGGCACAAACTGTGCATATCTTAAGGCTGTCGATGGCCATGGAAGTGAATGTGAAGAGGATCGAGAGTAATGTTCGCGCAGAATTTCGAGTGTGAAACTGCGAATGCTGCGAAATGGATGCGAAATGGACTGAGATAGAAAATTGAGAATAGGCTACTGTATTGGTAGAATTATGATTAAAGAGACCGAAAGGTAGATCTATATATATTTGGTATCTACGAGACATATCCCAGATTCGTTTTCGAAAAGTGTTCCACCGTATGACCTAGAGAGCGGTAAACATTATCGAAGAGTATAAGCAATGCTTTTATCTTACTGTCTTCTCTTCAAACCCAGCGAGAGCCATTGCATACCTCTATGTTTTTGATGACTTCTCCCCAACCAATACCTCTTCATGCTCTTCAGCCTCTGATTACATGCCCGCATGCTAATCCACGATCACCATCGACGACTCGCTGTCAGAATCAGCCTCTGCATCTGCCGTTGCCGACCGGTTGTTTTGGCCCAAATCAATAAACTCTTCTTTTCTCCACCTCGACGTAGTCGTTGTAATTTCGAGCCTCGTGGAAATGGATGATTTTGTTGCCAGTAGTACGTCTTTTAAGATCTGCGTAGTCTTCATTATTCTTCAAGACGATTCCTGCCATCATTGATGGGTCCATATCGCTTATGTCCAGCTTCTGATACAGACTGGAATGGTAAGACGCAACACCAGCGCTGACATTCTGTGGGTAATGAGGATCCAAGTACAACAACGATGTGCCCTGATAGCCAAAGAAGTATAGGCTTGAAGATGGTTTTCCCCCAGCTATGCCAGCAGACTGTGGCACCTCCAAAAGCTGGAGCAAGCTGGAATGGTACACATTATTGACATGGTCTATGCCTAGACGGAGAGGAAGAAGAAGAAGAACGGGAAAGGTTTGAATCTGGTCATCGTAGATATCACCGCTCTCGCACACAAGCACCGAAAGCGGCACGTTTGTGGAGGAATTTCGTGCTTCACAGAGCCGTTTAATGGACAAAGAAGCAGCACTGGGACCAAACCATTGGCCAGGTCGTACTCTAAGCGGCAGATCTGATGCTACCTTCACAAAATTATGAAGCGAAAATGCCGCTGAGCTCGTGTCAGCAAACAATTCCACATCAACCACATAGCCCGCTCGGTCTATGGCGTTCGCAAGCACACTTTGCGACGTTCGAATCATACATCCCCACCCCACATCGGTGGTAAAATTGTCATTGTCCACCAAACTGTGGATATTGGCAAACGTATTGCCCACATTCTTATTAAAGATCATCGACTGGACAAAATTAAGCGGCAGAGGTCCATCTTCATGTTTCTTGATAGGTTCGAACCCCAGTCTATACGACATCCAGTATCGTTTTTTCACTTGTTTTATTACCTCCAGGTCTCCTTCTCGATCCCGGTCCCCTTCTCGGTACGTATGGCCCAAAATAACCACCGGTTCGGCTGTAATTGATTCCAGCAGCAGCCTTGTGAGCAGCAGCCAAAACTGACTGAGTCGGTGCAGCGGCTCCGAGTTCATTTTATTGTCACTACTGTGGTCCTGGGATGGTTCTGGAAGGTCCTGGGATGTTTTCGTCGTTTCAAGCTGGTTTTTCGTGTCCCAGGTCATCCTCTTTGTATCGCCACGGTCTGGTCTTGTGGTGCACACAGAATACTAACGTGGGGCCAAGGTGCACCGGTGCGAATGCGATCCGATAAGGCTGCTTGATGAGCGCGCGGCGATTTTGTATGGCTCGTGGGAACAGAAGAAACGGGTCACGTCGTGGTCTGGGTGCCACAGGTTCGTCTGGAGCATCCAGGGGTCGCAACAACAAGAATAGAGGGCGCGGAGGTTCAAGTAGTACCTCCAGGAGAGCCGCAAATGGAGGTAAGCATGCAGGAGCTGGAAAATACAATGCTCCGGAGCTCATGGATTTGGAGTTTGGAGCCATAGACGATGTTAATATGGGCACTGGGTCGATGAGAAGTCTCTCCAAGAGACCTGGGCGCAACACCATGATGCAGGAGGCTTTTTTGACATCAAAACATACAGATAGATTCGTTGGTGAGCCGTTGCGAAAACGGCCCATCGAGTTCATCAAGGCGAAGGAAGTGTATGACCCACGTGCTATTCTCGAGAAGGTGATAAACAAGGATGAAGCGAAAGATGCGGACGAAGCAACAGGTATTACTGTTAGTTTGCGCGAGACTTCTATTGCTGAGCAAAACGAAGACAACGTCAATTTGGATGATGAGAATGAGAAAGAGAATGAGAAGGAGGACCATGTGGAGCAGAAAGACGAAAAACCAGCAATTGAAGAAGATGAGGAGTCGACGGAGAATCTTCAAGGTTTAAGAGAAGTCGGCGAAAATGATGAAAAAGTCAAAAGCGCAAGTATTGACGACGAGACTCTCGCGCAACCTGCTGAAGAGATTGAAGACAGCGACAGTGAAAGCGATAGCGAAAGCTTTTTTATCGACACCTCGGCACAACCTACCAACTCACCACCCGCCTATGTTCCCAATGACATCGGTCCCAACATCGACTACGACCCAGTATTGACTATTGGGAACGTTCAGTTACACACAAGTGGTGCTGGCCACGATATAACTGCATCGGTCAGATCTTCTACACATCATGATGAGTTAGATCTGCTTGATGAGTTCAGTGATTCAGAGTCCGACGAAGACGCATATGCTGACTATATTCGTCAATTGAACGAACAGGGTCTGTCAGATGAGCAGGATCTGTCAGAAGAAATTTCGCTGTCAGACTCTGAAAATGAGAGTGCGACCGACGCTAATGTGTCTTCGACTAATTCTCCGCAAATAGTAGAGTACGGTTTTCTTCCCGAGGACTATGAGTTTGATGTGTCTCAAATATCGGTGACAAATGTCCGGTTTGGTATCAAGAACCAATTTTACTCGAAATGTTTGGAATTGACTGGCTCAGTAGATGACTACATGTGGGTTGATGAGGACGATTTAATCGATTTTGTGACTCTGAAAGGAGTCAAGGAGCATCGCTTGGAAAGCTTCTTGACCTACATAACCAACGGAATGATCAACAAAACCGAAAACGACGACGAGGAAGAGCAAGAAGTGTACGTTTCATCAGATTCAGAAAGCGACCGCGAGATTTACGGAGGAACCGCTCCCGAAATCGATGAAGATGATGATGGTATTGCGGATTTAGTGGCATTTTCGAAATCACTGACAAAGTTCAGAGACACAATAGACACTTCTGCTGTTGGTACGACGGGCAAAGGATCGAGAAAGCAGCTCGATTTGGAGCGTTTTGCTCAATACGAACTTGACGATGATATCATTGATTCGCTTCAGCAACAGTACAAGATCCGCCGAGAGTCCAAGAAAAGCAAGAAACAACAGCATCAGGACGAATTGATGGAAGAGGGTCTTAACAAGTACAATCTTCTTTTAAAATACCCCTACACATTACACATAAAGGACATTAAAGACGAGTTTGAATCGTTTCTTCATAACCCAGCGAGAGACGACCTTTCGTTTCCTCCATTGGATCCTCATGGAAACAAAACCTTGACCAAGATGGCCAAATGCTACAATTGTAAATCGGCAACTCAAGGAAAAGGTATTCGAAGGTATATTCGTGTTTCCAAGTACAAACGTACTTTCAAGTATCTTCCTGATTATGGCCATATCAATGCCATTTTGAGACAGCGTCCGGTGTTCAATCGAGTCGATCAAAAGAGACCCAAAGAGGAATATATAGCCACCGATGGAAACGCTACAAAAGATCGTATTCGACAAAGAAACAAGTCAGGACACAATGCCTATATACCTGAGGGACATATTGTTGGTGGAATGGCACCGGAAATTGACCACACGAATGTTGGTCGACAGCTCTTGGAAAAGCTTGGATGGGTCAAAGGTGAAGGATTGGGAGCTCATGGCAATAAGGGAATCAGTGAGCCACTTGTGGCTACCGTCAAAAAATCTAAAACGGGTTTGGGTCAAACAAGGTATTAGACAAAAAGATTTATAGAATGCATTACTACTTACGCTTCTTGTTCTTTTTCTTTGGAGGAGCAAGGGCATGTCCAGTAGAATTGACATGCTGGAATAGCTTATTTCGAGAAGGAAACGACTCATTACACACCGTGCACACTTCCAGTGAAGTATTGGAAGAAGTTTGGGTAGATATCTTTTTTCCTTCTTCTTCTTTTTGGCTTTGTTCCCAGTCGTCGTCGCTATCAAGATTGACTTTAAGACCATTTTCAACAGATTGAGCCAACTTGGCAAGATCTGTGTCTATATCACTGTCGACGTCATTGTCCACTTCATAGTCCGGCTTATTGTCAGAATCAGCTTCTTCAAAACCGCCAACTTCATTCACAACTTCGGCTTCTTTCTCATCTTCTTTCAGATCTTCATCTTCTTCTTCAGCTTCTTTCTCTTCGTCCTCGCTCGCTGTGGTAAACTCTTCACTTTCTTGGCTTGTTTCTCCGTCCATTTTATCGATTCCAAGCTCAATACCCTCCTTTCTCATGCTCCATTTGAGTCGTTTCACCGCCTTTTTATGCTTGTTAGACAGCTCGTGCATCTCAAACTGCCGCTTTGTTTTAAACTGCTTGTTGCAAACGACGCAATCGTAGTAGTCGTCATCTTCGGGAGGAGCAAATTCATCAAACTCGCTATCAGAACTCGACCGAAAGTCCTCCTCAAGAATTCTTTCCACTTCCTCGAGTTCGTCCAAGTCAAGTTTCTGCCAGTCTTGAACGTCAAACTTGGTCCTAGCCATTTCTCGCAATTCTCGGTTTCTTTGTTCTTTGACCTGGCGCTCAAGCTCTTCCTGATGCTTTTTCTTACGCTGTTTTTCAAACTCACTTATGCCACTTTTGACCCGCGGATCTCTCTTTTTAATGAACTGAACGTAGCTCCGAACAGTCTCGTTGTACTCTTTTCGTGCACTGTCACGGATCTTTTTATTCTCTTTTTCCATAAGTCTTTTCGTTCGGCGATCGGGTGCTGAAGAGTACCGATAACTATCTTTCCACGCAAATGACTTGACGGTCTGGAAACTGCTCCACTCCGTGTAGAAGCGTCTTACGTGTGTGGTATAGTCAGATGCACTGTTTCCAAATCGTGGAAATTTGAGCATAGACGAATCGATAACGTTGACGTTTGGAGCATCGTCTTTGAAAAGTTCGTATTCTTTCAAACCTTGCAGTCGAGCATGACGAATCTCCTCGGCCGCAAGCCGCTCAAATAACCGTTCGGTGACGTTATAGAAGCCTGATAATGAATCATCTATAATGGTGTACAATGCTGGGTTGAAATATCTCATAAGTTCCTCTACAGAAATGCTGGGGATGGATGGTATCGCCTCGTCCTCGGTACCATAGTCGTCGTCGTCTCGAAGGATCTGATTCTTGTGCGAATCATACCATGACCGTTCTTGGGGATCAGATAATACTTCATAAGCCGCTCGCACCAATGCAAATCTTTGTGTTGCACCCTCTATATCGTCTGGGTTTTTATCTGGATGGAGCTGAAGAGCCTTCTTACGATACGCTCGCTTCAAATCGGCGTCCGTAGCTGTTTCGGAAACCTCTAGAAGCTCATAGTAGCCGGTTTTCATCGCCCTCTAGTGTTACTGAGCTAATTACGGTGATAAAATTGAGAAGAGCCTGCATCTGTGCACACGATGTATTTTTAGCTATAAACACTCTACCAACCTTTCGAATGATAGTCATTCTCTATGTATTCGTCCTTCACCTCTACCTTTTCACTCCGAACCACTTTAGGAGGAAGAGGAACTTTCCCCAATCGATAGTCGATGATGATAGAGTCCTTGAGTGATTTGCTCAATTCCGTTGACAACATCGATCTTCGGGTCAGCTTGGGAGACATTTTTGTGCCAGCTGCTCGAGGGCTTGCTCCAGAATTCGAGTCCAAAGTGATTGGAGAGGATTTTGTGGACGAAGCCGTTGCGGGAGAATGGTCAGAGTTTTTGATGGACGTTGGTGATTTGAGTGAACTCAGTACAGGTTGAGGATCATAATTTTCCTCTGTTTGGTAGACAGGTGTAGTCTTTAGCTGTTCCAAACTGGCATTTTTGCGTGCTTTCGCTCTGGAGCTGAAGAGTCCGGACAAACTCAACGAGCTCTTGGAGAGGAGGTTTCTGAGCGAATGCTCATGAACAGATCCTGAGTATTTTGTGAGACTCGACGAGAGGGCGTCATGAGGGCTTGTTGCTAGGCCATCTTTACGCTCGTTGCTGTTGATACTATTCGACGACCGGGTTACGTTGAAGTCAGAGATGCCAACAATCAGCTTCTGCTTACCAAGCACGCTATCATCTTCATCATTATCGCTAGAGTAATCGTCGAGTATGTTATTTTTGACGTTGACATTGTGGAAATGGGGATAGTTTCTTGAAATGTTCAAAACACTATGGTGTTTTTTGGAAAACAAAATCGATGGTCGAGTTGAATTAGATGAATCGCGACCGCTACCTTCGATGGTGATGATTCCCGTGGTGGACGAGCGCTTCAATTTTGGCTTGGGGTTGGCAGTTCTGCGGTCGGGTGCTGCGGCCAATTCACTCAAGAATAATCCTGAGAGAAGTGATCGGGGCTTGCCCAACAGTGGAGTAGGAATCGTGTCATTGGAACGATGGGGTCATGACGTCGGTGAGCGAACCCGTGTGGGAGTGGCTCAAGTCACGTTTATGAAAGTTGAGAGAGTGATGTTGCTCGGCGGGCGGTTCTTCCTCAGATGAAACCGATACCCATTCGCTGTCGTCGTCAGGACGCGACAGACAGGAGGCATTTTCTGGTTTTTTCAGTCTTCTGAAAAGACTGGATAGGTGACCTCGGGTGGATTTTTCAGAGGATTCTGGTGGTGATGGGGAGTTTGCAATGAAAAGATATTGGAACGCAGGGGCAGTTGATTTGCAGATGATTTGTGAGAGGAAGCGACCGATTTGGCTAGCTTATTGACGGAAGATTCCTCTTCAGACTCGGCAGGCTGGAAACCACGCACGAGCGATGGAGATTTTGAAGATTTGCTAGGAAAATAGCTGTCTGAGCGTTCTCGGGCTGTGTTCTCGAACGGTGCCGAGAGAGCTCCAGTATCACTATCGGAGTCGTAGAAATCGTCCTCTTCTTCGGAGATGTCGGATATGTCCTCGCTATCGCTTGCGCTTTCTTCAGGAGCTGTTGCTGATACCTTGACGTATGGGAAAAGAGGGTGGTTTGTGAGTTGGAATTGTGGTCAAATAACGACGGTCTTTTTTCGGATGACAATTCGATTTTCGAGTCTGATTCGACTTCGGAGTCGCCGCAACGTTCACCATTGGGCGGAGCTGTTTTGGGTTCGGTTTTGCCGACTTCGTGAGCCGGTTTATCTCGCCTAAACATTTGAGCTGGCGACAGATGGGAAAGAAGGACGTGAGCGGTATGGGGAGACCAGGTTGTGCTTATAGATACCAGAAGTGATTGAGACATCCGACTATGAAGGAAAAGCCCAGAAAATGGACGGAAAACTTCACCAAAGGTGAAACCGGATAAATGTGGAAAAGTATGTAAACGAAGAAAACAGTGAGCCCCGAATATTTGCGTCCACTATGACGCTTTTGTGGTTATGGAACACGAGGAAATAGCTTGGAATATGTGAGAATTCTCTAAATTTACATCCACTAATTAGCTGCTTCCAACAGCACGATTCTGTCGCAGCTGATAACCATGACCGTTTTCGCATCCTGGTCTTGATTTGAATGACAGGGCGTGCGCGGCCCACGCGATAGGCGGTGCGACCGTGGGCAGAAGGCGGGAAGATAGGAGGAGGTAAGAGATTGGGACTGTAGATGGAGTTGTGGAAGTGTCAAAAATTGGGGAAAGGTTAATTGTAGTTTTACTTTTTGGGGTTTTTGGGGGTTTTCAGTATACAATATTTTTCGTATATGCAATTGCCAGCATCTATTACGGTGTTTGTCATCTCGATTTCGCGCGGTATCTTGCATCTTCGCACACGCAAAGGATTGATTTCGCTTATGAGTGTTCGATTCGCACTGTTGCTTAGGCTCATAAGAAAGTTTCAAAAAATGTTTTCGGAAACCTTGAAATACTGAAATGTTCTTCCTCTGAGCTGCTGCCAACAATATCGTCTTATCATCCATATTCAAGTCCAGTTGGTCGGTAACCTGCAAGGTCATTCACATACAGACAGTGTTACTCTCGGGAGTATTACACTATGACTAGCCGTGGAGTTTTTCCCACAATCTAGTTTGAGCTGTCTAATGTCTTACCCAATTGCATGGCAATAATGAGCAGCGAGAATAGTTCAATTGACAAGGATAAATCCCATAAATGCCATTGTTATGTCCTCGTACACCAATAGACAGGTTGGCTTTCTTCGCTTCACATAGTAAATCTACCCAGCTCACCCAGTCGCTTCGAAATTTTGCAGCCAAAGTTGAAGGCTTATTCTAAACTACTGCACGGCGGGAGAACTTCCGACGATCATTATTTCACTAGCCAATTTGAGCTAAATACTGTGCAGTCGCTCGGTATCAATTAGATTCCTGCATTCTCCTTCTTGAACCCAAGGAGCCAGTAGCTCCTAATTGAGACTCACCTTTGTTCAATTGTAATTCAAGAAAGTCCTCTTCAATATCGCCATCTTTGGAACCAAATCCGCCTCCACCGGGAGTTAATATTTTCACTCTGTCGCCTTTCCCGACTATGATCGTATTTTTCCCGCCAAGGTAGATATTCCTTGTCGAAAAGGTGCCTGTTTCTTCGTTGTAGCTGTTCTTTATCCAAACGTTCCGTCCTTTTTGGCCATTTTCTCCTCCAGCCATACCATACGGTTCAAAAGTTCTTCTCTCCAGCAAACAGGTCACCGAAAGGTTAGGGTAGGTAAATTCAATCTCTCGAACGACACCGTCTCCACCACAGTGTCTACCCTTTCCACCCGAATTTGCACGAATTCTGAAATCATGGACCACTACGGGATATCGCTTTTCGAAAACTTCAACATCTGTCATTCTGGTATTCGTGATGTGACACTGTACAGCTGATTGGCCATCCCATGTGTGTCCAGCACCAGCCCCACCAGCAATACTCTCGTAATATCCAAATGATATGTTATTTTCTTTATCATCAATGCCGAATGTTAGGTTGTTCAATGTACCTTGCGATGCTCCTGCAACTTTGAATGCTCGCAATATAACGTCAACAATTCTCTGAGAAGTTTCAACGTTTCCGCCAACAACTGCTGCCTCGAAGGAAGGGTCAATAACGCTGCCTTCTCTTGTTAAAATGCTTATTGGTTTGAGACAGCCGTTGTTCAATGGAATCTCCATATTAATAAGTGTTCTGAGAACATAAAGTACTGCTGAGTGAAGAATAGATTTCGGAGCATTCAAGTTGCCAAAAATTTCATCTCCAGTGCCACGAAAATCAAAAATGGCTGTACCTTCTTTCGAATCAATAGAAATTTCAAGACATATTGGAGTTCCGTCATCTAGGTAATCGGTGGCACTTAATATACGGCCCACGAACTTCCGCTCTGTCGATCTCAAAAGATTCTTCACAGCAGTCTCAGCAACCTCTTGAATTCCTGACATGTACAAAGCAACGACCTCGTAACTGTACTCATCAGTGAGCTTCTTCAATAAAGTGAGACCTTTGTAGTTTGCAGAGACCTGCGCCTTCAAGTCAGATAAATTGTCAGACAAACATCTGGTTCCAGACGACCCTGGGTACTTAGCGGGCTCTTCAAGTAAAAGACGAGTCATTCCCACGTCATCAAACTGTCCCTCACTGTAAAGTTTGTGGGTAATGATAGCTGCTCCTTCTTCGTATATGACCTTAGAATTTGAGGGCATACTACCAGGTGAAATGGAGCCGATGTCAGCATGGTGTCCCCTCGAAGCTGCCCAGAATAAAGGAATTGTGGAATTGTCGACAAAAATAGGCGTAATAACAGTGATATCGGGAAGGTGAGTTCCACCGGCTTTCGGATGATTCGAAACGAAAACATCTCCAGGTTTGATATTTCCATTCCACAATTTAATTTGGGCTTTGACTGCAAACGACATAGCACCAAGATGAATAGGTATATGCGGGGCATTTGCAATAAGGTCCCCATTCTTATCAAAGATTGCACAAGAAAAATCCAAGCGTTCTTTGATATTTGTCGAAATTGCAGTTTGCTCTAAAGTCTTGCCCATTTGTTCTGCAATAGACATGAACCTATGACCAAAACCGATAACTGAACGGGATTCACAGTTGTCTTTGATATAGTCGTATTCCTGATGTTTTCAACAGATAGCAAGATGTGTTCCCTCAATATAACACCCTCTGATTGCGGATCAAGCAAAACGGTTTGAGTATCATCTAAAATAATTGCTGGCCCTGGGACCAAGTTTCCACAACTCAAGTCATTCAAATGATACACTCCGATATCGAGCCATCCATGAGTTTCGAAATAAGTCATTTGCCTGGAATGAGCATCGACTATATTTAATGATCCAGACAGCTTTAGTTGACGATACTCAGCAAACGGATTATGAACAGATCTTTTGCCAGTATGAACCTTTAAAATCACTTGAATGTCTTGCACGAGCACTGTTCTATCTAATGTGAATCCAAACTCACGGTCGTGGCGCTCAATGAATAAAACATCACAGTTGTGTTCTTCACCCTTTGGAATAAGTAATTTTGAATCAGCCCCTTGATAGTGCATGTTCAAGTAAACCTCTAAGGTAGTATCAAATTCTGTGAGACCTTGCTCAGTATAATCGTCGAAGGCTGCTTGTACTGCGGAAGATATAATTCTGTTGATATCTTCATGGCTTCCACTGTTATACTCAAACGAAACAGGATACTGTTTTTCGATCATGATATCTGCCAAACTAATACCATACGCAGATAGTAATGAAGAATATTTGTGTAGTGCAATATGCTTGATTCCCAAATTGCGTGCCAAAGCAACCGCAAACTGACCACCGGATCCCCCAAAACAGGCTAAATTGTGGTCTGATGGATTAATTCCTTTCGCTTCAGTTAAAGAACGAATTGGTCTACTCATAGACTCAACTGCAACCTTTAAGAAGCCGGCAGCAACTTCTTCTGCTGAAAGTGGCGAGTCATCGGGTCTCTCACTATTGATTTTCTTGGTCAATTGATGCATAAGGTTAGCTGTAGCATCTAAGCTCAACAGTTCGTTTTGTCCAGGTCCGAAAATCTTGGGAAAGTATCCTGGAATCAATCTACCAAGAAATAAATTTGCATCTGTAACAGTTAAAGGTCCGCCTTTTCTATAGCAAGCAGGACCGGGGTCTGATCCTGCTGATTCTGGACCAGATACAAACATTCCATTTCTCCAGAATAACATGCTTCCACCGCCCGCAGCAACAGTTGAAATATCTAATTGTGGGGTCTGAAGGCTCACCTGGTTAACCACTGTTTCGTATATGTGCTCAAAATTTTCGTCAAACCTGCTAACATCAGTTGAAGTTCCTCCTGCGTCAAAGCCAATGGTAGCCTTTCTTTCTTCGCTATCATAACATGTCAAACCATAGCCAACTAAGCCACCGGCCGGGCCAGAAAGAATCGCTTTTAGTCCAGTAAATTTATACCATGGGCAAAGACCACCGTTGCTTTGCATGAACAAAAGTTTATTTCCGAGCGAATCAAGCCCGCCTTCAAATCCATCGCTGATACTTTTGATATACTCATGCAAAATTGGGCTCAAATAAGCATCAGCTACTGTGGAAGATGCTCGATTCACCATCCCAATCATTGGCTGAAGTTCATGAGATACAGAAACAGAAAATCCAAGTTTTCGACAGATGTCTGCAACCTTTTGTTCATGAATAGGATAGACGAATGCATGCACAAAACAAATGGCAATACAATCAACTGTTTTCCTCTCGTGTAAAGCTTTAAGCTGGTTTTCGATTTGCTCATAATCTGGCTCCTGTAAAACTTTAATCAACTCGCCGGATGCTCCTCGTCTTACATTTTCGTCTTCTTCAACAATCAATTTCGATCCTCCACCTTCGCTAAATCCAGCTGGCGTGACTCTTTCATCAATCTCAAGTACTTCACTGTATAGTTGGTCAAACTTATGTGCGCTGAGATCAAATATATCTGGCCGAGTTTGGTTACCAATGGCTAAAACATCCTTAAACCCTTTAGAAGTAACTAAACAAACTTTCGCTCCCTTTCGTTCCAATAATGCATTTGTAGCAACAGTCGTTCCCATACGCACACTTTGAATATTGTCTAATTTCAACTTTTGTCCCTGGGGTATCTCATGGTTTTCAAACTTGGAGAGAACTCTTCGAATTCCTTCAGTAGGGGCATCGAGATAGTTTGCCGGATCTACTGAAAGAAGCTTGAAGACATAATCTTCATGTCCATCCAATTGGCCAATCACGTCGCAGAACGTTCCGCCTCTGTCAATAGAAATCTTGATTTTAGGTTCAAAATTGGACTTTGTCATGAATGAGGATTAATTTCTTGAATTGCAATTGATTACAGAGCCCGCTTTAAATGGTATAGGAATATTACATTGACATAATAGATAGGAACCTCGGCATTGGAGTTTTTATCCGATCTTCTCTTAACGATAAGACAATCGAATTAACATACTTGAATGTATGGCTTATTTGCTTATCTTGCAACAATACTACTAGATCGGACAACTAGTTGGGGTTCCCGCTCTATATACAGGAAAGAGCATCGGCTGCAAAAAAGACACTGAATTTGATTGACATCTGATCGGAACTGTTGCCAAGCAAGTGGATGCATTTGCCCAAATCTGCTCGATATAAGAGGCAGGATGTCTTGCTTTCTTGGTACAGAGAACAACTTGCAATCTAATATGTCAAATGAAGTCGAATGGAAACCATTGAACGTAATTGTATTAGGAGGTGGCATTGGGGGCTTGGCTTGTGCGGTTGCGATGAGAAAAGCTGCACATCAAGTCACGGTGTATGAGCGATCAGACTTTTGTGGGGAGGTTGGAGCTGCTATATCTTGCGCATCCAATGGGGTAAGTGGCTCCACGAATGGGGAATTGATATGGAAAAAACCAAACCGGTAATTTTGAAATCTTGATCAAGCATCGTTGGAATGACGGCGAAGTGTTCGAAACTCTCGCTTTTGATGGATATGAGAAACACTTTGGTGTCCCCTATTATAATTTCCACAGAAAAGATATTCACAGCTCGCTCTATGACGCAGCTACGAATGTAAATCGCGACGGAACTCCTGCTCAAATAGTGCTCAATCATGAGGCTATTAATATTGATTATGAGACATGTTCAGTAACTTTTGAAAATGGAAAGACTGTTTCGGGAGACATCATTCTAGCTGCTGATGGTATTAGAAGCCGGACGAAACCTCAGCTTGGAATTACGCCCGTCTTTGAAAAGGCCGATTCTTCTTGTATCAGAGTTTTGTACGATTCTGAAAAAGCAAAGAAATTAGGGTTACTCGACTTTGCTTCAAATGATGCCATTGAATTTTGGGGTACGAACGAAAATAAGATTGTGATGTCACCTTGCGAAAACGGTAGAACAGTTTGCTGCTTGTGCTTTTACAAGTGTAGCGAAAAGTCCTACAACACCTTTAATCGTGAAGTTTCATTGGAGAGGCTCCTTGAAGTTCTCCCCGACCTTGACCCTCAACTATGTCAAATTTTCAAGGAATGTGGATACGAGATCAAAGAATGGGGTTTGTATATCCATGAGCCTCTTCCTTACTTCTTCAAAGCAAGCAAGTCGGGAAAGAAGGGGGCAGCTCTTGTTGGTGACGCTGCTCATCCAATGATGCCGGATCAAGCCCAGGGTGCAGTTTCTGCTATTGAAGACGCAGGCTGTCTCGGAGAAGTCTTTTCTAAAAAGTTCGGTTTAAGTGTCGAAGAAGCTTTAATGGTCTATGAGCTGGTTAGAAAAGAGAGAGTCACTAAGATCCAAGACGCTTCTTTGAGAGCCAGAAGAAATTTGAATGAGCGAATGGGCTGGAACAAGGATTTGGCGAACCCTCACAAGCTATCTCTTGTAGAGGTATGTGGTTACGATATGAAGGATCACATCAAACAGGCTGTAAACCTGATCAAGCAGAAGCAGTTTGTAACGTATTCAGCCGAACAATTTGTACACATCCTTTCATAGGTATTCACTCCAATTATAAATCATTCTTCAACAATAATTGCATCCAAATCGTCAAAAAATTCGTTCAACAAATTAATGTCTTCCTCGTTATACTGGAAATTCAAAGGGGAAAAAGTATACCTGGCTCGAGATTCGCTGCTGAAACCATGTACCCTTTGTGAAGATAATTGACCAATTATTTCGTCGTATCCGTTCGAAATACTCTGATTAATATCATTAATTATTGCTTTTTCTTCACTGGTATTATTTTTCATTCCCATACTGAAATCCAATTGAAATTCAATAAGTGCAAATCGATTCAAAATATCAATATAAGACGACTGACCTCTCGCCTGGAAAAGAACTTTTAACGAGCTCAACAATTTTAATATTTGCTTGAATTTACCTTTGGCTATGAGATTTCCATGCAATCGAATTTCAATAAGTATATCCAACATTACTTCCAATTTGCGGGTTAAACGCTGTGCCTCGAAGTTGCCCGTGGAGTTAAGTTCCTCATCAAGTTGAAGGATTAGACAAATGATAAGACTTACAGTTGAACTACATATGTAATCCAACTCAGTTATATCAAAGATGTAGAGTAGCCGTTTTCTGCGAAGAATTAGTAATATCTGTACGGATTTACTTGTGGATATCGCAAATGCTCTCAAGGCTTTCTGAACACCATTAGGCAATGTCTTGATCAAGATATTGCTATTCTGAAACTTCAATGGGTCTCGAAATGCTAGTATGGAAAACCTGGCTAGATGTAGAACAATTGGAACGGATACGAGGTGAACATGATGATAGTAGTTCAAGTGGATTCCAAGAACAAGCTTCTGAGATGGACTAGTAAAATTTGGAGAGCCAGGTTCCGTTGTACTTAACACTTTCTGCGTCAACTCATTAATGTCCGTGAACTTTTGGCTCATCGCAGTCAACTCTTCAAGTGTCGATAAGATCGACTTCAAATAGTTCTTTGTATCCATCGCCGAACGCAGCGTATATACCTCGTGCACAATTCTCTCCGCTATTTTTGCTAGTTCAATATTGAACTTGGTAGAGCTTGAAATTGATTTTGGTATTTTAGTTTCGATTTCCTGCTCATGAAGTAAAATGGGCTGGCCAATCCTACAACTGAGAAATCGGTTCAATGAATATGTAGACCAGAATAAATACAGGTGGTCGACCCCTTCTTTGTTGAGTCGATTGGGGTACAATGACTTCTTATGAAGATTTAAAGCTATGCATAATTCCAAGGCATTCAAGGTCACCATTGCTGATCGATTCTTCTTGTCAAAGCATCTCATGTACAATGCAACGAGTCCCAATAATTCTATCACTTCTAACGTTTCTGATGGATTGTGGTGAGAAATAGTTAATAATTGCATGGCCAGTGGTAGATAGGACATTACGAGCTTATATGGAGTTAATCCCGGAATTTCCTTTGTAGCTAAGGACGAGCCGTTCAATTTGTAGGCAAATATCAGCCCTAGCGCTGTTACCATTAGCATCTTGCAACCAAAATACTGATAGTCTACTCGAGCCGATGGGAGGCGTAGGAATCCATTGCCTCCCGTACAATATCTTGTCACATCCTTCATGAACTTGGATGGATCAAACGTTAGAAATCCGTAGTCAACATTATCCAACATTAGCTGCAATGCTTCTTCCATTTCCTTTAAAGTGAGGGACGTGAGATGATTCTCGATATCAAATTCGGTAGTGCTCATTCCCTTGGCAAACATGACTGAATCATAATTATCTTCCTCTACTAGGGAAGTAAAATTGGGCATAACATCAACTTCTGATAAGTTTTTCTTGAGATCATCATCAATACACCAATGTATGAGATTGTAACATACTAGTTCACTGGAGCCTGATCCCAAAAATAGTGAAAGATTCATTTTATTTTTCTCCATATTTTGGCTGTTCTCTGCTTCAAAGTAAGCAGGGAGGCTTGAAGTTTTCAGCGTACTTATAATCTCTTCTAGCTCGCGAATACGACTTTGAAGAGCATGGATTTCTGTGTCCATTACACTTATTCTTCGTGGCCGTCGTGGGCGATTTTCGAACACACACGGCAGTTGGGAAACGTTGCAATTACGACATGGCTGAGTGCCAGTACACTTCACCTTGCGTACACGGCAGCGGACGCATGCTTCATGAGATTTGAGGAAGCTACTAGCTTCATGTTCCATTAGCAGTGTCATATTTGCATATCATCTGGGTTCCTAGTGTAACAATATAGGCCTGCATAGTAATGCATAGATAAGAGTTCGGGATCATCAAACTTGTTCCGATCGCTGAACAACTTATCTGCCGGATTGGGTGCAAATTGCTATATCTGTAGCTGTGGTTACTTTGAAGTGGCATATTGATAAATAGCCAAAAATCCAAGCAGCTTCCCATTGATTATGGTTGGGAAAGAAGACGTGTCCATTCCTGGAACAGTTTATATGGTTGACCTCGACGGTCTGCAAAGATTTCAAGAAACCAATACTCATGGGGCAAACATAATATTAGTTCCACAACCAAGCGATGATCCGAACGACCCACTCAGATGGCTGACAAGAAAGAAACTTCTTCAATTTTGGTTTTTATTTTTGTGGGCTTTTATGCAAGGAGTTATTACGAACTGGACCGGCCCGGTGTTCAGCATTTGGATGGAAGAGCTACCTTGTACTCAGGTGCAATTGAATATCGCCAGAGCTCTCATGCTATTATTCTTATGCATGGGTTGTCTCTTTTTGCAGCCGTTAGCCTTGAAATTAGGACGGAGAATGGTTTATGTTTGCTGCACGTTGGTGCAAATTGTGGTCTGCATCATAGGCTCCCAAATGAAGTCAATCAAAGTCTTCTACGTGATGCAGATCCTCACAGGCATAGCCGCATCTCCAGGAGATGCATTAGTGGAAATTTCAACAACAGATGTCTTTTTCCAGCATGAAAGGGCATCCAAATTGACGTGGTTCATTTTGGCGCTTTACGGAGGGTGTGATTTGGGACCGGTAGCTGCAGGATACATCGTCAGTAACCTATCATGGAGGTGGTGCTATTGGATACAACTCATCATATTCTGTTGCATGCTTGTTCTTCAAATTTTGTTTATGGAAGATACAACGTTCTCCCGAATTGACGAGCACGAAACTGCATCCTCTGAAGAGCCCATATTGGCCGAAACGGCTCTTAAGAACAATTACAAGGTCAGCGAGGAAGATGTAGAAATCGACCGGCCTTTACGTACTTTTTGGCAGAGAAGGGCGCTCTGGGAGTCAGAATATGGTGACCATCGTAACTATTTGGCCCTTCTTTTACGACCTTTCTTGCTTATAGGGTTCCCTGGAATCATTTGGAGTGGTCTTGTTTACGGTGCCCAGATGTTTTGGTTATCACTTTTGGCGGTTACCCAGTCTGCATTCTACTCAGCACCACCATATAATTTCAGCGAAGCAAGCGTTGGCTTGACAAATGTTGGAGCGTTCGTGGGAGTGCTTATCGGGATGTTTTATGGCGGACCTTTTGTGGATTATTTAACAATCAAGCTTACCCAGAGAAACAAGGGAGTAATGGAGCCAGAATTCCGATTATGGGCTATGGCAATCCCCACAGTATTTAATGCCGGTGGGCTACTCGCATATGGCTTGAGCATCTACTATGGAGCACATTGGTTCATTTCAGTTGGAATTGGCCAGGCTCTTTTAGGATTCTCGATGTCCTCTTCTGGAGGTATTTGCTTAACATACTCAGTGGATAGCACTCCTAATTTGGCTAAAGAAGCACTTGTGCTCATCTTGGTAATGAGAAATCTTATCGGAATGGGATTCACATTCGCAATTGGACCATGGCTCGACAAGTGCGGCGTTATGGAAACTACCTGCTTGATGTTTATGTTGAGCGTGTTGATCAATGCACCATTTCTCTTGTTCTTAAAGTACGGGAAAAGCCTTAGGATCATGACCAAAGCAAGATATGAGCGCTTTTCAGATCCACATTTTTCCATGGCACATGTTTTTAGATAAATTGATGATTTTAAAGCTATGGTATTTGTTCGAGTTCAGTTATTTTTGAAGACCTGTATGAATGTTGAAACAGAGGTGTCTGCAACAGAACACAACCGGCTGCTGACACAAAGTCGGGTTAAAGGTAAAAGCTTCCAATTAAAGTGGATGGCTCAACTACCACATCTGAGCAACGAATATGGACTCATCCGTGATATAGCTCTAACAATTATCTATTTGTCTTTAGCAGTAGCTTTTATTGCATGAGTTCGATTACGTCAGAATCACGATTAACACCGAACTCCACCTGCAGCCTGCCCCATTCAGTGCGGCACGCATGTGGGAGCAAGTGTGATCATTTTTTCGCAGTCGTAGCAATCCTATAAAGGCAGCAACACCCTACATATAATTTCACTTCCTTAGTCTGATTATTTCAAATCATGGGTAACGGTACTAAAATTCTCGCTACTGGCGCAATTGCGGCTGGTGGTCTCTACTATTATGACCAGAACGTGCAACCAATCTTCTCCCGTAGAAAGGTTCCCCCTGCTCCTAATTCCACCTACACTTCAACTTATGGTAAGCAGGCTGATCCATTCGAAGAGAGAACGAATGAACTTGACCTGCGTGTGTCGACATACAAGACACCTCAGCAAAAGAAGATTGCTCAAAAGGCTGAAAATGCCTATGATTCGATCAAGCACTCTTCGTTGGTCAACAAGTTGTCATCCAAATCGGACGAATTGGAGAACAAATTGGACGACCACAACAAGAACGCGTTGGTTCGTCTTGGCGACAAGTACATTGACTTGGTCAACAAGGTGAGTGGCGAGGGCCCCATTTCTGAGCGCGAATTGCGTGAACGTGCCAACAGACTCCAGGCAAAAGCCGACAGGGAGGCAACTTCATGGTTCAATTGGTTCGGAGCCAAGAAGGACGAGGCCGGCGACAGATTGGATGACGCCAGAAAGCACGCCGAAAGAGAAAAGAAGTCGTGGTTCTCGTGGGGTGAGAAGAAGGCTGACGAGGCTTCCGACAAAGTTGAGGCCAAAAAGAACGAATTGTCCAAAGAGGCTTCATCGTGGTCTTCTTGGGGCCAGAGAAAGAAGGACGAGGCTGCCAACAAGTTAGATAAGGAAGCATCGTCGTGGTCTTCTTGGGGCGAAAAGAAGAAGGATGAAGCTGCCGACAAGTTAGACAAGGAAGCATCGTCATGGTCGTCTTGGGGTTCAAAGAAGAAGAACGAGGCCGAAAGAGAAGTCGACCGCACCAAGAAGGACTGGGCTGACAGTGTTGAAGACACCAAGAGAGCTGCTGAGGAACGTTACAATGCTTCCAAGGATGCTTTGTCTAGCACCTACAACCAGGAGAAGCAAAGAGCCATTGACCAGTACAACAGATCAAAGAATGCATTGGACGAATTGACTCAATCGTTCGCCGACAAGACACATGCACTTTTCAAGACGCCTGAACCTGAAAAAGGAGGAGAAGTTGCGTCGTGCTCGTGCTGACTTGAAGAGCTCTCTTCAAAACTTGAAGTCGTACGGCGGCGATGTCATTGACGATGTCACTTCCAAGTTCAAGTAGGAGTTTGTAGTGAATACACAAGACAGTTGACAAGTAAGCACGTAACTATGAACACACTCAAAGGCGTCTGAGACACTTTCTGAATCGGTATTTCAATCAGTATTTCACTCCGTCTTCTCTCGCATTTTTCACTCAGTTTAAAATTATTTTCGATCTCACATTTTCATGCTCCGCCAATTACCACGAATATACCTGACCAATGCCGAAATACTATCCAAGGACTTCCGCAAGGTCCCTACGCATCAACTATACACCAAATTGGGGTTCATAAACCATCCAAAGCAAGGTTTGGTTCATTGGATGCCGCCTGGTTGGAACATGGTTCGCAAGCTTCAGACGATTATTCACCGCCACATGGTCGGTGCCGGGGCAGAAGAGGTCAATCTCTCTTTGCTTTCATCTGCTGAACTCTGGAACAAAACTGGAAGGTGGGAAAATAACGAATTGTTCAAATTGAACGATGGAGAAACATGTCTAGCAGCGACATGCGAAGAAGAGATTACACAACTTGTGAAAAACCAAATTGCTTCTTACAAGAGTCTTCCCTTGTTATACTATCAGATCAAGGAAAAGTATAGGGACGAAAAGAGACCACGAGGAGGACTTCTTCGTGGTCGAGAGTTTCTCATGAAGGATGCCTACTCGTTCGATATCGATGAAAAGCTGGCTATGGAAACGTACAATACGGTCGTCAAAGCTTACCATGGTGTGTTCAAGGAGCTCAAGGTT
This sequence comes from Callitettix versicolor, assembly GCA_022606455.1. Taxonomy (NCBI): domain Eukaryota; kingdom Metazoa; phylum Arthropoda; class Insecta; order Hemiptera; family Cercopidae; genus Callitettix; species Callitettix versicolor. The sequence goes on from JAJIZJ010000344.1 coordinate 24,804, forward strand.
CCATATGTGAAAGCGGAGGCCGATACAGGAGATATTGGAGGATCTTTATCGCATGAATGGCTCTATTTGCACCCACAAGGTGAAGACACAGTTTTTGTGTGTAAGTCTTGTGGAACAACTTCCAACATGGAGAAAACTTTCTCATTCCCACAGACTCCCCAGGACTGTAAGGACGTGAGTGTACGGTATTTCACCACAAAAGATGGGAACACTTTGGTATGTGCCTATTTTCCATCGGACAGAATACTTCAACCAACACTTCTTAAAGAGGAGATTCCAGATATCGACTTGAAGAATACTGAAAGCGACAAAATCCTCGACCAGTTTTCCAACCCTGAAACCATGTTGAACAAGAAAGTTGTGCGGATCATGGACAGCAGACTCACATCTCGGTCTCATTTTCCAGATTTTCCCATTCCGTTTGTTAACCGTTCCTTCATAACCACACTCACAGACATCCCAATTGTCACTGCCGAGGCCGGGGAGATCTGTGGAAGCTGTGAGGATGGAGAACTCGAGTGTCTGAGAGCCATTGAAGTGGCTCATACTTTCTATTTGGGCGACAAATATACCGACCCACCTGAGTGTACAGTGCAAGTTCCAGGGCCCAATGGGTTACAGAAGAACGCAACTTGATGATGGGATGTTATGGAGTTGGATTGAGTCGAATAATTGGAGCCATTGGAGAAATTTGCAAAGATGAAAATGGGTTCAGATGGCCCGCTGCGATCAGTCCATGGACAGCAACAGTTATCACTTCTGGTGAATTGAATGAGGATTTAAAGCAAAAGTTGGAGTCAATGAACATCGATATGTGTGTGGATTCCAGGTCCAAGGTGGGAATTGGCAAAAAGTTCGCCAGTCGCAAGCAATGGGTATACCGATATGCATTATTGTGGGTAACAAATATCCACAAATCGAGGTGAATGTTCGGGGAGTTGGCAAGGACGAGGTGCGGATGGTGGATGTGGACGAGTTGGGGGAGTATGTGGGGAGCGTGTTGAGAGAAATTTGATGTAAATAGAAAATAGTGAAGAATAGACAATCAGTGAGAATAGAGAATAGTGAAGAGGTGAAAAATTATCAAAATTTAATTGGAATAGTGGGCATTCAAATATATAGCAACGAACCAAACACAGATATTAAAACAATGAGTTGGTACACTGGATGTACGAAAATTCAGCTAAATTGGTCAAAACGTATTCTCGTAATGTGTGAATTTTCACTCTGTCTATCTCACCACTCCAAAATTCCCCACTTCAGCCTTTCAGCCAGCAACACGCTACTCTGCTAATCTTCAACTCTTCCTCTCTTTCTTCGTTTTCTCCTACACTCTTACACTCCCTTGCGTATATTACGACGTAAACTTGCCAGTGATCTTGGCAAATACATGCAAAATAATCACCGAAAATATAAATCCAACCGCCAAAAACAACACCACCAACGGGTCCACACGGAACCCTTGCGCCTCGTCAGTGAATAATTGCATCATAGTGGCCGAAGAACCTCCAGCTCCGGCAGCTCTAGTGGAGACTGGAGCGGCGCTAGCAGCCTGGGACTTCTTGTCGGCAACTGTTTTTCTTTTCTGGGCGTTCCTTAACCCTCCTGGAGCTTGTGACTGTGTTAGATTTCATTGGTACTAAGGTTTTCAGGGCCTACTTACCATTTGACTTGACTGGGTATCTGTGCTGGCCTCACCTGGTAAAACGCGGCGTCGACATCGTGGTGCACTGGAGGTGGTCCGTGACAGTTTCTCGAGGCTCGGTGGTGAATTTTTTTCTCACTGATTTCTTTCCTTGATCGAGGCATATCCAGTACCATAGCCACCTACACCCGGTTTTCCAAAGGTGTTTGCTACATACTTGTGCGTAGAAGTCGTCACAGAATCACCAAGGACTTTTTTCGTTTGCTGATTTTACTCAAATACCCACTTTTTCATTGGTTTTTCCAGTCATCTTTTGTGCTAAAATGGATCTTCGGAACCTTGCCGCCACCCCCAGCCTCGACAGAAGACCGTCTATACTGTCGTTGTCGCTGTCTGGGTATGCTTCCTCGAACTATGGTGGAAATACCACGCCTCAACTTTCCAGTCAACGGTTAAATGGCGGCCGTCAATCGACTCCAGGACTGATTTCCGGTGGTCCTCCTACCGGGATTTCTGGTCCTTCGAGTGGTGCCGTGGCTTCTGCTAACCAAAACCCCTCGTCTTCTGCTTCCAATCAGGCCTGGAGCAACGTGGCTGGCGGCCTGACCATTGGCGTTGGCCCTTGGGTTGAGCAGCAGCAAGCGCAAGCAGCAGCGCTTAAAAAGAAAAAAACTAATGACGATGACGATGATGAAAACAACGACAATAATAACGACGATGACGACGATGATGACGACCTCATTCCTACCGCCATTGTGATCAAAAATATTCCGTTCGCGATCAAGAAAGAACAACTCTTGGACGTGATGACCAAGTTGAGCCTTCCGCTTCCCTATGCGTTCAACTACCACTTCGACAACGGGGTATTCCGGGGACTTGCGTTTGCAAACTTCACCCTGACCGACGAAACCACGCTGGTGGTGAACCAGTTGAACGGTCGTGAAATCGGTGGCCGCAAGCTTCGAGTCGAATACAAGAAGATGCTTCCAGCCCAGGAACGGGAGAGAATCGAACGTGAGAAGAGAGAACGCCGGGGACAGTTGGAGGAGCAGCATCGCACCAATTCTAATGCATCTTTGGCACTGCTTCTTTCGGCCGCTTCCACCACTGCTGCCACGAAAAACTTGAGTGTGGGCACTGGAACCACCACCACTCATACCGAGAGACTCGCGGTGTCGTACCCTGTAGGAAGCACCCCGGTTCCAACCGAACTTAACATGAACGATGGAGATGTGTTGGAATTGTATTCGCAACTTCTTTTGTATCGTGACGAACCGACAAAGGCAGTGTACGAGCTTGCGTTTCCAGCGCTTCTTCCAGCCCAGCGCAAAACACTCTCGCTTCTTTGTGGAGTACTCAACCTTCTCGAGTTGTACGATAATGGGACAATTATAATCAGACGCCGACCAGGCCAGCTTCCCCACCAACCGGTGCCTGCTTCTGCATCCATGATGAACCTCACGTCGTTGCTGGGCCATCCGGAGTTGCTTCGTAGCCAGAGCCAGTCAGCATTGCCGATGCGGAGACAAACTCCAACACCAATGGCTCTCGGTTCTGCCAATGGAGTGGCAGCTACCCCAGGAGCCACACCTGTCGCTTCTGTGATTCCGCCGGTATCAGGAGGCCCTGGAGTCGGTCCCGGTTCCACAATCCAATCGCAGACTCCTGGAGCCCCAAGTGCAACTTCTGGCCAACCATCAATGCCTGGTCTTCGGTACCCAATGAGGTCCAATAATCGTTCATTTGACGTTGCCCCTGGCGCCGAGTCGCCAACTCCACAACACGCGTTCTTTACAAGCCAGCCAACTACCCCAGCAGACCTTCAGTCTCGGTTTGCACCTTTCGGTGGAATGGGTTTTGGTTATAACCAGCTGCAAAATGGTACCGGTGGAGACGAATATTCCACGTTTAATGATCCACTTTCCGTCAAGCTTTCGACACTCAACGTCGACAAGTCGGGAATCTGGGGTCCTAAATGATTAACGACATAGAGTCTAATGACATAAATGTATATGTGGTGTAGCCAAAGAAGCCCTACGTCTTGAACTTAGCGTCTTGAGTTATACCGCCTGCATACAGCGGCCTGCACACGGCCGACGAAGAGGCAAATTTACCAAACTTAAATCAACATCATCAAACGCCCAACTTCCTAAATCGCTTCTGCAACACTAGGTGAACTCAAGATCGGTTATCTAACATTTGTGGGTCCCAGTGCACGTAGAGTTGTTTTCAAACCACCCCCAAACTTATTCCTCATAAACACCCTTCAATATGGGACAAATCCTTTCACAACCAGTGACCGAAAAGCACTCGGAATCTGATGCCAGCAAGCATTTGGCATACGGCTTGTCGCTGATGCAGGGCTGGCGTATCAATATGGAGGATGCTCATGCCACCATTCTCGATTTTTCTGACTCTGGGTCATCGGGCAACTCCACCGAAAAGTCTGCCGAAGAGGCACTGGTGGCCTTTTTTGGCGTCTATGATGGCCATGGAGGCGACAAGGTGGCTATATACACGGGGAAACACCTCCACGATATTATCCGAGGCACCGAAGCGTTTGCTAAGAAGGATTATATTGGTGCTCTTAAACAAGGTTTCCTTACTTGCGATCAAAATATTCTCCGTGATGAGGATATGAAGGACGACGATTCAGGATGCGCTGCCACGTCGGTGATTATCACGAAAGATAGCATTATTTGTGGAAATGCTGGAGATTCACGTACAGTAATGAGTGTCAATGGATTTGCTAAAGCGTTATCGTTCGACCATAAGCCTCTGAACGAGGGGGAAAAGGCCCGTATTTGTTCTGCTGGCGGTTATGTTGACATGGGCCGTGTAAACGGTAACCTTGCCCTTTCTCGTGGCATCGGAGATTTCGAATTCAAGAAAAACCTTGACTTACCTGCGGAAGAACAAATTGTTACATGCTATCCCGATGTCATTCTGCATCCTCTCGATTTAACCGCTGACGAGTTTGTAATCCTTGCTTGTGACGGAATCTGGGACTGTCTTACATCGCAACATTGCGTGGAATGTGTACGTCGTGGAATTTACGAGCGCAAGCCATTGACACAAATCAGTGAGGAGATAATGGAATTATGTTGTGCTCCAACAAGCGACGGACTGGGAATCGGCTGCGATAACATGTCCATCGTCATTGTAGCACTTTTGGATGCTTCTCGTAATGAAACCCTTGATGAATGGTACGAAAAGATTATCGCTAGAGTCGATGCTAATGATTCGAAATACGGACCCATCTCCAGTCCTTACAGCGAGATGTACAAGCAGATGTACGGAGAATATTTTGAGATTGGCCAGCAGGGTAACCAGCCGTCGCGTGGAGGTGCCGGTGGACAGAATTCCATGTTCGGCGGACTTCCCGGTTTAAGTCAATTCAAGCCAGAAGAGGAAGAAGCCGAGGAAGCTGACCAGCAACAAGACGGCGAGGCCAATGGTGCCATTTCTCTCCAGAAGCTACTCGCAAGCAATGCCATCACCAACGAGAATGGAGTCATATATCTTGATACATCGTCGGCACAATCACTATTGGCCCACTTCGGCATGTCAGAAGACCAGGAAAACGACAAGATTGAAGAGGAAAGGGAGAGTGAAAGTGACGACAAGGAGTAGGGTCATAGGTTCAGTTCTAGATATCTAATGGTAGTGTAACACTATTTGTATTTTATCATCACTGCGATTAGAGCCCTCACACAGTGTGCAGGACACTTGTGTATTTTTCATCAAAACCCCAGACGGTTGGAACAACTTGTCGAGGGTTATTCTTTGCCCGAAACTTAAATTCCGCGCGTGGGCGCACTCGCAGTTGCTGATACTTGTTCTGCGTATACCAGGCGTACAAAACTGACATATAAACAATCTACAGTCTACCATATCGGCCAATATCATTTCGCATCCATTCACCAAGGCATTTTCATTTCCCGTATATTTCCATAGTCAGCAGTGTTATGGTGGATCTACTCAACCAGCTTCACATTCCGGACAACCGGCACTACGAGAATGTTGCAAGTGGTGAATATGGGCGGTTTAGGCGGCGACTGTCACATCTAAATGGCTCCTCATCGGCTCTGCCAAACAACACTGATCTGCCAAACAATGTTGATCTGGCGACAAAAAATCGTCCGGTATCCACTGGCAGAAGCCGGTTGGTCACATACAGCAACAAATCGGGCCAGTTTATTGTTCGAATAAAGCTAGGTTCAAGATCATCATCCACTGCACCCACGGTATCGCCAGACTCGTTACCATACAAGGGTGTGTTAGCATTTCCTGATTGCACAATCAACAATACCGAGCCCACGAAAAAGGATCGAGACCAGTTCAAGCGATTGCTTGAAAAATCAAAGAGTTTGATCTCGTCGCAGACTTCAACTTTGTTCAATCGTGCTTCCTCCATAGATTCTGATTCTCCATATATGGTGTCCCAAATTCGCCAAATACGGTTCAGAGACTTTCTCATTGACACCTGGTACTCGGCTCCGTACCCTGAAGAGTATTCCCAGTCGTCGGTAATTTTCATTTGTGAACACTGTCTCAAGTATATGAACTCGCACAAGCTGTACATGCGACACCAATTGAAAAATTGCAACATGTCGAACCACCATCCGCCCGGAACAGAGATATATCGAGATCCTGAGCAGCGTGTAGCGTTCTGGGAAGTTGACGGACGCAAAAACATCAGTTACTGCCAGAACCTCTGTCTTTTGGCCAAACTATTTCTCAATTCCAAAACTCTCTACTATGATGTTGAGCCTTTCATCTTTTACATTCTCACGGAAATAGATGCAAGCGATCCTTCCACCTACCATTTCGTTGGTTATTTTTCCAAAGAGAAACTCAACAACTCCGATTATAATGTCTCATGCATTCTTACGCTCCCCGTTTATCAGCGAAAAGGTTATGGTAACCTACTTATAGATTTCAGCTACTTGCTCTCGAGAAAGGAGTTCAAGTTTGGTACTCCCGAGAAGCCTTTAAGTGACTTGGGGCTTATGAGCTACCGAAACTACTGGAAAATCACTATTGCACATCAACTAAAATTTCTATGGGAAAAGTACTTGAAAGACAAATCTGACTATGTGACGATTTCCGTGGAAAACCTCTGCAAGCTCACAGGCATGATTCCATCTGATGTCGTTGTTGGTCTTGAACAATTGCATGCGCTTGTGAAGAACTTTAATACCAATTCTTATGGCATTGCCGTGAATCTTCGAATCATCGATTCTGTGATTGAAAAATGGAAATCCAAAAATTATGTCACTTTGGACTCTTCAAAGCTCTTGTGGAAACCAATGTTGTTTGGACCTTCCGGTGGTATCAATTCTGCCCCGGCAATGCTACCGCCGACTACTGCTGGTAGCAATCCAGTACACAATAGTATTGCCATGCTTACAGATTTCTTGCGAGACGACATTAACAACCCGTACAGTTTTGAGGAAGAGTCGTTGAAGGCAATCGAGTGTTTGATCGAGGTCAACAAGGCAATGGACGAGGAAGACACCGACAACTATTTGGAGTGTTCTCCAGATATGACATTCCCTAAGAGAAAACCGCCAAAGGTATTTGAGGAGGAAGAGGAACTTCCATTGAGCGTACCACTTGAGGAGCCGGTGGAAACAGGCGTGAAGGAAAATGCCGAAATTGAAGCAGATTCCAACTATGATGAAGATGCGGAAATCGAAGATGAAGAAATCGACGAAGAAACTTCGAGCCCAATTGAAACTGAAAGAGTGTTTCGGCGGTCAAGCAGAATCAACCTACGCAGCAATGGTACAGTTTTATCTCGGTGGCTGCGGCGAAGAATACCAGTGCGTACATCTAAACGGTTGCGCAATGTATGATAATGTATATTAATATGTATAATAGTGGGATTCAATCGACTCCAAATAATTCACAAGACCTGTCGTAGACCTCATCAAGGAAAACCTGGATCTGTTCAGGCTCCTCAAGTCCATACAACGAACACATGATTTGAGCAACCTGGCCTACGAACACAGGTTCGTTTCTCGATTTCACTATTGGATGAATTGCCATGGGTTCCACTGAATCTTTGAACTGAGAGAGTGACTCTTCTATCTTGTCTACAGCATCACTCTTGGCTGTGGGAAATGGAAGTCTTTCATCAAACTTCTTACCTTTGGCTAATTCTTTCAAGTCGTTCATACCAGGTATTTCTGGGTAAAAAAGGTTGGGATAACCCGTCAATAATTTGTGACTAGCGTGTGACTTTCTGATCTCGCACCATGGGGCATCTGTTTCAATCAATAGTTGAGATCGAGGAATCTTGGCGGCAACTTCAAGGTTTTCTGGCGTTTTCAAAGAACACCCATTGACACTAATTTTGAACCCGAGTTGAAGAAGTTGATGTAATTCCTGTTCGGTTCCAGTAAACGAGTGGACGACTCCACTGGCTGGAAAGTCTCCTCTATCGATAAACGGCTTCAATATAGATACAAAATCATCCACAGCGTTTCTCATATGGAGAAAAAGAGGAAGCTTGAGATGCTTCAACGACGCTGCAATTTCGAGCTGTTTACTGAAAAATGTCCGCTGTTGGTCCTTTGTGGAGTAATGTAACCGATCGTAGTCCAAGCCTATTTCACCAAATGCTTTAATAGCTCCTGTTTTAGCGCCATTGACTGCAATTTCTCTGAGCTTGTTGAGCTTTTCATCGACATCCGGCAATAAATCTTCTGAGCCTTTACAGTAGAACTCTTCGGCCACCGTGCACGGGTGTACTCCTACAGTCGAATAGAATACGCCTGGATGGTTCTGAGCCAATTGGATATGATCTTCGCTTTCCGAAATCGTCGAGGAAGTGACGAGCATCTTTTCCACTCTAAACAAACGAGCACGAGCTATCACGGCCTCCAAGTCGGGTTTATGCTTGAGAGAGCCATGGTAAACACCCTGGAACATGGCATCGGAAAAGTTGACCCCTATATCGAAATATCGAGGAGCCCACCGTGACATCATAAAAGTAAATGTTGCAAATTTCGCGCTGAAAATTCATCTTATCACCAAGTTCTTCTTCTTCAACTTCGAAAAAAAATATATGGAAGACTTGGATAGAGAGCTTTCTGCTCAAGAAGCAGCGCTCTCAAGGGACCGGGAAATAGAAAGGGTACTTTCTTGTACCTCTGGCGACCATTTTGCAGTGTTGGATATATGGCCCGGCGAAGACGGTAAGAAAGCATATCGGCGTAAAACTATACTAATTCACCCCGACAAGACGGATAACCCACAAGCTCCAGAAGCCTTTGACAGGCTCAAAAAGGCAGAAAGAGTTGTCAATGCAATTAAAGAGAACGACGAAGAAATGTATTTAGAGCGTGAGAGACTCGAAAGCATTTATAAACATGTGGGATTTGACAATAGCAAACCAGAAACCAGGCTGGTAGCCACCAGAGACGAAGCAGCCAAGGTTCTCAAGCGAGAAAAAGCAAAACTTGAAACTGACCAAAGTATCGAAAGGTATCAGCAAGAACAAGAGAACAAGCGTCAGATGGAACTTCAGAAACAAAGATTGGCCAAGAAAAAACAAGACTCCGTATGGGAAGACCAGCGAGATACTCGAGTTCAGAACTGGCGTAATTACGTCCATAAAGTCGACAAGAAGACCAAAAAGAAGAAGAAAAAGGTATTGGCATAAATCTACCCCACAAATGGTGTGTTGATGTCATCGTGAAAAATCGCGGTTCCTAATAATCACCACCATGCCTTCGTCGGTCCTTCTGTTAGTTCTGGTAGCTGCAGTTTCCTTTGCCACAGGAGTCGTTGTGTGTCGACAATTGCACAATTCCGACCACAAAATCAAAGGCAGAAAGGAAATCGAAGATGAATATGAAGACAGCGACGAAGAAGAAGAAGACGACGTTGAAATCGATTCTCGAGACCTCAACCTGGTTGGCGGCGAGGTGAGAATGACGTTGGTTGTTCGCCAGGATTTGAAAATGGGCAAAGGAAAAGCCGCTGCTCAATGTCTGCATGCAACATTGGCCTTGTACAAGAAAATCACCTCGAGTGCCAGTGCTTCTTATAACCCACAAATGGTTCAAAGATGGGAAAGAAATGGCCAAGCCAAGATCACATTACAAGTTCCCGACCAGGAAACCATGGACATGTTGTTTGCGCAAGCAATGTCCATAGGAGTCAATGCTGCAATTATTCACGATGCTGGAAGGACTCAAATAGCTGCCGGCAGCGCTACGGTGCTCGGATTGGGCCCAGCTCCCAAAGCTGTTCTTGACCAGATAACGGGCGACCTAAAACTATACTAGCTACTAGTTTAATACATCGTATTACCATATCTACACTTTCCACGCCAGGCAGAATCATTTCATAGTCAATGGGTTCACCGACGACGAGGTTCGCCGCTTGCGTTTTGCTCTCTCTATCGTCTCCACATCCACGAGCACATCGTCGTCGCTGTCTGTTTCGATGACATCTTCCACACCAGCGTAGAAATCGTCCACATCGTCGAGGCCAATAGACGATTGGCGTCGGCGTCCACCTGTGCGAGGAGAAGAACGCAGCCCGTTTCTGAGGCGCTCCAAGTAGTCTATTCGGGTCCATATCTCGCCCTCGGTACGCTGTGGAAGAAGTATCAGGAGCTCGGCAAACGAAAGTTCTCGATTCCGGCGGTTCACAAGAAGCTCGTCCTCTTCTATCAGCCATGGAATATGAAGCATGGACTTGGAGGACTTTGTCTTTTTCGGGGTGGTCTTGGAGTCGGAAGCGTCCTTTTTGGGGGTCTTCTTTTTCTTTTCCTTTTCATCGGTTGCATGAGGAATTACCACCGAACCGGACCGACTAAAGTAGCCCGAACCACCGGAAACACTGCCATTGCGCAAGCTTGGAACCGTGGTAGGAGCGCTCACACTCGGGTTCCGCGACGGTCCAGAAACGCTGGTGCCGCCAAAAAGCACCGGCATGTGGGCTAGCGAGTTCAGACGGTGATGCGGGAATGTCATCGACTTGGAAGGAAGCGACAGGACCAGCGACCGCGACGACAGAATCGAGTTGCGGTCGTCCTTGATGATCTGGATGATGGAGTTGTTGTGCACAGGCACCGCCAGGGTGGAATTAGACCGGCTATGGTGGCCCTGTTGCGAGGTAGAGTTTCGAGGCGTGAGAGCCGGAGGATGGCCCGGCTGGTTATGAGGGAGGTTCATGGTGGGATCGACCAGGATTTCGGCGTAGTATCCGCCGCCGTTGCTCGAGGCTCCCTGAGACAGCTGGGGGTCGAGATTGGGTTCAATTCGGGCGGTCACTGGCTCAAAGTCTGACGACGTCGACTCGAAAGCTGGAGGCATTGGACTGGTAGTGTGGGAAAGTGCGTTTAAACCGGCCAATGCCGACGAAATATTGTTGTCGTAGCCTGTAAAAGTGGCCAGGGCCACCGGGGGAGAACGGAGAAGCCGTGGAAAAGTCGTCTTTGTTCTTTCGTTGTCGTTTGACCGAGGACCCAGTGGACGTCGATGGTGGATTATGTCCTGGGGACGCCAGTTTCGGTGGATTCTTGAGGTTTCCCAGCTTGAGCCGCCGCCATCTGAATTGACAGGCGTTGGGAGTTCTGTTGTGGAAGTTACTGGCGATCTCTTTCCACCCCAACTTTTGCTGGTCCTTCAAATGCATCAACAAAATGTCATCCAGCTGGTCCCACGAGGTCGGGGTCCGAGAATAGTTTTTGGATTCCGTGCCCCCGTCTCCTCCTTGGTCCGTAGAAGCGTCAGCCATGGTGTCGTTGTGTTGCCGCTGTTTGGAACTGGGGCCGATGCGGTGGGCGATGATCATCGACGATTTGCGTCACGTGATTAATCTACAAGATACCAACTATATTGAAGTCTTGTGCTCTAATTACTAAATCCCACACGCTCCCCCCAGATGGCCTCGGCTTCCACTATGGTATTGTTGTTGGCCCGCATCTTGTTCATGGTTTCCACATACTCATCATACTCATCACTGTCAAATACAATTCCTCCTCCAGCTTGAAGATAAGCCACACCTTGCTTGTAAACCATCGTCCGCAACGCTATACATGTATCCATGGTCTTTCCGTCGTAACCCCAGTGACCTACGGCTCCAGCATAAACTCCTCTTTTTTCCTTTTCCAATTCTCCTATCAATTCCATCGCCTTGACCTTGGGTGCTCCACTCACAGTACCAGCAGGAAACACCGACCTAAAAGCATCAAAACGAGTTTTGTCCAGTCTTAAGGTTCCACTGACTTCTGATACCAAATGCATAACATGAGAAAAACGCTCAATGGTCAAAAGTCTGTCCACAGAATTACTCTCAGGTGTACATACTCGATTGATATCGTTCCGTGCAAGGTCCACCAACATGATATGTTCGGCACGATCTTTGGCGCTGTTTCTCAAGATTTCGGCGTTGGTTTCGTCTTCCTCGTTGGTTTTACCTCGTTGAATCGTGCCGGCAATGGGATGGGTTACCACCTTACTCTTCTCATCGGCTTTCACCAAGAGTTCTGGTGAAGCACCCACGATTTGGAAATCCACTAAATCAATGTAGAATAGGTATGGCGAGGGATTGACCGTTCTCAAGTGTCTATATATGTTGAAAGGATGCAAGGAAGTAGGCCGAGCCACTCGTTGAGACGGAACCGCTTGAATAATGTCACCTTTCAAGATGTGCTGTTTCAAGCTAGATACATGCTGCTCGTAACCTTCCTGGCCAATGTTGGATGAAAACGTTTGGTTTTGCTTGATAGGTGGTTGTTTTGGATTGAAGTCACTTATAGTGGATGACAACACTTTTTCCACAGCTTCAATCTCATCTCGAGCTTGATCGAATTTTTGTTGCAACTTGGACGTCTCGGCAATTTCAACATTGCATATGATCTGAAACCTCTGGTAAACATGGTCAAACGCCACAATCAAGTCACACATCATAAGAACGGCTTCGGGAACTTGTAACACATCTTTTAAGTCCCGTCTTGTTTTGGGCTCAAAGTACTTTATACAATCGTAGGAAATGTATCCAACCGCTCCTCCGCTCAACTTGGGAAGTCAGGCAATTGGACCTGGTTGTACTGTTTCAACTCTTCCTCGAGCACAGTAATGGGGTCTACATTGGTAAATTCAGGTTCAAACCGACTGGAATCGTCACCTGTCTTGATGACTTTTTCGGCTTGATTCCAATAAACGAATACCTATCCACGGTATCACCATTTAAGGCTGACTCGAGCAAAACGAGGGTCCTCTGCTTTCGTCATTTAAGTTTGCAAGCTTCAAATACGCTTGATGAACTGTCAAATCGTTGTGATGGACATACTTGTAGATGGGATAAAGATTCTTCTTACCTGCCTCGACGGGCTGTTTCTCTACTATGTTCTTGAGCTGCGCAACCAGCGGCTGAATCTCGGCCTGGGTTAGAACTTTGCGTTTTGTACACCGATCATTACTACTTACAAACATGTTGGTGACTCAACTGAAAAATTGAACTTGAGATTATATGCAAATTATTGATATATACAGGATGATGGTTGCAAACTTCAAAGAAGCTCCGAAAGTACCATGGCGCATATAGCGGTCACTGGCTGGACATATGACACCGTACATAACTTCTGAGAGCCTATAATCGCCTCAATATCTGGAGGAAGAATCACACTGACTTCGATACCCAATTCGACACAGAAAGCTGTCGCTACTCTGGCGCTTAGATCTGATGCCAAATGCCCTGGATCAGTGATAATGCACTCGTATTGGTCGGCTGTACTCTCTTGTAACCTTTGGAGCTCCCAGTAATGCTTTGTCCAGCGAGAAGTCAAGTCACACATGGCAGACGAAGTTTCAATTTTGGTGAGTTCTTCGCCGAGAGATGAATAAGATAACGGTCCATTGACATTGTATCCCATGCTTTTAAGGACACTTAGATGCTTGGCTCGGTCAGAATGCAGTAGACTATTGGTATGGCGCATCTGAATGCTACTCAATATTTGAAATTGATTGAGAATTGATTCATAGCTTTGCAAGCTTCTCATCATGTTCACATACCCACCGATGATTCCTCGTCGCAAATGGCGCAAATTCGAGTCGCTGGATACTTCAGTTGAACTGAAACCCAACCAATTGCGGCCTATAATGGACGCTGCCTCGGAAACATACCCGTTTCTATCTCGAGCCAATAATGTTTGCTCGTATGAATTGGCATTATAAGTCGGCAAAAGAGCATTGTTATGTGCCACAAGTACCTCTTCTTCCAGGTGTTCAAGCTCATCTTGACAATGCGACAATATTGGTATGGAGTTTGTAGCACAATACTTGGATGTCATATGTCCCATAAAGTTATCCAATTCTTCGATGAAAGAAACTGAGAGTGTCTCGCTTCGACTACTCACCACTTTGGGGTCTCGATTGCTGGACAAGCCAAGGTTTCTGATCTTGAAATGAGTCTTCATAATATTGTAAATGAACCGAATATTGTGGGTATCCTCGTCGCTGAGCTTGTTCGATTCTTCTGGTTTTTTGCCTCGCCGAAATAATGTAAATGGAAGCAGATCCCCTCTTGCTAAAAGACAGTTCTCTAATGTATCCCATGATAATGGTTTGATCTGAACATGGTCAAGTGAGTCAAAACTAAAAGAGAATTTTCCATCGAGATTCTGAAACGGGCTCGATTCAAAGGTATTGTAAATGAAGCTGAGAGTCAAGCACGTTTGCTGGTTGTTAAAGGAGGTCCTTGCTTTCGTCTGTGGGAATAAATCAGACAGTCCAACAGAGTAGAAATCTGTCTTTTCGTTCCATAACTGTTCTTGGAAAGCCAAGCGTTTGAGAATCTCATCTCTGAACAATGGCCTATCTAGTAAGGAAGACGTTATTGAAGCCCTACTGAAAGCTTCAAAGACACTCCCGCTCGGTGGAAACTTGGTAACGATATCTGGAACGTGGATGTTAATTCGGTACTTTCGACTGTTGAGCTTTTCACACGAGATTGCAACTTCGCAATGGCCGCTTTCAGATGGTAATCCATAAATAACAAGATCATGGTAGTATGAACGTTGTCGAAGATGTGGAAAGTAGTCCTGAAGCTTCTTATCGACAAAGGCATCGGGCATGGGCACATTAGTCAAGTCTTTGACGGAATTGACAGATAGTTGAGAAAGCAGAGGTTCACCGACAAAATTGGCAGAAAGAAACGGATCTGTTTTTTCATCGTATACTTTGATATCAGTTAAGAATCTTAGCAAGCTTGTCAGGGTCACTGTTTGGAAGATTGGTAATTGGGATAAAAGTGTGGTGATGTTCGAATGCGGATACACCACGGAAAACTTTAGCACCTCGACGAGAAACTTGAACTCTTTTCCCTCCCAGAGGTCCAAGAAAAAATTCATTTCATTCTGGTTTTTCGATGAAGCTGGGTTTAGTTGCTGATGGTGAATGTCTTGAAGGAAGGAATTGAAGCGCTTGGCTGACAGGTCAAACTCCTTTTCAAAGCGAGATATCGCATCCATATTGGCAATTGAGTTGACGAAATACTTCTGTGGTCGGCAGAGGGCGGTAGAACAGTTGTAGGATACAATATTGGAGGTTGGCAGAATTAAGGACAGCAACAAGTAGGAAGCTGGGTTGTTGAACATGTGGATATGAAGAGCAAAAAGGAAAAGTGTCTTGCTCAGATATGAAGCGTTAAGTTTTTGAAACATTAATGGAGGAAGTCTGAACGACCTTATCAACTGGTCTAGAGTAATGTTGGATATTGAATGCGAATGGGCAAACTGGGCAAATGCAATGTCCATATGAGGCAGTATGGTTTCCGCTGTGAGAGCGGCTTCTTTGGCAAATTGTTGGAGAAACATAACGAGATGAAGCCGCTGCTCAAATCTGGGGTTGAATCTCGATTCTAGAATTGGTTCAATATTGGTAGTTATGACGTTGGATGCATGAAAAGTAATGGAAGTTGTGGAGATGTATTCCAAGTTATTATCAGCCGAAAGCACCAAATTTTTGCTGTAGTTTTCGTGGAACTTGGACAGTGGTTGCTGGATAACAGCACCAAGTTTTGGTGTATTTGATTCATGATCAATGTACTCAATTATGGAACCAACATTAGGAGGATTCAAGTATGAGTTTTGGATAATTTCAGAAAAACTTGGGTTTTTTGCGTTTAGGATCGGCAGAAAGTCGGTTTTGTAGCTCGTATAGCTGTGGTAGTCGGCATTTGGATTCACTATTCGTGGTCTAGATTCGAAATACTGGGTGATTGCCGACGGAAAGTACGATTCCAGCCAGTTATTATTATGTATAAATGCATTTAGAGTTGTCCCACGAGTCCAGAATGATCGTCGTAGCACACGCACCACATGGGTCATGCGCCGAGCCAGGGTGCAGCGCATATATGGCAATTAGCGTAGTTGGTTATAGAAATGAGGGCCTGCACACATCGCGATGCCATCAACAAAGTGCGACATACGACTGCAGGCAATTGCGAACATTTTATTCGGCTTTGTCATCGGGTGCAAATCGCGGTCCGATTTCAGCATGTGCCGAGGAAGTCGGCGTGAACCAGCCGACCGATCTGTCCCCACACGGGCAGGAAGATGAGCCCAGTGTTTACGCCGTTCAACGGTTCAATTATTGATATAATTGTCGATTGAATGAATTGTCCAAGTGACACTCTTAATTTTGAATTCTCACTTAATGCTTCTAATTGCTTCTCATTTACCTTGCTTCTTCACTTATCATTTCACTTGCTTCTCTCGTTGCCAAATCGAGCACCCTACCCCTCCAACCGTACCCCACAGACCTGGGCCGAGGTTCGCGACAAATATATCATTACCCCAGACGCACCAAAACTCCGCATTTTCCATGGCTGCCCTCATCAACGATTCCCCTGCTGCTATCAAGGAGCATATCCAACGCACGCTCCCTATTGAGCCCAGCTTGCTTGCCAATGGTGTAGCTCTTCCCAACTCGAGGAAACCAGGCTACCTGCACATATACAGGAACGCCTTTTCTGCCGATGAACTCAAGACGGTGCCCCATCCGGCATTGACTACTCTTTACAAGTTCTTCGAGACCACGGTTGCTGCTACGCCCAACCTGAGGTGTTTGGGAAAAAGACCCAAGTTGGCAGATGGGTCGTTTGCAAACTACGAATGGCAGACGTATGCCGAGGTGAGTAAGAGAAGAACCGATTTCGGATCAGGACTTTTCTTTGTTTTGCAAAACAATCCCTACAAAGCCGTGCACTCCGACGACTTTGTGGTGGCGCTTCTCTCTCACAATCGCCCCGAATGGAGCATTGCTGACATGGCTTGTATTGCTTACTCCATCACCAACACTGCTCTCTACGACAGTTTGGGTCCCGATACTTCTCGGTATATTTTGGGTCTTACCGAGAGTCCAGTGGTGGTGTGCTCCAGGATAAGATCAGAGGGTTGATCAAACTCAAGGCTGACTCTCTCGGGATTTGAATAACTTGACAGTATTGATATCCATGGATCCACTTGACTTGTCCAACCCAGCTTCTCCGGACCATGAGCTCGTGAAATACGGTCAAGATAACAGAATTGCGGTGTACGACTTTCTCCAGGTGGAAAAGTTTGGTCAAATTGCTCCAAAGAAACATATTCCTCCTACTCCCGAAACCGTCTATACCATTTCTTTCACCTCGGGAACAACTGGTGCTCACCCCAAGGGAGTTATTTTGACTCATACCAGTGCTGTGAGTGCCGTCACCTTTTGCTTTTCCAATATCAGTCCCGTCAAAGACACAGTTACCTATTCTTTCTTACCGCTTGCTCACATTTACGAGAGAATGAACTTGTCTTTTGCTTTCGCTTTGGGTGCTGCAATTGGTTACCCTCAGAGTGCCTCACCTTTGACCCTTCTTGACGACATTCAATTGTTGAAACCTCACTTTTTGGCGTTGGTACCTCGTGTTTTCACCAAGTTGGAGCTGGCACTTAAGGCCCAAACCATCAACAACGAAGAAAAGCCATTGTTGCGTAACATCTTCACAAAGGCTATCAGCAAGAAAATGGAGTTGCAGAGCATCACCGACGGTGATCCTGGTCACCATATTGTATACGACAAAGTCACGGCTTTGCTTCGTAAGAAAATCGGCTTTCTGAATGTGATCTCGTGTGCTACTGGTTCTGCTCCCATTTCACCAGAAACTGTTCGTTTTATCAAGGCTTCGTTGAACTGCGGTATGTCTCAGGGTTATGGTCTTACCGAGTCGTTTGCTGGTTTGGCATCTTCGTCCAAATATGAGGCTAATCCTGGATCATGTGGAGCCATTGGTGTTTCGTGTGAAATGAGACTTCGTGATGTGCCCGAAATGAACTATACTGCTGACGATGAAGATGGTCCTCGTGGTGAATTGTTGTTGCGTGGACCCCAAATCTTCAAGGAATATTACAAAAACCCTACTGAAACCGCCAAGGCTTTTGATCAAGATGGGTGGTTTCTCACTGGAGACGTTGCCAGAATCGATGCTTCCAACGGAAGATTATACATTATTGACAGAGTCAAGAATTTCTTCAAGTTGGCTCAGGGTGAGTACATCACTCCCGAGAAGATTGAAAACACATATTTGTCGAGATTTCCCTTGGCAAACCAAGCCTATGTTCATGGTGATTCTTTGAAGACTTACTTGGTGGGTATCGTTGGTGTTGAACCCGACATTATTCGGGGCTGGTTGAACTCCCGTTTCAAGATTGAACCTTCCAAGGTGGCCTCGAAGGAAGATATCGTTCAAACCATGAACCGTGCTGATATCAAAAAGAGATATTTGACCGAGATGAACAAGACAGTGGAAGGTGTGTTTCAAGGTTTTGAAAAAGTTCACAATATTTATATTGATGTTGAACCATTGACCATTGAGTCGAATGTGATCACTCCAACGTTGAAAATCAAAAGAGCAATTGCCTCCAAGTACTTTGCCAATGTGTTTGCTACATTGTACGATGAGGGTTCGATTATTAAAGAGGAGTCTAAATTATAGAAACACCGTGATAGACGTGATTTTTATACGTATTTATAAGGGTTCAATATTCCGTTGGGATCGTAGTGTTGTTTGATCTGTTTGATCATGGCGACTTCTGTTTCGTTCTTCGAATAACCAATATAGTTCTTCTTCTGGAATCCAAGTCCATGTTCGGCAGAAATTGATCCATTCTTGGAACTGATCCACTCGTAGACAAAAGGCTCAAGTGCATTTTCAACCACCTTCGAATACTCTCTCACAGCTACGTTCAAGTGTAAGTTTCCGTCTCCAAGATGTCCGTAACCAATTGCATCAACCACTGGCTTACTCTCGTCTTCAGGATCTCTCAATCCTTGAGCGTCCAACTTCTCGTTGACAGCTTCAACCAAGCCATACAAGTCCTTCAAGGGAAGAGAAACATCGTACTTGTAAACTCCACCTCCAATTGTTGAAGCTTCTGGAACCTGTTCTCTCCAAGCCCACAAATTCTTGAGTTGGGTTTCGTCTTGGGCTATGATTCCATCTTCCACCAACCCTTCCTCCATGGCATTGCCCAAGAATGTTTCCAACTTCTCGTCGTCATGTTCCTTGCTCGAACCTGAGGTCTCGATAAGAATGTAGAATGGATATTTTCCGGACTCGATGGGATGGTCGGTTCCCAAATGGCGCTCAGCCAATGCCTGCGAATTACCGTCCATGAATTCGAAAGCTGACAAGATTTCAGAGAGTTCCTTGCGGGCTCCCACAAACACCTTTTGCACAGCTTCGAAAGAATTGACCGCTAAAAATGCAACGTTGAAAACCTGTGGTCTTGCAGGACACAAAATAGAAACCCCGGTGATTATACCTATGGTTCCTTCTGAGCCAATGAACAATTGTTTCAAGTCATAGCCAGTATTGTCCTTTCTAAGCGAGTGCATAGAGTTGTAAATGGTTCCATCAGGCAACACGGCTTCTAATCCCAATACGCTACCGTGAAGTGAGCCATATC
The DNA here is from genome assembly GCA_022606455.1 of Callitettix versicolor. Classification (NCBI taxonomy): domain Eukaryota; kingdom Metazoa; phylum Arthropoda; class Insecta; order Hemiptera; family Cercopidae; genus Callitettix; species Callitettix versicolor. The sequence goes on from JAJIZJ010000344.1 coordinate 44,414, forward strand.
TGAGAAGACGAAGACCTCCAGCATTGGTCGCTACAACTCCACCAACATGACATGAACCTTTTGCTCCGAGATCGAGTGGGAAAATGTATCCATTTTCAGCCAAAAAGTTGTCGGCATTCTCCAAAATCACACCAGCGTCACATTTTAAATTTCCACTAACAGGATCGAACGATCTGATCTTGTTCATACTGGCCAAAGAAAGTATTATCTCATCGAAAACGGGAATGGAGCCTCCAACCAATCCAGTATTTCCACCTTGAGGCACAACAGCAAGCTTTTGTTCGTTACAGTACTTGATAATCTCAGATACTTGTTCCGTGGTCTTTGGTTTCAACACCAACTTGGACTGTCCACGATATTTTCTCATCCAGTCTTCGTTAAAAAACTCCAAATCGCCAGCATCTTGAAGCAACGAGTTCTCGTCTTGCAAGATTGCCTTAAACTTTTCTATATCGGCATTATCCAACTTTTTGTATCTTTCGTCTCTCTTCACTTTATCACTGTACGTTTCCGCAGTCAAGGGAACCGCCTTAGAGTACAGCCTAATGGTGCTTCTCCGTAATAGCGTCGAGCCATACGAGTGTACAAAACGAGACTTGAGGGCCGGAAGTAGGCTTTTTCTTGCCAAACTTGCAACCGACATTGTAGTGATCCGAGTCAACTGAATAAAAATTGAGACATTCGTGCTCTGATACGGGTGCATTGGGTGTCATCATAGAGCAGAACCATGGGTGCAAAATCCGAACTGAGTACTTGTTATCAAGATATTTCGCTTGATTTACACTTTCTTAGCGATTCTGAGTGACTCCAAAGCACTATTATTTATGTGTCTGAATCGCAGCGAGCCAATTGGGTTTCCGCCGTACCATCTGGTGACAATAACCAACATATCCACCACGTTGTGTCGCTCCAAAACTTGCTCTAGTAATCTGTATCCTGCTCCCTTTTCCCCATTGTCTTTAAACCCTTGAGCTATAGGGTTTGACGTTCGCCAGGCAATTATATGAGGATGCGATGCCTTGGCGATATGCTTATTATTCGATACTAGTTGCTCCAAAATATCCGGTATTTGCAGAGAATTTGTGATTGCGATGCTACGTGCCTGAAACTTCGATTTTCGATCGGTAATAACAGAAGACTCGTTCCAATTGGTGGATATAGAACGCAAGTTCTGTACAGAAAAGGCTGAAGATATTCGTTGAAAACGACTTGTAAGCATTTTTTGACCCCCTAGACAATTATTACTGTATCTACTCATCAGGCTCAGTCCTTTAATTGGCCCCAACATCTTTTTATTTTGACTGGTGGCCCTGACCAAATCTGGGGAAAACGCTTTTGTGTAATTTTTCAGCGAATTTTCTTAGTCGCTTCTCACACTTTAAACTTATTATACACCACCAACCATGATCTACTTGAAAACACTTCTTAAGGTGATAGACAACTCTGGGGCACAAGTCGCTGAGTGTATCAAGGTCTTGAGACACGGACCTCACAACTTTGCAAAGGTGGGGGACGAAATCACCGTTGTAGTGAAAGAAGCTCGTTCGCTTCAAAGTGAAATAACCGGTCAATCCGCCAACAACCGAGTCAAAAGAAGAGATATATGTCGTGCTGTGGTGGTCAGAACAAAAGCACCTTTCCGTAGACCGGATGGAAGCACCGTTCGTTTCGATGACAACGCCTGTGTTTTGATAAATAAGAATGGAGATCCTTTGGGTACCCGTGTTTCTTCGGTAGTGGCAAAAGAGTTGAGAGACATGAAGTATAACAAGATTGTTTCGTTGGCACCCAAGACATTTTAGTAAATAGGGGTGAAAAAGTGAAAGATGAAAAATGAAAAATAGGATGAAGTTGAAAGAAAACTGAAGATTGAGATGAAAGAACTGAAATCGAGATTGAGATGAAGAAACTGAAGTTGAGATTGAGATGAGAGGTTCGAGTTGAGAGGAGGCGGACTGCAAGATAGAAGGGGCATGTATTTAGATTTGGGTATCCAATATAATGTAACGATTACTGGTTCTCATTGTGGATTATTGGTTCTTTGCAAAGTTTAAAAATTACCCAAAATTGGTCTTTGCTATAATCAAAAATAGCATTTGGTTATATGCCCTGTTTATTAGTTTAAACATCCAAACAAACCACCTACATCTTTCCTACTCTCCTCTTCTTCTTCCCCTGCTACGTAATTCGCGGAACGCGGCGTAAGACCCAGTCCTCTCGCTAGGCTTTCCTACTCAAATCTAGCGCGAAAAAAATTAGTCACTGTCCACCTACCATGGCTGAAGTAGTCAAGAAAATAGAAAACTTGGTGGTTTCTGACAACCAGGATGGTGCTCAGAAGCCCGCCAAGAAGGAAAAGAAAAAGGATATTCCCCAAAACCCATTAATGTTGAATCCACAACCAGAATTCATCGAGTCTCGTATCAAAATGTTCGATGAATTAAGAGCACAATATGATGCTGAAATTGCTGCCAAGGAACGTAAGGATATCAAAATCACCCTTAAGGATGGCAGTGTACGCGTAGGTACCGCGTACGAGACTTCTCCTATGAGCATTGCCATTGATATCGGAAAGTCATTTTCAGAGAGACAGGTTATAAGTAAGGTCAATGGCACTTTGTGGGACTTGGAAAGACCTCTTGAAGACGATGTATCGCTTGAGTTCTTGGATTTTGACCATCCTGAAGGAAAAGCTGTTTTCTGGCACTCTTCTGCCCACGTCTTGGGTGAATCGTGTGAGTGCCATCTCGGAGGTCTCATTTGTTACGGACCTCCTACTGAAGATGGGTTCTTCTACGATGTTTCTTTCGACAATGGTGAGAGAGTCATCACTCAGGGTGACTTTGGAAACCTCGAAAAAGTGTCCACCAAGGCCATCAAGGAAAAGCAAAAGTTTGTCAGATTGAAATGACCAAAGAACAATTGTTGGAGATGTTCAAGTACAACAAATACAAGGTCAAATTCATTTCCGACAAGATCCCTGATGGAACCTCCTCCACCGTCTACAGATGTGGTCCATTGATTGACTTGTGTCTTGGTCCTCATATTCCTCACACTGGAAAAATCAAGTCGTTCAAACTCTTGAAGAACTCGTCTTCATACTTTTTGGGTGACGCTAACAACGACTCTTTGCAAAGAATCTACGGTATCTCCTTCCCTGACAAAAAATTAATGGACGAGCACCTCAAATTCTTGAAAGAAGCTGCCGAAAGAGATCACAGAAAGATTGGTAGAGAACAAGAATTATTTTTCTTCAACGAAATGTCGCCTGGCTCTGCGTTCTGGTTGCCCCATGGTACCAGAATCTACAACCGCTTAGTCGATTTGATGCGTTCTGAATACATTCAAAGAGACTTCCAAGAGGTCATCACTCCAAACATGTACAACTCCAAGTTGTGGGAAACTTCCGGTCACTGGGGTAACTACAAGGAGAACATGTTTACTTTCGATGTAGAGAAAGACACTTTTGGATTGAAGCCTATGAACTGTCCCGGTCACTGCTTGATTTTCAAGTCGAGAGAAAGATCTTATAGAGAGTTGCCATGGCGTGTTGCCGATTTCGGTGTAATCCACAGAAACGAGTTTTCTGGTGCTTTATCGGGATTGACCCGTGTCCGTCGTTTCCAGCAGGACGATGCTCATATTTTCTGTACTGAAGAACAAATTGAAGATGAAATTGCTGGATGTTTCGACTTTTTGCAAAAAGTGTACGGTGTTTTTGGCTTTGAATTCAAGATGGAGCTTTCTACCCGACCAGAAAAGTACGTGGGAGAATTAGAGACATGGAACAATGCCGAGGCCAAATTGGAAAGCGCTTTGAACAAGTTTTTGGGAGAAGGAAAATGGGAGCTCAATCCTGCCGATGGTGCTTTCTACGGACCAAAGATAGATATCATGATCAGCGATGCGTTGAAAAGATCATTCCAATGTGCAACTATTCAATTAGATTTCCAATTGCCCAACAGATTTGAATTGGAATTCAAGGCTGAAACCAGTTCTCATGCCAGACCAGTTATGATCCACAGAGCCATCTTGGGATCCGTGGAAAGAATGGCTGCCATTTTGACCGAGCACTTTAAGGGCAGATGGCCATTCTGGTTGTCGCCAAGACAAATTTTGGTGGTTCCAGTTGGAGTCAAGTACAACGACTATGCTCAATCCATACAACAAAAGTTGAGTAAAGACCACGGATTCTACGCCGATGTTGACTTGTCAGGTAACACTTTGCAGAAGAAGGTGAGAAGTGGACAATTATTGCAGTACAACTTTATTTTCATTGTTGGTGAGCAAGAACAAGCTGAGCAAAGTGTCAATATTCGTAACAGAGACATTCAATCTGAGCAGGGTAAGAATGAAACCGTCAAGTTTGACGACGTGGTCAAGCAATTGAAGAGCTTACGAGATGAGTTGCGCAAAGACAACAAGTTGGCATAAAGTATATAAATAATTGAAGTTCATCATGGTGTTCTGGGTGTTCCATGTAGTTTGCGACCTCACCGCAAACTGGTGATAATTACATCTTAAATATGTCAGATGACAAGGTAGCCGTTCCCACGAACACACATGAAAATCCCTTGCTCCAGAAGCTCACACCAAAGCAATTTGATGCCAGTGTGAAATTTTATGAAGCAGACCATCAATTGCTGCACGAAGACCGTCAGGTCATAGCGGAAGACCTTCAAAATGTGGTTTTTTCCACAGCGTTCTATGGCTACGGAGCCGGAGTTTCGTCATTTATGATCCCCACTGCATACTATACCCTTACCCAAGGCAATTCCGCCACTGTAAGACGTTCTGCTCCGGTTCCTCGAGGCTTTTTCAAGAAGCCATTTCTCTCGTTTTTGATTGGAGTCACGGCAATGATGGTGACTAACCAACAGGTGTGCAAGTACAAGTTCAATCGCAAAATACAAGAGGAAGACCAGACGAGTAGTCACCGGGCGGCTGTATGGAAATCAATGGATTATCATCAAGCCAGTCTCTTCTACTTGTACTACCGGAAGACGGCGGAAAATCCTGATTTTATTGTCCAGGATCCCCGCAAAGTAGATAACCAGTCTCTCCACAAGGTCCACTACGATCCATCCAAAGACGACCATCTCACCAGTACTTTGGGCATGAAAAATGACGAGGGCTTGTCGCACTGGGACCAGATCAGACTAGCCAATGGGTTTGGTGTGTCTAAGGAAGGTGGGTCCAGCGAAGAAAATGGGTCCAAGTGGAACGCCATACGCCAGGGGATCAAGGATGAGGGTGAGAATAGGGGCAATTGAGTGAAGCTGGAGCTTATGGATCTGGTGCTATTCGCAGCCATCACGAAAATTCACGAGATACTCAAATACAATATACGCAAAACTTTCAGGTACAAAAATTCCACATTAGTCATACTTTCGGCTCACTTCAGTGATACCGCTGACTTTGGACCAAGATACTTGTTCAATTGTCTCTAAATTTTTCATCTTCTTGTCTTGTCTTCCCTCGTCCTGTACCTAACCCAACTACGCGACAACTAACACTTCACCAACTCACCACCATGGACGCCTTTGCTGATTCAGGTGAGCTCTACACCATACGCAACCAGTTCTATACCAACCAGCACCGCAAGATCCAAGAGTACTCTTTGGACCAATTTTCTCCAGAAAACCAACTCAAAGTTTTAGAGTACAAAATCCGGTCTGCAGTGGCTCTCGAGGAAGATGCTTCACAGTTGATTGACTCGGGAAAAAGCTTATTTCCCAACCAAGAGGCACTTTTCCAGTTGCTCTCAGCATGGAACGACCTCAAGTCTTTTGGAACTGACGATCTGACATATTTCGATGATATAAAACTGGCCCAGTTTGAGCTCCAGGCAGTGTTGACTGCCATCTACAGAGTCAAGTTCGAGAAGGATGTGGAGCTGGCAATCAATATTTTGACCTCCTACATCGATAACCTGAACAATTTCAACGAGTTGGAACCATTTTTGGTGTTGGTTCAACTCCACTTGGCAACTGGAAATTTGCAAGCGGCCAACAAGGTGATGTTGGCGTTCCAGAAATTCCCCGACTCTGCCAGGGACTCCATAGTTTACCAGGTGCTAGAATCGTGGATTTTGGCTATCAAGGGCGAGTCCGATAACATCAGTAATGCTTACTACTTTTACGATGAGCTTTTGTCGGCCGATTTTGACAACGATCCTCAGGGCAAATTCAAGTTGTTGAACATGTTGTTTGTGTTGACGTTGCAAATGAAACACTATCCAGAGGTCCAGGAGCTCTTGGTACAACTTAAGGACCTAAACATCACCAGTGGTGATTTTATTGCCAACCAAATCACGTTTGATTACTTGACCAATGGCGGCGCCCAAGCAGAAGAATTAAGAAACCAATTGGCCAAAGTGGACCCTGAACATCAATGCTTGGCCGAGTTCCAGGAGAAAAACGCCCAGTTTGACGAGATCGTGAAAAAGTACCAAACCACATAGATACACAATCTTACATGTAACCAATATAATTGTTCTATCCAACCTATTCAGCTTGCACCGGCTCTGGCTGTTCTTCCGGCTCGATTTTGACCACCTCTCCTTCGTCGTTAAATTTAAGACCTTCTGCCAACAACCGTTTTTCAATCTCCTTCAATTCCGTCTCACGTTCGAGCAACTCCTTGCGTTTGTTGATCAAGTCTTGGTGAACCCGCTCCTCAAACTTGCGCAATCTCTCCTCTTCAAGCTTGATTTGCTCCTCCTTCATCAAATATGATTCCTCGTTGCTTTCTCCATTGGCAGTAGGAACCGTCTTGGAGTCTTGGCTATATTCGAATCGCTTACCACTCAAAGCTTCCGTTCTGTAGTTTTCATAGATTGTATCGTGGGTCAACTCTTTGAATTCACTGAGGTGGGTAATCAATAACACGTTCTTTAAGATGGTGAAATCGTTGTAATCTGGGTTCTCGACATTGATTGGTTTGGCATAAAGAGGATTCAAAACACGTAATTTGAGAATGTCATCTTCGTCTTCGCTTCCTCCGGTGTTTTCGTGGTAAGTATTGGCACCAATAATCGCGAATGGCACCAACGAGTTGAGATACTTGTTATATTCGATGATCTCATCGTCCATATAGTCTTCTTCGTATTCGTATTCGTTGAACTTGTAATAGTTGATGTTGTAGTTCTTCAAGTCCTCCAAAATGAGCTGCTTGTTGAGCTGAAGTTCCTGTGGAGTCAACGAATCGGCTTTCGCAATCACCGGGATAACATTGACCAAGTTATTGACGTGAGTGAGAAATTTCACATCGATTTCACTCAATCCATGACCAGTTGGATTCACCATATACAATAACGCGTGGATCCTGCCATCTTTGAATCTAGGGTTACGACGAACTCGGGATTCTTCCAACAAAACTTCATCATATTGGTGTCGAATAAAATCAACGACTGTCTTGAAATCTTCACTACAATCGATCAGATTTGCAAAATTGGGAGTATCTATGATGTTGAACAGGATCTTGTGACCATCATTATCCTCCAACTCCACGTTTTCATGGCGTAACGTGAGTTTTCTGGCGTATGGATCTTGCAGTGCTGTCAGAGAAGTTGGCACGATCAGATTTCCTCCACATAAAGTGTTTATAAGTGTAGAACGACCACTCCCACTCAGTCCCACCACCATGACGGAGAAGACGATGGACTTTTTGAGGGTCTTACGCTTGCGCAACGCCGCCGACGACGTGTTTGCCTCGTGGATAAAACTCATGAAGAACACGAAAGGTGCGCGCGACGTAAATACACGGCGCCTGCACAGGACAGCCATGGAATGTAGCGAAACTTCAGCAAGCCAGAATAGAAGGGATAGCATGGAAGAACAAATAAAGGGTAAGTAGCAATGTAACAAATGAGCAGAGATAGTAACAGAAAAGCAGATTAGTAGCAGATAGTAGCAGATAGTAGCAGATAGTAGCAGATAGTAGCATGAGCATATAGCAAGAGCAGATAGCAGATAGTACCAGGAATAGCAATAAATAGCAGTGTTAGCAAAAAATACAATTGATTAAAACAATTCTAGTTGTCTAATCGATCCACCGCTTTCTCTTGTCGCCAGCTGACAATGTGGCTTGTTTGACCTTATCGCTAGCAGCATAATGCGACGTTTCAAACGATTGTGCAGTGGCCAGGTTGGTCTGTGATTTACGAGAATAACTCCATCCAGGAGTGATGGTCGAGTAAACAACAGGCGACTTGGCTTTGGTGGAGTAGTATGTAACCGCACTGGTAGGATAACGGGTACTGTATTTGCTGTGAGTAATGGTTGAACCTGGTTGCATTTGCATGGGTGCGTATCTTGTTTTACCCGTTTGTAAAGTGTATGTGATGGAGAAAGACTTTGAATTGACTGCACCTCCAGCTCCATCAACTCCCTCAATAGAGACTTGTGGCCCTGGAGTATCTCCTGTAGCAGTTGCCTTGATTGTTGAAGGTCCAGACATTCCTTTCAACTGGAATCTTTCGGTATAATGGATAGAATATCCTTGTTGAGGGTACGAAGCGTACACCTGGAAGTAGTAGTAACCATTTGGTACCATACTGGCATCAATCAGTGCTTTATAGGAGGTTCCAGAAACTTTTTGAGCTTTCAAAATAGGGTCATCATCCAAACATTTGATGGTTCCAGTACCATCTTCAGCTCCATAGCACAATAAAATGGTGTAAGTAAGTACCTTGGACAATGAAGCCGCCGAATCATCATCGTCTTCAACAGTATCCTTCCATTTAATGGTAACAGCAGCAGACCCTCCTGAAGCCGTATATGTGGATCCACTATCTGGCGCAGTAAGCTCCACGTCAGCTACCACGAATGCACATATGAATGTTAATAGTACGTAGAACACCTTCATACCAAGAACGAGTGTGAATGTTTGATGTACACGGTGAGAAAGAAAAGAAGGCAGTGTTGGCGTGCAGGCGCGCGAGCAAGTGCTCCTACCTCGACTGCAGACAAGAAAAGGGTACTGCAGACAAGAGGCTGCAGACAACAGACTGCCCCTGTCATTCTTGGCAGGGCTCGCCCCGCCACCAGCCGTGTCTACATGATGTCTTTGGTCGTCAATTCATAATCTAATAAATACAGGTCAAATCTATCAATTTAGGCACTCATATCAAGGGCGCGTGCCTGACCGCGTGTAAGTTTTGATGGTTCATTGGACTCCTTTTTGCCAAGCTTTACCATGGAATTCGTTAGGTTGTTAATTAGTGACAACAACAAAGAAATCCCAAGTACCTTTTTCACCATTTTTTGTTGTGCGAAATAGGTGGCAACAAGTCATCTTTATAACAATTGTAATTCGGGGCCCGGAATTAGTGCGATTACCGCCGCATCTGTAATACGGCCGTTAATATGTCCGCTAAAGCCGCGCGCACACGATTCATTCGCACTTGCCACAATAGGCAAGCCCATCAGTCTTCGTCTGTCAGCGATTGTCAGCGAAATAGAACAGAAAATAATTGTACTGTTATGTTGATTATTTCCCCCAAGCTCGGCGATACCAAGTCCGTGGTCGCGTTTCAGTATTTTTGCCCGTCGATGATGCTAAAATTTAGGGTTCGTTTCGGACCGCGGAACAATCTGTTTTCTCCATGTTCCGAAACAGTCACAAAAGTGGTCGGTGCTCGGGTTTAAGTCGGGTTTCGGAGCGGTCGTAAAAGTCGTATCCGTCGTAAACAACGGACGTCAATCGCCGCAATCAACCATGTGCAAATGAAGCAAATAACAATTGCAAACCACAACTGCAAAATTGGTGTGTTCCGACGCTGAAAAATTGTTTCAGATTTTGCACCCAAATTCTCTTTGAAAGCAATTTTTGGATTTCTTAAATTTGAAATTGTATTTTGGTGCTCCAGCCTATTATATGCCAGAACCTGCAAAAGCATTAGTGACACAATGCATTCACTAAAACAGCATATTTTCCCGCCGTGCCTTCCCGCGAATTAATGCGGTTCACGACAATTTTGTTGAATAATATTTCGAAAGAAATTGGTCTCATCACGAACAAAGAAGAGAACAATGAATGAGAAACTACAGAATTTAATGGTAATGACATACTGATGACATACTGATGAGAAAGCGTATTTGTCTAATTGAAAGGAATCGTTAAAGTCCTGCATATTCCACGGTTGCGAAACGGTTTAATGAAAGGCAGTCGGCAGTTAAAGTTCGGCAGTGAAGAAGACCGGCAAGAGAACAAATGAGCCGGAAGATATTGGGGCTTAAAACCACGCGGATGGACTGCCGATACCGTTAATCTGTCAACAAAATCACCAATTTTGTCAAACTGGTGACTGTTTGTGATTTCAAGAACACCAACGAAGAATAAGAAAAAGACAAATAACGTTAATCAGCTTACTACGCTTTTGCCGCCAAACTACACCTTGATTTGATATCGGTACTTTATCCGGCTCCACCGAATTATTTTCTACCTCCACCTCATCGAGACTAAACGTCGGGCCGACGTCCTGCACTTGCAATCGCTAACTGCCCGTTTGGGACCTGCCGCCAACAGAGCAACAACTTATAAAGCAAATCAATTGATCCTTCTTTCCAAAATGGCTCCTGGCATTAAAAACACAAAACTAATACGCTCCTCCCCTATATTGCGGGAAAGTGGTTCGAATCGGCATCCAAGACTACCTTTAAGGTTACTGATCCTGCTACCGATAAAGCAATTGCCGAACTTCCTGATCAAACCCCAGAAGAAATTGACCATGCTATCAAATCTGCTTACGAAGCTTTCAAAACTTATAAGCATACCAACGTGTATGATCGTGCAAAGTGGTTGAAAAATTTGCACAGTCTTATGATGGAAAATCAGGACGACTTGGCTCGTATCATTACTTGGGAGAATGGAAAATGTCTTACTGATGCACTTGGAGAAGTGAAATATGCTGCTTCATACTTTGAATGGTTTGCAGAAGAAGCCAAGCGCATGTATGGACACACAATTCAACCTTCGGTTCCATCCAACAAGGTGATCACTTTGAAACAGCCAGTAGGTGTGGTGGGACTTTTGTGCCCATTCAACTTTCCTCTGGCTATGGGAACCCGTAAACTTGCTCCAGCCTTGGCTGCTGGGTGTACTGCAGTTTTGAAACCAGATGGTCAGACTCCATTGTCGTCGTTGGCCATTGCCTACTTGGCTGAACAAGCAGGTTTCCTGCTGGAACCATCAATGTTGTTCTTACTTCCACCAAAAACACTCCCATGGTGGGATTGAAGTTCTGTGAATCTCCTTTGATCAAAAAGATTTCTTTTACCGGTTCTACTCGAGTTGGAAAATTGTTGATGAAACAGTCGTCTTCCACTCTCAAGAAATTGTCGATGGAATTGGGTGGTAATGCACCTATTGTTGTCTTTGACGATGCAGACTTGGATCTTGCCGTGCTGCAGGCGGTAGCTTCCAAGTTTAGATCTTTGGGACAAACTTGTGTCTGTGCCAACCGTATCTATGTCCAAAGTGGAATCTACGATAAGTTTGCTGAACAATTTGCTGAAAAAGTCAAACTGTTCAAGATCGGCAATGGTTTTGAAGAAGGTGTCACCCATGCTTGTCTTGTCAACGAATCTCTCATTGAAAAAGTTGAACAACACGCCCAAGATGCCATCGACAAGGAGCCACTGCTTTGGTGAAGGGAGGACGTTTACCAGAATTAGGAAAGCATTTCTACGCCCCTACTGTTCTCAGGGACGTTTCCATTGGACTGAGAGTTCTTAAGGAAGAAACTTTTGGACCTTTGGCTGCTTTGGTTAAATTCGATACCAAAGAAGAGGTTTTGGAACAATGTAATGACACCGAATTTGGATTGGCATCGTATGTGTTTTCCGAAAACTTGAGCACCATCTGGTACATGTCAGAGAACATTGAGGCTGGTATGATTTCTGTCAATACAGGTCTTTTTACCGATGCTTCTATGCCATTTGGAGGAGTGAAGGAGTCTGGATTTGGCCGTGAAGGATCGCTATACGGAATCGACGACTACACCGTGATTAAGTCCATTACGTTAGGAAACGTTTATAGATAGGACAGAGATATTGATTTCAGGCGTACACTAGTTACAAGAAATAAAGTGATATTAGCCAGACCATACACTGGATCAATCTGCAACCGATGGCTCATCGTGCAGGATTTTTCGCAGCCAAATACAATTGTTCACCATCAGGAATTGCATCGCAAGTTCAATATGTCGATTTGAATTTAGTGTTTTAACCTTGAATAAGTACCACGAGTTCATAAACGTATCAGCATCTCAACACATCAAAGAAATCTAAACATTTAGATGAAAGCTGACCATGAATATGTTGGGTTGACTGCCAGAAATAAACATAGGATCAACTTGCTTTTCATAATTTCAAGCCATTTCCCAAAACATTTCTGAAACAATGTATTCTAATCGGACCCGAAAGTTTTGGTTTTTCGTCATAAGACTTCAAGCTCGTTGTGGAAAAATAGTTCAAATCCGCAAACCACCATTCGCACCACTTGTCATACTGCTCACAAGGTCTTATGCTTTGATTGTGAAAATGTCTTACTCCATTGATTTATGTTACTTCCAAGTGAATGGTGAAGCAATATGGAAAAATAGTGCTTCTAGAGGCTAGCGACTCATCTGAACACACTTCGCTTGTCCTCATAGTACTAACAAAGTGTTCCATCAATTGCACAAAAGTCAATATTAATTGGCAATGAAACGAGACAAAGTCTTCCCCTTTTAGAGGTACTTCAATGCTTTTGTGTCAATTGGTTGCTATCCCACAATGGAGCTATTTCGTGATTTTTACTCTCATTACTCAGGTGCGGCTGATTTCCGCGGACATCGCGGAGAACTGAAAGCCATAATCAAGTACCATAAGTTAGGACGACAAAAACTCCAAACAAGTCCATTACTTTGTCATACAGAACAATTGAGTGATGCTACGTGACTGAGAAATCAAATATGCGAAATTGATCGAAAAAACTGGCCAATTGTGTCAACTTCGACACCCCACCACTTCTCAAAGATACCCCCGCGCGATCCGCCGCCGCCCCTATATAAACCCCCGTCCCTCCCCACTGGAGCAGCTTCCAATTCTCATGTCCGTTCCAAAATTTAAACATCAAAAGCTAGGTGCTTCCGGCTTATCGATCAGTCCCGTTATTATCGGATGTATGACATTTGGAAGTAAGGAGTACTCCGACTGGGTAATTGACGATGAGGACAAGGTTATGCTGATCTTGAAAAAATGCTATGATAATGGACTTCGTACGTTTGATACCGCCGATGTCTACTCCAATGGTCAATCGGAAATACTTTTGGGCAAGTTTTTGAAGAAATACAACATTCCAAGAGAAAGAGTTGTTATCTTGACAAAAGTGTTCTTTCCCGTTGATACTACCGATCCTACTTTTAGTATTGGCAAATACTCTCAAAATAAGTATCCTGAGGTTGATTATGTTAACGCTCAAGGTTTATCGAGAAAACACATTTTCGAAGCTGTGAAAAATTCAGTTGAAAGATTAGGAACCTACATTGATGTGCTTCAAATCCACAGGTTGGATAACACAACTCCTAAGGAAGAAATCATGAAAGCCTTGAATGATGTTGTGGAATTGGGACACACAAGGTACTTGGGTGCATCTTCTATGAAAGCAACGGAATTTGCTCAATTGCAATTTATTGCAGACAAACATGGATGGGCAAAGTTCATAAGTATGCAAAACTACTACAACTTGTTGTATCGTGAAGAGGAACGGGAAATGATTCCATTTTGCAACGATAACATTTTTGGCAAGGTTGGTCTTATTCCTTACTCTCCTATAGCTCGTGGACTTCTTGCTCGTCCTTCGAAGTCTACAGCTACCGAGAGATTCAGGTCAGATGCTCGTATAAATCAGTTGGGTTTGGACAAATTGTCAGACTCAGAGGAAACTATCATAAGTCGAGTTGAACAATTGTCCAAGAAATTGGGTGTGTCTATGGCTGCTATAGCTACAAAGTGGGTGCTTAGCAAAGGTGCTTTTCCCATCGTTGGTGTAAACTCTGAGGAACGTGTGGATGATATTTTATCGGCATTTTCCTTCGAGTTGAAAGAGGACGATTTGGCTAACTTGGAAGAACCGTACGTTCCTCGACCTCTTCAGTTTTAGAATATACAGTTATAGTTTTAGCTGAAAGTACAGTTTATCTTCAGTAACCTTTAATATCATTTTCTATAGCATTGCTTGGCAATTTTGAAACAGACCTTGCTATGTTTTCCAATACCACGCAGTCTACATATCATACTAAGGTCTACACTATCTCTGCACCCACCTTCTTCATTTGTCTTATCGCACGGAATTTCCCACTTGGGCAGTTCCGCTACCCCATATATATAGGGCTTCTATGCTCACATCTCTTCATTAACATGAAGTGGTATTATTTGGCTTCAATGGCAGCAGCAGCTGCTGTAGATAGCATTTCCTGGGGTGAAGCAGTGGTAATTAATGATGACTCGGCTTCACCACAAAATTCGGGTTCGTTTCTTGATTCGGTATATGGACCGTTGGTTGCGGCTCGTCTGCAGCAGCTATTGGCTCCCAAAAACAACGAGCCAGAAGTGATGGAGGCTCAATTGCTCGCACAGTTACAGGAAGTGACCGATTTTGCCTCCTTGGAAGTTTTGATGTCTCAAATGAAGAAAAAAGTCGGACTAATCCCGAACAGATTCACGAAGACAGGTTCTATGAGAAGAGTCATGAAGCCTACCTCAAGTACCAAACGAAATTGAACCTTCCCGACGACGACGACGTCTCGGACATTGTCGACGGGCGCAATTTGTTCGGTGGAATCGTCACTTTTGGCGGATTTCCTCACTTTAACTGCTTTGACGATAAGCATCTTCATAAGAAAATTGATGTAGCAATTGTGGGCGCTCCCTTCGACACAGGAGTCCTGTTTCGTCCCGGAGCACGGTTCGGACCCGATGCTATACGGCTGGCAGGCAAGAGGCTCGGAGGACTTACGCCGGAACGCAAGCCAACCACGAAAAACCCATACGATCTTCGCACCCACAACGTCAGTATTGTTGACTGTGGAGATGTGCCTATGACTCCTTTTGACAACCGAATTGCCTTGAACCAGTTATACCGTGGCGAGCGAAAGATCCATAAGCACGATTCGTCGCTGGGACCCAAGATCATCACCATGGGTGGAGACCACACCATCACTCTCATGGCACTTCGGTCAGCATACGAAAAGTATGGAAAGGTTAGCGTGTTGCACTTTGACTCGCACATCGATACGTGGGACCCCAAAGTGTTGGGAGGCGGAATCAGCCATTATATGGCACTCAACCATGGAACTTTTCTTCACTATGCTGCGGAACAAGGCTACTTGAACGAAGGACAATGTCTCCACGTAGGCTTGCGGGCACCATATATTGATGCCAAGTATGATCACGAGCACGATGCCGCTTGTGGGTTCCACTCAATTACCGCCAGGGACATCGATTCCATGGGAATACATGGGATCGTCAACAAGATCAAATCCACCGTCAAAGGCACTCCGGTTTATATTTCTGTGGATATCGATGTTCTCGACCCAGCAAACGCTCCTGGTACTGGAACCATGGAGATTGGCGGTTGGACGGGCCGTGAGCTTTTGAGCGTTCTAGATGGACTCAAAGGGATCAATTTGGTGGGGGCTGATGTGGTGGAGGTGAGTCCTCCATACGACAGTAATAGCGAAATTACCAGTTTGGCAGCTACCGCTGTTATCGACTCTTACTTGTGGCTTTTGGTAGACAATTAGACATTAAATAATATGATATATAAAGTTAAGAAAAAGTTAAAGAAAAGATGACCTATTTATGTTGCAGCCATTGTGGTGCAGCCGTGGTGCGGCCGGCGGCCGTTGCAGCCAATTTAGTCTGTTCCTGCACCGCGTCTGATTTTACCCGAACCAACACTGCCGCAGCCCGCCCGCCCCCAGTTCTAGACCGCCCCTGCGCGCGAAACGCGAAAACGATAAAAAAATAGATTACCACGAGCTTAAGAATTTTTATACCCTTTCACACATCCACGGAACCCGTTCTTTTACAACCACAACCTGTTTGGTGCCTTTCCTTTCTTCCCACCAACAACTAGGTCTCATTCGCTATACCCCAACTTTTGCCCGTGAGTACTTTTTGCTGATTCCCCCATTTTTGACTCGTCAAAGTCGATTTCTTTTTTTGTTCATTTCGTTGATCTTCATCGATTTTTTGCTGGTAGCGACTCGCCCGACGCATGGGCCTCAACTAGAATGCGTTACTTAGCGTTTTTATTGTTCATATCGATGGTAACCGCCATCGATCTCGTGGGCTGTTATTCCAGTGTTGATACCTCAGATAGCCAGGGAACTCAGCAGTACCAAACCAGCTCGTTGTGTGCGCTGAGCTGTCCTGATTCGCCGTATATAGCTCTTAAAAACGGTAACGAATGTTACTGTTTGAGCAAAAAACCATCTGGTTCGAGTCTGGCGAGCGGCTGTAATGTTGGCTGTTTTGGCTTCGGATCGCAAATGTGTGGTGGTTCAAGCGCCTACAGTGTCTACACCGGCAACGGCAGTGCTTCGGACGACTCCTCCGAATCCGCCTCAGCTTCCGAAACCGCTTCGTCGTCTCAAACGTCGTCTTCTGAAAGCTCCACCACCAGCTCAAAATCCAAATCTTCGTCCACTTCCGCATCAGCTACATCGGAAACGGCTCAAGAAGTTACTTCTACGCGAAGCCAGGACGGCAGCGTGGTCGTCAAGACGGTGACGGCACTGGCGTCTGCTACGTCTGATTCGTCAGCATCCAAATCAACGTCATCGCCCCTGGCTTCCTCGTCGTCAGGCGCCCAGAAAAAAGAGTCTGGAGGCACCAAGGTAGGACCAATAGTCGGTGGTGTCGTTGGCGGTGTGGCTGCAATCGTAATTGTGTCACTTATTGCCTTCTTCCTTGTTCGCAAGCGCAGACAAGACGAAGACCACGATGAGGAAGAATTCTACGACAAACCCGAAATGGCTCGCGGAGGTACCAACAAACTGAAACGTAATAAGCCTGCTTCTCCATTGGACCGCCCCATGTCTAATCCATTTACTGATCCCTCGGAAGCCATGGTGGCTGCGGGAGGTGGAAAACTGGGATTGGTTGATCCTCGTCTCAACCCTATGATGATGGGCAGAAGACGATTATCCGAAGGCTCATTGGCAGATGAGACAGATTACTCCCGAAAAATACTCCAGGTGGCCAACCCGGATAATTGATGTAGTTTAATGAAATGATTTATATATGGCTCACGCTTTGTAGTGTGCACATGGGCCGATAATCTCGCGCCCGGTGTATCAATCGCAAACTCCCGATATATTTTATAACCTCAATCAAATGAAGGACTTTCCCAACTATGAGAAAAGTGTCCATGAAGGTCTCCAGAATATCTACGACACCCTTTTGTCATTGAAAAATAATCGTGCTCATTATATTAGTCTGAAGCAAGTGTACACGATATATGATCAATTTCTCACATTTTTGAAAGATTTAAGAGTGGCAAGAAAGGATGAAGAACTCAAGGGGATGACATTAAACCTTCCTAACGTCAACGATAAACTCATAGATGACATTTGGCAACTTGTTTCTTTGTGTTTCGTTACTTGTGGTCTCACAAAATTTGCCCCTGCAACATACTCGTCACTCTCCACCGTCTACAAACTTCTTCTTCACCTCAAGGGATGCCAGGTGTACACTAAGGCGGACCTCAAGCCCATAAATCACCGGCTTGACGAAATCCGCCAGATTTTGGACCAAAGTTACCAAGATGACGAACAAGAAGAGAACTCCAATCGAAGCGAAGAGTACCTTTTACTCCGTTATAAACTCAAGAAATGCCAAGATCTTTACTCCGATTTGGAGGCAGCCATCAAGCTGATTCCCACAGACCTCCAACCGGTTTATAGCGAGTTGTTGGCGATTCGTAAGGGTCTTCTCAACTATGTCACTGCTGCGGAACCCGACGAAGCTACACTTTCGGAGCTCAAAGACCGACTCAAGAAGGTGGAACAGCAACGTGATGAAGAAGGAAAATTCCACTCTGAGCTTGTCAGTGCCGACAAATTATTGCCCAACCAGATGGTGTTGGATGGATTATTGGACGATTGTAACAATATTATCAATGATTTATCGGTGGAGAAAAACAAAGATATCAACAGTCTTTTCGAAAAATTATCGCTCAGCGATGAAGACAAGGATGCAGTTACCAAGCTCAAAAGCATGTATTGGCGTCTTTTGGATATAAAGCAGACTTTAGAAAGCTTACTTGTGACCAGAAGATGGACGCTTCGTGAAACAGATTTGTACACGTACCAAAAACATTTGAAAGAGATTGAAGAAGAGCGAACCGCCCTCGAATTGACCCCTGCTGCTCAGAAAGACAAGAACGTCAAGAAGCTTCAAATCGTTATTATTTATCTCTTGCGAAGATGTTACTCACTCATTTATAAGCTCCTTGAATCCCTGGAGCCAGTACTGGAGTCGCTTCAGCCCATACATAACCAATTGCTGACGGTAAGACGGTGCTTGCTTGAATTGAAGCGGATTGACGGCCTCAACAATTTGCGAGAACTATACCCATTTCAATTTAAATTGGCATCTCTTGACAACCTTCGTCGGGATGGAAAGTTCATTGTCAACAATCAAATACCAGAGGGCCAGGGAACGTTGAATGCGTTGCTTGCAGAGTGCTTTGATATATTGCATGAGTTGAAAATTGAACTTGAAGAAAAGGAGGAGAATAGAAACAGCTCCGAGGAAGATGTCACCGACGAAGAAGACAAGATGAGCGACGACGAAGTCGAATTGAAACGCAGCCGGTTTGTGGGGTTCAACGAAGCAGACTACGATCGAGCGTCGCAGTCATCATGTGTGAGTGATTCTGAATACGTGAGCGACTCTGAGTATGAAGGAAAT
Organism: Callitettix versicolor; assembly: GCA_022606455.1. Classification (NCBI taxonomy): domain Eukaryota; kingdom Metazoa; phylum Arthropoda; class Insecta; order Hemiptera; family Cercopidae; genus Callitettix; species Callitettix versicolor. The sequence goes on from JAJIZJ010000344.1 coordinate 63,379, forward strand.
GACTACTATTAATGTACATAGAGAATAGAATTAGAGTGATGAGAAACACAAGTTATAACGATTTGTGGGCATATCAAATTAGGAGATGGTGAGAGTGTCAATTTGCAGCCAACGAAAATCATAGATTACAACAAGAAAATGAAAATTTCTCATACTAGCATATTCTTTTTCTCAAACTTAAGTCTAAAAAGCCTTGGGCAATACTTTGAAGATTGATGTTCATTGCTAGGTTTAACCATTAATGTCAATAATCCTTATGAATAGGCAAATAAGATGTGGACCTAATTTGCGTACAAAAAGATTAAGGTTTATCGTAATTGTGCGTAACTTCATTAAAATGTGTAAATATGATGGTAGAATTGACCCTAATGGGTTATCTCTTATCTATGAAAACTTGTGTGATAAGCGCCAGTAATTACGACGAGGTACATGAATGTGATCCAAAGCTTAATGGATTTGTTCCACAACCAGTACATGCTTTCCTGAACGCAGAAGAGTCACTTTTCAAGTATTTTTAATTGTGGTTATTTTAAACTTTTTAGGTGCTTTCAAATGTCAACCAACCAAGACTTTAAGTTGAAAATTGTTTCGAACTACAATTAAAGCCAACCTTCAGCTTCCCTGATCAGAGAGTAAACTCCCTGCACGAGCTTGGCATTCCCCATTTCCTAGTCTTTTGGTGGCTGCTGGCTAAATGCGAGTCGGTATACTCTTTGGTGTGCGGGTAACCGCGCGGTTAATTCATCTCGCCCTTCGCCGCTCAACTTACCGCATAGTAGCAATTATTTCCATCGTTGTTCTTTTGATATATATCGTTGGTAATGGCTACAGGGTATAACTGGGTTCCAGAAAAATACTTGGAGCTGAAAAGCAAACACAAATATGGCGATATTCTCCAGAAACCAGACTCGTTTAAACATGACCTCGGAAATTCATTTCGCAAAAGACGCCACGACGACGACTACGGCAAGGTTGGAAAGCCTCAGTCACAACCAGTGAGACCAATACAACGTAGCAAGCGCATAAAAACCCCAAAAATTATCGGTCAGGCTCTCCCGGTATCTCGGGTAGTGGAAGTACTTGACCACCGGTCACTCCAACAACTTCTCACAAAGCTTTTAACTATTCATCCCGAGGTTGCCACCACCATCAACAAGCTCTCGCCACGACCAGAACTCAAAGACTGCTTGGAAACATTGCGAGAACGATTTGATGAAATCATCAACCACTTGCCATACAAATGCGATGTGGAATCTGACTACTCTTATTTGAGGGTTAAACCACATTTGAACGAATTTCTTAGTTGCCTCTCCGACCTCACGTTAAGTTTTCTCCCACCAATAGAAGTCAACACCCTCCAATCTTTGACATTCCTCGATTATGTCACCAGTCTCATTCATCAACTCCCAAACTTTACCAATACCGAGTTCCAGTATACTAAGGTCCAAGCGTACGACCAGCTAGCAAACACATGGATCATTGCATTCAATCACTCTTTGAACGACGAGGATTGTCAGGAAGTAGCATCGACCAAAGATGCCAAGGTAGAGTCGTTGTCCAAGATTGTTAAGATGATCGAGGACAATGACTTGATCAACAAACTCGAGAAACACAACGACCTCTCTCAGGGCAAGTTTCGCATGGTTATAGAGTTGGTAAAGGCAACGGTGGACAACTACGAGTCGTTATCCGAAAGTTTGGGTGCCAAATCGTTGCTTGGCGATATGTTCACTGTGGACTACTCCAACTTTGTTGCTGCCCAATCGCTCAACTAATCGCTCAACCAATCGCTCAACTAAGCTTTAATGGCTATTATCTTCTGCATTTCTCTGCTCTGCGCCGAGACCTATTCATTATGTGTATGGACACACATCCACCTGTTGATCAGTATACTTGTACGTCTGAATAATATACAGCTACTTTTTTATCTACTTAAATCTCGCCAATGCCGGCCCGAGCAAGTCCTTTCTTCGGGTATACCTTTGAATTCTCTGTGTCTTCTTTGTCTAGCATCTTTCTCAACCTTCAAGTTCTTCTCGATTCTCAACTTATGTTCGTCAATGACATTTTGTCGTTTCTTCCTCATATGTTTTCTCAAGGCAGAGTTCTTCCCCTTGACATCGGCCCTTATATCCATCTTCTTCTCTCCATTATTCTTGATATCGTCAATTTGTCCTGGACCCAATCGTATGCTACTGGCCCTCTTATCAACGGTTCCAATCACGTTTGGATCCAAAGAGATGGTATCTGGAGCCAACTTGTTGATCAAAGATCTGACTTCCTGCTGTTGTCTTTGCTTGGCAGTTTCGTATGGATTGAGTTCCAAAGCATCAAAGTTGGCCTCACCAGCACCAGGCACAATTATAGAAGAAAACCCATTTTGATGGCCGATGCCTAGAACATCCTCAAACGGAACAAAACGAGCCTTCTCTACCTTTGAGCCAGGTAACAAGTGGTTCATATAGGGGTCTTTTTGCTTGTTCTTGAACACATTTTTCCAAATGGTAACATGACTACTCCATCCAACCGAGAGCAAACCGTTATCAGAAAATGTCCAAAGAACTTGCTGAGTTATGTATAGTAACTGTCGACTTCAGAGCTTCCTCAAGTCCCATATTTTCAAAGACTTATCCATACCAGCTACTGCCATGTATTTTCCCTCTCTGTCAATTGCAAGGTCTCGTACTGGACCTCTCGATGCTTGAATCTTCACCAATGGTGTTGACATATTTGGACTCCAAAGAGACACTGTTCCGTTCCCATGGCCCAAGTGCATCACTGCGTTCCATGGGTTTTGTTTCATGGCTTGTGTGGGACCCAATTTGGTTCTTAGTTCACTGACCAAGTCACCAGTCGAGACATCGTGATATTTGAGATATCCCGTATTTCCTGCCGTAGCAAGGAGAAAATGATATGGAAGGAAGTCGAGTAATGTGGCTTCGATGTGCTGTTTGAGACGGTGAAGTTCAGTACCGGTTTTGTCATAAATGAAAGTATACTTCTTTTGAGCAACAGCATAGTATTGGTCATTATGCAAGGATTTTATAGCATGACAGGTCTCATTGACATAATGCTCGCTACTGATGGCTCCTTTTCGCCAGTCGAGTGATGCAATGTGTCCTTTCTTTCCAACTAGAAGCAATTCTCGTCCATTTCTCAGGTAGTCCAAGTTATAAGGTCCAAACTCAGGAAGCTTCAAATCAAATTTTTTATTGGCAGTACCCTGGTCTACAGCGTCTGCTAGTTCATTTTGCTTGAATTTGAACGTTTTTTCCATAGGACCCTCGGCTTCCAAGAAACCGGCCTCTTCTTGCAACAAGATGTCAGTACCGGCCGCGGCTCGAACTGCCTCCTTATATTGACGATCGACCTTTTTGAGCCCGGCATTCAACTTCTTGTCTTTACTATAGTGCTTCTTCAGCGTCCCCCTTTCAAATTTTTCCGTATTGGGCCGCTCATGGCTGCCCATTTTACCAGTGAGTGCCATTTGGATTCAATAGATTCAAATCTGCGAAGCGATGAGATGTGTTGTACTGCATACAACGCACCCAAGACATGCCAACACAAAGTCGGTTGAATCGATTAATGATCAAAGGAAATTAAAGAGGCCTCTCAAATAGAAGAAGGGAATATTTTCACCACTTGGTAAGTCATCCCCACGTTTTTAGCTATTATAGTTGTATTCCATTTTGCACCCATTATCACACCCATACACCAGCCACCCTAAATCATTCGGTGCCGATTAACATCCTAAACTCTCACTATGTCAAAAGCTGCTCGAGTTTTAAAGTCCAGTTTTGGTCTGCAGGTGGCTGTGGTTGCGGCCACACTTGGGCTAGCTACCGGGGCCTATTATGTGGCAGACGCGAAATCGGCAATTCATGAGTACGTTTTTTGTCCTCTCATTCGTTCGGTGACAGATGCCGAAGAGGTCATCGTCTTGGTATTTTCCTCATGAAGTATGGTTTATGTCCATGGGAGTTTGAAAAACCTGGCAGGGACAAAATTCTCGGAGTAAATGTGTTGGGTACTCGGTTATCTTCGCCCATTGGGTTGGCAGCTGGGTTGATAAAGACGGAGAAGTCATTGATTCTTTGTTTGATACTGGGTTTTCGTATGTCGAAATCGGGTCAATTACCCCAGAGCCTCAACCTGGTAACCCAAAACCGCGATTTTTCAGGTTACCTCGTGACGAAGCCGTCATCAATCGGTACGGCTTCAACTCAACTGGTCACTTCAATGTGTTGTCTACACTCAAAATGCGGTTTGCCAAACTTTTCAACCGGTCAGAAAACCAGGAAGCCAACTCGTTCCGCCCGGGAAAACTCTTGGGTATCAATCTCGGAAAAAATAAGTTTGGTGATGAAGTCGAAGATTACGTCAAGGGAGTGTCGAGATTAGGACCTTATGCTGATGTGTTGGTGGTCAATGTCTCGTCTCCTAACACCCCTGGTCTTCGTGACCTTCAGTCTGAAGGAAAGCTCACAAACTTGCTCTCGACTGTGGTTCAAGAGCGTAATGTTGTAGGAAAGAATTTGGTGGGTAACGTACCACCAGTACTTGTCAAAGTTGCTCCAGATTTGACTGAGCCTGAAATCGAGTCCATTGCCAACTCTGCTATCAGGCAAAAGTCGATGGAATTATCATCTCAAACACAACGATCCAAAGACCTACCCAGTCTCTACTTACCACTGACTCCAATGTAATAAATCAAACTGGAGGATTATCCGGCAAACCCTTGAAACCACTTTCGCTCAAGGCACTTCGCACTCTCCACAAGTACACCAAGGATAGTAATCTTGTACTTGTTGGTTGCGGTGGTGTATCTTCAGGAAAAGATGTACTTGAATTTGGTAAAGCAGGTGCTTCCATTGTACAATTATATACTGCTTTTGCTTACCGTGGGCCAGGTCTTCCGCTGAAAATTAAGGACGAGCTTGTGGAGGAGTTGCAGAAGGAGGGAAAGACATGGCAGGAGATTATCGGAACGGGAAATTGATTCGGACACAAATTTGGAGAGAATGCTGAGTGGCTGCGAAAAGGTGACAAAAAAGAAGAAGGAAAATGCCTTACAGTATAAACAGTAGGGTCAGTAAACTGTCTGTGAACAAGGAGATGTTCTCTGTCTACTTTTTCTACAATTATGGTTCTATAATCATACATCTGACAAGCTCTATCTGAAGGCTCTATCTGAAAGCTCTATCCAACAAGCTTCCTGTGCCTGCATATAACTGTCCGCATATATCTTCTCATAAATCTTCTTTGTTTACGCGACCATGGTGTTACTGCATCCTTCAACCCCCAATTCCCAGCACAGAAAATCAAACCGTAGACACCTGAGGCGATCTTCGGGCATATACGGTATTTTTCCTCAATCCCCAAAAGTCCATTATGCCGTAGATGCCGAAAACTTGCCGCTAGATAGTGCAACTAACAGAGACAGATTCGGCCAACTTTCCGATGCCATGGAAGAATTGGATGTCAATATGACCAATCTCCAGCAGATCCACGAAGCCATGTCTGGTGGATTCAACGAGTCGTTTGCTGCTTTTCTTTATGGACTTAATATCACCACCTGGTGTGTAGACTTTCCTGGGTGTCCCACCCGCGATCAATGGCAACGAATACAGAAGCTTGATGGCATTGACAATCGAGTGGCATTGCTCCAGGAGCAAATTGAAGAGTTACGTCAGGAAAACTCCCGTCTACGTGCCAAAATATCTGCCACTGAAAGCAGTCATACCACAACGGTCAGCGCTGGTAGCAGCCGTAACGAAGAGACAAGATTGCCGCAACGGGGTGCAGTACGCAAGCCTGTGGGACGAAATAAACCTAATTTGAACCAGCCGCCTCGGTACATGAAAGACTTGTTTGAACTGAAGATACCCCGGAGAAAGTAGAGCCAACTAGAAATTCCAGCTGATCGGACAAACTTGCTAGCCAGTTGCTGAACAGACACATTGCTAATCTGCTAACAAACAAATTGCTAATCTATACTTGCTAATTCGCTAATTTGCATTCTCGCTATCACGTCACCTCTCATCCTTCGGTCAACTTTTTCATCAACTCGTACCGCACTTGTTGCACGGACTTGTTCTGCTGACTGGCGATCACCAACAAATAATCCTTGTTCTCCATTGAGTTCACTATGGTTTGTCGCCGTATGATTTCCTGATGGGTAAGTGGGGCTGGCATGGTGTTTTTTGGCCAAACTGAATTCCTGTATAAATTTCCAGGCGTCGCTCTGGCAAATACGCAGGACAAAACTGAGGTTCCAGTCATCGATATGCCTTCGGATAGAGAGAAACAGAGAATTTTGAGAGAAAGAAGGCAGGCCAAAATGGCCAAGGGCGGTGCTTCCGATAGGCTCAACAAGATCTTGTCCCAAGGAAGTTCGGTCAAGACGTCTGCTGTGTCGGTTTTGGACCAGCCACAACCAGCAGACCATGATCCAGAAGGCATGGATATTAGCACTATTGCGTCCAAACCAACGCCAGAGCCGGAGCTTGATATCGATGCCATGTTAAATCTGGTCTTAGGAGGAAATATGGGAGCTGGAGGAGCCGCCAATGGTGATCCGGGCTCAGATCCATTTACTCAAATGATGATGAATATGATGCAAGGAGGAGGACCCGAAGCAATGCTTGGTCAAGAGGGAGGGACAAACCCCATGTCAGCCAATATGGAGTACCAGCAACAACTCATTGCGTATAATCTCTATCAACAACGGAAAGTCAGACACAGGTTTCTCGTGGTGCGCATGGTGAGCATAATAGCCAACTTTGTGTATCATTTTTTGACTATATCTGACTTTTCGTTTCTGCCCTCGGCCAACCCGTTCATCAGATCGATACCTCCAACTTCCTCGGTCAGCAGGTTTTTTCAAATCTTTGTCGCTATTGAGGCGGTGTTGGTAGCTGCTTATATTGCAGCATCGAGAAACGTTCCCAGTAATAACAACGGACTTTTGGTTAAGGGGATATCTATGGCAGCCATGTTTGTGCCTAAACTTCAACGGTTCCAGCCACTCATCATGAAAATTATTGGGTGCTGGGACACAGTAACATTTGTGCTCAATGATTTGGGATTAGTGGTGTTGTTGTTCGGGTTGATAAGTTTCCGTAGATAACACCCCATACACACTATATACATTATATACACATTACCAGTTGGCCTTCATGTTCTTGCGCTTGGCTTCAATTGCCTTTTCTGCTCCTCCACTCTTCTTTCTCAAATTCCAAATGAGCAACCCAGCACTGAAGAATGAAAGCGAGAACCATGTCACCAAGTATTGCATATGGTTATTGCTAAACTTGACCTTGGGGGTGGCAGCAATGGGTACGCCTTGCTTTACAAATTCAAATTCCTGATACTCTTCTGGTCGATATTCAGTGGTTTCATCTTTTTGCCAAAACTTCCATTTACTGGGTCTGGATTCATTAGGCCCTATCCATGGTTTATCCGTCAAATCGTATATCATCTGGCAGTAGATGGGCAAACTTCCCAGCTGCTCTGCCATGGATTCGACATCTGGAACGTAAAAGAGCCGCGTACCCTCCTCATGGTCAAATTGCAAATTCAGCTTTTTGGGCATTACTCTGAAAAGTGCCTCGATTTCAATTTCTCCCTGTGGCATTGCCAAGTGTCTCAAGTAGTTCTTGCTGTCACTTCTCGTGGTGGGAATCACCTTGTCCTTGTGAATCCATCCTCTTTCAATTAAAAGTGGTTTTCCACCATCCAGACGAACAAATGGACATACCACCAAATATCCCGGGGTTCCGTCTTTGATACGGGGCCCTAAAAACATTTCCTGGTCATAGTCAAAGTGTCCTTTCACCTTGAACTTTCTATACTCAAATTCTGGAATTACTTCCGGATCTAAGACGGTAGGAAGGTGGTCGATGGGAGGTTGCACCAAAGCATTTTCACTTTTTGCAATCAAGTTTGCTTTCCAATTGAGTCTTTTCACCTGCCAGCAACCAAGTACAAAGCTTATTACCGGCATAGCGATCATCAAACCAAGGAAAAACCTTCGAATAATGGGAGTCTTAGCCTGCTGTTCAGCAGTGCGCAAATTGGTAGTTTTCGAAGTTATTGGTTTCCAGTCTATTGTTGGAGTTCTTACGAACCTCCGAGCCATAACATTTTTTGGTTTGTGTGGCAGACGAGAGATTGGGCTAAATACACGAGTACGGACTAACTGAAGTCCGATCATCGTAGCACTGTAAAAGTATCAAGGGTGCGGAACTTTAGAGTCTACTGGGTGCAGGAGACTGCATGTATTTTGCAATGGCTGCAACTACACCTATTAACAGTCACTGGTATACAAAACAACAAGCTGGAGCACAGCGGTGGCTCCGTCTTCCAAGGTGGTGAGAGTGCGGGTGGTGGAGGTGGAGTACTCGCCAGGAGGCACGGAAAATGGAATGGTGGACACTGCTGGTGCTGCTGCTGAAGACGAAGTCGAAGCAGCAGAAGAAGCTGCAGCAGAAGCGGAACTAGCCAAAGCAGAAGAAGCAGAATTTTCCAAAGCAACAGACGAAGCAGCAGACGAAGCAGAAGCAGCAACAGAAGCAGCAATCGATGAACTAGCAGAATCAGCAGAAGCAACAGAAGAAGAGGCTGCGCTCTCAATCGAAACCAAAGTTGAAGCCGCATCTGAGCTAGTATGCTCCACAGCTGAAGACAACGTCTCGCTGGAACTCTCAGCCACGCTGCTCGAAGATGGCAAGGCTGAGGCAGGAGCCAACGTGAGTGGGCCAGAAGAGACTGGGCTCGACACTGGGCTCGACACTGGGCTCGACACTGGGCTCGACACTGGGCTTGACACCACTGGGCTTGACACCACTGGGCTTGAAGAGCTCTCTACACTGGTTGGAGCTTCTGAGCTGGTTGGAGCCTCTGAGCTAGTTGGAGCCTCCAGTGACTCTGCTGGTGAGCTTGCAACAATTGGTGAAGTAGCAGTAGCTTGTCCCACAGACGTAGGAGTTCCGGTGGCCACCTTAAAAACAGTCAGACCCGTCACATAGTCGGTGGTGAGCTTGCTGTCGGAATTGGTGTAGATATAAGCAGTCTCATATATCTCTTCAATTAAACCAACCGTGGTAGTAATGGTGGTGTAAGGAGTGGTAGTAACCGTGGTGGTACTGTCATAGGTGACAGCCATCACCGCGGCACATAATGAAAGGAGCGTAAACAAGTTGGATGCGACCATGGGTCGGAGTTGCAAAATGGAATGTGACGTTGAAGCGATGAGCATAGTTTCGAGCTCTTATGCTTTAAATAATGGCATCCCATTATGCACAAACCAGCCCGATGACGTGGAAAGCCTCGTATCCCATTGTGACGTGCTGGTTCATTGTCAAGATCAAGTGTTTTCGTCGCCGTAAACGTGCACATCATCGTATATCTGCATCCCCATCGGGCCACTCACCTCAATCGGTCGCGCAGCCAGCCGCTGAGTTGCAGGTTGAGGTTCTTATATATGGGTGTCTGGGTGTAAACTAGGGATAACGCCATACTAAACAGCAATGCCAAACGGCAATCAAGTACCCGTTCTGTCAGCTATATTTTTTATGCTAGGTTCCAAATGCGGATACTCTTGGGCCATTTTCTGTCCAAGAACGTCACGGAGTCGTTGAAAGCCCTGCATCCGGCCCTTAAGCCGAGCATTACTTTTGGCTGTGACCTCAACAAATTCTCTAGTGTAAACGTCTGGATTCCTTCCGTCTTCAATGTAGCTGATCACATCCAATGGCACAGGAAACTGGTTTGTAAAAGGAGCCGCAGAAATACCTGATAGCTGACTAACCACTTGGTTGACTTTGTGGGTTAGCGCATTATGAGACTGTTGTGTTCCCTGATTATCATGTACTAGAACTCCAAGTTCTATGAGGGCCTCTACAAGGCCTTGGATTTGCTCGGAAGTGGCCACAAGCGGCTGGTTTTCAATTGGGGCAATCGACGCCGTTGTCATGTATAGCCGTAAAACAGTCTCAAATTTAAACGATAGTCTTTACACCCATACACCGGGATTGCATACTGCTCGACTGCATTGAAATGCACGAAACTTGCAACAATTCAAGAAAATGGATTCTCATCTTGTGACCCTACATTACGACTCGAAAAAATGGGAGTCTGCTCAACTGCGCAGCGAGTCCAGTACGCCGTCGCTGCCTAATGGGGTATTCTACGAACAAAATAATACAGCAGGTAACGAATCAGATTTTCCCAGAAAAAGCTCACCTCCTTTTCGGATGCAAAACGATGGAAATGGCTACAAAATGGCTGAAAACGAGCATAGTGTCCATAATAAGCCACACGATGACCTCTATAGTGGTATGGGGTCTTTTCCGACATCCAACACCATATATCTGCCGCAGAAAGTGCAGCCTCCGATGACCCATTTGATGGAGAAACTGACCCACTTTACTCCACCCACTCTGTACCAAGCTCTTTCTCGCCCAAACCAGACCGTACAATCTGCCTTGACAGCTATGCAAAACTACAGTTTAGCCAATGAAAATGCAGAACAAGACTGGCTACGAGCCACCACTGCCGTGGCAGAAAGATTGCACCATCTTCGGGAAACATACCGCACGATCCAATCTGTTAAACGAAAGAAGTCACAGGGTCGCTCAGCACTACTCAATTCGACCCCGGCACCCCTGGAAGACGAAGTTAGCCAGGGACCTGACGATAGCAGCCTGCTGTAGGAGTGCACCCAAACACCATTCCCTTGCTGTCCTGCACTTCACTTCCACAAACCAACTTTAACATCCGACGCACGCATTATCTTTACAAACCAGCCCATAATGAAAGCAGTGGTATCCAGTGGCAAAGCGTACTTTTGTACGGTGCTTTCAACGTTTGCAGTGGTTATATTATCTGTTCTTGGTTTGTTGTTTAAAACCGGCCATGAGTCCATGATGGGCTCCATCAACGATCCTGAAGACGGCGGGGCCGTGGCAGGAACCATTTTTAAGGCAGTTTTGGTGTATTTGGCATTTTTTATCTTCTGTGGATGCCAGGTACTTTTGATAAGGAGACAGAATCGGATCCAGTTGTAGTATAGGGTACATACCGAAGACATTAGAGAGAATGTGTAGAGAGAGAGAGAGAATGAAGGAACGAGACTGGATTGAGAGAATTGAGAGAATAAGGGAAATCAGGAATGGTCGAAAGAATTGAAAGAACTGAGAATGAGTCAAAAAAGGAAATGGAGAGTGATAATTCTTATGGATAGGAGAATGAGTGATTATTCGTCCCACACGATTCCTTTCTGCTGCTTTCTCTTTCCTCAATTATCCATGTCTCCATAAGTTTCAGGATTCAATGGTTCCTTTCAATATACTTGCATTCACTTAATTTACATTTTTCACCCATCACTCACCTACATTTACATTAACTTTTCACTCTCAATATATTCATTCCACTCTCTTCTCCTTCTAAGCCCTACCTCACAACTTGGCCACCGACTCCTTTCCTCCAGCCCAGCTCACCCCTCCAGTCCAATCACACAAGTCAAAAACCACCTGTCTAACATCGTTCAATTCTTCCTTGGTGGCCCCTACGTTCATGGCTCCCTTTAAGTGACCCTTGAGTTGAGGATTGACATCTTGTGGGATCAAACTGGCAACAACACACATGGAAGTTTCCTTGGCATTTAAAACGTCAGTATAACTGAGAAGTGGTCCATATACGTTATGGTATGCATGGTACCAAAGATCAGGGTATGCATTGATCATCTGGCGTCTCACTCTTGTGCTGATCTTCGAGTAGATAGCTTCCCAAAACCGGGACCCTCTCACCAAATCACTGTGAATCTGTTTTGAGTTGACAGAAACTGGAGAAATTGGTCCATCTACGGTATCTTTGCAACCAGTACCATCGTTGTCGTCGCTTTCAAATTTGGTTCCAATTACATCCTCCTCCACCAACAGAGACGAAGCAACATGCCCCGGGTTAACGTGGAGCCTACGCATTGGCTGACCAGCGGGCCTCATCAGAGTGGGAGTTACCGTCTTCAAGATGGTCAACGCATTGATGGATTTCGGTAAACCAGCAAGCGCGCTGGTTTTCAAAATCACCTCCCGCAACTTCAGACTGATGTTCATTTGGGTGGCATGGATATCATCACCTTTTGAAAATTTGTAGGCTAATGGAAGCTTGTCATAATACAGATATGGAATAAGTACATCCGGCAAATTGACCCCAACCGCCGTCAAATCTTCATACTTGGCACTGGAGCTGATGGAGTCCTGGGCAAGCGCCAACATGTATTTGTCGGTTAACAAGCTGGAATCAGCCAGGTATTCCAACAATTGTTGACGCAACGCAAAATGGTAAATTTTAGGTATTTCCCCCGGTTGGTTGATCACCGTCAAACATGCACAAGCTACGAGATACCAAGTCGTATGCAAGCTGGGGTACTTGTAAGCCAATTTCACGAGTCGCTCAGCTGTTAATATTGACATTGATCAAAAGAAAGAAGTAAAGCGCTTGTGTGGGGGAGCTGGGGAAGTTTACCTGCAGGACCAATTGTAGATCCGCGGTTATGGTACTGCGTAGAACGTGCAATCGGCTCCTGTGTAGTTGAGACATTTAAGCGCCGACGCCGATCGGCTCGATCGGCTGCGATAACTGCGATAATTCTCTGCGATCGGCTGCGATTAATGCTGCTTTGAGCCGCACGGCTTAGACTGGGGAATTACGATGATACTGAACGCTATTCAGCATTAAGCCAATTCGGTCCAAGGTCCATTGGTCCATTTCGGTGGTTATGGTTGTATAATGAACCTCTACGTTTGTTGTATGAGTTCCTGTGAGTTCTATTTATGTTTGCTTTCTATTCGTGGTATATGCCTCAAATCTCATTTCGCAGTCTAAATACCTCAATTTGCAGCCGACCTTGCTTCAACGTTAAATATAAAAGAAGCACCTTCTATAGGTTCAAGCCAACAAGAATGATAGACACTTTATCATCAACATCTTCGGGATCTCACACCTCGGAAATAAAAGAAGAAAATGAAATTCAGCGGTACATCACCACCAACAATAATGTTGGTCACCTCGTGCGTGAATTACTGAGAGATGCTGGTTCCTTGGGTCCCTTGGAACAGCCATATGACCTCAAAACTTACGAGTCTCACCCGCTTCCAGACTCTAATTTCAATGAAAATGATCCATGGAAGATCCCCATCGATGCAGAGACTTCACTTCGATTGGTGGAATTTGTTGAAAACGACAAAGAAAACCCAAAGAATATGGGAACAGCAAGAAAATGGGTAATTACAGGTATCCTTGGCTCCATCTGTTTCGTGGTAGCTCTTGGTTCAGCCATTGTCACAGGTGACTTGGAACGACCACGAGATTATTTCGGAGTCTCGGAGGAGGTAATCATCTTGGCATCAGTTACAATGTTTGTTTTAGGTTTTGGTTTTGGTCCTTGTCTCTTGCTCCACTTTCGGAAGAGGTAGGAAGAAAACCAGTTTACCTTGTAACTCTTTTTCTTGGCATAATTTTCATTATTCCCTGTGGCCTTGCGAAGAATATTGCAACCTTACTTGTATGCCGTTTAATTGATGGTTTAGCATTTTCTGCTCCCATGACGTTGATTGGAGGTTCTTTGGCAGATATCTGGAAAGATTCGGAAAGAGGAATGGCCATGGCAATTTTTTCTGCTGCTCCATTTCTTGGTCCGGTTACCGGTCCCATTTTCGGTGGACTCATAGGCGACTACGCTTCAACTTGGAGATGGATATACTGGTGCTTTTTGATCGTTGCATCTTTTTTCTATGTTCTCCTTGCCTTGTTTGTTCCAGAAACCCACTCAAATACTTTGCTCAAAAAGAGAGCAAAGATATTAAGAAAGAAGACCGGCGACAACAAATATAGAGCAGTTTGTGAGCTCAAAGTTAGAAGCATCCAAACCGTGGCCAAGGACTCGTTATTGCGTCCTTTTGCTCTTTTGAGTGAACTCATTGTGTTCCTCATGACAATGTACATGGCAGTCGTCTATGGTCTTCTTTATATGTTCTTCTTTGCATATCCCGTCATCTATATGGAAGGTAAAGGCTGGTCTGCATCGAAGACAGGAATCATGTTCATACCTATTGGAGTTGGAGTTCTTATTGCAACCGTCGCAGCTCCTTTTTCAACAAGGATTACAATAGAAGAGCCCAACCTTATCGTGATAGAGGAGAGTTGGCACCCCCAGAATTGAGACTCATACCAATGATGGTTTCATGCTGGTTTGTTCCTATCGGATTGTTCTGCTTTGCATGGACTTCTTACGAAAGAATATCATGGGCAGGTCCTTGTTTCAGTGGTCTTGCTGCTGGTTTTGGGTTCTGTGCTTTATACAACCCAGCAAACAACTATATCGTTGATTCTTACCAGCATTACGCAGCAAGTGCATTGGCTGCGAAAACTTTGGTTAGGTCAATTTGGGAGCTTGCGTTCCTCTTTTCACCATCCAAATGTACCACAGATTAGGTTACCAATGGGCAAGCAGTTTGATGGCATTCATCAGTCTTGGTTGTTGTATCATCCCATTCTTGTTTTATATCTTTGGTGCAAGAATTCGGAAATTTTCCAGATACGCATTTCACCAAGAAACTCACTAAGATTTACGCCCCACCCACCGCTTTGCAATCTCGTCTCTTATGTTTCTCGCTGACTTTCCCCAGCCCCAGAAATGCTGAACTGAGGTGAATACTGGTGCAATTCTGGAATTGAATTGTCTGAATGGTATACCATAGCCGTTAGAAACTTGTCGAGGAAGATCATCTGCTATGATTTCTTTGGGTGTTCTCTTCTCCAATTCCTTTTCGAGGGTATCCTTGGAGAACGAGCTCACTGGAGAAAAGTTGACCTTATCTGTTTTCTGCTCCCATGGTCGCATAGAATTGTCTATAGGAACCCAAGTAGCGTACCTCCAGTTATCAGAATTGACCATTTCGTGAATACGCAGTACGGCTCTTTTGTAGGCGAATTTCTCGTCTTCTCCAGTAAACGCTTTCGCATCTTTGAAATCGTATTTTTGATGTTCTTCCTCCTTGTACTCCTCGGTATGTTCCTGGTCATAAGTCAGTACATTAGGGCGATATGGATTGGATAGGTCAATAGCCGTTCGAGCAAACATCTCTTCTTCCTGGACCTTCAAGCTGTCTGTTTCAGATTCACCCGATGCATCGGGAAAGAAGAGCGATTCAAGACCATCTTCACAGCGAAGAAAAAGTTGGCATTTTGCTTCGTAAAGTGCATCAAGAAGAGTGATAAAGCGTCTGGCTTCGTTTTTCATTTTCGTGGTCATCACCGGGACATTGTCTAGCACCACGGTCAGGAACTTGGATGCGATTGTTATATAGTCTGACGAGGAGAACAAACCTTGGCATATATGACTATAGTCAAGCACGCAAACGGAACCAAATGTCATGGGAATGTCTATTTTTCTGTTGTAGACTTTGAAAGATACACTCTCGGGATTCAATTGTTCAAGACCAACGTCGTCTGCCATGCGAGGGTCTGACGGTGGGATTTTCAAGGCATATTTCTTGATGAGACGATTCCAAATTTTGTCGCTTTCGGGATAACTCTTTAATACTAAGTGCAGCTCACCTTGAGATGCTGATGCAAAATCGTGTCTATAATCTTTGGCTGAGTTCATGTCTACCGAATGACAGCGTGAATGCAAAATCAGCACAAACGTTCTGAAACTGTCTTTATGAAATTGGGTTGAATATAAGTCGTCTGGGAGTTTGTTTGAGGTTGCCACAAGCACACCGCCGAGCTTAAAGTAGTATGTGAAAAGAATCTTGACAATATTTGCGGAAGCAATATCGGGAAGCATGAACTCATCGAGCATTAAGACAGTACTTTTTTGTATCATTTTTTGAGCGATTTCAAAAAGAATAAACTCGTTTTCCATAGTTTGAGCACCTTCTATGCCGTTTTCTGCCCGCAAAAATCTCTCCTGTTGGATTCGGTGGATCTCACTGTAGATCCAGAGAATAAAATTATTATAATGCCAACGCATTTTCGACTCATGGGGAAGCGACGTGGCAAAAATATCCATCAACATCGACTTTCCACATCCAACTTCTCCATTCACCAAAAGTCCGTGCGGTGAATCAAAATTTTGAAGCTCTTCTTCGTCAGTGAGGAACCGAACAACTTGTTGAGTTATTGCTTTTGAGTCACCCCTGGTGAGCAATTTATGTACTATGTGGTTTATTCCACGCTTTCTCTCAGCCTCCCTTTCTCTAGCTAAACGTACTTCAAGTTTCCGAAGAACTAGACTGATTCTAATTTGTAAATCTTGTGCTGGAACATAGTTGACGACTCTATGGTATAGTTTTTGGAATTCTTTCATGACCCGGACTTGATTTTCGTCCTTGGAAAGTATACCCAGCCTTATATAGCTCTGATAAAGTAGATATGGGTCTGTAATAGCGAGAGTTTGACTCGAATCGACATCGTCGCAAGCTTGAAAAATTGTTTGTTGGTGCGGTAGACGGCCCTCCACACCTTGCGGTCCCGAGCTAAGGTATCTAAAGTATCGGTGTTGGTGCCAAAGACATTGCCTAACCTGGAAATGGCGCATAGCAAGAACGTAAGGTATCTCTTTTTTATCAGATTTATCTAATCTAAAGGTGTGCACTATATGCACACTTCCATGCTACTACTTTTGAAGCTTCATTTGCTTGAACTTTCTGTCCAAAGAATTCGACAAGCCGTTCATTTCCTCGTCAGATCTGCCGTACAATTCGTACCACCATTTCACATCGGAATAATTGAAAAAAAGTACATCTGTGGCCTCTGCGTCATACTGTCGACTGACAAACTCGTTGGGCCGAGATCTGAAATAGTCCCATGCCGAAACCGTCAATTCTTTGGTCTTCATATACTCTTGCTCTGTATTTGCCAAAAACGTTCCATATTGGCACGAATAGTGGTGGTAAAAGAGTCTTTTGAGAAACCTGCTGTTGAACTCAAATGCTGTGGGACACTGGCGATATATCTGATAAACACAATCAAGAAACTGGTGGAACATTGGAGATCGTTCTGAGCTTCCTGAGTAGGTATTCACCATTGGGTCAGGCGATTGGTTGAGGTCGGCGGTGGAGTTGGAAGGAGGATGCAGCAGCAGCAGCAGCGGCTGCTGCAGAGGTTTTTATATGATGTGCAGCTTTTTGGAAAAACGATGCAACACGAGCCTGAGTCCCGGGCCCTGATTCTCCTGGTCCATTGCCATTGTATGTCTTTTCATCGTTTGCCGGTATTATGGCACCGATGCATCGTCCATGGTCAGCTCTGGTTTTGAATTTGTAGCCAAAACTAACCCATTCCTTCTCGATCAAAATCATGAATCCTTTGAGCGTTCTGAAGTATGGGTCGAGACATAGTTGCAGAAGAGCCGATACTTGAGACGTGCGATCCCATCCATCTGAACAATGTATGATCACATTGGTATTATTCAAGTGGATCGACTTTGTGATTCTATCAACAGATTGCAAGATTATGGCAATGCGGTTAAGCCACAGGGTTTTCGTAAGTTGCTGCTGGAGGTGAGCTGCCCGTGTCAAGTCGGACGTAGATGTAGGGGTGGAACGCTTGTCCAAATCACGTAAAACGTTGGTTAGTTTTGTCAAAGAATCTCTTATGACATGGATGTTATCTATGTTCCCAAAGATTTTATCAAGCGGCCGGAGCGACGTTTTCGAGTCGGTTTCCGTCTTGGCCAAACTTTCTCTATACTTGTCAATGTTCTCTGTGCCTGCGCCAAGCGCATGCTGTGCCATGGCGTTGCTTATGGGCCGTAGATCTACTATCAAATTGCGCTGGGGCTGATCTTGAAGCTCATCATCCGAAGCAAGGGTACTGCTGCGTTCTCGTTCCTGGGTCTTGAATATTTCTGAGATTAACTTTTCATCCTGTAACGATCTGTTTTGAATATTAATACCAACTAATGGTTGGGCACACCGTGCGATCACATTGTGATTGGAATTGCCCCTGTGTCGATACACAACGGCAGGTATACGCTGTTTCGAACGAAACTTTCCCGCGTGATTCACTACGTTATCAGAAATCGATGCCGGAACTATCAAGACCTTGGGGTATGAGGGGCAGAACTTGTAGTCTTCATTGATCTCCGTGGCCCTCCAGTGGTCACTTTTAAGTCCTTGCCGTGTATATTCCGAGTTCTCGTCATAGAGTGACCATCCGTTTTCATCGAGCTTTTCTTCCAACGCGTTTCTTGTATAGTCAAATGCATAGAATTTCGATGCCTCTTGAGCCATATTTTCGCTCAACTTGCCAAAAGTGTCACTACAGATTTCGTCGTTGACAAAATCAAACCAGTAGTACGTGAAGTCTTTACACAGTAGATGAATATGTGAAGAAACGTAATGATCTTGTCCGCCAGGTAGTTCCTTGCCCTCGCTGGCGTTGTTGGCCATCCACGATGATCCTCGGGACTTATGTATGCTTTCTATCATCGGATAACAAATCCATATTTCTCGTGGAGTATTTGGCTGATCTTCACTTTGAAACTGAAACACCATATGGTGGTCTAAAACTACCAATTTTCCTTCAATACGGTAGCCACGTCGTGAAAGGGCCACGTTTTCAACCGTGAAAGCATTCATGATGTCTGGGCTCTGTTGCCCCACAATTGGATTGGAAGCTTATCAAGGAAATTTCGCGACGACTGCGAGATGCCGGACTGAGAACGGGTGCAAAAAGTGACTGAGAGTGAGTATACAAAATAGTAGAATCAAGATAGAATAACATAATAGAAAGCCAAGATAGTATAGTACAAGAGAAGCTACAAGATAGAATCAAGATAGAAAACAGAGTAAAATGGTAATTATATTATTCTACAACCCATCGAATCGGCGTATTCCATGTGAATGGGCAAGTTTCGAAGGTTGCTTGAGCTTTTGTTTCTTGACGTTTTCACCAGCCCATTTTGGTTGAGACGCTTGCCTTTTGTTTGCTTGTTTTGTACGTTCAGCCTCTGTGTTCTTGTGGTCTGTTTCTGCAGTTTCTTCTTCTTTTTCTTTTTCATCTTCACTGCTCTCAGCTTCATTTTCGTCGTTGCTATCACTTTCTTCGTCACTCACACTATTGCTTCCATCACCTTCATCACTTTCTTCGTCGCTTTCTTCATCACTTTCATCACTATCACTATCACTTTCACTTTCCTCACTTTCTTCTTCTTCCTCATCCTCTGCCAGCCAAAGCTTCATCGAATCCATGCCTGCGGTCAAGAGTCTGTACTCGTAATCAATATCCAAAAACCCAACTTCATCGGCGGTTCCATGTAAACGAGTCTCGACAACTTTTCCCTTTTTGTAGTTCACTCGGTGCACTAAACCATCACTGTCTCCACACCAAACTGAGGCCGCCATATCGTCGTCTCCGGCGTCCATAGCACTGATCATTACATCAATTGAGGCCTCCTTGTTAACCTTTATTCTGGAAAGCTGGTCCATAAGCTTGTTTTTGGAATTTTTCCATATGGTGACGATGCCTCCACCGTGCGATACCAAGACGGCGTCATTGCGATCGTCATCTGGTACAAAAGACATTGATAAAAGCTCGTCCTCTTGGTCATCGGATTGAGTAACTATTCCCTTTCTTATGTCAATATGGGAAAGCGTGGTGGACCCTACAGTCAAATAATGGTATGGGGAAACCGAGGGCATTGCGAGAATATGGTTGACAGCATCTTCATGAACATTTTCCACCTTGAACTTATTGCTCAAATCATTGCTATCATACACCAACACATGACCGTTTTCTGTACCTGATAACAAAAAAGGATGGGTAGTTGAATGGCATAATTTCGTTACTGCGTCCTTCAGTGATAAGTCCTTACTTATATCAGTTTTGGTCAAAACTTTTCCAGTTTCTGTGTTTGCTTTCTTTATAACGTGATCTTTTCCCACCGTAAACAAATGCTTGCCCACTGAACTTTCTATAGGATCAAAAAGTACCAGACGACACGAACCTTTATGACGCTTCGTTTTCCAGCAAGTTACAATTTCGTCAGTATTGGTTATATCTTCCACCTGTGTCCACCAGGCGGCATTTGTAGTCTTCACTGAAGTCTTGGACTTCTTCTTTTGCTCGTCTTTGATGGCCTGCATTCGTTCTTCTAGTCTTTCAGCATCGTACCGATTGCAAAAAACATGTCCAGTAGCAAGACCAGAAACAAAGATAGGCTCGGTTGGATGAGCTGCTATGGAGAACAAGGGGTCGTTGTACTTGACCTCCAAAATTGGGTTTCCTGTGGGCTCTACAGAGCGTCCATCCTTCTTGGCTTTTTTTGCCATTTCTTAATTTGAAATCGCGATGCGATCAAAAAGTGGATGTGCGATGAGATGAAAGCTGGGGTAGAAATTTCAATTAGAATTTTATTACAACACGAATCTATCTAGAAGATATCCATCACATCACCAAGATTCTTATCCTTTCTCTTTGACCAGTACTCATCAGTAAACTGCCAATAACTGTCTCCTGTGACCGGGTGCTTGGCCTTGACAAACCATTGAGGACGGTATGGTTTCTTGGTCTCCTCGCGCTGCTTTCTTGCTTCTCTTTGTTTCTGCTCCACTCTTCTTTTCTCGTCGGCTGCCTCATCGTAACGTCCCTCCTCCATGGCTCTCTGATCTGGTCTTAAACGAGTGTCCGTACGTGGTAAGAACTCTCCCAATCTTTCGTCCAATCCGTTGAGCGTTACGGCAAACAGAGTCAAATTGAATGGAAGCTTTGGTCTTGGAGCTGCCTGCCATACTAAAAACCTGCTTCCACTGAATGGATCATCAGACACCTTAGTTGTGGAATCCAAAGTGGTATCCTGATGGCCCGTGACCTTTTTTGGCATACACCTTTGAATTCCAGTGGCCTCCAATAGCCCATTGAACATTGCCCTCACTGTCAAGCAGCTGTCCACTAAGTTGATAAGCCGACGACGCTTTCCAACCACGCTGCTTCATGTCGATAATCACACTAGTTCCAGTGGTGTGGTTTGTCACTTCCATCCTACCATAATTATCAACAGTAGGGTTTCCGGTAATAATCCCCACAACAGATGTGTTCACCTTTTTCCAGCTGTACAACTCTTCATCCACTTTCTCTCCATTCTTGTTCACAACCCCATTGATTGGGCGCACCACGCAGAACATCTTACCAAGGTGCTTAAAGTCGAACGAGCGACCTCTAAACAGCGAGTCAACGGCATTTTCTCCGTAGTAAGTCCAGTTGATAGACTCGGCGTTGCACGCACTAATTGGAGGATGGTGGCTCACCTGTTCTACCATCAATCTATAACTTTGATCGGGACGGCAGTATTCGTATGTTTCTCCCAAAAGTGGGTTGAAAGGCTTTGCAATTCTGTTGATACTGGAAGCATATTCGGAAGCACCGAACACAGCCACATATACACCTCGCAAAGTAGGATCATCGTAGCTGGCGGCGGTGTCCAAAAGGGTGGCATATTCAATATCTTCAGCAAGTCTTTGAACCAAAGAGGTGGGCTCGTTGAAAGATACAGGCAACGACATCTTCGTCATATCCTTACCAATCATCGACTTCAACACACCCCAAAGAGAGACTTTGGGACGGTTATCGTCGTCCATGCCCAACTTGTTCCTGAACCCGTTTTCATAACCCAAGAATGAACCGTCTTTCTCAAGAATTTGCTTCCATTCATCGTGTTTAGGATTACTGCTCTTGGATTTGGCTTGCTCTTCTTGAGGCTGGTCAGCACCGGTTGAGTCGTCGACAACAGTTTTCTCTGATTGTGTATGATGCAATTGTTCACCAGCTGCCACATTCTCGCCAGAGGACTCACCCGCTCCTGAGGCAGGTTCGTGTTCTTCTTCCTGGTCAAACTCGTCGGCATCAAAGAACTCGTCATCAGAGTCATCGCGCAAAAGACCCTCGATTTCATCCGAGTCATCGCCGTCTAACTTCTTCTGTAATATGTCCTCTTGGCCCTGGTCTTCATTAGGATCCTCAGGCAAAGTTCCGGAACCCAATTTGGCTCCAACAGCACCTGCTCCAATTGCAGCTCCTGCGCCAGCAGCACCAGCACCAGCAGCCACGCGGGGACTAGCATGGCCAGACCGTCCCGAAAAGTACTTTCTCAACTTTTTCTTCTTGCCTTCAAATTCAGAAAGCTTTTCTCTCTCTCGGCAATTTCCAGCTCCAATTGTTGGATCAGTCTCTCCCAAAGTTTGTTGACCTGAAGTTGGCGATCCAATTGCTTCAGAAGTTTGGCATCTTTGAGTTGCAGCCTGGCGTAGTATTTCTCGGTCAATTCTTGAATGGTCTTTATAGATCTCAATCCGACACCATAAACTTCCTCCTTCGCGCCCAACTCTATGGATTGCAGTGGATCTATCAGGCTGAAAAGGTCAATCAAGCTGGTGATTTCAATATCCAAAGCACGTTTAATGGTGGAAAGTTCGTCTCCAGCAGCTCCAAACAGCTCTTCCGAACCACGATTGTAAGTCGAGCCATCGCTGTCGTCATCGTCATCGAACTCATCATGGTCAAAGTTCTCGACGTCCGTCTCGACATAGCTTTGTTGGTCTTCGGGATCCACAACCAAGGGCTTCTTCTCTTTGATTCTGGACAAATTGGGCAGAGTTGGAGTCTTACCAGCTTCCTTTCCAAATGCACTGGACGTCGAAGCCACATCTTTGCTTTCCTCGCTGGCAGCTGAGGCAAGTGAGACCTGACTAGAATTACGTTTGTGCTTTCTGCTGTTTCCCCTTCCAGGAATGTGCAATCTGCGGTGTTTCTTTTCTGGATCATCGACACTGGAACGAGCTGAAGTACTGTCATCTTCTACGGGAGGCCCTCCGCGTCTCTTCATATTGTCCTTGGCGATTGTTATAGCGTTCTGAAGAGTCCACACCCAGCGATTAGTTTCGATAGGGTGGTTTGCCTTGAGGTGCCATCTAATGCCATTGCGGCCATATATTTCAAATTTGAGTTTTTCCGAGGAATCCAAATGTAAAGTTGCAAATCCAAGGTTGAGCGATCCACGACAAGCATTGTTTGTATCGTCCTGGTTGGCATAGTAGGATAAGATTCCATTGCTGTCCAAAAGGAAGTAACGCAATTTGTAGCCAGAAGCAAAGTTGGTCCATTTGCGCAAATACCCTCTATAGGTTACAGCAGTACCAGCCTTGATTGCGTTGCTTGTATTGACAACAGGATCCATAATGGTTTGGTCCTTGGATGCCGACTTTAAGAGCTTACGCAACGGTTCGTTCTTACTGGGCACCAAATCAATGGGAAGTTTCCCACGCTTGTCTCTCTTGAAAGGATCTCCTCCATGTTTCAAGATCCAATCGCACATCTGAATATCTTCTTTTTTGATATACTCGTGAAGCACCGTGTCACCAGTTTCAGGATCTGCGCCATTAATATCAAGAAGCTGAGAAGCACGAGGGTTGCTGACCAAGAGAACTTCCAAGTTTTCAAAGTCCCTGTTGGTGAAGAACTTGCGCAAATCGGTAGCCAGCTTCTCGACAAACTTTGCCCGTTCAAACTGCATCAATTGAGCAAGATTGAGATCTTTGCAAAGTTCCACAGCAACCTTCTTTTGAGGTTGGTGATGGTATCATTGATATCAGGAAGAGAAAGAAGAAAGCGAACAACATCGGCTCTGCCAGCAGAAGCAGCTAGATGAAGAGGGGTGTTTCCATCGACATCCAGGGAATTAATGTCCAATTTTTTGCTTTGAGCAAGATGCTGGACAAGTGCTAGTGGTGCGATTTGGACAGCATAATGGAGCACAGTTTCTCGAAGTTGGATTAACTCTGTGGTTTGAGTTGTTGGTTTCACAGTAGACAACTCCTCAATGATAGCATCGGTTTTGGAAGTGTCTCCAGAACGTAAAGCTTCTAGAAGTTTTAATCGTGTCAAAGAAGCACTAATTTGCGGGGCACTCATGGCTCAATAACAAGCTAAGAGGCAATTCCGATAAGGATATATGGTTGAAAATCAAACACAGTATTCGGTGGTACACAATCAGCAAATAAATAAGTCTGTTCCAACAGTTCTGTATGTTATCACAAATAGGGACCCCGTCGATTATGCCGGTGGGTGTCGTTGCTCATGACGTTCCTGTATGCTACCCCGAGTTTTCCTGTATGCCGTCCAGGGCAGGACGTCGCCGAAGGTTGCTTCGTGGCGGAGTGTGCACGTGAAAGTGACACAATTTCAATTGAGGCTTGAAAATAAGCCTGGATACCATTGGGGTGGCTGCACATAATAACATGTTTGAACAAGCAAGTTGCCAATTCAGCAGTATTCTGACCGAAAGTCACTATTGTGGGTGTTTGGGTGTCCATCGCATTGGCCTCGAGATTCGATTTGGTTTTGGCAACTGAATGGGTGCACAAAAGCGCAAGCTGGAGTCGATTGGGCCGTCCAAACGAGCCAAGGTGGCAATTAGACCATCACAGACGTTATATGTGAACAATTTGAACGATCAGGTGCTGCGCAGGCTGCTCAAACACAACTTGTACTTACTATTTTCCACCTATGGAGACGTCATCGACATTATAATACGACCCAAAATGCGGGGCCAGGCCCATATAATCTTAGAATCTGTTGCCAGTGCATCGTCAGCGAAGGCGAGTCTCGACAAAAGGCGATTTTTCAGCAAGGAAATGAGTGTAAATTATGCAAAGACAAAGTCTCGAATTGTAGCACGAGCTGAAGATGGAGATGAAATTGCAATAGCTGAACAAAAGAAGGTCACGGATGCGGACGAAATCAACGAGGATGTTCCCGGTTACGAATCGTAAACCACATGTATATTAATGTGTTTAATGAATAATGAGATCAACTACATATTCTTAGCTAACATCAATAGCACTGTCTAACGCATTGCTCACACAGTCAGGTACACCTATGCCCTTGCCAAAACACATTCCTCCGAGCGATAAAGTCCCTTTATACTCCAGAGCGAGCAATAATTCGGTTTTCTCTTTGATAGCCTGATATCCCACATTATACTGAGGAATGCAGTCTTTATGCAAATTGTACGATATAAGAATATCATCACCTTCTAGGGTAACCTTTGTGTCTTTTTCATTTGCCTCGTCTCTTAAAATTACTCTTTTTTGCAGGATATCCACCCCGAGATATTGTTGTAGGCACTTATTCACGGCTCTGAGATTGACAGAATTGGAGGGAATTTCGTCGCTGAAAAAATGTCCTCCCATCATCAATGTTATCTTGCTGTAGCCATCAGACTCTTCTGGTTGTCCCTCAAAGCTGTGGGAATACTTTTCGATATCTGAATCAAATATTATGCCAAGAAGTCTTTCCTGATTATGAACTGACTTTGGAACCAAGAACCCAAATCCCTCCTGATCTCTGGGTACAAGTCTTTCCCGGGAGTAAATGTTGGCCATAAAGATACTAACATACTCAATTTTGGAAAATTCGTCGGTAAGTGCCAGTTTCTGAGCTAGTGATGCCAAAGCCTTGACGTTGATCGTCGATCGTATATGATCATATTTGTTACTTCCATTGCTTGTCTTTATGGTGCACTGCTCAAAGTCCACGGTATCGATTGTCGTATCGTATAAAATGTCCACGTTGGCTTGTGACTGTAAGTACGATGATAACGCAAGTGGTAGCTCTTGTAGTCCATTCCTAAGTTTGACAATTGGATGTCCTTTGAGTTTAGCTGCCAAGCCACGAAGGTCAGCATGGGGCGAGATACGCAGCTCATACACCTTCAAACTGGTATCAAGGTCTTTTTGCTTTTTGTAGTGAGTGCTTTGTACATGTTTTTGAGTGCACCTTTCACGATAGAGCCGTGGTCTTTTTCAAGTGCCACAAGTCCGGGAACCACGCTGTTCACGCTAAGTTTGGAAACGTCCCCGGCGTATATTCCGTGTAGAACAGCACTCATTATGTTATCAGTCAATGCGGTGGATTTAAACCGACGTTTAATGAAGCTTTCTATACTCTCGTCTTTTCCTGTCGGTGAAACCTTTGAAAAATCTCTTTAATTGCTCCAGTGGGGATCCCAGACACAACACCGCTCGACACAAACTTGAAAAAGGATTTGACTGAGCCTGGAACTTGCACAAGTTGGTGATCTTGTCCCACGATATATTTTCTGTTTGCAATCGAAGTCGATTTCATGACTTGAAGTTCATTTTCTATGTTTAGTTGCTTGAGTATGTCTATTATAAGCAATGTGCCATCGCTTACGCCTCTTAGTGTCCTCGGTCCCTTCTCCAATATGATATTTTGTTGGTTGTTCGTGAGCTTCTTGGTTCTGATCCATCCTCCAGGCTGGTTCGATTTCTCAAAAACGGTGATTTTCACATCTGGACGAAGCTTATTTAAAAAATACGCATACGAAAGACCAGATATACCAGCCCCAATGACCCCTACCCTTCCATTTTGTGGTAGTTTAGTTAGTGCCATTAACAAGTAACAATCATTCGATATTTCAAATCGCACGGTGCGGCTACAATTTTCAATTGGGAATAGATATTAAACTACTATATGGCATGATGCATCTCGTGTTTGACTGGATGGGTCATGATTGACGCTTCGCTTGGTTCTCGTCTCATACGAGGTTCGTGGCTTCGGAAGCTGGAATTAGTAGCCACATTCGAAAGATTGTAACCATCAACACTCACGTTTCGAAGTAAAGGTATTCTCTGTTCGAATGGCTGAGTTACAACACTCACTAGATCGTCAGAAGATGCGTTGACTGACTGGGGCACTATATCGTCAGAAGAAGCTGACTCCGGCACTGAATCATTATGTTCCGGTTCATCAACTCCATCCAGTTCATTCAGTTTCGATAACGTTAATGGATCTTCCATGAGAACAGCATCCACTGTAGACACCCCGGTGCTTTCTGAGTGAGGATACGAGTCTGACTTCCTGTTTCCTATTTCAAGACTGGACTCTAACGAGGATTTAGACTGGCTGGATGGTGTACCTTCACTAGAATCCGCCGTAGTTAACGATGAAGATGTCGCTACTGTTTCGTTGTCCCGTCCAAGTTCATTTTCTTGTTGGTGATCATTGTCAGTGGGTCTGTGTGATGGTGTTGCAAACGAGCTTGAAAGCGAGGATCTGATAGTCGATTGCCTCATTGCAAGATTCGAAGAATCATGCTGAACGACATCGTCAATGCTAAGTTGACCAAAAACACTATCGACACTTGTAGAGGGTACACTTTCGTAAGCAGGAGCAGGTCCTAGTGGAGCAGGTCCAAGTGGGGCAGGTCCTAGTGGATCATGTCCATGTGGAGATATAGATGGTATTGAACTCAACGGTTCTTCGATAGATACCGATCTCATGAGAGGTGAAGTGGGAGCTGAAACTGCTTCTTCAAACGACGGAAGAGGGTCTGGTGCCAGTGGATCGTATTTGGAGATCGTTACACCATTTCCTTGGTAATCTGGTTCGTTAAAAGATACTTTAGGTTGATCGTGACTTCCTGAAGCATCGTAGGTGGGAAGTTGTATGGCATCCTCGTTACACTGCGAGCTCATCAACACTAAAGGAGTATCGACAACCACTTCATAATGATGCATTTTGCTCTCCACAGTATCATCTGGCTTTGAGATTCGGAAACAAATCTGGAGACGATGGTGGACTTGAATATGACGGAAATTCGAATCTGGGTAAAGAGCTCTGGGAACAGAAGTGTATCCATGCTTCAAATTCTGCTTACTACTCTGTGAGTTCAGAAACGTCGAATAATCAGGAGTAATAAAGTCGGGATCCTCGTCACTCAAGTAGCCGTGGTCTGCGTGTGAATGGGAAATGTTGGTCTCAAGTGTGCCGATCGTGGGTGAAGCTGGCGAGTAAATGATGCCATGATCATTGGATTGGATGTTTAAAGAAGCTCTTCTGGACGTATTAGGTGTATGTGATGGACGAGTTTGGTGATTTTTATACTCAACAGGTCTTTCAACAATATTGTTCTTATCAGCTTTCGTGGTGAGAAAGGGAAGAGCTATATTGATATCAAGTGGAGACGCTATCATGGTGGACCTCGTGGTATCATCACTGATACTGGTGTTCAGTCGCATAGCGTTCACTCGAAAGTTTTCGATGTTGTCGCTATAATTTTCAAATCTAGGATCTGACAGTTCTGGTTCATAGCAAGAGAATAACAAGTTATTGTCAGGACACTTAATGAGTTCTTCTTTGTAAGGCACCAATGAAGTTGTGTTGGCTTTGGACTTTGTCTTCAATTCGCAAACAGATACAATCCGTTCTCGGGTTTTGTTGTCGGTTCCCTGATGGAGCTGGAATGGATCCTCACCATCATAGTCATACTCGCGAGCCATGGACTGCGATACGTAGGTAATACGCTCGAGGATATTAAATTTTATACGTTTCACAACCACATCTTTCACCAAAGGAATAAGCTTAATATTGATAGGATGTTCGGAGCCAAGTGGAACATACTTGCGTGGGAATGTAATAGTGTAGTGAAGAGAATCGTTCCATACTCTGTCCACGAAAATGGGTTTGTTAGACACGGAATTTGCCAATGAAGGAGGTGTACGAACCATAGGAATATTGTAAGCTGCCTGCAACTTTACCTTTCTGTTTAGTTTATCACTTGTCTTCGAGAACAGCACACTAAGCGTGTGCTCAAGGCTGCCATTTATAGTTGTAATCGATGGAGGAATATGCTCGGGAAGCAAGATGGGCAATAAAAAGACATAAAGTCCCTCGGGATATATGGTGTCGTTATTGTGAGCAGAAGAAGCATCGTCAGTTTGCAGCTCAGACGTATCAGTATTACTGATACTCGCCAACGTGTACTGGCGAGTTCTCTCCGCTAGCAGTTCGGGAGACGTATCGCCGCATCGAGTATCGTTGGAATTGAATCTGTTTGCAAAAAAATCTGCTTCTCCAAGACTAGTATTCCATTCCAACATTCCAATTTTGAACTTTTCCTTGCTATGACCTTTAGCGCCGATTTCTCCAGTGGGCCAAAGGATGCTAGTACAAGATTGGAATACAAACTTGAGGTCCCGCACGTTAGTAGGCTTGTTGAGGTCGATGATGACTGCAAAGGTGTGGGGAATTGGTATATCGGAGTCAATTTTTGTGCAGAGAAAGTTAGGGGACTTGAACTGCAGAAGATGTGGAGGAACGTTGGATGAGTACACCGGAGGAGCTGCCTCGGAGGTTTCTCGGTCCAGAAGTGTCAGTTCTTCAGACAGTGTTTGGTCACCAGTTACCGAACCGCTGCGGCCTTCGGGGATTCCACCGTTGTCTACGTCCTCGTATGTGAAACTCGCGGACGTCGCTGGTGGGAGATATATACAGTTGCTGGAGTTGGAAACATAAATGTTGGCCGTGGAAGATTTACTTCCCGATGATGAGCTCTTGTAGAGGTCTATAGGAATCGGGTCCTGGAGACCCATTTCATGGAGAAGCAAGTGCAACTTTTTCAGAGCCACGATCGACGTTTCCTGCTTGATGAGCTCCTTTGCTCTTTTCTTGGTCACTGGTCGGGAAGCCGATCGGGATCGGGATCGAGTCTGAGACATGATGGAAAGAGAATTCGCACGGAGTCGACGCGTCGCCTGGATATCCAGGGAGTCTTCCACTGTTACGTGCGATAGACTGGGAGACCGTTTGATGGCATTAGTTTCCGAAATTACTATCATGGGATTCGATAGCGAGTTGCGTCTTTCGGAGAACGATAGGCGATCCACGAGTGAAGAGTCTGACGCCCTTCTACTCTTCCGCTTGAGTATATCCAACCGCATGGAGAATGTGGGAGTGAGATCACCAGTTTTTGACCACTATTTTATGTGAAACTTGAAGGTGAAGTTTAAATCGGCACCGCAGTTTCAACCAATTTGGGGGTTCGGTTATATGTGAATATTGTGCACAAATCACGGTTCTATACTGTGCTGACTTTATAGTGTCAGTAGATGAGAATAGACTTCACTAAATTAAGGATAAAAAAATAAAAGCTGTGACGGTTTCAAACCAAGTTCGGATCTTGTTGCCGGCCGCACGCAGGATGCAGTCATGATAAGCAAAGAGGTGCGCATGAGTGGGGCTGGTGCAGCGGGTGTCTTCGCGATTACGATGGGCATTATAATGGACAATGAACATGTAGACAATAAGCTTCTAAAGGTTGCGTTCTATTGCTTTTGTGTCTATTTTTGCTCATATTTCGTCTATTTTCGCACTTTCTCAAGATTTTCTTGTCGGAACCTTTCTTCTTTGATTTCCCCTTTCGTCCCATTTCCGTCCTTCGTACAAGCGCGCTGCGGCGAAAAAATATACGATCGGAGTGCCTGCGACTGGTTTCGTGGGGAAGTCACGCTAGCCAAGAATACCAAGAAAAGTTTGAACAGGGTCAGGTTGGTGCCAAGCCTGTAGGCTCGTATTGAAGATGATCTTCTTTTTCTGGATTATTGGAAGAAAGAATAAAGGTAGTGGGGCGGTTCCGGGGTTCGCATCACCGGGCCGAGACGAGAGAGGACGACGGGCCGAGTATGGCTGAAAAATATGAAGGTAGAATTGTGGGAGAGGAGTAGGAGAGTGGGATTAGGAATTGAGTACAGTAGGAGAGTAGGAGAGGAATTGAGTACAGTAGTAGGTTTAGTAGGTTTAGTAGTTTGGTGGATTAGCATCGTGGATTTTCGTTCATTCATAATTCATGATTAATGGCCTTTCGTGGCTTGGCAACCTCGGTTGCATCCATACCAAGCGGCTGCCATACTTGTCTTCTCTTGTTGGGCACCATTCCAGCTTCACCACATATTTCTTGCAACAATGCAAAATTGGACCCATGGCCCAAAATATCAAAACATGGTGCTCCGCTATGTAGTTCCATGTTGAGCACCAATTCCGCCGTAGCTTCGAGCTTGTAGATCACCATACGGTTTTCCAAATTGGTGGTTACCACAAACATCTGGATAGTATCAGAGCCCACCAGAGTTGCAACCTTGCGGCGCCTATCAAATGCCAGGTCGTCAAAAACAAATTTGCAGCTGGAAACGGGTCCGATCTTCAACCCATCGTACACGCGGATTATCGCCAAGTTTTGATCAAGCAAAAACACTTTGGACATACTGTCATGACACACAACGTACAGACCATGCACTGCAAGATCTCGAATTGGAAAATGCGACAAGTTTACCCTGTGACCCACCTCGTTAGCCCCGTCTTTGAACAACAAGACGGTGCCGTTTTGCGTACCACAAATAACAGTTTTTTCAACTGAAACCGTCGATATAATCCAATCATCTACTCCTTCAACACTCCATGTAGGCACGGCGTAGCTCCAATCTGATCCAGTGGTCGTATCGCCGCCTCCATTCCACCAGTTCGTACCTCCATGACCAATAATGTTGCAACAAATATCACTGCGTCTAACGCCGTGATCTTGGTGGCCGCGATTGAGATCCACACAATACTTTTTCACCGGGTTCCCTTTGCCGGCGCAGACCACCTGCACCACTCCTGGTTCTGCATCACGCACCTCTACCGCAGACACCGGTTTTTGCACCAAAAAAATCCGGTTGCTCGTATCAGAATCGTCGTTCAACAAGTCACGAAAGATCAACTTTCCTTCTGCCGAACAGCTGTAAAGAAACCGACCGTGAGCCACCCCAAGCATCACAATCGAGTCCAGCGCGGAAACACACGCATTTTTCCATTCTTTGAACAACTTGAAACTGATTTTTGTTACCGGATTTGCCTGATTGCGACGACCGCTTTCAAAGAGTTGCACAAATCCATTCTTTCTAGCAAGTGCCAAATAGCTACGTTTGCGAAACTCGAACCGGAGTATCTTCTGGACAGCACTATGAGGCCCCTCGACACAAAATTCACTGTTGAATTTGGCCCGAATGGTGCCGGAGCGAGTAATTTGAACCACTTTTGTTAATTGTGGGGTTCCAAATTTCGTTGAAAATACTTACCATGTAGTCCACCACTACGCTGGTTCGAAATGATCGCCTTCATTTTAGCTTATCCTGAAGATCAATACCGGTGCGCGATGTTGCTTTATTGATGATATTGTTTGTAGATTTCGCCCCCTTTTCGTTTTGTGGGGTTGGCTCTTGGTGCAACGGATGTGGTTTCTAATTTCGATGGTGCATGATGCGCCCAGGGTTCTGTGCATAGCGCACCTCGGTACCCCGCGTTACGTCAAATTGAAATTTCCAGACACTTTTATGACGAACTTTGACGTTGCTGGAAAAATTGCCCTTGTGACTGGAGGGACCCGTGGTTTGGGCCTTCATGTTGCAGAGAGCTTTGTTCTTAACGATGCTTCCGTAGTCATTATTACTTCTCGTAAGCCAGACGCTTGTGCCAGTGCCAAACTGGAGTTGGAAAATATTGCAAAGTCCAACGGTAAAGCATGTAAGATTATCTCAATTGCTTGCGACATCTCTAAGGATGCTGATCTCAAGAGTTTCGTTGGTAAAGTTAGTGCTGAAGTTGATCGGTTGGATATTCTTATCGCCAATGCCGGTGCCACATACGGTGAAAAATTCGATACTCATCCAATCGAAGCAGTCAGAAAAGTACTTGAGCTCAACGTTACAGGTGTGTTCCACACCATACAACTCTTTGCACCTCTGTTGCAAAAGGCTGGAACAAGCGAGGACCCTTCTCGTGTGGTCATTGTGTCGTCCGTGGCTTCGTTGATTGCAACTGATTTTGGAGGCACTTATGGTTATCTTGCTTCCAAAGCTGGAGTTGCCCATTTGGGAAAGAACTTGGCGTTGACGTTGGCTAGTAAACACATCAATGTCAACACAATTGCACCGGGTTTTTTTGAGACGAAAATGACCAAGGGAATGATGAAGACTAAAGGTGATGAAATGGTTCGAGGAAATCCTTTGGGTCGTCTTGGCTCAAAACAAGATATCCAGTCTGCTGTGTTGTGGTTGTGTGCGAAACAATCCAACTATATCAACGGAATTGTGCTTCCAATCGATGGTGGATTGAACTTGGTTGGAACTGCAAACTTGTAGGTATTAAGTATTAGTTGATTGGAATTGTTTCCTCGTGTGCATCGATTCTTTCTTTCAAATGCGCTAGTTTGCTTTCAAACGACTCGGATTCGGTTTGCACTTGCACTCTTTGATTTGCAATAAACTGTTCCAATTTATTGATGCGATTGTCTCGAGACTCAATTAACTTTTCTGTGATTATAAGATGCTTTCGTAGGTTCAGATTAATTAGTTCGATGTCACTCAACTTGTCGTTGAGTCGACGAAGAGTATTTTCGAGTTTGAACATCTTCAGCTCTTCTTCGTGAGCCACCTTTAAGTTTTCCATTTTCATCGTCAATACGGTATTTTCCAACTCGGCTATCTTGTTGTCTCGTAATGCAATTTCGTCACTTTCAGAGCTCTGGAGAGGAGGTCCCTGTCGCCATTGACCCAATTCCTGTTCGAGGCGAGAGATATATACCGATTGAACTCTATTATCAATTTCAAGCTGCTCCAATTTTTCTTTCATTTGAGAAGGACTCAACTCCATGTTAATATGGGCAACATTCCGGATGTTTTTGGCCCTGGCGCCGAATCGTAAAGTGGATATAGTTTCGTTTTCGTTCATGGTCGATGGAGAACAAGTGACTATCAAAGTGGTTCTTGAGTTCCCTCCCAAAGCCTCTTGAAGTATTCGGGTCAACTTGGAGTCTCGATATGGTATATGAACGGACTTGCCGTCTGTGAGGGCATAAATAACCGTCCCTAATCTTGAAAGTGAGCTGTTGATCTTCTTGGCTTCTTCGAGCGAGTGACCTGTGGCTCCTGTTTTATTAACCTTTTCTGAGCCTGCTAGATCTACGAGGAAGAGATTGCTCTTGATCGTGGACTTGTTTATGGGATTTACCAGCCTCAACTTGATGTGAAAAATGGCATGGGACCTTGAAGAGTCAGCGTTCATCTGTGTCGATGACATGGTTCGGATCGCAAGACCTTCGTTTAAAAGCGACTCGAGGTCTTGAGGGCTGGTTACCGACTTTTCGGTTAATCCTCGAACGTAGATTCCCTCATTCTTATCTTCTTGAATCATGAATCTGGTGTGATCTGTACCAGAATATGGGTCCAACAAATCATGGATCTGCTCCATATAGATTTCCATGAACGAAACCAGGATGGTAAACGCTAAATCAGGCCTTTTCTTGCAACTCTCAAAGATAGTTTCTGATATTCGTGGAATTATTCCTCGCAGTTGAGGAACTGAGTTGTTCAATGGACCCATCATGGTATACGATTTTCCAGAACCGGTCTGGCCGTAGGCTAGGATGGTGCCATTGTATCCCTGGACAAAATCCTCGACCGTCAGCTTCACAGACTCGTTGTATACCTCATCTTGAGACGATTCTTCTGTGAACACTCGGTCGAATTCAAAATCAAGTGCCAATCCTGGCTCCTTTGAACAAACCGAAACCACAGTTTCCAGTTCCACACTAAGCAATTTACCCCCTCGTCTGTTTTCAGCATCGTTGGCTGGTCGTATTCGACAAACAACTTTAATATTGGATTCTGTACCGAGACGAGAAAGTCGAGAACGGGTTCTTGGAGTTAAAGGAGAGCTTGGAGATGACGATGGAGAAGACACACTCATTATTTGAGCGTGTGGCGGTACTCGAGCCGTTTTGCAAGTAGTCGTCACCAGCAAAAAATGTGGAGTAAACAAGGTGGTTTATCTACCTTTGTAGTGGATCAGACACGGGATCAGCCTGCATACGCGGTAAAAAATCATCTCGTTACATAATCGGCCGATAGCGCGCGCCATGGCTAGCGAGTCTGCACACAGCCGTATGTGTTCCCGAGTCAGCGCCGAGTCATATCGATGAAGCAGCGATAGCGATGAGCATCGAGACGATAAGAATGTCCAAAAACCCCACATATTTGCACCACAACCACCCACCTTTGTTTCCCACCCACTAAGAGGTCCATCAATGGCTTCGGAACCCCATTATAGTCAGCCCCTATTATCCGAGCAAAACACGGGCCGATTCGTTCATGGCACGTGACAAGATTACTCACAGGAGATTTTTTTGCACCATAAATATCTCCAGATTTTCATCATAAAACTTATATATCATGTCCACGCCCCAGAACATCGCCACGAGGTTTGAACGTAGTGTCAGTATCTCCGGGCTGCCCAATGCGGTTTCCACTTCTCCCACTCAATCTTACCTTTCTCAGTACGTTCCAACCCTGAAAAATGCCAAGGCTCTTAAGCCATTTTCCACCGGCGATATCAAGATTTTGTTGTTGGAAAACGTCAATCAGACTGCTATCGATATCTTTGGTCAACAGGGATACCAGGTTGAATTCTACAAGTCGTCTTTGCCGGAAGATGAATTGATCGAGAAGATCAAGGATGTCCATGCCATCGGAATCAGATCCAAAACCAAATTGACGGAAAAAGTGTTACAACATGCTAAGAACTTGGTTGTGATCGGGTGTTTCTGTATCGGTACCAACCAGGTGGATTTGGAGTTTGCAGCCAAATCGGGAATTGCCGTATTCAATTCTCCATTTTCCAACTCTCGGTCGGTGGCTGAGTTGGTGATTGCCGAAATTATTACTTTGGCAAGACAATTGGGGGACCGCAGTATTGAATTGCACACCGGTACGTGGAACAAGGTCAGTGCCAAGTGCTGGGAAGTTAGAGGAAAAACGTTGGGAATTGTAGGATATGGCCATATTGGTGCTCAACTTTCTGTGTTAGCAGAGGCCATGGGTATGCAAGTGATCTATTATGATGTTCAGATGATCATGTCGTTGGGTAACTCGAAGCAAGTGGATTCTCTTGACGAGTTGTTGCAGCGTGCTGATTTTGTGTCTTTGCATGTTCCTGCTACTCCAGAAACCAAAAATATGTTAAGTACTCCACAATTTGCTGCCATGAAAGACGGTGCCTATGTGATCAATGCGTCTCGTGGTACTGTGGTGGACATTCCAGCGCTTATTTCCGCCATGAAAGTGGGCAAAATCGCCGGTGCTGCCATCGATGTCTACCCTCAAGAGCCCGCCAAGAATGGTGAAGATTTGTTCAACAATCTGTTAAACGAATGGGCAAGTGAGTTGTGCTCGTTGAGAAACGTGATCTTGACTCCCCACATCGGTGGTTCTACCGAGGAAGCTCAATCTGCCATTGGTGTGGAAGTGGGTACATCTTTGACGAAATACATCAATGAGGGAAACTCCAGTGGAGCCGTCAACTTTCCCGAAGTCCATTTGCGTGCGTTGGACTTGGACCAAGAAAACTCGGTGCGTGTGTTGTACATCCATCAGAACGTTCCTGGTGTGTTGAAAACTGTCAACAATATTTTGTCGAACCATAATATCGAGAAGCAGTTCTCGGATTCTCGCGGAGACGTTGCTTATTTGATGGCGGACATTTCCGACGTGGACTTGGCTGATATCAAGTCTTTGTACGAGCAGCTCGAACAAACTCCTTATAAAATAGCCACCAGACTTTTATACTAAGATAAATATACTAATACGAACTAGAAACTCAACTGAATATTGCAACCGCACTAATTGCAACCGCGACTGTATAAATCTTGGTGTATGGATGCTCGCCATATCACTTTCAAAGTGGCGATTCCTCAACCAACATGGCACTTGTTTCTGCCGCTCCCTATCTCGCCCTTCTAGGCGATCTGGACCCCAGTCTCAAGGCTTATGCTTTGAGTTCCCTCAACGATGTCGTAGACGAACTTTGGGCCGAAATCGCAAACTCCATCACCGAATTGGAAGAGCTCTACGAAGACCCCAATTTTGAAAAACGGTCGCTCGCCGCTTTGATTATGTCCAAGGTGTACTACAACTTGGGCGACTTCGAGGCGTCGGTGAGATACTCTTTGTGTGCTGGCGACGAGTTTGACGTTGAAGAACAATCGCAATACATCGAAACCATTGTGTCACAATGCATCAGTCTCTACAATACTTTGAGTCAGCAAGCGTATAATGACAAATCGGTCAAGATCGATCCACGGTTGACGACGATTTTCGAAAAGATGTTGGACCGGTGTGTGAGTAATGGAGATTTGAAGCTTGCTTTGGGTGTTTCGTTGGAAAGCTACCACCTCGACAACGTTGAACGTATTCTCAAAC
Organism: Callitettix versicolor; assembly: GCA_022606455.1. Lineage (NCBI taxonomy): Eukaryota > Metazoa > Arthropoda > Insecta > Hemiptera > Cercopidae > Callitettix > Callitettix versicolor. The sequence continues at coordinate 100,533 of JAJIZJ010000344.1, forward strand.
AAGTTAAAAACGACGAAACAACGTTGAATCTCATCAACTACGTGGTTATGTGTTCCAATACTGTGCTTGAAGACCCTTCTTTTAGAACCGACGTGTTGAAATCCATGATCCAACTCCTTTTGGGTTTGAAGACTCACAGAGACTTCTTTTCCATCTTCAAGGTGATTGTCCAGTTGGGTGACACCTCGTTGGCTGTCCACTTGTTCGAACAGCTTCTCGATAGCGACGATGCGTTAACTGCATACCAAGGAGCATTTGACTTGGTGGGCACTGCTTCCCAGGAACTCCTTGACAACATTCTCGAAAGTCTCGAAAAACTCGACAAATCGAATCATCCTGCTCAATTTGCTCGTTTGACTCATATCTTGACTGGAGTGCCGCTGTGCGACTTGGAAATTACCTTCCTTTACAAGAACAACAACACCGATATCTCCATTCTCAACAAGACGAAAAACTCGCTCGAAGGACGCAGTTCTATATTTCATTCCGCTGTGACATTCGCCAATGCGTTTATGCACTGTGGAACCACTGATGATTCGTTTTTCCGTAAGAATTTGGAATGGTTGGGTAAGGCTACCAACTGGTCAAAGTTTTCTGCTACCGCCGCCTTGGGTGTCATTCATAAAGGTAACTTGTCCCAAGGACGTAACATCTTGAAACCATACCTCCCTGGTTCCTCCGGATCTCCACATACAAAGGGTGGCTCTCTCTTTGCTCTTGGTTTGATTTTTGCTGGACAGGGTCGTGATGCTATCGATTACTTGAAACTGTTTTTGGATGAGCATGGTAGTACTGCTGGCAATAATGACAACGATGTTATGCTCCATGGTGCTTGTCTTGGATGTGGTGTGGCTGGCATGGGTTGCAGAAACGAAAACCTCTTGGAGGCTTTGAAGGTGGTGTTGTATTCAGACTCGGCTATATCAGGACAAGCAGCTGGGTTAGCCATGGGTTTAGTCATGTTGGGCTCAGGAGACCAAACGATCGCTCGTGATATGTTGACCTACGCTCAAGAAACACAACACGAAAATATCATCAGAGGTTTGGCAATTGGAATTGCCCTCTTGTTCTACCAGCAGGAACTGAAGGCTTTGACCATAGTCGATGAGTTGATGGCACAAGAGAACCCCATCCTTAGATATGGAGGTGCTTTCACCATTTCATTAGCATATGCTGGAACTGGCAATAATGATGCTATCAAGAAGTTGCTTCATTATGCTGTTTCGGATCCTTCAGATGATGTGAGAAGAGCGTCAGTTATGGGTCTTGGATTCTTATTGATTCGTGACTATACTGCGACACCTCAAATCGTTGAGTTGTTGTCACAATCCCACAACCCTCATGTCCGTTATGGTGCCGCTATGGCATTGGGTATTTCGTGCGCTGGAAGAAGCTTGCCTGCTGCTATTGATATTTTGGAGCCACTTACAAAAGACTCTGTGGATTTTGTCCGGCAAGGAGCTTTAATGGCCACATCCATGATCTTGATCCAGCAAAACGAAAACTTGTATCCTAAGGTAAAAGAATTCACCCAGCTTTATGCTGATACTGTCAGAAACAAGCACGAAGACGCCTTGGCCAAATTTGGTGCAACGTTATCGCAGGGTATTATCGATGCCGGAGGTCGTAATGTGACGATAAATTTGGAGAACTCACATGCCAACACCCTCAACACCAGTGCTATCGTTGGTCTTGCTGTGTTTGCTCAGTCGTGGTACTGGTTCCCATTCGTGCATTTCCTTTCCTTGTCGTTTTCTCCTACATCTATCATTGGAGTCGTAGAGGACTTGAAGGTGCCCAAGTTTGAGTTAAACTGCCACTCTCGTCCTGAACTCTTCCAATACCCACCCAAGGTTGAAGAGAGCAAGGAGAAACAACCAGATAAGGTTGCAACCGCGGTGTTAAGTACAACTGCGAAAGCTAAAGCCAGAGCTCGGAAAAACAAGAAGCATGAGGACGCGGAAGACGACAAGATGGAAGTGGATGTTTCGAAAAATGAGGAAAAGGAAACGAGTGGTGATAAAGATGAAGATAAAAAGGGAGAAGAAAAGGAAATCGACAACGAGCCACAACCAATTAGATACCTCAAGACACCTTTCAAGATTGAGAATATGAGCAGGGTATTGCCGGCACAATCCAATTACATTTCGTTTGTGAAGGATGATAGGTTTGTTCCCGTCCGCAAATACCGAGGAAATGCTGGCGTGATTGTGTTGCGGGATACCAAGGCGGGAGAAAAGTTTGAGGCGATCAAAACGGTCAGGCAGTTGAACATTACGGAGGCGCCTGTTCCTGAGCCATTTACGTTGAGCGGAGAAGATTTGGAAGACGACGAGTAAAGGCTTTATATAAGAATTCACTATAATCGATTATAAAGGTTATCAGATCTGTACTACCGCTGTAACGGGACGATGGTCACTACAGTAATGGCCATTGAATTCGTGGTTCTTCACCTCGTGGTGGAGAATGTTAATACCAGGAGTGGTCCAAATGAAATCAATGCTGGTTTCTTGTTCACCTCTCTTGAATCCAGTGATTGTGTGTTCTGGGCCTCGTCTTTGCTGGCAATTGCAACTGGTATCTTTAAGTTGAGTCGACAAAGTTTTGTAAGCTTCTTGGTGGGGCTGACTGTTGAAATCACCCACAAGAATACTAGCGCCAGGATAAGACTTCATTATGTCGATAATTTGTTTCGACGAGTTCTCACGAGCCAATTTCCCCTTATGGTCATAATGGGTGTTGAGGAAAGTAACCACTTTTCCCAGTTGTCTGTGTTGAAAAATACACACAGTGACAATTCTTTCCAACGCAGCGTCCCATCCTTTACTGGGTCTATCGGGAGTTTGTCCAAGCCAATAAGTTTTACCTTGCTTAAGGTTCCAAATTTCAGGCTGGTAAATAATGGGTGCAAATTCACCCTTTGATTTCCCGTCCAGTCTACCAACTCCGAAATGGGTCCAATGTTTCCCAAGCCCATCCATGACATCATTGAGCATGTTTTGCTTCACTTCTTGGAGTCCTACCAAGGTTGGCAAGTTTGAAGAGTTCTCCACAATGGACTGAATCACTCCAGCTTTCCGTTGCGACCAAGGAGTTTCTCCATCCATCATATTGTTATTCTCTTGTCTGATATTGTGACAGTACACTTGTACCTCAAGAGGAGGCAATTCTTCATTATGATCCTCTACTTTTCCATGGTTAACATCACGAGAATAGTTGGCATGAGAGTTGGTATCATGGTCATGTTTCATGTCCTTAACCTTATTCTTAACTGCTCCAAAAAGCTTTCCAGCAATCTGTTGTTCAATTCCCATTTTAGCTTCTATTGAAATTTTTGCAGCTTTTATAAGTGGATTTAAATTAGGTTGCTTATCGTGTGACGTTATACTGCCGCAATTTCAGGGTCACGTGCTCGAGGCAATGCAGTCCCTTATCTGCCGTCCGTCTCGCGTCTAGATATCGGAACTATTTTTGGCCCGTGTACCGCCATGTACCTGAGCATGTCACAAGAACGCTTATTGTACGAGCCGAGCCCCGCTGTGTCGGTGCGGATCGTTCTGGATGGCTTGGCCATCATGCAAGACCATGCGGCTTTGCTGTACAATAATGATCCAGATTTCGACAAACTGATCTTTTCGTACTGTCGGCCTTACGGAGGAAAAAGTGACAAGATTCCGCAAAAAATACGATACGTAGACGTTTTGTGGTGTGAGCATGAACCGGAGGTGGCGTCAAATTGCGTCAACTTGACTTTTGTACACCAACATACAATTGTTCAGATGCAAGTTCATGTAGATATTGCCGATTTTAGCGATCACGATAATGACATTTCGTCGTATATTTTGTCTCACGCATACACTAATGGCCTCATAAAACCTTCCATATACGTGCTTCTCAATCCTCATGGTGGAACGGGTCTGGCAAGATCCATTTACGACAAGCATATTGAAAAAGTGTTAAAGGCTGCAAATGCAGACATAACTTTTGTAGAAACCACTTATCTGGGCCATGCCACCGATTTGATGCGAGAACTTGATGTTACTAAGTACGATATTATTGTTTGTTGCTCGGGAGATGGTATACCGTTTGAGGTAATCAATGGATTTTTTTCTCGGCCCGACAAAGGAGTTTCTGCATTTAACAAGTTGGCAGTCACCCAGCTTCCGTGTGGGTCTGGTAATGCCTTGAGTCTTAGCACACATGGGACAGACAATGCTTTCGATGCTACTGTTGCCATGCTAAAGTCACAGCGTACGAAACTCGACTTGATGGCTGTTACACAAGGTACAGGCGAAAATGCCAGTACAAGGCTTTCGTTCTTGTCTCAATGCTATGGAATGATTGCTGATGCAGATATAGGTACGGAGCATTTGCGGTGGATTGGTTCTGTTCGGTTTGAACTTGGGGTTCTACAAAAAGTGCTTCTGAGGGCTACTTATCCTTGTGAGCTCTGGATTGACTATGCTACAGATACCAAGCAGCAATTACGTGAGCACTACGATGACCATGTGGGCGTTGCGGCTTCAATCTCAGAAATCCTGTCGCTGGCTTTGAACTTGAAATACCCTGGTTTAGACTCACCACCTCCCACAGAATGGGTCAAAGTCGACGACCAAGTTGCATCCACCTTGAACCAAGTCTATGTTGGAAATCTCCCGTATGTTTCCAAGGGAGCTCAATTCTTCCCTGCCGCTCTCCCCAATGATCACCTCATGGATCTCATCATGACCACCTCCAAATCATCCATTATAGATACGTTTTCCGCCATACTAGCGGTCGAAAAAGGAACTCATGTGCATAATAGCAAGGTGTTTCACGCCAAGATTCGGGGATACCGACTCATACCGAAAATCAATAGCAAGGGCCATTACATTTCTGTCGATGGTGAGAGTTTTCCTTTCGAGCCATATCAAGTCGAAGTCTTTCCAGGTATCCTTACCGGTTTGTTGACAGATTCCAAGTTTGTGGCCACCAGTTACACATCATAGGACTTTTCCGTCATGAAATTGACAATCCTAGTAACTTGCTGGAGCATAGCGTCGCAATTGGTTTCGGTGAGCGAAGCTCGTCTGTCGTCCAAATTTCTCAAAAAGGCATTAGCCTCTACCAATTGATGAATGCTGTCCACTATGGGCTTGAACGCTTGCCTAGCAATGACAGACGATGGTAAGAATTTGCTCAGATTAAAGTACAGTTGAGCTTCTTCACTGAGCACGGGATATAAAGCTGAAATTATATCTTTGATGAATATCACAGTTGCTTGACTGAATGCGTCGCGAGTATCCTCCACCTCCTTGAGTTTTTTGTGGTGCTGATGCTGAAGCTTTTTAATATAATTGTGCAAAGCATGGAGGACAATTGAAGCATGGCTATTGAATGCATTGAGCTTATGGATCTTGTTGTTGAGTTTCACGCCAGCACATTCGAGACTCTGACAACGTGCCTGTGTATCCTGCAATTGAAGCTCGAGCAGAAGGGTTCTGTCTTTGATGGCTTCGGCAGTAGTAGCTTCTCGTAATGAAATATCATCTAACTCCATCGTAATATCCTTTTCTAGCTCCATGATCTCACGGATGTAAGCCAGGCTCTTGTCTCTCAATTGCAAGAGCTCTTGATCCTTTTCAGCTATTTTTCCTTCAAGATGCACAATTTTTTCATTATTCTCAAAGGTTGTATTTTCAATTTTTGTTTTCAACTCTGTAATAGTTGTATTCTGCATTATTATCAAATTTTCGTTGTCTTCAATCTTCTTTGTCAACTTTTGATTCTGATCAAGTTGTAATTTCGTTTTTTCATCAAGTTGCAATTTTGACAGTTTTTGCAAATCTTCATATTCTTGTAAAATGCTGCAATTTTTCGCAGCCAATATTTCAGCCTCAGCTTTAAGTCGGATATCTTCAGCCAAAACCCCATCCAAAAGACACGAAAGATCTGAGTTGGTGCTAGTTTCGCTAGGTATAGAACCAGTCTTATCTGCAAGCTTTTTGGCTATTGATCTTTTCTCTTCTTGAAACCGAATTACCTCAGCATTCAAGGTGGTGACGATACTTTTGATCTGTTTGATTTGGCTTTCCATGTCAAGACTGGTACTCAGAGCAGGCTCACTATTCTTTGGAGTAGTGCAAACTCCCAAAGCCTCAATTTTGATTATTTCATTTGCAACTGTTGAGAGCTCTCTCAATTTCTTTTCGATGGTTGGTATGCAATCAAAAGACAACTCTAGCTGGTTTTCAAGATTCAACAAGCTATAAATACCATTAAGAGAGTCAAAGGGGAGCAGCTGTTGCTGGAAAGTCACATCAGAGTTTTCAATCAGCTCATCTTTGAGAATATTTGAGTAGACCTTTTGTGCCTCATTTTCATACCGACGATATTCCTTCATTGATTTATAATGAACACGATCGGACAGCAGATTCTTTTCAAAAGAACCAACTGAATAATTTGAATCGGATTCCAAAGGAGTTAAAATTTCGAGTTTTTCCGTAGACAGTGAGTCGGTATCCTCCACAAAAGAAGAACATTGCAACGCTGGTGCTCATCCTTGTCATCGATTTCAAACCTCACTGACTTGGTCTTCTTCCTCCAAGACAATGGAGAACGAGAATTGGCTCTTCCTGAAAAACTTCTACTTTTTTTCAAAGGTTGAGTTTCAAACGGATTGATGCTATCTTCGGTGTATTCAGGACTCAAGCATTCCGATGAAGCAGAAAATCGAAAAGGCGATACCAATGTGTCTCTTCTGTTGATATTGGGAATATTTTTGCTTGAATAACTTTGACTGCTGTTTTCGTTCAGATCGGTATCGGAAGTATCATTACTTAGACGCTTCCTATGAAATAACAAAGTGGCATTTGAACTCGAAGGAGGTTTCAGGACCCGTCCCAAAGTTTGCGGAGCATTATGAAAAATTGAATTTGTGTCAACTATTTTGCAACTCAAAATGGAGGTAATGATTTTTGCACCCAAACGTAAAGTGGCAGGACTCAAAGACGGCTGGAGAAATTATATCAAGAAAAGGTCGCGTGGTCTAGTTGGTTATGGCATCTGCTTAACACGCAGAACGTCCCCAGTTCGATCCTGGGCGTGATCATTTTTTTTTTAATTTTTTTTTTTTTTTTTGCCGTTTGCAATTGAAAAGAGAATCGAAGAGGCTGTTTGTGATTGTTGATGGAAATGCTGTACTAATGGAATGGCGTATACTCACTTTGAAAGCAGGTGTCATGGATAAAGTGTACATGGTTTCTTCAAGGTTTTCCGTCCTGCCGGCAGATTTTAAGTAAGGAACGCGCAAATGGTTTAGTGGTAAAATCCATCGTTGCCATCGATGGGCCCCCGGTTCGATTCCGGGTTTGCGCATTTTCTTTTTCATTTTTTTTGCTCAACAAGACCAACAAGAGATCAACCAACCAGAGATTCAGTGCATTGACGAACACATTCAGGCGGACAAACCCTACAAAATACGCTACTACGCTACATAGTGTCAATTGTGCACTAATAATACCTGATGTTAGTTTATGTTATAAATGGAGATGTGAAAACGTCATATAGGTGTTGGTTGATTTCATATAAGACCCGAAGACATTGGAATGGGTCAGATCATGACGATAACGCATTTATAGCTAATCATTGTTTTCTTCATCACACTTACATTTAAATGAAAAGAAAGTGATGAGAAATTTCACTGCGAAAGCGAAAAGTAGTAGCGGGATGCAATGTACGCAGCTAATGTGCAGACACTTTTTTTTGCCATGTTCTGATCTCTCTGCACCAATCTAGGAGTGATACTCTGGTGGTGGTCATTTCTGTCTCGGTAGCTTCGTTGTCTTTCTCTTCTGTATCTATTTTCACATTATCTGGTGCATTTTCGGCTCGCTGCTCGAAATATATTTGGTCTTTCTGAGACATTAAAGCTTTGGCTCGGCCTGGTATGGCGCTGATTAGACATTGTAGCCACTCTGTGACGTGAGAAGCTCCATAGTACGTGGATGTAGCAGTGGAACCTAATAGTAACTCTTTCGCAAAAACATGTCGTCCTTCTTCATCAACGTTTCTGGATTCAGATTCACTAGAACCAAAATTAAGGGCTCCAAGGGCATTGATATTATTCAAAATATCTGAATGATGGACCTGAGAAGGAAAGGGAGCAGTCGTGGTATTTTCCACCTCGATAATGTTGTCGAAAAAGTCCATACTGATACCAGATACTCTGCCTTGATTGCTTAGATGGATCACCAAATGCTCTAGTTCGTCCTGCGATATGTGTAGCATGTCCAAAATGTACTGGAACCGGATAGATTTGTACGACTTGAGAAGGTTGATGAGAATTTTTGAACGCAAGTTGTGCTTAATCAGTTGGGTAGCCCGATGGAAAATATCATCCTTCCCGAGAAATTCATCATCCTTTTCAATCTTTGCTACAGCTTGGTCAAAGCCATCAAGATTGAGTTCGTCGTACTGTTTGATCATGAAGATCAAATCTGAATAATCTGGCAATTGCGCATACGACTGAGTCTCTTGTGACTCAAAAGGATTAACCTCGTTTTCTGCTATCAAAGAACACAAAGTCAAGTATTTGAGTAGTCTTTTCTTATGGATGGACCCCGCTTCGTCGTAACTCTTGAAAGAATCGTAGAATTCTAATCGAGCCTTTTCAAAGTTGCGAAGATAAAAGTATACTTTACCTCCACATTCTCTTATTATCCCAATTATCCGAGGGTGTGTGAGGGCAGTGGATGCATTCAAGCTATCGCGGTACAAATCTTGAAGAATGGAAAGGTTTTCAAGAACCAGAAGCAGCGAGTAGTACTCGATTTCAAGGGCCAAGCACTCGATGCCAAAAGCATTTTGCACATTTTCCGAAGATTCTTCGAGCTGCAGTTTGATTTCTTTTATCAATTCGTAGGCAGCACCTAATTGGCGTTCTTCAAGAAGCAAAGCAGCCTTACTTATGTGGATCTTGAGCCATATTCGCGATGCACCAGGTGAGTCTTCATTGTAAATGTAAGTCAAAATTATATCATACAACTTCTTGACAAACTCACCGTCCAGCGAGACACTGTAGTGGTTCAAAAGTCGTCCAATTGACTCCTCAGCATAAGCAGAACCAACCTTCGGAGCCAAGTCTGTAAGGCGTTGTACCCACAGAAGTACCTTGTCCAACAGGCCATTTTTATAGTATAATTTTATCAATTGCTTGCACGCTCGAAAACACCAAGTGAGATCTTCCTGCGACATGGCTTCATAGTTCACAATAGCTTCAAATTCTTTTATTGCAGTCGACGTGGAGTCGTCTTTAAGGCCCTTGGCGTAATAATATTTGTTTTCCAAGTCGGAATCAGGAACCTGTTCCTCGATCATTTCCTCATTCTCATCCTCGAACTCAAATTCATAGGATTCCTCTGAAGAATATTCTTCGGAATCAGACATGATGGTAGTAAGAATTGGAACAAGAAGTGAGAATGAAATCAGAAAATGAAAGCGAGCGTGATAAAGGGACTGGAGACCAAATACCCTGTATATGCTCGTGTGGCGCAGTGGTAGCGCAGCAGATTGCAAATCTGTTGGTCCTTAGTTCGAACCTGAGCGCGAGCTTTTTTTTTTTTTTTAGCCCAAGAAGCACCCTTAACTAGAATGAAGCAACTGAAACAAGTAAGCTACGACGACTTTGTCTCCCGACTTATGACTTCTCTACCTAAATTATCTCTACTTCGTACATAACGAACGGTTCGTACTCGGTGTCCACCAATGATGCATACTCGTTCAAGTTACTCTTTCCTGAGAACCCATCGCCTCCAAGATACCCAAACTTGGCCACCAACTCCTTCCGAGCTTTGGAAATGTTTTTCAAGTTGGAACGCTCGAATTTGACCAATGTACAGTCGAATTGAGGTGGAAGTCCATAGCGAAGGACCGACTCGACGTAGACACGAATGGCCTTAATGTGGAACCAAGCGGCAAAGATATCGGAGTATGCCGTTTTCACCAACCGGAGCAAATCATTTTTGGACCTCAGTTCTGTTGCTCTTGTCAAATCGAACTCTTTACGCATATCATTAAGCTTGTCTTCGGAGTACTCAAAATCGGTACGAGGACTCCATTTCTTTTCTCTGCACTTGGTAACAAATTCATTGGCATACTTTTTGAAGAGGGTGACGGTGTACAAGTTGAATTCCAGGTCCTGGGCAATAATTTCTGCTGAGCGAGGAATGACGAACTGGACCAAAGTTTCGTATGACAGTTCAAAGTCCAGCTTTTGGCTTTTGGGAACTGCCACTAAGATGGTGGTCAAGTGTTCGGAATCGGTTACAAATTGCTCGGGACGAACAATTTCGTGCAATGATTTGATGGACAAGTCTCCATTTCTCTTGCGATCAGCCGCGAGAAAATTGGATTTTGCCGTCTGATATTGCTGGTAAGTTGACCGCACGTCACCATCCAAGGAAATAGCTTCGTTGCTTATGAGTTTTATCAAGTCTCCAATGGATTTATCTACCCGATATTTGGAGGTAATCCAAGAAAACGATTCAACGTAACGCAAAACCGGAGTTCCATTGACAAATCTTGCTGCTCCCGGCTCCGAAACGGCACTCAAGATATCCACCACCTTGGAAATTGAACCGGCAAGTTGCTGGTCCAATTTAGAGAGATCTTCACTCTCCTGAACCAACGAGTCCAATGTGCCCACCTGAAAATCTGGCACTTTAAAGGTTGCTACAGGACAATTACCGCCATTTAATGACTTCTCGAGCCACTCGTGGGCATTTGCCGACGTTGGCAATGATAGAACCAAGTACTTAGCTATGGGGTCCATTGGATATTAAGGCTCTGGCTTATCGTCGAGGAGGCCGCGACGTGGGGGTATCCTGGTGTACGGGTGTGAATGGAGAGATTGAAGATGTCTGGGAGGTGGTCGAGAGGTGGTAATGTGGAAGGAGTGAGTAGTAGTTGGGGTCAGGGAGTCAATTGAGTTTTGTGGTAGGAGGAAAGTTGTTGAAGGTGATTTTTGGTGAAAAAAACGTGGGTTGTTGGTGAGAAATATGTGAGTTATTGGTGAGAAATTGATGAAAAAAGGTAAAAATTCCTCTTTCATCCACAAGAATTTAGGTCAAGGCTCTACTTACAAAAACATTGACTCCTGGATGTTTCTTCCTTGCTTAAGCAACCCCTTTTTGTGCTTCTTGCTGCTTTGGCTTGCACCCATCGCTCCTGCATCTGGCCGCGATGACTTTTTCAGGTCCATCATTATTTCTGCTTTATCATGAGTAATTCTTTAGAAGTAAGTATGGCTTTCCGGGACTCCTGAAAGTACCAGCGACGTTCCATAGACTCCAGACAGCCACAGAAACCATAAAATGGATTTTCGTGGCATTTTCTGTGTTTTCGTCGTTCATCAACTAACCCAGGAACGACTCAAAACCCATTCCGCGGCTTTTGACGGCCTTTTATCATTGATACCAGCCAAATACTACTACGACGATGCCACCCAAGACCAATGGCAACAGAAAAAGAAGTCCAAAGACGAATTGCAACGTAACAAGAGAGCGAAACTCGATCCCAATGCTAATTTAGAAGCTGATGATTACGCGAATGGTGCCGCTAGTGCCCAAGATGTGATGAAAAATAGAGAAAGAAATGCCAAAGAGATAAATCTTCCAACAAAGAAAGACCAGACTAAAGAAAAAGTTGAGGAAGCCGGCGATGAAGAATCTGCTATGAGCGACTCAGAACAGCTTATACCGACGGAACTGCAGATGGTGTTTGACGACGATGGCAATGAAGCCGACAGCACACCTCCTGCTCCACCAAAGCCCCCAAAAAGAATAAAAAGGAACTTACAGAGGAGGAAAAGAAACAAAAAGAAAAAAGCTCAAACAACTTCGAGCAAAACTTGCATCCAAGATCGAGACTTCAAGGCCCAGCGGAAAGCTCCGGGATCACAAGCCCCAGGAGCGCCTAAGTCGAGAGAACAAATTCTCGAAGAACGCAAAAGAAAGCAGGAACTTCGCAAACGAAAGAGAGAAGCTGAACCCGAACCGGAATCGGAATCCGACTCAGATTCGGATTCTGGTTCTGAAAGTGAACCAGAAGCAGAGACTGAATCCGACTCCAATGTTCTTTTCGGCAATATTGTCTTCAATGATGGCCTGAGAGTGACTTCTGACTTGACCAGATTGAGACTGACTTCCCAGAAAAAGAGTGGTAAAGGACCGGCAAATAAAGATATAAAAGCCCATCTTGCTAAACTAGAGCACAAAAAGCAGAAACTAGCACAAATGTCTCCCGAAGACCAGGCAAAGTATAAAGAAAAAGAACAATGGCAGCGGATGATGTCGCATGCCGAGGGTGTCAAGGTGAAAGATGATGAAAAATTGTTGAAAAAAGCATTGAAACGGAAAGAAAAGCAAAAACTCAAGAGCGAAATCGAGTGGAAAGAACGCAAGCAGGTGGTCAAGGATACTATTGCCGCCAAGCAGAAAAGAAGAAGAAGAAAACTTGAAGGCTAGACGAGAAAATAAGGGAAAAAAGGCAAAGAAAGCAGTCAAGTTGAAAAAATTCACGGGAACCGTACACAAGAACAAACGGGCTGGGTTTGAAGGCACCGCCAAGTCGAAAAGGTCCAAGAAATAGAAACCCAATTTTCTAAGTAGTACGGTTCTAATTTAGATATGATGTAACAATACCTCGTCACGTGAGATCCTGCATCGCGCTATAAAAGCAACGTCAACCACAATTTACTCCCGTCCATCCATCACCATGTCTGCCTACCAGAACGTAGCAAGAACTATTTGTCGCAAATTGACAACGTAAGTATAATCAATCGACCTTATCGGGGCTAAATCTAACTCCAGAAATTCGCCAACCAGGCCATTTTGGGTCACTTTGAAGCTCAGACCGGTCTCCCAAGATCATATGCCGTTTTAGCAGCGGTGGCAGTTTACTTTGTTCTTATCTTCCTCAATGTCGGGGAATTGGTCAACTCTTATCCAATATCGCTGGATTTGTAATTCCAGGATACTATTCGTTGCTCGCGTTGGAGACTTCCACTAGTAAAGATGACACCCAATTGTTGACATACTGGGTGGTTTTCGCCGGATTGAATGTGGTTGAATTCTGGTCCAAGGCCATCTTGTACTGGATCCCCTTCTACTATTTATTCAAGACCATCTTCTTGCTTTACATTGGTATTCCCTCCTTTGGTGGTGCTGCCACAATCTACCAGGCGGTTATCAAGCCATTCTCGCAAAAGTACGTTGTCGGCAAGTCATTCTCCAAGGATGTTGATGATGCCGCCGAAGCTGTTTCGTCTTCTGTGAGTATCCACTAAGCTGAATGTATGTGTGTCGATAACTTTGGTTTGTAGTTTCTCGTTGTTTCTTGTAGTTTACAACGTCGTTATACCGCCAACGTCAAACATTTCTTCCTGAAAACTGCCGTCCACGTTGTATTTTGCTTTGACCCGAAACTTCACCTTGGCACCTTCCTTACCAGAAACCTTGAGATGCTGAACAATGGGATTTTCAGAATTGAGCGTATCACCAGACGTCGATGAAATCGTCAACTTTTGACTCTTGGGCACCGCTACCATCAATTGAAATTGAGTGATGGGCGAAGCGGTATTGCTTGTTACCAATGCCTCAATCGAAGCATTTCCAGGTGATGTAACTTGAGGAATAAATGCCACGGCAATGGATGAGTTGGAAAATGCAGGAGGAACGGAAGGAACTGAAGCAGAAGATGGAGCAGGCGCTTTTGTTTCGAACAAATCGAGAATGTTTGCTGATTTGCTTGCGGAGTTGTTCGCCGCATTGTTTGCCGAGTGGCTCGTTTTTGATCCGTTCTCTGGCTTGTTAAATATGGAACTGAGAAGATCGTTGTTTCTCTCAGCCTTTGGCTCATCCATCAAGTCCAAAAGCAAGTCTTCAGTAGTGTTGAGCGAACCAGAAGAAACCGTCTTCGTGTCATCGCTCTTCTTTGTACCCTTCAAGCTCAAAGCTTCTCTTTGCTTGACAGGCGGAGGAGGCATTTTCGACAAGAGTCCTTTCTTCAAACTGGGTTCGAGTGCAAATATCTCTTGATATTCTACCGCCCGCACCTGGATTTCGAGGTTGTTGTCGTGAGTACGTTCGTTTATAATTAAACGGAGCTTTTCAATTGAAGATGGCTCAGTGAATTTGACCGAAAGTTTGATAGCCGCCGTGAGCACGTAAGACACGAGATGAACCGTTTCTGAATCAGAATAGGTGGTGTTATTGACGAGACGTTCAAGAAGAGAAAGAATGAGCTCCTCCGTAACTGGAATGAGCGAACCTCTTGAGCTGGGTTCACTTTCCGTACCACTGTTATCAATGGGACCGCCTAATATTAAATCGGCGTCTTCTCCAATCACCCAAACGCATACCATTGCCAATCCAAATTGGGTATCATCCTCCAAACAAAGAGATAACAACCGTCCAACAATATGCTTTTTGAGATCAGTGTCCTTGCACTGAATGATGAGGGCCAAGATGTTGGAGATGATGTCGGCAGTCACGTAGTTTCCGGCAGTTTTAAGCATTCGAATCATAGTATCAAAATGCCATTTTTCATTGGGTGCGTACCTCGCTGCCGCAACCGTCAATTGAGCCGTCACAAACGGTTTGAGATCGGAATCAGGCGACGATTCAAGGTAGGAAAGAATCTCGCGGACAAGCACCCGAATATTATTTTCGTTGAGAATTGCAAAACTGAGTTCGAGAGCTCTTCTACGAATGGAGATATCGCCGTCATTTAAACAGGCAACGATTGTCTGACGGTGACGCTGGACGGCAACTGGTTCGTGAGGTACCACTGTAAGCAATGTATCGAGAGCCACGTATGGCGAGTATTGTTATCTTTGGAGGACAAAAATTTACCAAGAAGGTTCACGGCAAGAATCCGAAGTGATTGATCTGATGGAATGGCAAAGATGGTCTTCACACATTCGTAGAGCACCGCATGAGCAGAATTCTTTCCTGGGTCATTGGATGCTACCTGAGTGAGAATATCGTTGATCTGTTCGAGGTATTGGTGAGGATCGTCCTGGGCTGAATACGTATAGTTGACAACAACAGAACCTGCAAAAATGGATCCACAATGCCATGGACGTCATAATCAGGCATGTAGCCACTGGTGGCTGCCCTTTTAGGTGTGACACCACGGCGGGTATCAATGCTACTAATTCTGGGCGGTGGGCCGGACTGTATTCGTACACCGATTGCACCAACCTGAGGGCTCCAAGAAGCGGTCCCGCCAGCTTGTCTGCGACCAAGTGTTGGAGTCGAGGCGCGAAGACCTCGGCAAGATCTGGATCTTTATGGACGAGTTTTGCTGCCACAAAAGGGCCTTTTTCGAAGATACGCATTACTGGAGCCTATAATTTTGTCCACGTTTGTGTATAAATCGCGGAAAGTTCCGGCAGGGCAACGTTGCCCAAACAGCAGAGTGCTAGTGCCACGATGAAAGCATTGGGATGCTGCATATCGTTGTCCAACAGGTTGGTCAAGAGAGTCAAGACCTCATGATTTTCGTCCAAAAGCAACAGAGTGGCCAAATAACCAAGTCTCTTATCGGCAAATCTGGGCGACGCAAGCAACTTGAGACACTCAACTTGACCAAAATGGGTTTTTTCACCGATAATATAAAGATACACGAGTTTTGAAATGTTGATTCGACGACTATTATTATCGAGCTGAGCATCTCTAAAGGCGGTTCTGATGGCCGCCAGCTCCTTCCGGACCGCCAGCCGCTCGTCGGCAATTGTCTTGGCCTTGCGGACCGATTTAATGAACGATCTGAGGGATGACATTGGAGACTTGTTGTGCTGTTGGATTCGCGTTGAATCATGGGCTGGTGTCTGGGTGGAAAATGGGAGATGAAAGATGGAGAGAAAAACTAAGGATAATTGCTGGAGAAAGGGTAGGGTACATGATTCTTGTTTGGATTAAGTTTTATGGGCTTATGATATGTCAAATTTACTTCAATATTCTTTAATAGTCATTTCTTCGTTATGAATGGGCCCGTGTCCATTCTGCAGGACATATATCGCATCCCAACACCTACAATCACCATCTTTGCAACTATTCATGCTAGAGCCACAGCCCGCAACCACGGTGGTCTTCAAGACGTCAAGGGACACTTGAGTTGCAATTGTGGACGAAGGAGATAGAATGTGCTCGAAAATTCGTTGAAAAATGCACCACGGGATTTTCAGGTGGATTAACGTTTTCCAAGGCTGTCCACGATAATATCATTGAGGCTCAAGCCAGTGGAATTGAGTACGATATGGACCTTGAGAGTCACCGAGGATCAATTTTAGCCAGAGAGGATACGTGGGTGCACTCAAAGACGAAAAAACTGGGAAATTCAGTGCTGATGGGATATTTATAACGATGAAAGAAATACCTACTTTTCACAAAAATACACTGTGATAGGAAAGGTCACTACAGACACATTTTTACTGTTCTCAAGATAACAGAGGGCGAGAATGAAGATGGAAAGCTCGTTTATCCTGTTAGTGCTACACCTATAAGCATTGATGGAGATGAAACCAGAATTCAAGTTGTAGAACCAAGTCTGGTTCGGCCCGAAAAGTCTCAACAAAATACCAAGAAGACAAAGCGGAGGGTCGCGTTGGACTATGACGAGCAACCAGACATCGAGGTGAAGAGGGTGAAGATGAAACTGGCACACGAATTGTTGGGGGAGAAAAAGAGTGAGGAAAAGAGTGAGGAAAAGAGTGTGGAAAAGAGTGAAGAAAATGAAAATAAGGAGAGTTTAGAAAAGAAAAGTGAACAAAAGGGTGAAATAAAGACTGGTGAAAAGACACAGAATGAGGACAAGAACGCTGAAAAAGTTAATGATGAGAAGATCGACAACACCCATGAAAATAATGAATATCACAAAATGAAAGAAGAAGAGAATTATAATGATGAAAAAGCAAACAAAATCAGTAATGCTGAACCGCCAGCAGAACCATCTAAGTTATCAAAAAACAAAGATATGCTGAACCAGAAAGAAATTACTTCCTTACAAGAGCCAAAGAACAGAGATCAGCACAAACAGGCTTCCAGAACTTTAAAAAGACGACGAAGCTTTGTCTATAATCCAGCATTAGATTTCGACTTTTCAGATGAAAAACCGCCTACTAACTTGAAGACTCATGTATACCAGTGAGCAGGAGAGAAATACTGAAAAATCTGAAAAATAATGAAAAGGAAGATTATAAAGTTGACTCAAGACTCAAGTTAGACTCAAGTTAGAATAGTCAGATTTCAAGTCAGACGAAGAACCAGTTCGTTACTTCTTTAAGAACAGTTTGACCTCATAAACTGATATTCAAGAGGTTCTCGCTTTTTGCTCACTCCTACTGAACCATTGAAGTGGGTTGTGTTCAGCCACTTCATCAGTGGTCTCTCCATAATCGTACATATAATTTACACAAAGAAATGAAATGCTACTCTTCCAGAGTAAACCCTGGAACGTCACTGACGTGACTAGGACGAGCACGCTGTAGTCTCTCCATGTCCAACGAAGACCAGTCAAGATCGTCGTTGAGCCATGGATGAGAAAGCAAGGATTTTGCATCAAAACGCTCGTCCAAATTGAACCGAAGACACTTGAGAATGAGATCGGATATAAGTTTGACATTGATGTCGTTGCGATCGAATTTGTACTTTTCCACAAGCACATCTTCGAGTCCCCAAAATTTCAATGGGGAAATCCGCCGTAACCGCACCTCGTCGTTGTCGCCCACTCTGAAGTATTTGGACGCAGCTTTGCAGTTCATGAGGTACCCTTCACTGGGCATCTCGCCTCAGAAGCTCTATGATCTGAGCCAAATGGTCGTCGTCTTTGTCGAACTTGTCGCCATTATGAGGATCGAACAAGTAGTCTCCGGTGAGAAGCTCGAACATTATACAGCCCACCGACCAGATATCGGTGCTGGCGCCCCAAGTTTTATGACGAAGAATGATTTCCGGAGATCTGTATTGGCGGGTTTGAATCAGGTCGGTAAAGTGAGAATGAGAAAAAGTGGCATTTCCCATATCTGCAATTTTCACCTTGATTTCGTCGATCACAGGCATTTGCTTCGTCTTGGGGCTGGCGCGAGGAAGCGACAGGTGCCTTCCGGGCGCCGAATACGAAACGTCTTTGAAAGCTGGGGTTTCTGAAAGCTGCGAAAGCGGTTTGGAACACCGCACCGGCGACTCATATTTACCAGGAACCGAGTTTCGAGATGGTGTGTAGGTTGAAATGGTGGTTCCGAGTCTGGAAGAAGACGACGCAGAGCACGTCGAACCAACAGAGTCGGAACCCGAAGTCGATCCGCTAGTCTTGGACCAAAGATACGACGGTCTTGTTTGGTTTTTGCTTTGCTTTGCCGAGGCAAAAGATCCCGCTATGGAACCATGGTGATGCAAAAACCGAGCCACTTTCTGCTCCTCGATGCCGCGGATCAAATGGTTCACATCTTGAATTTCCATCAAGATATTCTCGGGCTTTAAATCGGTGTGAACTATACCACAATGATGGATGTAATCGAGCGCCGAGAGTAGCTGTCTCACTATCAGACGCACAAGAGGAAACGGAATGCCCCCGTGGGACAATTGGCTTATTTGGTTGAGTTTGAGTGATGTCGACAGCTGGTCAGAACTGAATTCTCCATCTTGCTTTTTGAGGATACCCAAGCTCAAAAGCGATCTTGTATTTTTCTTGCGTGTCTCGCTCTTGCTGAACGACAACTCTGTGTCGTTTCTTTTTAACTTGGAAGTGTCATTTCTCGCCAATTTGGACTGGTGTTTGTAGCGTCCCACAATGCTCAACATGTTTTCACCGAGAACCTCGAAAACCATGCAAATGTGATCACCATGCGGTCCACGCACCGTGAAATCGTCATGAAGTGTCATGATTCGCTGGAAGCCTGGGTGTTTCGTTGGGCGGCCGGAATCATCGACAAACCGGTCGAAATAGCGCCGGTGGTGTTCGTGCAAATAATCAGCGTTTTCAAGTGGATTTTGCAAGGTGTGTAAAATTTTGATTTCGTCCTGTGCCGCTTCGGTATAGTTATGGCTTGACTTGACAAACTTGATGGCGACATACGAGTCGTTTTCGTCTTTGGAATCCACAAACGCCGGATTGTAGCGGGCTTTGGCCAACCACACGGTGGAAAAGTGACCCCAGCCAAGTTTGCGAAGCGCGATGTATTCACGTCCGGGAAACCGACTCGAGTAGTACACTTCGCCCTTGTTAACGGGGTGGTAACCACCTTCGACATACTCACTGGGACACTCTTCAATTTGAGGATTATATTCCAAATCAGACTCGGTTTCAGAGAGATAGGCGGTAATATCTTGAGATTCGTCCATTTCAAACGACTCAAAATCCGACTCTTTCGGTGATTGCCGTTGCATCTGGCTGCGTAGTTTGTGAGCAAGTGGACGTGAAGGCACATCCATAATGGGACTCATTTCTTCATCAATGGCATCGAGTTCTACATGTGACGTCATTTCGCTATTGGGAAGAGATATGCATTCGGTGGTGAACGACGAGTAGGTGTGATCGTCGGAAGGGTTTGGAGTGGAGGTGGCGGAAGAATTGTGGGATTCGACAAAGGTCAAGGTTGGAATTTGCAAATGGGATTCGGATGTGTTGACGGTTAATCTCGGTGCATTAGGACGGGAATTTGCAAAATTTGAGCCGGATATTGCTTGACCAGAAATTGATGGGTTGGGACCGTTGATGGATTCGTCCTTTTTGTTGAAACGGCGAAGAATACCGGTAAGGTTAAATCGAGCCGGAGGGTCGGATGCTGGAGATTTTTTGGTCATAGTATCCAAGTCCTTTCGTTTTGTTCGATTGGCTAGAAGCATAGCACTTAATCAGCTCTAATGAGCAATAAATTTGCATTAATAACACAGTATCAAAAATTAAGAAGAAATCGCCACGATTTTGGATACTCCGAACGTTATATATTACGGAAAAAAAAAAGTAGATCTTTATGCATACAGCCAAACCGATCCGAGGGTGCCATTCCCCTATTTCGTGCATATCGCTTCTACATGCACAATAAAATGCTGCGACCGCACTGCAAACCCAACATCCTTAAACCGGTACAAACCGGTACATTGCTCTCTAAGGGGTTGCGTACCTTAGATCAGATCAATGGCTATTGTTCTTGCACCGGTCGAGTCAGATGCACGCCTGTCATGAACCGCGAATTTTTAATGAATTCCGAGGGTAATAAAAAATTTGGGTCTTGGAAACTTGTGTGGCTTTTCGGAATTTGCGCTGTCTTGTCGAAATTGGAAATCCGAGGGTGAGAGATATATGCATCTCCGATGGGAACTCCGGCATATCCGACCTGTGGCAGTGGCGGCCGAAATTGCCGGTGTGGGGTTGTGGTGCATTCCTTAATGCATTGCCTCCATCCGGAGATGCAGGCTACCTTTCCTAGCCCCGCTGTTTGTGGTAAGTGAGGTACTCATTCAACGCCTCAATACGTCATCATGCACGTTTGCGACGCCACACGAAATGGGGCTCACAACATCCTAACACCGACACCCCCAAAGAGCCAAACACCAACCAGCAAAACATCCTAACACCTGATAAAACACATCCCGACACCCAGCCATTTCATGCCCACAGTATCTTTACCCCAGGTTAAATCTGCGACTGCATTAGCGATGCGCAGAGGGAGGTGCGATTACGGTGGGGTAGAAAAGGCTATAATATCGCTACAAAACAAAATTACAATTCAATTACAAAATGTTTTATTCCATTGAGCATCACCAAAACGGCAACCACCAATTCGTCACTATGCAACTTTATAGTGTAGCCGCTGGACTAGTTCCGCGGGTGTCCCTGTGAAAAATGAAAATGTTGGGTTGCGCGAACTTCTCCTCTGAGGGGAATATAGACTGCACCATTCGGATAGTGGACGCAAGAGGCGGACATACTGGAATCAGATCATCAGCATTAATTCCACCATCACTTCTTAAACTCCACCATTCACTTCCTTAACGATGTCAATCTCAAACTCAGATTTTGACATCGATATCTTGGACGATGCTCTTACCCATCCAACCATAGATTTCACTTTTCCTCTTCCCACGGATAAAGAAACCTATGTCGATGTTGAAGGCAACCAGAAATTGACCAGGAGTATGGGTCTTATGACCAATTTCATCAATTGGGTTTGGGGGATCAGGTCAGACGAAATTTACAACAAAAACGAGTATCGGTATTCAGTCAACAAGCATACGCCCGAGTTCAATTCGCGGTTTGTCAATTATATGAACCGCCAGCTTGAACACGATGACCATAAATTGGACGAATTGGTGTACGATTTGGTTGATCGGGAGCTTGCGCTCAAACTTATCAGTGGGTCTGAATTTCCGAAAAGGTTCAAGGAAGTCAAGGCTTTTATGGTCAAGTATTACCAGGAGCAGAACAAGCAAAACATGCCATACTTCCGCAGTCCGTTTTTCGTCAACATGTGTTTTATTACTGTTATTTCTGTGTTCCGCAAGGCGTTTCCCAATGGAGTATGGGTGAAAAAATCCCAGTTTGAAGCACTTTTCAAAAAGTATTTGGAGGATCCCATGTCGCTTATTTATCTCCCCAACCACCAGTCGCACGTTGACTACATTATTCTCCATCTTATCTCCATCAGATTTCAATTCTCCATTCCCACGGTGATTGCCGGGGAAAACTTGAACGCTGCCGTTTTGGGAGGCATTCTCAGAAACTTGGGAGCCATTTTTATCAAGCGTTCGTTCAGCAATGAGGCGTATACTGAACGCAACTTGGCTAATATCATCGAATTTGTGCTCACCAACAAAATCCATTTCGAAGTATTTATTGAAGGAACTCGCTCGCGCGACGGGAAGCTCTTGTTACCAAAGTATGGTCTTCTCAAGACCTTGGTGGATATTTATAATCGCCAGCGCAACGAGCGTGGGAACCAAAAGTTCAATATGCTCATCCAACCAATTTCCATAACCTATGAACGGATCTATGAAACTGATGGCTATTTGAACGAAATGATTGGCAGCGACAAAAAGCAGGAAAGTATGCTCCGGGTGCTCCAGAATGGACTTGGAAATCTTGTCAACGGTGCGTCCAAGGACGACATGAAAAATATTGTTGCCAAAATCAAATCCACTGGCAAGTACGATAATTCTACCAGACCGCTCCACGGTAAAATTTTCGTTAATTTGGGTGATAATTTCACCATGTCGTCGTTTGTGGAAAATAAGGAAAACATCACTGGCGGCCAGGTCAACCTCAAGAAATTGGGATTCCAGGTTCTTCACGAGGTGAACCGTATCAAGTATTTCCCGGAAGTCACCTTGGTAGGCGTGAGCATTCAAACCTACTACTACTTTTACAACCGCAACCAATTCCAGGTGGCAGACGTTGTTCCCATCATGAGGGTTCTTCTTGACACTTTGTTGGAAGAACAGCAAATCGACTCTGCTGCCTCCAACGTCAAGATTTTAAAAGACATAAAAAACCTTTCTGATGAAAAGGTTCGTGAGCTCATAAAGTTGCAAATTGTTCAGTTTTTCAGGTTCATCAAGGTGGATTGGAGACTGGAGATCATCACCATTGACTACCTGATCGAGCTTCTTTACTACAAGAATATGATCATTCACACCGTCATTCGCCGTTGTCTTGTTCTGTACATCCTTTTGAACTTGCCTGCGATTGAACAGCGTGATGCTGCCACGGTAAAGATGCTCTACAACATCTACTGTGGAATCTTGAAAAACGAGTTTTTGTTCGACTACGACTATAATGAAAAGAACAAGTTAGAAAATGTGTTGGCGTCGTTGGTTCGTGGCGGACATATCACCGACAACTACGAGGTGATCAACAGAGACTATCTCATGTATTTTGCTGAAATGGTCAAGCCGTTTATCGAAGCTTATGCGTTGTGTGTGCAGACTTTAATTGATGCCACAGAAAACTTTTACAGAAAAGTTGATAAGCCAATTACCGAAGAGCAGTTGATCAACGATGATCTTCTCAGTGGAGAGTATCCAACCACCAAAGGTCTTTTGAAAATCATCCTGACTCACAAGGACAGTCAAAGACATATTGAACTGATTAACAAGCAATATTTGCTTTCGTGCTTGTTTTATCTTGCCAATCTCCAGCTCATTGAGATTTTCAAAAACAAGCAAAGAACAAGGGCCTTTGTGCTCATCCGCAACAAGAAGGACTTGACATTTTTGTTAGACTTTTTGACAAATTTTGCAGCCACCTCCGAACCCGATGAAACGGGTAAAAAGTACGAACGTTCTCGCGTGGGCTACATGCAAGATATCATTGAAAAGAACTTTAAGAGAAACACCCAGAAACTCTAGTCATTGTTTATTAATACTACCTTTTATACTTATAATTTTATTGAAGCCCTATTTAATTGCTAAATTCAACTTTGAGCCGAAAGGTTGCAGAAAATTCTCGTTTTGCAAATTATAGCGAAAGTATATTTAGCAGTCTAAAAATAACTATGGACTGATCGTCTTGCTGAGAAGATGAATGACACTTTTTAGTCACGAAGGTCGAGATGGTGCTGCAAGAGAGGTGCATCTCTGCAAGTTCCCACGATTTGTGCGCTTATGTAATCCGGGGAAGTAACTTCATCTAGGATTAACTGTCAATTACTCCCAAAAATGAACCCTAGTTGCATATACCATGATCATTGACGTTGACATTGAACCATTGGAATTTCTAAAAAAAACCGCTATAAATACCACCTGTTTACACTCTCTAAAATTAACTCTAAGCCCCACATTGGCGCAGCAGATGTATGCCAGAAAGATGATGGGCACCATACAGGATTGCGGTAGGTGCACGACTTTTGAAGATTTTCATTTGGCTACGAATAGCACTTAAACTAGGGCTATACATCCCCAAGTCACATACGCGGAAGATAATGGCCATCAGCCACTGTAGGCTTAGTTTTTGCCATTTCCGGTTTCCGGACACGCAGCTAAGCCAGGCGTGCGCCTACCAAATGTCATGACCGGCAGTCTGCAGGAGCAACAATCTCAAATTCGGATAGGGGAAGTATTCAGCAATTCCACCCTTTATAAACTGCTCCCTTGCTTTTCTAAATTTTTTTCGTTTTTTGCATAATATATACACTCGCCATATCGCAAAGAAGCGTATAGTGACGTTAAGTTGTTTCCCAACTTTTGTCTGATTCAAGTTCCGAATTTCTAGCCGGACGAATTTTCAATAAAACAACAACATTTGGCCAGTGCTCACAAGTGTCCTATATTGATGAAGAAGGAAGTCAAGTACATCATATGGGGCCATGTTGCCTTGGTACTCTTTTTGGTGTGGTATACTTTTGACTTGATCACGTTGCTACACGACGACTCTTTCCAAGACGCTCTCTTGGACGTGGAACTTAACCCCACAGACGGTACCGTTGACAAGCCAATGATAATACCGAAGATCATTCATCAAACATACAAGACCACGGATATCCCTGCTGTGTGGAAGGCAGGTCAACAAGCGTGTGTCGATCTTCATCCGGATTATCAGTACATTTTATGGACTGACGAAATGGCTCGAGAGTTCATCGCTGAAGAGTATCCATGGTTCCTTTCCACGTGGGACCTGTACCCTTACCCCATCCAACGTGCCGATGCTATTCGGTACTTTGCACTTGTTCATTTCGGAGGTGTATACATTGATTTGGACGACGGATGCGAAAGAAAATTGGACCCACTTCTCACGGTTCCAGCATTTGTACGTAAAACCCTTCCCACTGGTGTCTCCAACGATGTCATGGGTGCGGTTCCTCGTCATCCGTTCTTCCTCAAAGTCTTGGACTCGTTGAAACCTTACAAGAAGAACTGGCTTGTGCCTTATATCACCATCATGTATACTACCGGACCACTCTTCCTCTCGGTTATTTGGAAACAATACAAACGGTGGGGGGTCCCTGAAGCCGGAAAGGTCCGTATCCTTATGCCCAAGGATTACAAAACCCACTCGTATTCATTCTTTGCCATAGCTCCGGGGTCGTCATGGCACCTCGACGATGCTAAATTTATCAAGTCATTGGCTAATCATATTGGTCTTGCGGTTGCGGGTGGCTTCTTGATAGCCGGGTTCATTTTCTTCCTTGAGTTTCTCTTATACACCCTTGTCACATCAGGCAGTTTTAAGAAATACGCCAAGCGATTCAATGTGTTCACTTTGATCAACAACTTTCGCATTCGCCTGAATGCCAGTAAGATCAAGAAACGGTCCAGAAAAGATTCCAACCTCCCCCCACCTATCCATATCGAAAAGGACGGCGACGTCACCTCCTCTATGGTCTAACGAATCACGAACATGCATATCGATTATTCTCGCCTTCCCTTTCTGTACAATATGGAGTTCTTCCGTGCATTTATGTATACATTATCTTTGGCTTGTCGTAGTCACCGTGCCGCTCCCACTTCTAACAACTTCATATTCATCCTCTTGTACCTCTCTGCATCGTCTTTCTTCAATATTTCCTTGACTCGGTCCGTAAGTTCAGAGGTAACAGTATACGCTTTCCGGCACAAATCCATCAAAACCACAGCATCTATAGGAAGTCCTCCGCTCTTGGAAACCTGAAGAATCTCTCTATTTTTGTTCAAGGTCACCACAAGCGATCCATCTCGTACCAACTCTTCCTCATGAGTTGCATCCATTACTGCTATTTCGTCGCTCGCATCGCCCTTGACGGTTTCCTCGATTTCGCTTGGATTGAAAAACGAAAAACTTACGCATAATGGAACATGGAGTATACTGAGTGCCACCGGCTGTCTCTCGTCCATTGAGTGAACCACAATGGATTCTCCGTCAATAGAAACGTCCGGTTTTCTGAAATGTTGAAGAGCCACCATCACACCCAATGCACAAGCATCAACAAGTCCACCATCAAAATCCAAAAATTCACGTCTGCACGCACCGCCCATACCTTGGATCCAGCCACAATACAGAGCGATTCCAAATCAAGAGCATTTGATCGGCGGATCGCCTTCTCGACGATTCGAGACACCAACACCTCATCGTCGGAGTTTTTCCGTTTTCAAACTGCGGCGACGCCATGGGCGAGATCTCGGTGTTTATAGTGAAGATGCCCTCGAACGGACGGTCGTCATATGGCTTGGCAATCTCAGCCAGAACTCGAACTGCTAGTTTTGTGTTGCCCCATTCGATTTCAACATAGCCGTATTCCGAAGGAGATAAGATTATTTTTGGGTCACGGATCTCATCAATGCGTCGCCCGTCGCCCCGTACGCCGTGCTTGAGCGCCTCTAGCACATATCGCTCCTGGTTGAGCGAAATCTCCGTGCCCTTGGCCATTTGCAATAGTGAGCTTCCTCATCGCGACTTTTGTGAGTAGGTGAGCGCACCCGTGCACCCGCACTAAAAACTCGCACTCTGGTTTCTCCAACTTTCAGTTGCCACCACCCATGATTCGGAACCTTGTATATTCCAGGCTCGCGGTGTCCTCTGGACGCATTGCGGGACGCCGGTTGTTGTCGGGCAATGCCCCTCCTTCGCTCTCGTTTTTCCAGCGAGAAAGATTACCCACTAACACCGTAATTAGATTTGTTCCCCAACAGACCGCTTGGATAGTGGAACGAATGGGAAAATTTAGTCGTATTCTTCCACCAGGAGTTGCGTTCTTGATCCCTTTCCTCGATAAAATCACCTATGTCCAGTCATTGAAGGAATCGGCCATCGAAATCCCCAGCCAAAATGCCATCACCGCAGACAACGTTCTGTTGGAACTCGATGGTATTCTTTATGTTAAGGTCCATGATCCATATAAGGCATCGTACGGGGTTGAGGACTTCAAGTTTGCCATCAGTCAGCTTGCGCAAACCACCATGAGATCGGAAATCGGCGCTATGACCCTCGACGCCGTGTTGAAGGAAAGACAGCAGTTGAACATCAACATCAACCAAGCCATCAACGAGGCTGCCAAGGACCATTGGGGTGTGGAGTGTCTTCGTTACGAGATCAGAGACATCCATCCTCCTCAGAACGTGTTGGAAGCCATGCATCGCCAAGTCAGTGCTGAAAGATCCAAACGGGCCGAGATCTTGGAGTCCGAAGGTGCTCGGCAATCGAGAATCAATATTGCCGAGGGTGAAAAGCAATCGGTGATTTTATCTTCCGAAGCTAATAAGCAAGAGCAGATCAACCGGGCAGAAGGTGAGGCCAGGTCCATCTTGTTGAAGGCTGAAGCCACTGCTGAAGGATTGAAAAAAATCGCCCAAGCCATCAACGACACTCCAGGCGGAGACCATGCTGTCAGCTTGCAGGTTGCCCAAGACTACGTCAAGCAGTTTGGTAAGCTTGCCAAGGAGTCCAACACCGTGGTTATTCCCTCCAATATGAGCGACATGGGCTCGTGGGTGGCCAATGGCATGTCCATCTATAACAGCTTGAACAAGAAGCAAAAGTAAATAGCAGTACATAGCGATCACGAACGCTTGAAAAATCCGTCAAGAGCACCTTTTCCAACCGCCACCTTTGCAACCTGTTTCTTTTGGTTTGGTTTTGCCATTGGTTTTGCCATTAAGCTTAGCATTGGCTTTCTTCGCACTGGCGGTGGAAGTTGCAACCTCATTCATGGCTTGTTCGGCGGCATCGAGTGCCTTTCTTTTCTGCTTCAATTCCTTCATATATGCATCTAGAGGGCTGAAATCGCTGCCCATCTTCTTTATGACCAGTTCTCGAACCTTAAATGGAATGTAGCAACATACCAAATCGGTGCAATGTTGCATCACTGCAAGGTTGTATATGTCACTCGGTATTTCCGAATTGGCACTAGTTGGATCGTGGAGAATTTGTCTTATAGTATCGTTTATGACAAATCTGGAGTTGCTGATCAGTTTTTCTAATTTTTTTACCTTTTCTGAAAGCATTTCAGCAGTTTTCTCGCTAGAATATTTGTAGAATGTTTCTTGGTTTTCCACCACCGTTTCACATATTTTCCCGAGGCAATTGACGATAAGAGTGTCAGATAAGTTGTTTATCCAAAAATTATGGCTTCCAATGGTATCAAGTATATCTTGATACGAAATGTATCTTTTACTGAAGGTGTCGGACTCTGCCATGATGGTGATGAAAACGAAGCTCAAGTCAAATTTTGTAGCCATTATCATATCTGGGCTTTGCAACACAGCACCAGACTCGTCTGACTCGACTATGAGCGATTTGACTGCTCCCCCAGTCCGCGGGAGCGTAACACTTTTATCATTTTTCAACCATGGGTTTTTTGAACCCAAATTTTTAAGCTCAAAAACTTGATTTTCTTGCACCAAAAACGACGCTACGGATTTGTTGGCCAATGGTAGCTGTATGATGTCGAGCTGGGTGCTCTCGAGCGAGGCGGGAAGCAAGAATATTTTGGTGTCGCTATGGACCAACATGTAAAGACGCGAATAAATAAATTGAGGTAGCGAAATATATAAGTGAAATAATTTGTTCTATAATTTTATTTAGAAATTTCTATAATGAATTTGTTTGAATAAATATCTAGAGCCCCACCCAGGTATTTATCAATTGCTTGATGGCACCAATGGCTGCCATGATCACCATAACAGTTCCAAATATACTGAAACTCAATGAGCTCATCAGCGCAGCTCGAGGGTCCACGTTAAGAAGATGAGCCGTAGCAATTGCTCCACAGTTTATACCCATGGTGACGCCTCTTGTCACGAAATCTCCGTCTGGAACTCGCAAGAATCTGAATAATGTGTCGCCGATCAAAACTCCACAAATACCACTGAGAATGGTGCACACTGCCATCAACGATACTGACCCGTCCAAAGCCGTGATCAAGGGAGTACCAAGAGCGAGGGTCACAGAGCGGCCTATGAAGCCAATGGCTCTTTCGGACTGAATGCCAATTTTGTAGCTCACAATTGGATAAATAAAAAATGTCAAGGCGATGGAAGCGAGAATTGGAGGAACCAATACCCAAAAGTTCTTAACGAAATCACGACGATGTGTGAACATGGGAAGCGATAGTGACACAATGGAGATATCCATCAATGACGAGAGCACATCGCCGCATCCTGGCCATTTTGGAGTTGCCGTGAAGTTGCTTGGGTCCATAGCATGTTGTCTGCTGTTGTCGATAACGATGCGATTGTTGAACAAGTTCAAGTAGTTTTTCCCAGTCTTGTAGTACTTCAAGTCGTCAAGAAAGCCCTTGGGCAGCCCCTTGTGGTAGATCAACGAGCCAATGAAGCAACAGAACAAAATTTCAGCTGTCAGGATCAATATCGGATGGGCTATTTTCCGTAATTGTGGCCACCGCTGGGGAATAAGAAGGGCAATATAGTACGCAAGAATGGTGAGTCCCAAGTGGTACGGAAGGAAGGTGTGGATGGACTTGATGTAGTAGAATGGTAGCGACACAATGAAAAGAACAAGGTAGACAAACCAGTCGATGTAGTTGGTGGTGAGAATGGTGAATTTTCTCGACACGGGGTGCAAGTGGTCGTAGTTTTGTTTGACTGGGGAAGGAACTGGGGACGGAATTGAGGACTGGGACTGGGACTGGGACTGGAAGTGGGACGGAGGAACTGAAGCCTGAGACTGAAGATTGTCATTTGTGTCAAGTTCAAGTGGTCTAGGGCGATGGATTTCGGCGCCAGACTTTTTATACGACGGCGCCGGCTCCAGAATGACGGATTCTGCCACGGAGGCAGCCATTGATGTGTCTTGGGTTCTGAACGGGTTCTCATCGATAGAAATACTTCGGACTTGGCGCAGTTTTTTTCGCTCCGAGCGTCCAGAACGAATACTAGTGACGTCTATGGTGGTTATATCGTCACGCATCGAGGTGAAAACGCCTCTAGTGGGTACCTGTTCGAGTTCTATGTCTTCTGCAAACTCTTCGTCCGAAGAAGTAGCGGCATTTTCTGTTTCTGGAAGCAAATTGAAGAGAGCCAACACCTCTTTAAAACCCCAAATGATGTATACGTCAAGGAAAAAGAGAGCCAAAAACCCCACGACAAACACAGCCGCTATCTTGAGGCACTCGACGAAACTTATGGGGTCTGAAAGTGGCAAAATGATGAACGATGGAATGAAAAATACATTGATCCATTTCAAGGTAAAGTTCATCGACGGCTTGATCAATGTCAAATAATGAGTAAGCAAAGCTAACGATGTCGACCCAACACGCTGCCGCAACGACTTCTCCGGACCCAGAAGCTGGGACAAACCATTCAAGGTGCAAAGAACCACCAAGTTGATCAACATGCCCAACACAGAACAAGGAAATGTAATTTTGAAAACATTGGTCAAAAGCTGGTTAAATCCATAAAGAATTATGAGTAAGATGATAATCCCCACAGGCACAACTGCATACGAATGGAAAAGATGCCATCGACTATAATATACTCCGTTTACTAGGCCGAGGCACACATCACGAATGTAGGAAAGGGAAGTAGTTTCCATAACTTAAGGATAAAGATATGGATCGATATGGATCAGATATGGATTAGGAGGAAGTATGGGTAAAGGTTGGGTAAGGGTTTGTAGTAAATTGTGTGTATAATTGTTATCAGTCAGCCATGATGACTCTGCCCAGCCGAGAAATTGCCGAGTGCGACCGGGTATATGGAGCGAGGAGATAGGGACACTTTCATATAAAGAATTGATAGACTTGAAATGGAACGGATAGGAGTTGGATAGAGCGGATAGACATACGTAGATTCTCCGTAGTCTTCTATAGAATTAATTGGCTTACTTGATACTCCACAGTAACACACTACTTCACTGAAGCCTTTTCTACAAGACTGTTACTTTGTATGCATTTAATGAACTCTGTGGTACGACGGAATTGAGTTCCATGAACAACGTTCGTTCATCTCTTCTTCTCCTTTGTTTCTTCTTCTTCTCTTCTTTAATTCTCTCTTCTCTCTTCTCTTCTTTAATTCTCTCCTCTCTCTTTTCCCTACTTCTCACTAGCTTCAATCACCTCCCTGTGTTCCTCCTTGGCGTATCTCAATCCACAGTAGCCACAAGCACTGGCTTCTGGACGGTCAAGATTAATAAAAACCTTGGGGTGTCCTTGCACCAATTGTCCTCTGTTTCCATCGCAAACCGCAACGTTTCCTTCCGACAAATACCGTACTGGTTCTTTCGCAATCAAGTCTATAGCAGCATAGGGTCTTGGTTGTTTCTCCAAGTCTCTTTGGACAAACTTAAATGGGAATCTAGCGATGGCATCAGCACGACTTTCTTGAGAGGACGACCAAGTAGTTTCTCTATTTGGAGCTTGTGAGGCAGCTGGGTTTTTTTTAAGTTCAGTTTTGGTCAATCCGGTACTGGAAAACCTCACAAAACTTCTTCCCGACCGCTGAAGTGCCGTATGTACATAGTTTCTAGACGCAAGCATGGTGATTACGGTGGGATTCGAAACAAATTCGATTGGATGCGACTGATTTTTGAACACCCTGGGCTACCTGCAGGAAATGGCCCTGGGCTTACAATGAAGTAGCATAAAGTATTAAACAAATAAAAAGACGAACTACGACTAGTGATACATCAACTTCCAGTTAAAACTAGCACACGTTCAGGTAAACACTCCAGCACGGTGCCAAGAAGACGTCCACATACGTATCTGGGAGCGCAATTGCTCGGCACGTTATACCTCCAACGTCCAGAACACAGAGGAGGTACAACGCTCTATGCACACGCCGTCGTCTTACAACACCACACACTTCTTCTTCTTCTCATGGACCTGATTGATCTTGAGCGACGCACGGGTAGCAGCCTCAAACACCTCTCTAACTCCCTCATTAGTTCTGGCCGAGCACTCCAAGTATTGAGCTCCAATCTTCTGGGCTACAGCCTGTCCCTCTGACGTGGACACGGGCTGTTGTTGTTGCTGTCTCAACTGCTCGATTGTGTTGGGGTTGTTTCTCAAATCAGCCTTACATCCAACCAAAATGATGGGGACTCTTTGACAAAAGTGCAACACTTCACTGATCCACTTCTCCAACACGTTATCCAACGAATCTGGGGAGTCGATAGCAAAACAAATCAAAATGACGTTGGAGTCAGGGTATGACAATGGACGCAATCTATCATAATCTTCTTGTCCAGCGGTATCCCATAATGCCAATTCCACCTTTCTGCCATCAACCTCCACATTAGCAACGTAGTTTTCAAACACAGTTGGAACATACACCTCAGGGAACGTACCTCTAGAAAAGACAATCAACAAACATGTCTTACCACACGCACCGTCACCAACAATGACCAACTTTCTGCGGATTTCTGCTGGGGGAGGAACCATTCTGAGTTAGTAAAAATGTCTAAAATGAAGACGAAAACAAGTGGCACAAACAAAAACAGTCCTTAAAACCATTTGGGTGTATAAAACTACCGGCAAGCAGGTTTTTTTACCGTAAAAATCCAGTCGGAATTCGGGGATACCCCTGATCTCAGTTATACTTACTTGTATTATTTACTAACCAATCCTTTCAAGATGACTTTGTATACCTGTATTGTTCACAACTAAGATCAATACTCTTTCTGTGAAAAAAAAAGATCGAGATAATGTGATCCAAAACTGGCTTGTTCGTCGAGTTGTGATCTTATTTTTGGATGTTGTCGTCAGGGCGAGAATGTGGCTGCGTGCAGTCCGCCCGTCGTGCCTCAGCCCCTGTCGATCATGTGACTTGCGCGCATACTACGCAACTAGGCGCGTATGATTGCTAGACTTCGGTCGTAAGAGCTTAACTCAGGAGGTCTGGATTGTAACTATATTCTATGAATTGAGAATTCGTCACTTTCGGTGTTCTGGAAACAGATATTAGCGAAAAGTGAACTGAGCTAATTGACTTGAAGTTCTTCATTGAAGTTCTTCATTTCTCACTTGGTACTTGAATATTTCCACTTGCTTCCTTATCCTCTCCGTTCCCGTTTTCCTCTTGTTTCTCCTCTCCCTTCTTCTTCTCCTTCTCCTCTCCCTCCTTATCCTTCTTCTCCTCTCCCTTCTCCAACTTTCGAGGCGGAAGCACCTCATTGAATGCTCTTCCCCAGTCCTTATTCAGCTCAAACCACTTGCAACAAAGTTCAAAAACATGCGACGTAGCCAACACCTGTCTTCCGTTCAACTGTATAAACTGGTCAATAGGAAGCTTTCCCACACGAAGTCCCAATTGTTCCGCCTTTTTCTTGCAGATAAGTTTGTGTCGATTCTTGTCTACTATGCCTCCAATGATATACGTATGGTCCGGTAAAAGTTCTGTAATGACCTCGTCGGTGTCCGCGGTCAAGTATATCCACTTGGAGCGTTCCTGGGGATCAGTGGGCAAAATATCAGCTAAATGGTCATTTTCTTGAAACTGAATATTGGTCCAGAGTTTATACTGTGAGACCGACTTGTCGAACCTCAGTTTCAAATTCTTGTTAAACGAGGTGATATCGAGTTGAAGATCGTACTCACAGTGTCGTTTGGCACTATAAGCCCTGGTTATCTGGTTGGAAAGTGAAACTATTTCCTTGTTGTTCATCAACTCATCAAACTCACAATCAATGACAATTTTGACTCCCGTTTGTTTTTGCTGAGACGGAATCTTTGGTCTCTTTTGTTGGTGGTAGTTGATCTCATCGGTGCCACTGCCTTCTTCCCCACGATTATGTCTCTTTCTTACTCTCGCAGCCTTCTTTTTTTGTCGTTTTATCAACCTATACTCTTCTTTAGTTTCTTCCCATCGCTTCTGTCGTTGAAGTTTTTTCCACTGGTTTCGAGACATTCCAGGCGGAAGCTCCGGCCGCACCTTGGTCTCAGCCACACCCTCGGTTTCAGATCTGCTGGACTCGTCATGGAGTGCCAAAGGTGGTTCTGTGGTTTCGGCCATTGTAGATTCAACTTTCGGTGCGAATCAGATGGAGATGAGATGGGGATCACACGCCCAAAGAGGAAACCACGATGAACAAGAAAGAACGAGAAGAGAAACCTGGAAGGGGGAAAGGTGCAATGAAAAGATGTGTTTTTGTGAAAAAGTTGATGAAATTAGTGAAAAATTTCATTGGTGAAAAATTTCAGTATGGGTACATGAGAAATCTAAGATGAATTGAAATTGCCATTAACCATGAAGAGTTGATTGAAGTGTTATTTATTGGCTTTAGATTAGACTGAACATGTTGTATCCGAAGTCAGTCGCCCAATTGATATTTTGACTTTTCACCAGAATCAGATGTTCTCCAAGTCAAGTACAATTTTTGTAGATTCTACTTCTTTTTGTAGATGTCAATTTATATGGTAAACCCAAAATGAACTTCATAAACATGGATTTTCCACCACTCATAATACCCTTTCAACCTCCTCCTCGAAAATTGTGCAAACTGAAATGTACCCAAATTTTGCAGCCATTCAAAAAAAATCAAAATTGTAACTTTCCAATTCGTTTAAGATTAGTGAGTCTCTTGTTTCAACACTTTAAAGGAATATCAACCTCTCTTTGCAACAAATTCGAAAAATTTGTAAGCGACAAAATTACTTTCTCAATCCAGTCGCATGCAATTCACTTGACATTTTTCATTGAAGACTCGAAAAAAACTTGACATTCTCACCCCTTCTTACCCCTATCGTGATTCGTTATACACGTCGACACCAGCAACTTGCAATTCGTAGCCCTGAAGGTGACACGGAGATAAGCGGAGATAACACAGTAGCTATAAAGAGTTCCTTTGAAAGTCGAAATCGACAACTACTAATCCTCAAAATGTCAATTACTCTTACCGATAAAATAGCCTACGGCACCATGACTCTTGGTTTGAGATCCACCCCGATGAGTCTCGATGAAGCAGCAGATATGATCCACTATGTTGTAACCAAGTACAATGTTAAATTTCTCAACGGTGGAGAATTTTATGGCCAAGACCATTACAATTTGAAACTCTTTCAAAGATACCTTGAAAAATACAATTCGCCAAAAAACAAAGACTTGGTGGTATCCATAAAAGGTGCATTCAACATCGTCGAAGCGAAAGCCGAAGGAAGTAAAGAAGGAATTGACAAATCGGTTCAGGCCATTCTTCCATATTTTGAGGTCGAAAACAGACCAAAACTTCTTTTCGAAGCTGCTAGGGTAGACCCCGAGGTTCCAGTTGAAGATACCGTATCTTACATCAATGAGTATATCAGGCAAGGAAAGTTGTCAGGAGTATCTCTCTCGGAAGCCGGAAGCAAATCCGTAGCCAAGGCTGCGAAGGTTGCTCCTATCTCTTTTGTTGAATTGGAATTCTCGTTTTTCACCAGGGATATAGTTGACGAAGGTGTGTTCAAGGTATGCTCCGACGAAGGCATTCCAATCATTGCGTACTCTCCATTGGGTCATGGTATGTTGACTGACTTCCTGGTGGAGAATGATGACAAGTTTTATGAGCAAACTCGTACGGACTTTCGTGCTACATTGGATAGGTTCACAGATGAGAACTATCGCAAGAATGTCGAAGCCTGCAAAAAATTGTACGATTTTGCTCACGATGTGAAAAAGACATCCTTAGAAGCCTTAGCCTTGTCATGGATTGTCAAGGTTTCCGAGTCCAAGAATTTGTGGGGAGTTAAAAAAGTTACCAAGATTATTCCAATTCCTAGTAGCTCTTCTCCACTGAGAGCCGATGCAAACTTTGGTAAACTTGTGGAACTTTCTGACGAGGAATTTGCCCATCTTGAGAAAATCTATGAGGATAGTCGTTTGGTTGGGTCTCGTGGTAATGCCAGATTGGCGAAGTTTATGTTATCGTAGCCATTAGGAAATAATGAAGATAAATATGCCCAGGATAAACGAAACCACAAGAAAGTTAAGAGTAAGGAAATACAATTGAGGAAATCAACGACCTTCGAACTCTTTACTCATCGTCAAGTGAATCTGCAAGTTTTGTCTATCTTGAAAACGGTCTGATTGGCTGCAAAATGCCAAAAATTTTTTGCACAACGTTTTTCCTCTGCAATTTTTGACAATTCGTATCGTTTCCGAAGCGGGAAGTTGTTACCGCCACCGTCTTCAAAAGTTTCGAAATTACCCAGTACGATTTTGATAATCTCCGTCTTGTTACCGATTTGTGGACCGGCTATTCTTACTTTCCCGTCATCGCTCCGAAAATACGGTGGCAAAATGACAAATTGTGGGCCACGGAGATAACGAGAAGACGAATATCTGGCTTTTTCGAGGAAAGCGCCGTCCTAGACGGTCCTATTTATAATTTTTGCAACTGAAACGCGCTCGGTCGAGGGTTGCATAATCTGATGCACTTAGGGTCGCGGACATAACGTCCTGCAGAATGCCTCCCAGACAGACGGAGATATAGGTAGCAAGCGACTATTTAACGACGCTTCAATAACCTAGAAAATCATATTCAATCCCAATTGATAATCCCACCAAACACTACTAAAAATGTCAGTTCAACTCAATGATAAAATTTCTTATGGTACCATGTCCCTTACATGGAAACCGCAACCCATGAGTGCAGAGGATGCTGCGGAGATGATCCACTATGTGGTGTCCAAGTATGGAGTCAAGTTTCTCAATGGAGGAGAGTTTTATGGTCCAGACAACGCCAACTTGAAGGCTTTCCAAAGATACTTTGAAAAATACAACTCTCCAAAGAACAAAGAATTGGTTGTCTCGATCAAAGGTGCCCTTGATCCAAAGACACTTAGTCCTGATGGAAGCAAGGAAGCGATTGACAAGTCTGTGAAGAATGTTCTTGCACACTTTCCATTGGAAAACAGACCCAAGATTTTGTTTGAAACTGCCAGAGTCGACAAAAACGTTCCTATCGAAACCACCTTATCGTACATCAATGAGTACATTCAGCAAGGTTTATTGTCGGGTGTTTCGCTCTCCGAGACCAGCGGAAAGACGGTTTCGAAGGCATTGAAGGTGGCCAACATCTCTTGCGTGGAATTGGAATTGTCCTTCTTTACCAGAGATATCGTGGAGGATGGTGTGTTCAAGGTGTGTTCCGACAACAACATTCCTATCATTGCGTACTCTCCTGTTGGTCGTGGTATGTTGACAGACTATGCGGTGGAGCATGCTGATGAACTCTATGAGACCACTAGGAAGGATATGAGATCATGGATGGACAGATTTAGCGAGGAAAATTACAGGGCTAACATTGCTGCCTGTAAAAAGTTGTATGATTTTGCCCATGATGTGAAAAACCTCTTTGGAAGCGTTGGCATTGTCGTGGATCTTGAAGGTTTCAGAAGCAAAGAACTTGTGGGGAGTTGAGAAGGTTTGTAAAATCATCCCAATTCCTTCGGGCTCGACCAAAGAGAAGGCTGACATGAACTTTGGTCACCTTGTCGAACTCACTGATGCCGAATTTGAGGACCTTGAAAAGATCTACCAGAGCACCAAATTGCAAGGAGGCCGTGCCAACGCCCACATGATCCAGAACATGTTAG
Organism: Callitettix versicolor; assembly: GCA_022606455.1. Taxonomy (NCBI): domain Eukaryota; kingdom Metazoa; phylum Arthropoda; class Insecta; order Hemiptera; family Cercopidae; genus Callitettix; species Callitettix versicolor. The sequence continues at coordinate 138,010 of JAJIZJ010000344.1, forward strand.
TTTAAACTGTTAGTTGTGTTATTCCGAACCCTGAAATAAACGATCAAATCCCAAGTTTCTGAAAATATCAAATTCAATGCCCTGCTCTGGAGCGAGGTTCCAACGGCTTGCATTTTGTTTGGAGTCGTCCTCATTCTTACCGTCTGCAAACATATTATCAGCATTTTGGTACAGCAGCGTACCTCCATCGATGTTACTATCTTGTTTCAAAGCCAACATATTGAGCCACAAATTGTCGACTTCTTGGTTGTTCACATAATCCACCCGGAAATCATATGGAGTGTGTTCCTTGTCCCACATCGGAGTAGGGGTGAGCATGTGAGGATATTAACGGTGGGAAGCCTAAAGTGTCAGAGTTATCTGACCGAGCAATATCGTTTGCTACACTTGACTTGGGATTGAAATCGCATCCGTCGTTGGTCAGCTCGCACTTGAGCTTCCGAAGAGTACATTCGCAAACGGCAATTAACTCCTCCATCATTTCGTCCCCAAACACTATCAGGCACAAACCATAGTCTTGTGCTATGCGATAGTTGCTCGAATAGAAACCAATTGATGTGACAGCTTTTAACAAATACGTCTGCGATTTGGTTATCCGCCATGCGTAATAATACCGATTACTGATTTTCAGAATGGCTGAAATAGCCACTTCGGCACATCTGGTCATTGCAGATGAGAGTCTGCACATCGTATTGAAATCGTGTCTGTACGCTTTATCGATTTGCATGTTCTTGTCATGATCTGGATTATCCTTTGAGTTGTGAATATTAAAGTTGATTCTTACAATGCAGGCAAGTAGAACCTCGATGGTTCTATGAACAACCAGCTCCAATGTGGGGTTGATAACAAGAGCAAACACATTTTCGTTTTCACCGAGAAGGGCATAATAGTTGGGCATTATATCACCAATGGCAATCAATATCAACTTTTTGACATAGAAAAAGCATAATTCTATATCACGATGCTCATAAAAATGATACAAGTGAAAGTAAATTGAAATGTAAAATGCCTTCAATGACAAATAGAATTTCACCTTCATGTTCAAAGTTGATTCAGCACCCGGTATCTGCTCTGGTTTCAAACATTCCTCAAGAGTTCCAAATGTCTCCACCATTGACAGCTCATGATTGCTCAAAAGCTTACAAAGCTCTGCCATATTGACACCATTTTTAACATCTAAAACTCGATCAAGAATTTCTCGAAGAGCAAATGTTCCACTTGCACAGTGAAAGAAAGATGCCGTGACAAGTTTATCTCGATTAGTATCAACGATATTTTCTGATCCCGCTTCGTACCATGGCACTTTGGTATCGAACGAATTGGGGTCAATGTTTAATGGGTTGCCAAATGACTGTGCTTGGTATATATCGGACACAACCAAGAAGAGCCATATTTTTCTTGCAAGATGATTTATCTTTCTGTCATTACAAGCATCTTTAAATTTTGTGGGTTCTCGGTGAAAGCCGAGAGAGTAACCCATTTGAATCAACATCGAAGTCATCACTTGTGAGTCGCCTCCATCTGCTCCATCGCCATCCTCGGGTGCATACGTGTGATATATGCGCATGAACATTGCTAATTGAAACACCGTTACATTCGCTCTTCTGAGAAGTTGGAATTGGTCCAAGCAAAGTTGTGCCACATCGATAGTTTCAAAATTGATAGGATTGGAAAGAAGATATTGTACTTCTTTGTCAGCACAAGGTGCCTCGCTATTGAGGTTCCGTTCATTAATTGAATTTTTGTTTGAGAACAAGGACAAGTACGACAAGCGTAGCATTATTAAAAGGATACCGACATGGGCCAAATCGAGTCTTTTTTCGATTCGTAAATTGGTTATTGGTTCATTTTCAAGTGAGAATTCACCAATTATGATGGAAATTGCAGTTTTGAAATATACTTCGTCCACATAAGGTAAATACGGATAAAGTTTGGTGAAAAATCTCCGAACCAAGAGCCAAATAACCTTCTTTTTGGGTAGAATTATCTTGATCTTGTCTATCAACTGAAGTTCTCTATCTAGATTTCCATCGTAGAAAGTGAGCCCAAGTGGCAATGTGTTTTGATTAATCTTGCTTTTCTTAGCTATCATTTGTTTTCGTCTCTCATACGATAAGAGATCGTCATATCCATCAGCTTCTAGTGCACGTTTTTCAAAAGCCATGTCTGGATTATTACCGTTAGAATTGACATAGGAATTAATAGCTTTGTTGGATGAAAAAACAGCAGTATTGTGTGATGCAGCGTTTTTATCATTCGTTTCCACAATGTAGTCCCAAAGGATGGACAAGCCCAAATCTCGCCTCATGAGGGTAGCCCAGGCAAAAGGACCAAAGTTAATTCTTCTCAAAGAGTCCTTTTCGTGTACTGAAGTGTAGTTGGCGTAGAAATTGATCACATCGTTGTGGTTGCGGTATGGTTTTTGCCGGTTAAAGCATGGACATCGACATAGCATGGTTCGCTGGTGGGAGAATTGGACGAAACACTATGGTTTTTAGGGCTCCCCAGGAGTGACGTCGCAGACGTGGAGTGTGAGCTCGAGGTCGAGGCAGTTGAATGAGCATTACTTTTGAGAGGGGGAAGCTGTACCAATGAATCTTGCCGATTCCAGGCAGTTGAAAGCTAGAGGGTGACGACGAGGTACCGTTGGACATGTCAAAGGGAAATCGTGGTTCGGAGGACGTGATACTGGGAATTGACATGGAGTCTCGTTTGAAATTTAATGGCAGTTGCACACTCGAGAAGTTTGATCTGTTGCCACTGGTTTGAACAGGAATATAGACATTTCTATCCCTGATATGAGGAAGAGGCTGTTGTGTGTTTTCTCCTTTATCATTATTTTGAAGTTTTTGTTCGATTTCTCGGATCTTATTTTTAAGCATCGCAAGCTCCGAGGTCGCTTCTTCTTCTTGATTTTGTTTTCCGTTACGAGACCCTTTTTCGGACTTCTTGAACTCTAAGGGCCGTTTCGCCGACACCATATAAGGCATACTAGGAGGTGACTTTTTCTCGATCCGGTAACTTTCGCTGATTTCAAACACACACGATGAAGCACATTCAGCTCGTACACATTGTCCACAAGGTAAATCCTTGTCACATTTTATTTTCTTCTTCTTGCAGTTGGTACACACATAGCTGGGTCTTTTTCGCTTCTTGATATCGGTGGCTACCATATTTTGCAGAGATGGCAAATACCTTTTAAGCTTACTAAAGTCGAGTGCGGTTTCTCCGCTGCCTCGGGCCTGCATGCGGCTTATCCCCGTTCGCAGCCAAACTCGCAGCCAAACGGCTGATAATATTTATAGTTCATACATTGTTCGCTTTTTGTTCATATATTTCATAAATAGTTGATATGTTCATTGTTCATATTTCATACATTTCATAATGTTACCCTTTAAATACGTGTTGGAGGGGAAATTCACTAAAAACTCCAAGGGTCTGGAGCTCGGCGAAATCTATTTCATATCCTGCTTGCGACCCCATTTCGAATAAAGGTTCGAATCCAAACCCCAGATCAGGTTGAAGCTGTTGCTGTGGCTGCTTCATATCGGATTGGTTCTGGGTATCCTTGATGTGTCCTGAAATCTCGTTTGGTTTCCTCTCGTCAAAGATGCCCATATTTAATCTGTCGCCGTCTTGCAAAATATCTTGGTCTTTTTGATTTCTTTCAGAGAGAATCCGAAGCCAAAGCTTATCGATCTCGGCTCCGCTGTCGAAATTGAGGTCTTCAAACTGACTGCTAATCTTTGCTCCAGCGTTGATATCGCTTCCATTTTTCGAAACATCCACGCTGCCATTCGTACTCGACGTAGGAGATTTTTGCTGCGGATTCTTCTTGCTGATCGCTGACATGTCGAGGTAGTCACAATGAACCGCAATTACTTGCAAGGTATTAACGCTGGTGTTGAGTATTTCAAGCATTTCCTCAAGTTGTGTCAACGTATAGCCCTTGCATGTCTGATAGTAGGGACTCAGGACACTCAGGACATAAAAGTCATCGGATGTCACAACCTTGAGTAAATAGTTATGGCTTCTACTCACTCCCCAAGCGAAATAGTACCTGTGACTTAACATGGAAAGTGCCATGAGACCGGCTCTAGCACATTGCTCAAAACACCCAATCAACTCCTTGACCACACGAACGTACGTTCCATATTCTGGATCGTTAGCCATACGCTCTCTGTGTCCAGCAGCCAGTTTCATTTTATACAACTGCGCATTCATTCTTATGATCCCCATGAGCGAGAGCTCAATACAAACTTGCAACACGTATTGCATTTGAGGATTCAAGATCTTTTCGGCACTTTCACCAAAGTGTTCTCTCACTTTGCCAATCATTGGGAAAAAGTAGGGTACAAGCTCATTAAGACCCATCCAAAGAAGCTTTTTGAAGTAGTAAAAGGCTATGTCCAAGTCACCCTTGTTCTCGTAATGCATTTGAAGATGAAGATACATCAACATCAAAAAGGCTTTTAGACCAAATGAAATTCTCGCCTTCATGCTTTTGACATACTGGTACGACGGTGTTGGTTTCTCCAAGGGCTTCACATAATCCTCAATTCTTCCAAACAAAGAAAATACCTGAACTTCCAGCAAGTTAAGATTCATGGTAAGCTGTGACACTTTGATTTTGGACCTCGGGTCAAGAAGTGTCCCAACAACTCTACTCAAGGGTCCCTTGATAAGAACATCGGCATAATTGAACATCACATCGACCGCTTCCTCCACTTCAAGATCACGTACATTCGAGAATCCGTGAACGTGTGATGGACATTTGGTATCGTAATATTGAGCATTGATGAGTAACGGATACCCGGTCAGAAAACAGGCTGTGAAATCCATAATGGTCAAGTAGTACCATATTCGCCGTCCTATGTTCTTCTTGTCTTCACTCCAAGTAGCATACCCAACATAATCAGGGTCACGATGAAGTCCGAGCGAGTATGCCATGGAAACCAACAGACCATGCAGTATAATGTATTCACCACCATCGGCACCTTCCTCCTCGTCGGGAGACAACAAACCATACGTCCACAAAAACATTCCGCACTGTAGGACCTCAAGACTGATTTTTTTCTTCTTTTGAAATTGGGTAAAACATTCTCGAGCGACTTCAATTACATTTAATTCGATAGGTGTACCAAGAAACAAAGGAATTTTTGGGGTGGTAAATCGTCGGAAGGTGCCACAACCTGGCCCTTAGTAACATTTGCAAAGAAAGACAAGTACGAGAAACGCAACATAACAAGAAGCATTCCAATATAAGCCAAGTCGAGTCTCTTTTCAAGATGGAGGTCAATTTTGTCATTTTTATCATTTTCGGATCCAATAATTTTCTCGATCTCGCGATAGAATGTATCCTGATTAATAAATGGGTAGTATGGGATAAATAGGCGAAAGAACCGAGCAAGGAGCTTATAAGTGATTAGTCTATCGGGAACAACGGCCTTTATTCGTTCGATCAAAGTGGTTTCAGGTGCAAAGTTGGAGCCTTTGTTGGTAAGATCCAACGTCAAAAGTCGATAATCCATGGTTTCTTGGTTGGTTTGGTTGGCTGCCAGAGCCTTATCGTCAAATGTCGGTTTCTTTTGGCGAGGCGGGACGGACGGCCGTCGTTTTGGTTGGGCTGCTTCAGCTTCTCTTTGCGAAATAACATAGTTGCGCAATGCAAGAAAACAAGGTTGATTCGAGATGGTACTTCTCCATCCAAAAGTAAGACATTCTGAGGTTCCTACCACATTTGCAACACTGGAAAACCCTCCGCTGCCCAGAATGTCTATTTCTTCGTCCTCGGATATGTATGGATTTGTTCCCAAAAACGAATTGTCATCGGAGTTCGGGGTCTGAGGGCTGAACCGGGAACTTTGGTATGTGAAGTTTATCATTTTGTTTTTGAATAACATAAATGTTGCAAAAGACGTGTCTTCTGGGGCATTGGGATCATGGAGCAGTTGCCACTCAAGTGGGATCGAGCCAAGATCACGATTCAAGTATGTTTTAGAGATGGTTTTGAAGCTAAACTCTTGCACTGGAAGTATGTTTTGTGGTAAACAATCAGGACTGTTGGCAGCTGCTCGTAGCTTGGCAAGTTCCAGCTTTGAGATCATCACTTTTTCTTCGTGGTTTCTAATTGGTGGAAGCTGAAACAGGTCATCATTGTTAAGCTTATGCTTAATGATATGGTCTCCTTCAATATCGTGATCTTTCTTGGTTTCTTTAGGCAGTTCGTATTGACAGAATTCTTGTAGGTTGTTGGTGACACACGAAGCACATGGTCTTCCCTTATCACATTTGACTTTCCGGGTCTTACAGGGTATACAGACGTAGGAGGGTCTATTACGCCTCCGTCGGGCCGCCAATTCAAAGTTGTTTGTCATTAGGTTTGGTGGCTCACTGGGACATAATATGAAGACTAGAAGTAGTGAGCGGCGCGACAATGTGAGATTCAGATTACGTTATAAACGGTGGTGGTTATGTAATTGTTCAACGTCAACGAAGATCAAAGTTAGATTCTACGGACCAATCAAATTTATTGTATTGTAATATAAGTGTCTCTTTCGTATAGAATTTCTTAGAAACAATATAAAATCAAACCTGTCACAAGTACTTGCAACCTTTGATCCTGCACTTTATAGATGTAAGTCACGTGCCAATAAAGTCCGAGGACGGCCGAGCGGTTGCAAATGTGCATTAAAGTCTAATTAAGAAAGTGATACTACCTGAACATCTTGATTCACTTGCTTTTTTTCTCTCTGTTTCCCTTAGGAACTCTAGCCAAATAGTAAAGAAATATCGTCAACAAAATGTTAATAGCGATAAAGGCCACAAAAATCCCATAGTTTCTCCACCGTTCGCTATAAAGTGCATTAATGGATCCCAAGAAATCATTTGTTGAGGATACGGGACAATAATTGCAAATTTCAGTGGCATCCTCTGCCAATAAGTATCCTCCTGCTGCTTCAATATAGCCAGCCATATACTTTCCACACGTAGTATTATTTGGGGCATTGAACTTGAGAAGCTCATTTTCAGAGCACACAACGTTTGTGTTAGCCAATCCAGCAGTGAGAACTCCCTGGAAGAAATAGGTGAACGGGTTAGCCCGATACATAAAAATCCAGAAACCTGGCATCGCATCCTTTGTGGCTACGACACCACAGAAATTCAAACACAGGGTAAATAAAATCATCGACAAGTTAGCGGCATTCTCCACTTGTTCAATGAAAGATATACACAACTGTCCCATGGTTGAAGTGTATACGAAAAAGGAAGAGAAGAATAACCACATAAGGGCTCCTCTTTCATGAACAGCATTAGTTGGTTCTGCATTTTTGTATAGTCCAACTGGATAGTACCAAGAAAAAAAAGCCGTAGTGCCCACTAAAATTTGGTATGGAATCTCGGAGGTTATCTGAGCTGAAATGAAAGCTAACCAACCAAAAGTCTTTGATGGAGACTCCCTGACTTCATAAAGTTCTCTTTGTTTCACAAAGTATGGCAACATCTGTTGAATCAAAGTATTGAACGGAGTGGTGTACATGAACACGGCAAACATTTGATTCTGTAAACCTTGAATAGAATTTGTTGCCTTGAAGAAAGAAAATCCATTGAACAAAGCAGCAAACACTGCCAAGAACAATTTCGAATAAATATAGCCAGGAGACCTCCAATTTTGAATTATAACTCTCCATGTGACGTACCAGTATTGTTTCCAGAATGGTGCTGCGTAGGATTGGTGTTCTTCAGGAGAATGATTTCTTGGTAGCTTAGACAATTCAGTTTCCATGCGATCCAATTCATTGTTAACTTCCTGGTATTCGGTAGAGTTTCTCCACACTTGATGATAGTCTTGCTTGGCATGCGAACCTGGAGCAGCACCAACGACTTGCAACATCCACTCGGCGGGATTTGCTTCCTTTGGACAAGGATCAGCACCGTACTTTTCAAAGTAGTTGATCAAAGTTGAGCAGTTTTCTCCCAAATCACCAAAGTAGACGGTTCTTCCACCCTTTTGCAAGAAAAGTAAACGGTCAAACTCCTTCAACAAAATAGCAGATGGTTGATGAATAGTACACAAAATGGCTTGACCACGATCAGCAAGCTTTCTCATCAATTGACAAATAGACCAGGCAGTTTGAGAATCAAGACCAGAAGTTGGTTCATCCAAGAACAACAACAATTTAGGTTTCGCAACCAACTCGACACCAATGGTCAACCGTTTACGTTGTTCCACATTCAAACCTTCACCAGCAACACCAACTAAAGCGTCAGCATAGGTGGTCATATCCAACAAATCGATGATATATTCCACATAGTCTTTCTTTTCAGCTTTGGAAACTGAATTTGGTTGTCTTAAATAAGCAGAGAAACGCAATGCTTCACGAACTGTAGACGTTGCCAAGTGCAAATCCTGTTGTTGAACATAACCAATGGATCTCTGGAATGAGGAATCCAATGAGTGACCATTGACCATTCTTACACCATCAGAAATAACACCAGTGGTAACACGTTCGGACAAACAGTTCAATAGAGTGGTCTTACCTGCTCCAGAAGATCCCATCAATGCAGTCAACTGACCAGGCTTTACCCATCCATCAACGTGATCCAAAATCACCCTGGTTTCAGACTTGATTTTTACTTCGTAGGTGAGATTTCTCCAGTGGAAGATGTTGGCGTTTTCTGGCAAAATGTCGGGAGGAGGGTTATTAGCGGTATACTTTTGGGAGTCTAAAACATCCTTCATGTCCACTTTTTCGTCGGTTGGAAAAGCCTCTATGTCTCGAGCATGGCTCGCTTTAGCAGAATTCTCCTTCTTGTGTTTCTTCAAAGAGCCTCTTAAAAACAAGGCAATTTCACCTTTTTGCAACGCTCCCTTGTTACCTTCAGCCAATAGGATGTACACAACCAAGAAAAAAACTGCAAAGCCCACAGATATTCCAAAATTTCTCCATTTATGACCATTGTAATATTTGTACTGAGCTGCAAGGTAATCAGTTCCCAATACTATAGAAGATCCAGAACGTGCTCCGACAGTATGACAAACCTTTTCATCTAATGGAAATTCGTCATAAGAAGTACCCGATGGAACAAAATTCGTGCACCTGAAGTCACGACCATGAAATTCGTTCACCATCAAAGACTCAAAAACATAGCCAACAGGGTTAATGTAATTTATCCACCTGCTCCATCCCAACATATTGGGGGTGGGAATGACAAATCCAGCATATATCATTGAAGCCAAAAAAACCACTGTAGCTGGAGTCATAGCACCCGCTAACGTCGTATAGATGGCGCCCAATGAACGGAAAATGTGGGACATGACTAAAGTACAAGCTGCACACATCAACCAATAGAAGAAGAAGTTACCTGGATTTCTTCTGAAATTGACCATAAAGTAAAATGTCACATTGAAGCACACCGACAGTAGAAGTTTAACAGGTAGCTCTGTGATAATCCCCGCTAGAGCATCAGCAGCAGGACGATAAAGCGCATATTTTTTGTGCTTTTCCACAATAGGTCTGGCTTCGAAGATGGCTATGATTTCCAACATAGACGACAACGCGTTGAATAAAACAGCAAAGAACAAACCAGTGGTTCTGGAAAAAAACGATCCCGTAGTCAGATCCAAATTGTAAAATACCGATCCCATGATCAATGCCATGATCAATTGACCGGCGACTGACGATATAGGAATTGAAGGATCACCTTTGAATCTGAGATAGTTTCTTCGCATTATATATTTGACTTGCATGAAGAAGGAAACCGTGTATGGTGATTTCGAGGAAACGTGGTTCGCCTGTCTTGCGACGTGAGAGTCGTGGTGGTCTTTCTTTGGATTTCTTTCAACATGTGCCATGTGCTCATCAATCTCTTCAACGAGTCGTTTATACTCTGGCGAATTTTTCCAGTAAGTTTCAAATTCAAGAGGAGTCTTAGGTACTTTATCCTCGAACCCTGATCTAGCAATTCTTTCCGATGGGTTGGTCAACGATGTCAAAAAATCAGCAGTCGCTTGACGCTCAGGACATTCGTAGCCCATAGTTAGGAAGTAGTTTTTAGCAGCGTCTGCTTTTCCAAAAAAAATCTGCCTTCCCTCGTAAAGTAGGATAACTTTGTCGAATAGATTGTACGCATCCTCCGAACACTGATAGATAGCAATTAATGGTGTGGACTCGAAAACATTAGCCGAAAGTTTCAAAGCCTTGATGAACTCTAACGCAGTAGCAGCATCCAATCCTCTGGTAGCATTATCCCAACATTGCAAGTTAGCACCACTCAATGAAGCTTCAGCAATCGAAACTCGCTTCCGCTCACCGCCAGAAACTCCTCTTACGAAATCGTTTCCAACATTAGTGTTACGAGTGTGGGACAAGCCGTAGGTAGCCATGTAGACGCTAGCCATGTGACGAGCATAGGTTTCTCTGTCGACATTACCTCTGTTCTGAGGAGTTCTCAAACGAGCAGCAAACTCCAAAGTGTCTCCCACAGACAAATGAGGAAAATGAACATCGGTTTCTGCCGAGTAGATCACATCACCACGAAAATTGTTCTCGATATCCTTCATGGTCAAACCATCGTAGGTGATTTTACTCTCTTCTCCAAGATGGAAACCGTAGGTATGAGCAGCAATTGTCTTCAACAAGGTGGAACAACCCGAACCAGGTCTACCAAGCACAACTGTGACTTCACCAGGCTTCATTATAGCGTCCATATTTTTCAAGATATCAAAGTAGATCGAAGGATCTTGCTTTCTCAACGATCTGATGTAATCTTTGCCAAGCTTGAACAAAGCAGAAGTAACTGTAGGCTGGTAATCGGAGTCGGTAGCAATACCATAGGCTCTCAAGTCACGGTAAGCCACTCCCAACGAGGTGGGCTTGTAATACCCAGGATCAGAATTGTGCAACTTTCTCATATTCTTCACCCAAATTTTAGAATCAAACATGTCCGAATTGGGATTGAGACTATCTTCAACTTCATCAAAATCAAATGGTTCAACTCCGGGAACCTGCGACATGTGTGACATGAATCTCATAAGTTCTGAGCTACCTTTCGTAGAGCCATTGATACTAGTGTTGGAGATGGCTCTAGCCAAGTCCCTGATGGTTTCATCTACCTCCGGACTAAAGTCTTGATACGACTTTTCAGCAGATACAGCTTCCGACCTATCAATCAGTGAGCCAATTGACATCTTGCAAGTACTCCTAGTTCAATAAACCGAAATCACAAACAGATCGGTCAATTCTTTCTATTTGAGTATTTCGTCTCGGTATTTACCAATCAAAACCGTCTTGAACTGGGTATTTATATTTTCCAATGAAAAACGTTGGCTGAAACATTCTTCTGATATTTTGTTTTCGAAACACCGCCATGAGCTCGTCACAATATGTTTTACGTGCTAAAGGCCGTAAATTACTAATAATGTCCAAGCATTTTGAGTTCTCGGCCGTAAGCTTTTTGGACGTGTCGTCGTTAATACTTGTACTTTTTAAAACCATGGTAGACATATACTCTGGTGCAGGCAGAGTGATCTTCCATGATGCGGTATTTTCCACTAGCTCTTATTCAGGATCAAAATAAGCGGCATTTGTCCTTATCGCCTTTAACAGACTCACGATGTAAATAATGAGACATCCTGCATAATCATCAGGTACTGCATGTCATTGGTCCCTGACTCCCAAAGTGGGAAACACTACTGATTGCTGCGCCGTGCTGCAATTGGGTTTTACGTCATAGTCTGGAACCTTCAAATCCACAGGGCTCCAATCTTAAGGCCGAAACTGTGAAAATGTTTTTGCAGCCACAAAGGGTATTGCTTTCGGCCGTAAGATTTACGAGCCCGCGAACAGTCTGAACAAGCTTGCATTGGGATAATCAATGGAATAGAATTTATGTACCGTAGTGTCAGACATTTTGATCAGTTCACTTATATATAGATACTTCTAATACTTCAACTAGATCCTATGGCTCTGTAATTATACAGCGACTCATCTGTGATCTCTGATGCGTCTTCCAGGTATGGTTCGTTCTCATTGTACAAGAAAAACTGAACAAATATAGTAAAGTCAAGAGCTAAGGTTCCCAATGAACCTGCGAGCCAAGAAGAATTGACCCACAAGTAACTCCAGCTAATATCGATGGCGAGAATAGATACCACATATGTCAAGTTTCCTAGGCATGCGAACAAGAAGAACATGAATGAAATACCCTCGCAAGACTTACGTTGGTAGTTCAAAAGAATCTGAGGAATACGAGAACCCAAGTAGAACACGGCACACAACCACCCAAAGAATTGAGCCAAGGGGTCGTACACAAGTTCTTGTGGTCTTCTTTCTGGTTTTCCAGGGTGTGCTCTTCGATATTGTTCGTCTTTGACGTAGGAAATGTACCATCCTACTAATCCGGCAAACATTACCAGGGCAACCATCAAGGTTTTGAGAAGCACCGAGCTCAAGTAGGACGACGATACTGGTTTGCTTTGTTCAAGAAGCTCTTGAGATTCTTCGTCAGCTTCGCCATACTCTCTTGAAAGCGCTGTTTCGAGCACATCCTCATTAAGTGGGTTGGCAGGAGATAAGTGAATGGGGTCTGCACTTTCACCATGTCCATACACCAAGCACTGCCACAACAAGAGAATGTCTGCCAAGGTGTAGTAGATGGCAAGAATGATCATAGTTGGCAAAACTCCTTGGAGGATCGAACCTAAAACATTGAAGATATCACCGGCAAGCCAAAGAATGACAAATTGAAGCGATAAACCTTCCGAGGATCTTCGACGGAAATTTTCATAGATCTGTGGCGCAAACACAATAATCCAACATGCGAGGGATATGGAACCAGTAATACCGCTAACGGCCTGGGCGTCGATGACAATTGGCGGTGGAGGTGCCATTGCAAAAGTGTTGCTGAAAATGTATAATATGAACAATAGATGAAGCTAGAGACTTGAGAAGCTTATGCCATGCAAGAAACCAAATACACTTCCCCGAATATAGTATTAATTTTATTGGTAGTTGAGGTCACTCTGACTGACTGGTCTTCTGTCAAAGAATTTCGCTGCGAAAATGAACGATGGACCGAACGTTTTGTACACAGGAAAATATGGGGTAAAGAAGACTGGTTTCCTATTTAGACTATAAATTAGGTTTTGTAGTCCGAATAAGCGACTTTTCCGTTTCGTACATGCGGTTTATGTGGTTTGCAAAAAATGCTGAAGCTACGGCTCGCTTGATCTTGAAAGTTGGTGTGACAACATTGCGTTGCACTGTCAATGGTTCCAACTCAATATGCAAGTTGTGAAGTTTTTCGTATCGTGCAATTTTATCGCCAACATTGGCATTGATCAAACTCAAGAACTTGATGCGGTTTTCAGTCTCATTGATCTTTTGCAACATATCCTCCGTTCCTGAAACGTTGTATCCGCATTTTTCACTTAAAAACTGCTTTCCAAGCTCATAATGAATTCCTACGATTCCCACGAGATAACTTTGCAATGAGTTGCCATGAACAAAAAGCTGGACAAGTAGAGGGTTCGCTGACAAGTACACGTTTTCAACCTTTTCCGGTGAAACATACTCGCCTTGTGCCATTTTGAAAAAATTCTTCACCCTATCGATGATGTACACTCGGCCAGTTTGGCTGTCGATACGAGCCACATCTCCAGTTGAAAACCAACCGTCTTTGTCAAGCGCTTTTTTGGTCTCTTCCTCATTCCGATAGTATCCACAGTACACTTGTGAACCTCGAACCATCAATTCTCCTTTCCCTTCTTTGACAGAATAGCCCATTGAAGGTACACTTTTGATGCGGAATTCTCCAGTAACTCCAGTGGGTCCACAAGATCCGGGTCTACCCTCATAAGCTGGGCTGCTGACAATGGCACCAAAGGTTTCTGTGAGTCCATAAGACTGGTATAACCCAATGTTCAAGCTAGCTTTAAGATAAGAAATTGTTGTAGGAGAAATCGGTGCCGACGCAGTCATAGTCCATCTCAAGTTTTCAAATCCCAAAAGCGACCTGAGCGCTCTATAAGGCCCATAATCATCCATTTCGCGGTTACGTCCGTCGGCGCCATCATACTGTGACTGTTGGTCAAGTTTGTGATTTATGATCTCTGTGATTTTTCTAGAGTTGGGAGATGTTAAAACCGCAGACTTTATCAAAGATTCCATCCGTGTCAATACTCTGGGAACAAGCGACATATAAGTTGGCTTGAAGATTCTCAAATCCTCCAAGAGCAGCTCAAAGCTATCTCTGGCAGGCACTTTTTTGTTCACCGTGAGCTGAGGAAAGCCTAAATAGTATCCACTGGTAAAAGCAAAAGCACTGGTTTCACGCTCGTATATGTGAGTCAAAGGAAGAAATATAAACGCCTTTCCATCTTTGACCTGAGATATTCTGCTGGCTAAAAATGCCACAGCGGCAGCAGCGTTTCCCTGAGTCAAGACTCCACCCTTGGGTTTCGAACCTGTGGTTCCTGAAGTGAAAGAGACCGTATACACTGTCTTTGGTGTAGGCGGAAGCTCCTTTAATCCAGAAGAGCTTCCGATTTTCTCCACCTCATTTATGCTGTGAATCGATACTTTGAGCTGTTCTGCTCTGGTCCGCAAACCAGGCAATTCGGCTCCAAAGTACTCATCTAGCGGGTCCATACTGACTATGCTGATCAAACTCGCCAACCCAGACAGCTCTTTTAGGGTTAACAAATGTTTCACTTGGTCAGCGGAGCACACCACTATGGGACTTTCAGTAGAATCGAGAATGTAGCTTGTTACTTCCAGTCCCAAAGTATCGTAGAGTGCAGTGTTCGTGAGTGAAAAGGCTGAACATGCCAAGTCGGTAAGAATCCACTCATAGCGATTTGGAGCGTAGATGGAGACAATAAATGAACAATTGTCTTCTTGCTTGATTCCGTCTAAAGTTTGACCATACTTTTGGTAGTCTCTAGTATGGTTATCGATCTTTCTATGGCTAGCACAATCCGTTTTGTATGGTGAATTCTGGAGCACCGACAAGATACCGGCGCCCAAATTTGTCTTTCTTTCGTTCACTTGCTTGTATGTCAAAGATTCGTAGACATTGCTAGAATTTCCACTGCCATAATTGTATCGACGATACCCGAAACATGGCTGGTCACTATAGTGTTTAGCAGCGTTCTGGAAAAGGTTGTGGTGGGTGTTCAATTCAGGGTGAATACACGAGTATATCTCATTCGGAAACAATTTGTTCCGGTAAATCGGACTCAATGTGTCGTCCACTTCGGTACCATAAAGAGGCACAGATTCATCAATGGCACTGTCTGTGAATGGTAGCCGCTTCAATGCCTCGTGGGCGTCTATATGACTGTCAAATATACTCATGGTGAACAAAAATTATGTCTGTTTAAATCCCATTGCTCGGAACGGAACTGGGTGGGGAAAGAATGCGGGGTGCTTTGTGTAAGGCACTGCTCGGGTAGATCGCAATGGGAGGGTAAACGGAAGGAAAACGGAAGGAAACCATTGTGGAGTTTTGATTTCAATAGTGAATAGCAATGTGAGATCAAGCAGATCTGTTTTTTTGATCTTCATTTGGTTGTTTACTCACTCTCGCGACGGTTGAAGACGATTCATTTTAGACAGTTTATTTTAGACAGTTTTTTTACTGCTCAATTCCCTTTTTCTATTAGCCAATTAGCTAGCACTTTCTTTGTCTTTTCTTGTCTTTTCTTGCTTTTCTTTGTTTACTTTCTCTTTCTCTCCAAACACTTGTTCAAATGCTGTGCAAACCGGCCCCCGGCTATCTTTCGTCCACAATTATCACACTCGAAATAGCGGGAGGACTCGGCAGTTTTCAACTTCTGCTTGTCCTGACCATATATGTCTTTGCTGGAAGAGAGTTCCAGATTTGTAAATACTCCTACGGGCTCCTTGGTGTTGGATATAGATTGAAGGCATCGATATCGAGACATCTTGTTCAACGTTTGCTGGCGAATGGCGTTCTCTATCATGTCCTGGAACACAGAATCGGCCTATATTAGTAAAGAGAAGCATCTACGTGGCTCCGGAACACTTACAACATCGTCAAACGTCACAGACTGTTCTGTCATAATTGCCTGTCTTCAGGTTTCTGTCGCGAACATTTTTGGCGATCGCACCAATTTCGCGATGACTTGATTCAATGCTGCAAGACCTCATCGATGAAGATGAAGATCAACTACAAGATTGGAACTCGGTGCTAGGAGGAAAGTCCCTTCCGAAGCGTGGAGAAAAGGAATTTGGGCCTGATGGAACAGAAACTCAATCTGATAATCTCAACCATGCCAGAAATGCAATGTATCGTGCTCTTGAAACTCCTAGAGGACACTACTTAAAGCACAAATTGGAAGCCATATGGATGTCAGACCGCCAAATGGCCATTATTACTGCTGCTAAGGGAGGATATTTCAAGGATTTGGGCCGGCAAACAAGTTTTGGTCTGCGACAGGTGATATGGCTCACTGGCTTGGAAGTCACTTATCTCGTGGAAAGAGGTTCTATGACAGTATATTTGAACGATGGACAAGTCGAAAAGTACCTAGAAGGCCACGCTGACTCAATTGACTTTGGAAAGCTTTTTGCATTGAGTTTACAACACCTTTACAGTGTGGCTCTCACCGACCCCGAATCGTTGGACAAGTACCTTGTTTACTCATACTTGAAGAGACATGGCTACCTCATCCAGGAGTTTAAGAGTTTAACCACTCCACAGTCAGAACAGCTTCAACTGCTAAAAAAGACTCAGTTATGGGGACCTTGTTCTTCATACGTGAAATCGTTCGTTCAAGGCACACACCTATTTGGAACATATCGGCCTTTAAGCTTCCAAAATAAGCACATATTCAGCTACCTACTGGTCTATCGGGCCCTCAACTTTGTTCCCGCTACCAGCTCGTATGACAGTTTGAAAACACCTTCGGATAGTAGCTACACCATCCACTTCAACGTCTGGAAACCACAGCCTAATTTCTCCAAGAAGAACCCACCCTTACCAGACTTTCATGTTTCTGTCATTAATACCAAGAACAAGTCATTTCCCTCGTTGAAAGACATACAGCATTTGCATAACACACTCAACCATACCATCTCCGAATCGATTAATCAGGAACCCGTTCAAATCAAGCAAACTTCAAATAAAAACCAAAGCGCCAAAAAACTACAAAGAGCTCAAAAAGCCCAAGACAAGTTTTCCAAAATGAGTTTAGATGTACAGCGGAATGTCCAGTACCAAAAAGTACGTCTGGGCATGCTTAGAAACGGTCCCACTGGCAGGTCCATAGTGCTTGCTACCATTGACGACGGCATCATTAACTTCATTACATTGAGTGAAGCAGATTTCACATTGAGAGGAAATGCTGCTACAAAACTCAATACTATCAAGTACGTGGATTCCCATGGAATTATATACACCGGTACCTAATAGACTACCGTTTCGTCCACCTGAGTTTGTTTGTCATTAATGAACTCTGCTCCCTTATGTCACTGAAGTAATCAACGCATTCTTTCGACGCTTCTTTGTCAACTACCGGAGTCATAGAGCAGTGTGCTAGTAACCTGTTTAGCCATGCATCGGCATCAGCCGCGTTGATGCGATAGTAAAGAGCAAAGAATCGGTCGAATTGCTTCGCCATGAATTCTATCACCTGTGCCTCGTCAGTGATCTTATACAACGAGCTGTTTGAAAGCGAGATTTTGTAGTTGTCCAAACTGAAAAGTCGAGTGAGAAGCTTGCTTCGTTCGGTCACCACTGCTTTAAGAGACTCGTTATCAAATAAAAACTTGTCCAACACAATGGGTGAGTCGCCGTTATCACGGGATATAGCACTCGCACGAGTGAGGACCTCAAAGAGAAGTTTACCCTCCAACTCATACGCCAGCATTATGTTGTGTAAAAGGGCAATAGGTATGACTTGATTACCGTTCAATTTCTGATATCGAGTGATGAAACTTTTGAGAAATCCCTCGTCATTTGGGAGGAAACTCAATATGTTGTACTTACCCTTGTTATTGAGAGCTTTTCCAATGGTGAATGGATTATCAATGTCAAATTTGTGTGGTTGTGGAAGCTTGATATCGGGAAACAAGTGGGTATCACGCTTTGACGATGGAGGAGTGCTAAACTCTTTTGTGACATATCTTATATCTTTGTATAGCCGTCTCAAGCAGTGCGACTTATCCTCAAGAAAGTAAAGCGCAATTGCCTGGTAGCGACCGAGGGTATTGTTTCGGTTAATGTATGGTCTTTGAAAAAATGAGTTTTCCATGTTCATGTATGTTTCAGAAGCTCGCTTGTGGAGTGCGTTGTATGATGTCTGGGGATCTTTGTGTTCAAAACGAAAGAATTCTCGATCGTTCATATGTCGTATTAAAGCATAGTCAAACAAACTTTTTCCTAAAAGTTCGTAAGCGGGATCTATTCTTGTTTCAACCTTCTTGGGTACAATTCTGGCGGGCGCCTTATCCGAATTAGATTCAGCATCGTGTAAAATAGACAAGATTTTCTCCATAGTTTGAATGGATGAATAGTCTGGAGGATCCACCACGTCATTAGATACATTCTTGGACCTCGAAAATGGTTTCTTGTATGAGTATAAGCGAGCGGGTGTAAATATGACGGGTGAAATGACGGCTGAATGGCCTAGAGGCCCTCTTGCCCAAAAAATGGGTCTCATGTATATCCTTCAAATTCTCAGTGGTGAGACTTGAGCATATTATAACCTGCAGGATGAAAAGATGAAGAGTTCAGGAGGTAGTATTGGTGGGTTGAGCTTGCGACCCAGCAGGTCCTTGTGGGTTCGATGAAGCGCTTGCGGGTGGTTTACCCTTTTGCTTCTTTTTGGGTGGTTTTGGTTTTTTTTTCTGGTTATTTTTGGGTACTTTTACATCATTCTCACCTTTATGAGAATTCTGGTTGGATTCTTGGCTGGATTTTTCAGCAGAAATCAGGTCTTTGTTGGGTTGTGGTGCTTTGTTTCCTTGCTTAGTAGTTCCTGGAGCATTTTGAGGAGTTTTAGGTTTCTTTTTCTTCTTCTTTTTCTCGACAGTTTTCTGATCGTTAGCATCTTTCAGTACATCTTTGTCTTTTGGAGTTTTTGGTTTCTTGGACTTCTTCTTGGGCTTCTTAGATGTATCCTTGTCCTTCTCAGACTTGTCCTTCTCAGAGCTCTTATTTTTAGCTTTGGGTTTCTTTTGCTTCTTGGGTGCTTTGAACAGATACGACTCAGTCTTTCCATCCAAAAACGCCACAAACCGCTGAAACTGTGTAAGCTGCTCAATTGTCTTCTTCTTCTTTCTCTCCTTGAGTATCGCTCGAGGAACAGCAGCATACTCTTTATTCTCGTACAATGCCTTTCCTATTATTGGAACACTTGCACCGTTCAGTTCCCCGTCTGAGAAAGCCTTAGAACGCAACTCTGCCTGTAGCTTGGCTGCTGTAGCGGCGTCTGGAACCACAAAATACGCTCTGGAGTACGTGGGGAGTTCATATGGCTTTTCTGGATACGCTCCAGCCACATAATAGTAGTTGTTCACAAGATGCCATTGGGTAGTATATTGGGTGATTTGGGCCTCAAACTGGTCCTGGGTTAGCCCTGGGGGAAGCAAACGTATTACGAGACGCACGGCTTCCGTGTGCTTGTTTGAGGGTAAACTCATTGTTGCAAGTGTCTGCAGCGATCGCAAAACGCACTTGAGTTGAAAATTGAGATGCGAACTTCTTTTTAGCATTATGGATCCTCTCAATGATTTTCTCTTTGAGGTGGAACGAAGCCTCAAGGGCTCTCCAGAACTGGTTCTGGTGCATTTGGCTCGACTATTGACCCCGCTGGTCACCAACAAACAGATTATCAACTTGAATAATCTTCCTCAATTGGCGTCCGATCGATACAATCAGGCTGTAGATTCACGGCATTTTTACAACAACGAATGGTTAGCGTTCAACGAGGTGGTGTGTTCGTTCATAAGACTTGGAAACCAGCTTAACCCCTGGTCTGTTTTGGATTCTTTTGATTTATATTCTGGCTTTATCAACGACTTACTGGTGGCCTTCAACAACAATGTCAGGGGCCATCTTTTGACCAATCTCGTTCGAGAAACCATATCAATTGTCGTTCCTATGGCTACTAGGCTCGACAGGCAGATGTACTACAAGGAAAACTGTGCCAATCCTCGGTTGACATACCTAGCTTCGGTGCTCTTGCGAATCTTCAATAATATCAGATCGCAGCTTTCGGCAGATCCACACGATAATTCTCCCAAACGACAAATCATTTTGCTGGTGGGCGTTACGCTATGTCAAGTTTACTTTAAGCTAGGAAACCCGCTTCTTTGTCGCAATATTTTCTCCAACATGAACAATGCTGGACTTCGATTCAGTCGCTATTCGGTTGCAGAACAGGTTCAATATCGCTTCTACCTCAGTCGGTTCTACCTCATCAAGGACCAACTTCCTGATGCCTACGTGCACCTCATGTGGTGCTATGAAACATGTGCCGCTGCAACTTCAGCCTCAAGTGAGAAACTCAACTCACATCTTACTGTCATCCTCAAGTATTTGTTAGTGGTGGGAATGATGATAGGTAAAAATCCCAGTTTCAACACAATATCCCAAACCATCTATAATGGTAACAGTCCACCATTCCTCACCATATACAACGAGATCTCGCTACAAATGAAAGCTGGAAATTATACACAACTCGTCGCCGTGATTTCGCAACCTCAATGCTATGAGTTTCTCCACAAAAACGGGCTCCTTTTACTTGTGGTCAACAAGTCCAAACTCATAACCATTCGCAACCTACTCAAAAGAATCTGGCTACTTTCTGGAAAACCTACAAGATTGAATTACACTTCCGTCAGAGCAGGACTCCAGGTTTCCATCAATGTCAATGCTCCACTTGACATGTACAAATTAATTAGTGGCATCGACGATACAACCATAGAAAACGTGTTGGTGACTCTTATTGACCAAAACATGCTCAAGGGCAAAATAGCGTCTCTGGCTAGAGCCGTTTCTCTTAGTAAGTCAGATACATTTCCTACCCTCTCGGAGATTAACTTCCGGCGGTTTGGAAATGGCGCTTCAACGGCGCTAAACAAGGAGGATCAATGGATGCTCACATAAAGTGGAGTGACGAAGTGAACAGAAAGTAGTCGACATTGTTCATTTGATATTGTTTCTTTTTGTTTGTTCATTGATTGTCATTTGCACCCTTCCGCAACTGTGTGTTAGTCTATGCAGGTGTTGGGCGGTCTTGGCATCTTAGTGCCGGTCATCCGGTGCTGCAAAATATCCTGGCTCCCAATCCAAAGCGGCAATAATGTTCTAAACTGTACATAATGCGCGGTGGTGGTTAGTTTTTTCCGCTTATGCGGTACTTATTTCCAGGCTAGAACCGCTATGGGCATCGCCTCGTGACGTCTGTGCGGCATTCGGCGCGCAGCTGTGGCACACAAAATCCGGGGTATATAGGAGGGGTACCACTACACGAAAACAAAGAATATTTAATCCCCAAAATTCTGTGATTTATCCTTGAATTGCAATATGCTGCTGTTGCTCCTGTTACCCACCAACGTTCTCGAACGTATTATTGGTGAGTTGGGCCAAAGTGACAAGGTCCGTTTGGGTGCAACTTGTTCAGAAATTCTTCATTTGGTCAACTGTCAGTTGTACTACAAAATCTTGATTATTTCCCGCCACGAGTCTCCAGGTGCCAGGCTGTACTCTAACTGTTCTACTCTCGATGTTGAGCGCCTTTCACAATTTGTTCAGGGTTTAACCACACACAATTTCAACTACATTGACAAGATTCTGATTCATGCTCAATCAAATCTTATTGAGTACGATTACGCTCCACTTTACGAGAAGATTCTGAGGTTGTGGGAAAGACTGAACCACAAGATCTACTTCTCCAATTATGACATCCAGAACTTGCGCAGACGTGAATCGCTTACTACCTATGCTTTGCAAAAATCCACAACATACGTGGAAAACGAGGAAGAACAATTTTGCGAGCACCGTATGAGTCAGAGGGTCCCAAAGGTGAACAACTTGAAAAGTTGGGTTGCTCTCGATGTTCAGGAACTATTGGAGCTTCCATTCAATCCTAATCTTGTTAGCTTGAATGTGTTTATCGAGCGCAGAATGTTGTCTCCGCCTTCATCAGTCGACACAAGATCACTTTTCCGCAATCTTTTGCAACTCCGCTCACTTTATTTGAGCCTGCCTACCTCGACCTATGCTTTTTTTAGACTATTGGAACGCGGCCCAAGATTAGAGAATCTTCATCAAGTATCGATTTCCAATTCTCACACCCTTAAGAATAGCACCATCTTGACTTTTGGTGGTCTCAATCGCATTTTCAACCTCAATGGCCTTCAAGCTTTGGAATTGAAGGTTAATTGCGTGCATGAGTTCTGTGGGTCCCAGTGTATCCCAGCGATCTTTGCTGACTGGGCAGCGTATAACAGAATGACGGGTGAAACTCCTAGCTTGAAGAAACTCGCGGTGATCAATTTCAAGTCTTGCAACACAAAAAAGAATATTCAGGAGTTTGGGAACCTAGTGACTACTTCTTTATTTTCACCTAATTTTGAAAACTTGGAAGAATTGTATTTGAACATCGAAGACTACCAAAACCTTACCCTTTCCGAAACATCTACCCGGTTTGACTTTTCCAAGTTTGCAGCCGGTTTGAACCAGCATTATAATTTGAAAAAGTTGATCATTCCTGACTTTTTCAACGCCTGGATTTCCGCCATTCCATCCATTTTAAAGCTCGATTGCAACTTCTTTGATGCTTTGGTAAACCAATGCCATTGCTCCCAATGTCATGAAACGAGGTACATGTTCTTGGCAATGGCGAAGTCTGATGCTCGAAACCATTATACTCATGATTTCCTGGCACTTGCATACGATCATGACGGAGGTGAGATTTACATTGACACTTCCAAAGATGAAAACCTCAAGTTTCTCAACTACTTGGTACTTATCTTACAGCGCCAGTTCGTGTACTTGCACCAAAACCTCTTTTCAATCAACTCCATACTTCAGGCCTCTGATGAGCCTTTTGTCGTGGACGAATCGCTTGTGCCATTCAACCGGTTATTCCATCATTCGTGCCTCGACAAACTCATGGGTATCGTTCAAAAGTACAGCGACGTGAAGTCTGTTAATTTGGGAGGCATCCCCATCGACCTTGCTAATTAGAAACCTAGAATTGCATTTGCACTAGAATTGCATTATTCTGCACTAATCACTGCATTGACCAATTGCTGCCAATTGTCTAATAATCGCATGAATCTGCAATCATTGCTTATCGTATACTTATCGTATATTGCTATATCGTTTAATGCCCTAATGTCTTTTTTCGCACGCGATAGATTCGCAATTGTGGGGAGCTCAAATAGAATGCCTCTGGAAGAACAGCTTGAATCGCTCAACAAGCAGCTATGGAACGCTGGAATCATCGGGGCTCTTAGAGGCACGTTGGTGGGTCTTGTTTCTGGCTTATATCTCAACTACAAGTACAACAATGGTCCCAATGTTCGATTTTTCAATACCCCATACAAGTTTCTATATCTTATCAGTTGGAACGTAGCAGGAATAATCTTCACCACAGACATTGCCAAGACGAAACTCAGGCACCAGATTGCAATTGAGGATGAGATTAGGCGTGATACGTTTTTGCAACAAGAATTGACTCAATCAAGACGATGAACTATGTATGAGAATGAATTAACGAATTACTATTTAAACGTAGAAAGCTTCTTCGTGGAAATTCAATCCGTTTTCGTTTGCCCATACCTTGACGTTGTTCACAAGTGCTTTGGGTCCGGCCGAAATAACCCATACATCTTTACGGTCTGTGATAGGAACATGGGCTCTAGGAAGATCGCGGCAACAAACTACATTGGACCCATCTTTAACGGGACCAGAGCACTGTGTGAAGCCTTCGTTGATACACCAATTGTAATATTTGTGGTTTATGGTGGGCCTGCCCTCGTAGATTTTGTTTTCGATATTCAATCTTTTCACTGTTTCCGAGTAAGTTGAGTGGGCTTGTCTTGTGGAAAATGATGCGCTATGGTTTAATGTCGGAGTAAAGTGTTCACTGGTACTTGCATAGCTTGTTCTGCGACCCAAGGAAGCATTACCATATTCTTCATGGCTGGACAGATTTCCTCCATCGTCGTCTTCGTGCTCGGTGATTTCAAGCCCGGTGCATTCTTCGTCGTCGTCGGTTTCTTCCATATCTCCAACTTCGATGTTAACGTCTTCTCGTTCTATTCCACTTTCAATTTGGTCGTCTTCATCTTGGTCAAGTAATGGCATCTCTTCATTCTCTTCATCGTAGGTGAACGAGTGATGGACCAGATTTCGGCCCGAGTTATTTTCACTTCTTGTGACAAAAATCTCGAAATCGTCGCCGTGAATAAAGCCATCAAAGTGTCGAAGAATGCTGATATCTCGATAATCTCTTATCACCCATACAACTTTGGTAGGAACTCCATGGTAGTTCATCGTACGCAAAAGTGGTAATGCAAAAGATATAGCTGAACCACCTATAATAATAAGAACTCTCTTCGCATTCACCTGGAGCCTAGATAAGAGAAAGTTGTCCTGACCTTTTTTGGGCTTGGTAGAAACAAAGAGAAGATGAGGTTCGAAGGCTCCTGTGAAGATATATCTTCGTTTTTCTTTGAATTTGAAGTTGCTCTTTCTTACAATGAGGCGCTGTGTGGCATCCAGAGGAAGTGATACCAATGTGTAGGGATGGTAGTTTGGCACAATTTGCTTGAACGCACGTACTAACCAGTTGGGATGATAATCGGTGCACCTTATGTGTGCTCCGGGCTGAGTGGGAGCGTTCGCTATAAGTTTTCTGGGAATTTCAATGAGCAGCATATTGGGCGAAACGTCAATAATTTGAACCTCACTAGAGTCTTGGGATGTCCTAGATACCCTGAGACGATAGACTATCTGTGAGCACAATATCGCTATATTGCAGGCAGTATATATGGTTGCCTTGGTTGGTCGGACATGGAATTGAAGCGTTATAACGATGATCCACGACCAAGTATAGTGTTCGAAAAAAAATAGTTTGTAGAACCGATTGCGGAAGCTCAGTAAGGAGGTTATTGTCATCATGATGAAGCCAGTGAATGCTGCCCATCCGTAGAGATTTTCAGGTTTAATGGCCTTTCCCCAGGTCTGGTTGCGATAAAAAAAACCACAATATAGAATCACATGGAGAACCGTTTGAAGAACTATAAGTCTCGAAAGCCACTTGTGGATGGGTAAAAGTGCAAGGTACAAAGTATTGGGAAGTGGCGATGGTCTCAAGGTGAGAAAAAGTACCGTAGGAAGACACACGGTTGCAATACGTCCAAGTCTCTTGGCGAGAAAGATGAGATCACCATGGTATAGTTCCGATAACGAAAGAACCGAAAGCACAAAGAGCCAGAAAAACACTTGCACTATGGTCGACCCGTGCAAGTATAGTTTAAATGCACCAATACGAATGCTTTCAAGAACAAATCCAACCCAGGTGAGCGTTCGACCTTGATGATCTCGAGGTATAAATCGATTTATCCACAGACTAAACCCTCGAAAAAAATGCCTACTACGACCACGGAAATACCCATGCCGTATTAACGTATTAGCAAACGGAATGAATAAGAGAAATGCAACTAAAAATCCAGTGGTGATTGCTCCATATTTGTCGGTGGTGTTTTGACGGTAATCCTTGTACTGTGGAGATTTCTGATCGGGATAATGGAACTCGAAGTCTATTAGGTTGTATAATGACTTGGTAAATTGACCTAACTTCATTTTAAAGTTTGAGTGGTCAAGAAGTCGTATGAATACTGTGGATCACTCAACACTGATCGAATAGATAATTTGTATGCAGTCCTATGTGTCCTATATAATGTTTTATACAATTACCTCCGTTTGTCTATACGACCACTTCTGGTTGGTTTTGTGACTTTTTTCTTTGACTCGATAAAGCCGGATCTTGTTGGTTGTTGTTTTAATTTGGAGAGATTTTTGGAATTTTGTTTGCCCTTTCTCGGCAATACGACACCAGATCTCGATGGGTTTGGGGTATTTTTTGAAAAATCTTTTCTTGATGGAGGTTTTTGAGGAGCAAAATGGGCCACTCCGCGCGAGGGGCGAGGTCTGGCTCCACGAATGCGGTCAAAGTATTTTGCACGCAAATGACGGGGGAGATTCGAACCGCTGAATGCGGTGCCAGTGATATTAGGTACACGCAGTGTTCTTGGTTCTGGGCATTCGTCACCGTAGTGTACGTCCAGACCACAGTTGTAGCAGTACACCTGAGGAAGCGTGTTTGAAACTGGTGCGTCTGTAGTTCCTGTCAAGTAAGACCGCCATATACTTGGACAACGGTCATCTCCGTGACTGAAGGTGTCACAAGTTTTACAGTATTGTCTCTTTTTGGCTTTGTTGGTGCATCCGGCAGCCATATGTCCCTTTTGACCACATCTGGAACACACCATAGTGGTGGGACATTGGGTTTCGTAGTGGTCTCCAACTACACCACATTTATGGCACACCACCGTTTTACACTTGGCTCTTATGTGACCCCTTCTGTGGCAGTTTGCACAAAGAGGACCGAGGCTTTGTAGAGCGTTGATAGTGTCTCCTGACGAAGGGTCGGTGACGCCGAAATATCGCCCTTCACCACGTAATTCTATAAGCTCATCTGCATCATTATTGACTTGGTCATAGGATAAGGATGTGGTAGGTGCATTTGCGGAGTTGTTTTCTGGCGTTTCTATGGTCTTTTTGGGGTCAGGGTTGTGGGAAGCTTGTTTTTCAGAAGTTTGTAAGATGTTATTTGATTTATGTGTTCCATTCTTGGACGATTCTTTTGTATTTTTGGAGCCATTTGGAACCTCAGAATGTATAGCGGATCGCTCTGGTGGCTTTTCTGTGCTTTTATCACGGTCCGAGGGCTCAGACGCTGGTCCTGGCATCGATGTGGTGGATGGTGACAATGAAGATTTGATTTCGCGAAACGCACGATGAGATGTATGGTGGGATGAAAGAGACCAAAAAAAAAATCAGATAAGAAAATAGGAAAATAGGATAAGAGATATCAACTACATGAACAGATAGACTAGCTTTCTGGGACTTGCCGACTCATTTATTCATACTACAAAACATTTCTCACAACGTGCTCTCCCACCTGGGCCTCTAATGAGCCCTGTTCACCTGCAACATTGAACGATGACTTCAAGTACTCTTGGTGCTTGATAGCAGCCAATGCGTAGCATGCGCTCGCCAAAGCGAAAAACACGGCCACTACAATCAAACTGGTGGTCTGAAGCGTGAGTGACAACCATTGAATGACACTCATCAACAAGTAGAACCCGCATCTTGGCCAGTTTTCATCAAAGTTTTTAATGAAGCTGGTGAACTTGTCTGTCAATGGGCAGATTCTCAAGAGGAACGGAACCTCCACAAACACCACTACAAGGCCCTGGACAATACATATGATGGAAAAAATGATCACCAAGGAAGCATGGAAGATGTTAGCGATTCCGAGAGCCAAACACAAAATGATGGTAAAAAGGCCAATCCATTGTCCATACAAGGAGAAGTTTTTCTTTTTGAAGTCTGCGGAAAAGCCGCCAAAGACGTTGCTCATTACCGTCAGGATACTCAATGCCATGATAGTGTATTTGCCGTGACTTGTTATTACGGCAATCGGGTGCTGCGAAGAGTGTGCAGGAACGAGAAAAGGAAACGGGAAGACAGTGCAATTGATAGAGTTGACAATAATGGAAATGTCTGGTGAGTGTGAATGATCTAGGAATTACTAATGAGCAAGTGTTTTAAAATTCAATTTTTTAATTTTTTTGTGAGTTTCATTTTTAGTTTTTCATTTTTTGCAAGCATCACAATTTGCAGCAATAAGATAGCAGTAAAGAGCCAATGGAAAATGTAAGAGTAGTATAAATACGAAATATCCAAAAACAAAATATGATTTTGTTGCTGTTCTTCTCTTCTTCCAACCATAAACTTATTCTCTATTATACTTCTTTATGATACTTCTTTATGATACTTCTTCTCCTTATACCTCTCCACTTCTTCTCCTGCACGTATCTCATCTCTCATTTCTTCTTTTCTTTATGGCCAGAGAAACAGTTATAGCCCTCGTTGGCAAACCGTCGTCTGGAAAATCCACAACTTTGAATGCTCTCACAGATGCAAATGCAAAGGTAGGGGCTTTTCCATTTACCACGATCGATCCTAACAAGGCTACTGGGTACTTGGAGGTGGAGTGTGCTTGTTCCAGATTTGGAAAACAAAAGCTATGCAAACCCAATTATGGATATTGTCGTGATGGTAAGAGAGGTGTTCCTATAATGCTTCTAGATGTAGCTGGGTTGGTTCCTAATGCCCATTTGGGAAGAGGTTTGGGTAACAAATTTTTGGGTGATTTGACAGAAGCCGATTGTTTGATCCATATTGTAGATGCCAGTGGAACCACCGATGCTGAAGGAAAGGCAACCAGGGGCTATGATCCCATAAATGATATCGAATGGTTACAGGATGAGATTTTTCGCTGGATTTTGGGCAATCTTATGGAGAGATGGGGGTCGGTGGTGCGAAGACATGTAGCCACCAAGTCGACTGCTTTGGAAACTTTGAGAGCCCAGCTCGGTGGATACTCGGCAAATCGTCAGCTTATAGCTCGGGCACTAGACCTGCTTCCTGGCTTACCTCCTTTACAAGATTGGGACAATGCGACGGTTGAAAAAGTGGTTAGAGCATTTATGGAAACCAAGTTTCCTACAGTTCTTGCTCTCAACAAGATGGACCATCCTGATGCCGATAAAAACGTTTCGAAGATCATCCTCAAGTATCCCAAGCAAAAAGCTGTGCTCACCTCCTCCATAACTGAGGTGCTTCTTAGAAAGTTGGCAAACCAAAACTATATCCAGTATGATCTGGGAACGGAATTTGTAGATACCATCGAGGATTTGGGACCTGAAAGTGGTTTGAAACCCATGGACGAAAAACTCAAGAACCGGATCGAGAATATTAGAGACTTGGTACTCTATCGTTTTGGCTCCACAGGGGTGGTTCAGCTATTGCAGGCAGCAGCTGATGTGCTTGAGTTAGTACCAGTATTCCCTGTTCGCAACATGAACAATTTTACGGGAGGTTCTGGAGAAAATGTATTCAGAGACTGTGTGTTGGTGAAAAGAGGTACTCCTGTCATCAACGTTGCAAGAAAAATTATGGGAGATGTTACAATTGCACTGATAGAAGGTGTAGGAGGCATGCGAGTAGGTGAGGAAGATTTAGTTGACCGAGGCAAGAATGATATTTTGAGCTTCAAGTTGGTGCCTGGGCATTAGTGTATAAAGGTTATAGATAGCATAGAGCATAGACCCCAATGGTGTAAGCCAGAGATTTTATCTCGACTGTGTATTGGCTTATCGCATTTCCGATCGGAGATCACAGGATAACTGCGAAATTTTGGTGCACTGTAATGTCAGAACCCGTTGAAAATCCCGTTGACAAACCTGGTGTAGAACCAGTTTCTGATGTCAAGGATACAGATCCAGCTAAAAAAGACCAGCCTGTATTGGTATCCACCACAAAACTCACCAAATCTCAGCTGGAAACGTTGAAAAAGCTCATTGATGAGTTACCCCAAATTCTCGAAGAAACAGGTGATTCTTCGTATGACGAGATATATGGATATCGCATCAACAAAAGTGGTTTGGAGCATGTTCATGATGAGATTCGTAATGAAATTGTGTTGAAATTTTTGATTGCCGAAGAGTACAAGTTTGAAGAAGCAAGAACCAGGTTGATTAATACCTTTAAATGGCGTAAAAAGTTCCAGCCTTTGCTGGCTGCATACAGCGAGAAGTTTGACAAAGAATTGGACGATTTGGGAGTCATTACCAAGTACGATGGTACCGATGATAATTTGCATGTGGTGACTTGGAACTTGTATGGAAACTTAAAGTCGCCGAAAAAGTTGTTTCAGAAATTCGGTCAAGACGACAAAGCAGAAAAAGAAGGATCTCCGTTCCTCAGGTGGAGAATTGGACTCATGGAGCGGGCTTTGCTGTTGATAGACTTCACTGACAAGTCGAACTCAAAGATAGCCCAAGTACATGATTACAATAATGTTTCCATGTTTCGCATGGATCCAGGAATGAAGGCAGCCACCAAAGAAATCATCAAGATTTTTGGTGATAATTATCCTGAGCTCTTATCCACCAAGTTTTTTATTAATGTGCCCACGATCATGAGCTGGGTGTTCACCTTTTTCAGAACAATTGGTCTCGTGAGCGAAGACACATGGAAGAAGTTTCAGGTCCTTAACAGTGGCAATCTTGCGACATGGTTTGGTGAAAAGAATTTGCCAAAAGCATATAATGGGCTGAACGACTCAACAGTGGAGCTGTTATTTGCTTCTGAAGCGAAAACTGAAGCCCCGGAATATGCCAAAATAATGATACAAAAAGCTGCGCTTGACATAGACTAAACGATGTACAGCCTATATGACCTAACCTACATAATGTTATTTTCATCCTTGTCTTTATCCTTGTCTTTATCAGTACATGTTCATTACATAATTCTCTAGTGAGCTTCGCTTTTCGCAGCTAATCGCGAAAAAACATCTATTTACGTTGTGATCCACTACTTTTTGCCGCTTAGCCATGTCGGCCGTGCAAGATTACTACCAAACTTTGGGACTTAGACACGGCGCCAGTGACGAAGATATTAAAAAAGCCTTCAAAAAACTTGCTATAAAGTACCATCCCGATAAAACTGATGATAAACAACACCATGCCATGTTCATCAAGATCAACGAAGCATACGAAACATTGAAAGGACCCGATACACGACGAGAATACGATAAAACACACGGTTTCACCTCGAGTTATACTGCTGCTCCATCTTATACACCTTTTGCTACACAGAACACAACCTCATCTACATCATCTACTTTCACATACTCATACGGCAGTTCATTCCGTGATAGTTATTATGGGATGTACCAGCATTACTACCGCAGTCCCTTCTCCAATATATTTGCTAAGGCAAGACCGGATAACCAGGAACAGGAAAAGAAGAAGAAACCCTTTGATAGTCGGTACAAAAGCGAACTTGAAGAGTTCAATGAACGGCTCCGTCGTGCACGGAAGGACAACTATAACCAGCATTCAAACGTTAGCGATCCCGGCGAAGGCACAACCACTGATGAAACGGCTTACAAATCTGAAGATAAGGAGTATGCTGACAGGAAACAAGAAGAGATGCGACGCCAGTGGGAGTCTCCATTCCGTCAATATGACCCCGACAAAGTGGATCAAGAATTTGTCAAGACCAGCCGCAGTGGGCACCACGAGTCTCCCACGCCGATGAACAAAGGCGAGGACAAAAGTGACCCCATCGTTGTCGAAGAAGCATCTGGCGAATCCGAGGATGAATTTGTGACCGTGGTGGAGGATTTGGATGAAACCAATCCCCTTCAGCCAAACCTTCGCCCTTGTTTCACGCTCGTACAACTCTGCACTCTCCAGGGAAACCGTCTACTCAGTTCAAAACGAATGCTCGTACAAGTTTCATGAGAAATGACCCTCCGAAACGACCCAAAACAGGTGGGTTTGAATTTGACGATCTCAAGAGCAGTTTAGGAACGAACATCAACGATGTAGACCTTAATGAGATCCTCGATAGCCTACCAGATCAAAAGCGTCAGCGAAGCACGAGCGGTCAGCAGACCGGTCTTGACACTAAGAGACCTAAATACGAATACCTTGATGGAACGAGCAAAGCTGATACACTCCACAAACCTGTCAACAAGAAAACATATAGCAGTTTTCTGGCTGCGTCACAAGAGCCCAAGACTGGTTTGTCACAAAAGCCATTGACCATGCTTGATCTTCATGCCTCAGACAAAATCCACCAATACGAACCACCAGTGCCGCCAAATGTCATCGTTGAACCTCAAATGAACAAAGAGACTTGGGAGCTATACGTATCAGACATACAGAAATACGAGCGCCAATTCCTCGACTATAAGCAGCACATTGTGCAATATCAATATGAGAGGTCTAAGAAGGATGCACAGTATTACGAAGTCATTAACAGCCAGGCACAAAGCTTTGAAATTTATCAGCAATGCTTGAATCAAGACGTTGAAGTCCTCCAAAAGTACTTGGACCTGCTACGCATATACACCACAACCATGGAAGTTTACAAGCAGAATTGCAAATGGATGCAACTGCGACAGGAAGAGTAATCAAATGAACCATAACATCCAAAGTCATAAAACAAAGTCATAAAGCACAACAAATCATCAAACAACCTTAATAGGTGATTTGTGATCTCTACAATATTTGTGATCCTGCAATTCCATACAAATATTAATAAATCTCTGCATACATCTCAATCTCATCATAACCACCAAGTCTCCACGTGAACGCGACGCGATATAACTTCCACGAGCACTTTATTCGACTTCCATTCTTCTTTTCTACCATGCGTGATAGACAGCTCCTTATTATCGTAGGGGTTCTTTTTCACTTCTTCTACCTATGGTCCATATTCGATATCTACTTCGTCCTGCCATTGGTTCATGGTATGAAAAATCACAAATCCACAGATTCACCTCCAGCGAAGCGTTTATTCTTGATTGTGGGAGATGGACTTCGAGCAGACAAGACTTTTCAAAAACTCACACATCCACGGACTGGAGAATACAAATACTTGGCTCCTTATCTCAGAAGCCTTGCTCTTGAGCAAGGAACTTGGGGCATCTCCAATACCAGAATGCCTACAGAATCGCGTCCAGGTCACGTTGCTATGATTGCCGGGTTCTACGAAGATGTTTCTGCTGTTACCAAAGGCTGGAAAGAAAATCCTGTTGACTTTGACCTGTTTTTCAACCAGTCGACTCATACCTATTCGTTTGGTTCTCCCGATATCCTTCCCATGTTTGCATACGGCGACAACGTGGTTCCAGGAAGAATTGATTGTCATATGTACGGGCATGAATTCGAAGATTTTACCCAAAGTTCAATTGAGTTGGACTCATTTGTATTCAGGCATTTTGATGAACTCATGGCAAAATCTGACCACCAATAGCACCTTGCACGACGAATTGCACCAAGAAGGGAACGTCTTTTTCCTTCATTTGTTAGGTCCCGATACTGCTGGTCATGCCTATAGACCATATTCCGCCGAATACTACGACAACATCGAGTATATCGACGGTATGTTGCAAAAATTGGTTCCTAGAATTCATGATTTTTTTGGAGACGAGGACAGTGCTTTCGTTTTCACAGCGGACCATGGAATGTCGGATTTCGGCTCTCATGGTGATGGACATCCTGACAATACTCGTACACCTCTTATTGCTTGGGGAGCTGGAATCAATAAGCCAAAACGAGTCGACGATCTTTCAGACCCGGCTGCTCAACTTGAAAAACAACACCCTTCAAACAGCGGTTACGAAGACACTTACTTTGATACGTGGGACCTTGACCATCTTGTAAGAAATGATGTTAAACAGGCCGATATTGCCCCATTGATGGCATACCTCATTGGAGCTAATTACCCTGCCAACTCAGTAGGCGAGTTACCTCTTGCATACCTTGACTCAAAGCCAGTGGAAAAAGCAAAGGCGCTCTATGCCAACGCATTGGGTATCATCGAGCAGTATCATGTCAAAGAATCTGAAGTCTATGAACACCAGCTTGGATTCAAACCATATGCACCATTCGAGCAAAAGTCAGTGGACGAATATCGCCTTCAAATCGAGCTCCTCATCAATTCAATCGAAGGGGGAACTACCTCTGAAGTTGAAGCCAACCTTAAAGAGGCGATAGAGCTCTCCGAAGAATTAATGAAAATGGCCTTGGAGGGATTAATATACCTTCAAACTTACAATTGGCTCATGTTGCGCTCGATCGTGACCCTAGGCTTCCTTGGATGGATCGTCTATTCTTTCATCATCTTCTTGAAGCTCTTTATTCTCGACGAGGCAACCATTACTTCCACCACAGCGTCGCCAATTCTCAACTTTGTCTTTGGGTCTTTGGCTGCTGGTATCAATTACCTTCTCTTTTTCCAAGACTCTCCATTCAACTACTACATGTACGCTGCCTTTCCGTTGTACTTCTGGTACACGATTTTGCATGAGAAGGACAATTTGGTGAATGGACTCAATATCTTGTTGAATGGAATCAGTGCGACCACAAGAGTACTACTCTCTGTTGCTTTTGTGGGCATGTACGAAGGAATTGTGTACGGATTTTTCAAGAGGATTATGTTCTCTATCTTGTTCATGTTTGTCGGATTATATCCATTTGGTTTCAGCGAAAAGCAAGTTAAGATACATGAAAAGGTTTTGTGGCTCTTGAGTTGCTCGGCTATGTGTGTATTCACTAACTTGGACCCTGTCAAAACAGAGAGTTTGGCACAGATAAATTGTGGAGCCGCTGCTGCCTTCTTAACAGGAGTTGTTGGAACTTTGAAGGTTTTGAAAAACAGACCAGCTCCCTTGATTAAAGCATTGATTGTCTGTCAACTTCTTGCTATAGTCGTGATCACATACGCAACCAACGTGTCCGTCGTGTCGCTTCAAGCAAGAGATGGTTTACCTTTGAGCTCACAGGTGATCGGTTGGGTGACTTTTGTCGTTTCGTTGGTGGTGATTCCTCCCTTGTACGCATTGTCTCCTTCTAAGGACTATCAAATTAGACTTTTGACAATCTTTTTGGCATTCGCTCCAACCTTTATCATTTTAACCATCTCGTTCGAAACCTTGTTCTACGTTGGATATTCCTTGGTCCTCTTGCAATGGTTAATGATAGAGCAGAAGGTGTCTCGGAAAAACAATAAAACACAAGATGGTGCTTTACCAGAAGGGTACTGGATTCAAGTACTCAGGATCTCTATTGTGGGATTCTTCTTTTTACAATTTGCATTTTTTGGCACTGGAAATATCGCATCCATTTCATCATTCTCATTGGATTCGGTATATCGCTTGATTCCAATCTTTGATCCTTTTCCTATGGGAGCTTTGTTGATGTTGAAACTCATCATACCATATGTTCTTCTCTCCATCTGCTTGGGAATAATGAACCATCGTTTGGAGATAAGGAAATTCACCATTTCAACTTTAATTATTTCCACAAGCGATGTTGTTTCACTCAACTTTTTCTTCCTTGTGAGAACCGAAGGATCATGGCTCGATATAGGGGTCAGTATTTCAAACTACTGTTTGGCGGTTTTGTCTTCTTTATTCATGTTAATTTTAGAGGGTGTGAGCTCCATTTTATTACGTGGAGTAGAGTTAGAAACTGAGGAAACAGCACCAAAAGTTGAAAGCAAAAATGAAAACAAAATTGAAAAGAAAGCTGCTAAAGGCGTGCAAAGAGATGTGAAGCAACAGGCTGCAAACGGGTCTCCTATTAGTAGCCGTGTTAAGCGGAGACATCTTAAAACATAGACTAAAAACTTATAATATGGGTGTATAGATGTTATGTATGACTACGATATTTTTCTTTTGGTGTAGAATATCTCACCAAGTAAAGATGGTAGACGAGTTGGTGAAAAAGCATGTGTTGATGATAGACAACTATGACTCGTTCACATGGAACCTCTACCAGTACTTATGCCAGAGTCGTTTTTGCAGAAAGGTGGATGTTTATAGAAATGACCAAATTACCATCGAAACCGTTGAGAATAAAATCAAGCCGGATATAATATTCATTTCTCCTGGTCCCGGTCATCCTTCTACCGACTCGGGTATTTCTAGAGATCTCATAGACCACTTCAAAGGCAAACTTCCTATATTTGGAGTCTGTATGGGCCAACAGTGTATCTTTGAAGTCTTTGGAGGTGAAGTTGCATACGCTGGAGAAATCGTTCATGGCAAAACTACTACAATAAAACATGATGGAAAAGGGATGTTTCTGAATGTTCCACAATCTGTTGCTGTCACGAGGTATCATTCTTTGGCTGGAAGCTTAAAGTCCTTACCTGACTGTTTAGAAGTCACCGCCACGACTGAAACGGAACCACTGGTTATTATGGGTGTTCGTCACAAGACGTATGCCATTGAAGGTGTGCAGTTCCATCCTGAGTCTATTCTTACTGAATCAGGTCGTATCATGATCGACAATTTGCTTTCATTGTCTGGTGCTACATGGGCCGAATGTGACCAGATGGGAAGTGGTGCGGTGAAAAAAGAGAATATTCTCACCAAAATCTACAAGCAGCGCCAGGCGGATTACGAGGCAATTGAGGTCATTCCTGGACGATCGTTTGCAGATTTGGAGATGACATACTCTCTTTCTGTGGCACCAGCATTGATAGACTTTTACGAGCGAATGGTATCAACTAAGAATGCCCATCAAAACGTGATACTTTCGGAATTCAAGAGAGCTTCTCCATCCAAGGGAAACATCAACATAAGCGCACATCCCGGTAAACAGTCTCTCACATATGCTCGGTATGGATGCTCGGCCATATCTGTGTTGACAGAACCAACATGGTTCAAGGGAAGTATCGAGGATATGAGCTTGATCAGACGGGTCATTGATACCATTCCTTCAGTGGACGGTTATAAACGTCCTGCCGTGCTTCGTAAAGAGTTCATCTTCAGTAAATACCAGATTCTTGAGGCACGTTTAGCAGGGGCAGACACTGTTCTTCTCATTGTCAAGATGCTTAACAATGTGGAGTTGCTTTCTGAACTTTACAAGTTTTCCTGGAGCTTGGGTATGGTGCCCTTGGTTGAAGTCAACGATAAAAAAGAGCTAGAAATCGCTTTAAGCTTGTCGCATAAAGAAAGGTCAGAACCTTTGGTTATTGGAGTCAACAACCGTAACCTTACTACTTTTGAAGTGGATTTGGGAACCACAACTTCTTTGGTTGAATTCGCCAAAAGCGGCAGCGAGAGAAAAGGACCAGTTTTGGTGTTGGCATTATCCGGCATCAGCAGCACTGGTGACGTTACAAAATACAAAAAGGAAGCCGTGGATGGCTTTTTGATTGGTGAAAGCTTGATGAGAGCAGAAGAAGCCGGCAAAGCTGGAGACTTTTTGCAG
Source organism: Callitettix versicolor (assembly GCA_022606455.1). Taxonomy (NCBI): domain Eukaryota; kingdom Metazoa; phylum Arthropoda; class Insecta; order Hemiptera; family Cercopidae; genus Callitettix; species Callitettix versicolor. The sequence goes on from JAJIZJ010000344.1 coordinate 175,146, forward strand.
CAATTGATCGAGGCATAATCGCGGGTGCAATGGGTGCATCGGCCTGAAAGTTGAAAGACGCTGCGAAATGCGAAATTAGAAGTACCTTCTTGTCAAATAGTGATTCATTATACAACTCAACAATAATCGTAATATAGAATGGATACCGCCAGTATAAGGATAGATGCTTCGTTGTTGCAAGAAAGCGAAGGCAAGATAGTTCGCATTATGGGCAATTGTCAGTCTTTTGACGCGCCAGCAAGACACGCGTTACTTGAAGCAAATGGAACTGTTAACTTGAAGTTGGTGTCTGACGAGACCTTGAGTGTTGGAAAAAACTACGAAATCATCGGCAAAGTTGGAGATGGCCAGCTGGTTCAAACGTATTCGGTGGTTGAATTATCGGACAATGTCAACTTGCAAATGGCTTCAAAACTAGTACAATATATTAAGAAGGTGCCTGAGTTATATATATAATGCGATGAACGAAGACTATAAATTTTTGATATCTTCAAGTAGGATGCGGAAACGCGATTCAGAACCATATAACTTTCTAGCTGCTTCCAACCACTTTGGTTCCGCCTGGTACGCATGTACGAATCGATAATTACCATAGGCGATGCACAAGCGATAAGCAGACTCGGCTCCAGAGGCTACGAGTGCATTTCCGACACCATTAGCAAAAGAAGTAATGGGTTGGGCGGTTTTTGGATCTGAACTGAAGGAAGTGGTCAGAATTTGATATACTGAAAAATTGTAGATGAGTGTGCTCAAGCTTGTGGATGTTGTTTGATAGTGCTTCAGTTCTGTAATTGAAGCTTGGGAGCCAAGACTTTCATACTTTCTCTTCACTTTGTCCAAGATTGCTACCAAGTGCTCACTGAACTGAGTAGAGCCATCTTCATCGGCAGTCATGAACAATTGAGCAAATAGAGCTGTACCAATCAAGTTGTTCAACACCTTCAATATCATCATGAAGAGGGCGACATTATCTTCAACGGTGTCTAATCCTGAGGAAATTGAATCAAATACGATTTGAGCAGCATCAAGCGAGCGGAGGAAATCGACTGCAGTTATACGTGGAATGCAAACTCTCATTAAATCAAAGCCAATCAAATGCGCCTTAGGATCCCACTTTTGAAGTATCTGAGGTATTGTTACAGTCAACAAGGATAATGACTCCGCCGAAGTCAAGTTTTTCAACTTCAAAAGAATCTCATTGGTGTCGCTCTCAGAGAAGCTGTGAGATTGTTCCTTATTGAACTTTGAAAATCCTCTGCTGAGTTGCTCTTCCTTGTATTCTTTGAAATAGTAGTAGGTTTTCTCGGGAATGACCTTGACTGCGGCCGCTGTTGAAGTCTGTTGGTTGTCGCTATAAGGATTAGTAACAGGGGCAGGTGCCAGGTCTAACTGAGTGCCACCCGTATTTTGGAGTATGAAACGTACCACTTCTTCTCTATATGAAGCAGGAAGCTCATTTGCAGCCAAAAATTTATCGGCAGCTTCGTAAGGGTTATCGTTGTGATTGAAGGGTAACTTGAGAGGAGGAGCACCATCTTCGACATCGACATCAAACACATAATCGTATTCTTTCCCGTCGAAGGTCTTTTTCTCTGTGCTTCCAGTTGAACCAACAACATCGCCAATTTTAACCCATTCACCTCCAGACCATTGATGAGCCTCTATCGTTCCAGCATGATTTTTCACCATGATCGTTGAGCCCTCCTGCTTTCCAGGTTTCTCTAATGCTTCATAACCTGGGATATCTGTCTTTTTCAAATCGTTGACCGATTGTTCAGCAATGGCAGATTGTTGAACTGTTTCTAAAAATTGATCGAGCTCTGCCTGTGGAGCTGTTCTCGATTGCTCTCTTGTGAATATGCGCAAGAGTTTGTCAGAGCCTCCCACTACAAAATCGCCGTTGTCGAATGTTGCCAAACACCACACCGACACACAGGGCAAGGTAATTGCCTGGATTATGGCATTATCTCTCCACACTCTGACGCTTCTGTCTTCACCACAGGAGACTATGTCACCATTGGGCAATAATCCCAAATCATAGATGAAGGATGTGTGTCCTGCGAGCCTTTGTGTGATGTTTCCAGACTCAAGGTCCCAAATCACGATGGTAGCATCATTGGAACATGAAGCAAACGACTTTCCATCGGGAAAAAGCAACAACTTCCTCACGACATCCTGGTGTCCCTTGTACTGTTTTATTTCCTTGTCGCCCTTCCATTTGCGTATGGTGCCATCAGCAGATGCTGTCAAGTATATGTCATTCTTGGCATCTAGTATCTTCACATCCCAAACGGAAGCCGTGTGTCCACGTAAAACATACTTTGTCTGCATCAATTCGAGATCCCATACACGAGCGGTGGCATCCCACGACCCCGATATCAACTTGTTGTCGGCGTAAGAAAGAGCACAAACATTATTCTCGTGGCCGATAAGGTTGTATTTAGCCATGTCTTGAGCAGATGGATCAATTGCAATTGGTGAAAGAAATACAATACAGTCCTTTCCTCCACTTGCAACCAACGGTTCTCCTGTGCAATTGACCTCGTCTATGTAAGCAACAGCATTGATAAATGAGTTTTCCGGAGAATGGAAAACTACGAGAGAATCGTCCACATTTGATGGTGAGGTAGTCCAGCTTCGAACCGTAGCATCTCTCAGTCCAGAAATAATCGTTTCTGAGCCTGCAATTGCCACACAACGAACATCCAGCTCGTGGCCAGTTAATGTAGAACTGAGCTTGAACATGGTGAAGTGGCAAGTATGGTGCGACCTAGTTGGTATTAGTGGTGTATGGGTGTGTTGGTCCTGTATAAACAAGGGACCTCTCTGCAATATATAGTTACTGGTATTAAGCGTATTACCATAGATGGTAATTTGCCTTAGAACCGAAAGATCTTGTATATGTGGGATTATTCCTTATTTAGCCGAGATGCATCAACCCCAGGAAGAAAGCTTATCTAATCGCACTATTTTTCATGCAACTAGAGTCCTACATATTTGCAGTTATATAGACGTCATGTACCCCAAACATCACTCCTGAGTCATTTGAGCCTCGAGTATTTCAACACTAGAAAAATATTTCTTCTTTTAGTCTCTCGGCAGCTAGAAAATATTCCCCATTCATATCTTCAATGCACATGGGTCCTGCACAGACGCCTGGGGAAACTCTTGACAATCCCAACAAGATTCGTGAGCACCATATGTCTTTCTATCACAGTATTGCCCGAGACGGCACCCATGTTTTCCGCAGTGCTGAGGGAAAGTATCTCCTTCTCAACGGTAACAATGGTGTCGAAGTTCAGGACTCAGTTCCTGCTGCTTTTCAGGAAAAAGGCACTGCCATTTCGTGTATTCTAGGAACGATTCAACTCAAATTAAACAAGTATGTGATCATCGTGACCAAGCACACTATCACCGGAAGTGTCATGGGCAAAGAAATCGCCAAAGTGGACGAGTACAAGATCTTACCTTTGGGCCAACATACAAGAAAAAGCAGTGAGGAGTCCAGCTACTTGGACCTTCTCCACCTCCATTTGAACAATGCCACGTTGTACTTTTCGCCAGGAAACAAGTACGATGTCACCAACTCGCTTCAAAACCAGTATACCAGGCGCCCTTCTTATGACCTTCGTTTCTGGTGGAACCACTATATCAGTCAGGATCTTATCGAAAATGGTGCCGAGGCATTCGTTACCCCTGTGATCTACGGATACTTCAAGTCCCATTCGGCGTCCTTCAATGGCGGTCAGCCTTTGGAATTTGCTTTGTTAACTCGTCGTGCTACCCAGCGTGCGGGTACAAGATATTTGCGTAGAGGTATCGATGAGGACGGTAATGTTGCCAACTTTAACGAGACAGAACAGATCTTCACTGCCAGCAACGGCCAGATTTACTCCTTCTTGCAAACTAGAGGCTCGGTTCCTGTCTATTGGTCGGAGATCAACAACCTCAAGTATCGCCCCAACTTGGCCATTTCTTCGAGATCTTCAGCTGATGCTTCCGCTACAGCACTTCCGTGACCTAGTCTCACGTTATGGAGGAGTTTACTGTGTAAACTTGGTCAATCAAAGCGGCTATGAAGAACCTGTTAAAGCTGCCTTCGAGTCAGCTATAGAAACCTTACCATCTGATTTGGTTGATAAGGTGACTTATATTTATTTCGATTTCCATCATGAGTGCCGGAATATGCGTTGGGACAGGGTGAAACTCCTCCTTGACTACCTCATAAAGCTCAATTTCACCTCGGACAACTACTTCCACTACGATCTTACCAACAATAAGATCATCTCCATCCAGGATAAGGTTATACGTACAAACTGTATGGACTGTTTGGATAGAACCAATGTGGTGCAATCGACCTTGGGTCGCTGGGTGCTTCAGAACCAATTGACTAATTCCAATTATCTTTCTGATCTGAACACAACTCCATGGAGCTACTCGACCGCCAGTTCAATCTTTTCTTTATGAACTTTTGGGCAGACAATGCCAATGCTGTCTCGTGCGCCTATTCTGGAACTGGTGCTCTCAAAACAGATTTCACAAGAACTGGTAACCGGACCAAGAAAGGAGCTTTCAATGATCTCTTGAACTCGATTACAAGATACTACAAGAACAATTGTAGCGATGGAACCCGTCAGGATTCCTACGATTTGATTTTGGGTAAGTACAAGCCTTACCAAGATTCGGTCAATTCTCCCTTCATCGATCGTCGCCCTGCCTACGTACAATTGTTGCCGTACTTTCTCGGCACTTCAATTTTGGTCATGCTCGCTGTATTCTGGTTCCCTCGCGGCTCCATCGCAGACTGGAAGAATTTGTTGGTTATTGGTGGTTGCTTATACATCAATGCCCGGGTGTTGCTTTACTACAATAGAAACGGGTACCAATTTGTCAATTGGCCCAAACTTGTTGCTCTTGATTTCTTGAAAAAAGTGGAAGTTTTCGATGGAGACGGTAAGCTCACTGGTATCAGATATGAGGAGCATTCAGACTTTAGACCCGTAGGTAAGAAACGGTCTTAATATACCTTGTTCTTCGATTTTGTGTAACGTAATCTCAGATAAAATCGCGAAAATTATCATTACTGTTGTAGAGCATGTCTGGATTGGAGAAGTCATTAGATAGCATCATAGGTGATACTCCGCAACCAAGACGTGAAGGACGAGGTCCTAGAGCCCCCAGGGGTCCCAGAGGTCCAAGATCGTTAACCTCTCGCATTGGAAAAGTATGTATGGTCAGCAAAATGACTTCCATAAGAAGTGTCACACTAACACTAGAATCGCGAGTCTCGGCCTCCAAGGCATGATGCTGGCATCCCAAGACAAATCGTAGCTGCTGCAGGGTCGAGACAGCTTCTCAGAGTCAAAAACATTCATCCAGATCTCGATGGTCAAGATCTTTCCAAGTTGTTCGAAGCAGTTGGTCCAGTTGACTTTGTCAAATTTGATCCTAGAAACGAGTCCGTTGCCTATGTTTGTTTCCAGAGCAATAATGCCCGTAACAATGGCTTGGCTGTATCAAAGTATGACGGTAGGAAGGCTATGGGAGAAACTTTGGTGGTGGAAAATGCTGTGTCTTTGGCGGACCGAATTACGGCGGCTGCTAGGCCCCTTCCAAGGTCCTCCAATAACGGAGATATAAGATCCAGCAAGAACCAAAAACAACAAAAGCCACAAAAACAACGTACGGCTGCAAAGCCCAAGCCGCAAAAGAAGTCGGTTGATGACTTGGACTCTGAGCTTGAAGCCTATATGAGTGGAAAGTCTACAGAAGCTGCCAAGACTGAAGCGAAGCTTGACAATGAAATGGACGAATACTGGAAATCCAAGGACCAGGACCAACCAAAAGGTGACGATGTTGCCATGGAGTAGAGTTAAAAATGTATTAGTACTAATTATATTAACCCATACCTTGGGTGAGTTCGACCAACTCGACGTAGAGTTTCTTAGTATTTCTTCTCCAGGACTTTCCCCAGATCAACGTCGGAACAATAAACGCAATCGACACGAAGTCAATCACAGCTAAAACAATGTATGTGTTTGCAGTTCCAGCACCGTCTAACCAATATGAACAGACGAACGTGAACACACATGCGAGGGTGTTGTTAATAATGGAAACTCCAACCATACCTTGAATGACAATTTCAGGATAAGCGTCCATGAGATATGACATAGCAGTGTCACCAATTGAACCCCAACCAACACCAATGAATCCAAGGCCAACGTAGACCGCTTGCCAGGGCCAAGTCTTGTCTGCTCCAACACCAAACATAATTAATCCAAGTGGAGATATGACGAGGGTAATGAATAGAAGGTATAATCTGAACTCAGGCTCCATTCTTCCGTTGTTTCTCCTTGCTAGCCACAAAACATGATAGTCGGACAAGATACCTGACATTATGCATCCTATTATAGCCCCGATTAAAGTGGCTACGTTCATGATTGCAACTCCTGTCTCACTCTTGTTCCACGGAGCGTCATAAAAGTAGGTATCTTGGGTTGTCAAGAAAAACGTCATGTATGCGTCCTGCAAACCCCAGAGAATACCAGAGATCCAAACAGCAGGGAGGGTAAATACTTTGAAGTAAACGACAAATCTCTTTAAGTATTGCTTGAATCCGTATCCTTCAATGTAAGGGGATGGTGTGATAATTGCAATTCTCTTCCAGTACGATGCCGGAGGATCTGGCACTACTTCAGATTCAATATTGGCCTTTTCCACCATCGTGGTGGTGGTTTGCGTTTGAGACGGAGGGTGTTTTTCGCCCTTCTCATCATCGAGAACCAAATCTTGGTCGTCGTTGCTAGAAGATTCATAAACTGGAAAGTACTTTGACCTGTCGAAGACGGTTTCCTCGCAGCCAAATATCACCACAAGAAGTGCTGCTCCGGATATGATGGCACCCCACCATCCGACCCATCTGAAAGTCTGTGATTGAGCAATCAAGTGAGCGATAAGTGGACCGAGGAATGTTCCCACGGAAGTTGCAAGAATGTAAACCGTCAATACAGAACCTAACTGGTGCTGGAAAAAGATGTCTGAAAGCGACTGTTGAACCTGTGCTTCTGCACATGCCTCCGACATTCCCACAAATGCTTGAGACCAGATCGTGTCGGCGGTTCTCTTTGACAAGGCAAACCAAACGGAGCCTAAACAGCCAGCCAACAAACAGATTATGTACGTGATCCGACGCCCGTACAATGATGAGGCGGGGGCAAAGAAAATACAAGACCAACCAATGAAAAGAAACAACACACCGGCTCCGGTATTCATTGCGTCATAAGTGATGCCATAGAAAGAATTGAGTGACTCCTGAGCAGCACCAGCATCGTTAGAGGTGGCAGCTGTGAGCGCCGTGATGAATGAAAGCACAGTAAAATGCCAGGTTTTTCTGGAAAAAGACCAATTTAAAGGATCATTGGGCGAATCAGATGGTTGGGGAAGTAATACAACTCCGTTCTTGTTTCTTTTGATCTTTCTGGTTGAGTTTGAATCGACAGAACTTGTCTCTTTCGACACATATATGTTGCTTGTTCCAGGAACAAAGTCTTCGTCAAAGTAGTTGGCGCTAGACATGGAGAAAATCCTTCTTAAATGCAATTATTAACAAGTAGTGGAGAACGTCAGCAAGCCATTGTAATTTATATATTAGTATGAGTCAAGTATAATTCCTTAAAGTGCAGAATTATGACTTGAACGTGTGTATCTGTCGCGGAAGCACTCTGGATTGGAGCCAGTTAGACTTGATTAATGGGGACCCTGAAAGACAAGAAGGTTGCTGAAGAAAATATTAAAAAAAACTTCGCGAGAAATTTGCAGCCGTGCGGAAAAAGAAATTAGTGACAGCTTCTGCGGCGGGAAATGACATATCAATTTATTGATCTCTTTAGGGTCCGCAAAACATCCTTGAGTGTCAAAAAGTGCCAATTTGTCTCTTTTACGTTTTTCTGACAAAAATTGAACCAGTTGACAATGGCCGCTTGTGTGCAGTACCGGAGATTCAAGAAATTTTGAGATTCATTCTCTCGACAAAACCCGTCTTAACCCATCTCTCTTTCTTTTTTCTGATACATTTTGTTGGACCATACTCCTAATGAGTAAGGACCTTCTTGCCTGGTGTGAGGATTTATATCCTCTCAAGGGCAATGTTTCACAACTTCAGGCCACACTTGGACTGATTCTTGCTCGGGCCCCAACTGTAGAAGAGTATAACCAGCTTCAAGCGGCACTTGACGAGCCATTGGACCACGACCACAGGCCCATGGAGTCTCGCTTGCGAACACTTATTACCCTGCCGCAACTCAAAGTAGCCGTCAGGCTCCGCACATTGTATAGCAACGGCAATTTACCGTTCTTATTGATGCTACTGAAAATCAATTTTAAGGCGCCAAAAGCCGACAGGTTTGTGGGGTATTTGCTTGATTATGTTCCGAAATCGACAGTCGAGGGGCTACCGGATGCGGTGAAGAATCCTGGTTTGAAGAAAAAGGCAAAGGGACTCGCTAGAGCTGTTGCAACTTATCCTCCAACACTTCCATTGATCTCGACAACGAGTCTTAGAAAACGGGTATTCATTCACAAATCCTACCGTCAAGTTTCCGATTTCTTGGAAGCCGATACCGCTGACGAATTTGCTCAAGCACATAATGAAAAGCTCGTGCTTCAAGGACGAAGTTTGTTGGATATCGCCCTTTTACATTTTTTGGACAAGAAGTTTCCTAAAGCACAAGCTGAGGAGATTGAGCTGATGAAAAGAAGACTCTCTTCGCCTGTGGCTTTAACCAAAATGGCCATGTGTTACCATTTGTCACAGCACTTGAAGCATAATATCTCGAAAGAGCTTAGTAACGAGGGGAAAATGGCAGTGTTACTGACAGTTTTTCTAGCATACTTGGGAGCCCTTCCCTTAGATGGGTACCCTATGGACGAGGTTTTTCTTTGGGTCGACAAACTTTACGATCCAATTGTCACTGAATTTGAATACGAAGATACCATAAAATCGACTAGAACAATTGCATTAGCTGAGCTCAAGTTTCTCCTTCGTGGACATCTCAAATTCAGGCAGCTTAGTGACGACCCTTTCGTATACAAAGCATATTACAAAGGCACAGAGATTGAGTTGGATCCCACACCGACAAAAAAATGGCCATAATAGTAGCGCTGGAAAATGCGCTTGCCGATAAAGCACTCCTTGACGCCCTTTTAGAGCCTGAGCTAGAGTGCAAACCTAGCGAAGAAAAGCATCACAATGAGCAAAAAGCACCCAATTCTCCGGTTCAGGAGCCACCATACTCGCCGCTGTTTGAGAACAAAACCCATAAAATTCCGGGTATAGAACAAGTCCCAAGAGCGCAGCAAAAGCCACAACTGTCTCATTCACCAGCTGCACTGGAGAGCTCTGCTCAGAATTCAAAGCAGCTTCAAGATGCTTATGAACCGCTGCCATATATTCCACCTGTTAATCCGCGGGTTCACCAACTGGTCAATTCGCTGGTTAATCCTCCGGTTAACTCACCGGTTAATCTACCAGTTAATCCGCCGGTTAATCCACCAGTTGACTCACTGGTTAACCTGCTGATTAACCCACTGACCAATTCGCTGGTTAGTTCTCAGGTCAATTCTTTGATTAATTCTTTGGATTATTCACAAGCTAGTCCTCATTTCCAGGCTGGTCAGGCACAACTTCAAGGACATAATTCTCATCAAGGACATCCTTCGATTCCATCGTCGCTTCCAGCCATTCCTCTGGTTGCACCCACTTATCGGTCTCCCACAATCCCCAATCAACCATTATCCTTGCCGGGGGTTCCCAAAATTACACCCAACCAATCCGGACAGGAAACTCAAAACTCAGACTTGGTTTTAAAGAACAATCTTCAAACCGCTCTAGCTGCAAATAATCTCACACCGGAATATAACTACGAAGAAATTGGGTCACAGTTCAAAGTCACCATTACAGTGAACGGTATAGTTCTAGCACAGTGTCAGGACTCCAACAAATCCAGAGCGACAAGAAGAGCAATACGGGCTGCGTTGAATGCATTGAATCAAGTGACATCAAATACCTAAGCAAAATGTTGCAAATTTGGATCACGTGAGCGAACACGGGGGCCGACGTTATCTCCGTATGTTGTCGTCCGCTGCACCGAGATCCTGCATGGGTCTTTCTGTCGGCCAATCACAGCTCCGGCAACTTCCGGGGCCAAAAAGAAATGCCCGATCGGTGAAAATCTTTTGAATAAATACTGCGAACTTCGCATTTCTAATTAGTTTACTCGCATAATGGCTACTCAATCATCTTCCCCATTGCCTGCATTCAGCGTCAAGGACTACGCTTCATTCGCCGCCGCTGGTGCCGTCGGATGTGGTGCCACCCATGGTGCCATGACTCAATTGATGTCGTCAAACCAGAATTCAATTGGAACCAACCGTGTACAACAAGGGTATGCTTGGATCGTTTAGACAAGTTGTGAGCACAGAGGGTGCTGGCGCCTTATTGACCGGTTTGGGACCAACCGTTCTTGGTTACTCGATGCAGGGTGCTTTCAAGTTTGGAGGTTACGAATTATTTAAGAAGCAATTCATTGAATTTTTGGGTTACGACAAGGCTAAGAACTACAAGAACTCCATTTACATTGGATCTGCTGCTCTTGCTGAGTTCTTCGCTGACATTGCTTTGTGTCCTTTGGAGGCTACTCGTATTAGATTGGTGTCTCAACCTACCTTTGCTAACGGATTGGTTTCTGGTTTCTCCAGAATCTTGAAGGAAGAAGGTGCTGGATCGTTCTACAACGGTTTCACTCCAATTTTGTTCAAGCAAATTCCTTACAACATTGCCAAGTTTTTGGTTTTCGAAAGAGCTGCTGAAGCTATTTTCGGATTCGTCAAGACCCCTAAATCGGAATTGTCCCAATCCACTTTGACCACCATCAACTTGGGTGCTGGTGTTATTGCCGGATGTGCTGCTGCTATCGTTTCTCAACCTGCTGACACTTTGTTGTCCAAGGTTAACAAGACCAAGAAGGCTCCAGGTCAATCCACTGTCGGTTTGTTGGTTCAATTGGCCAAGCAATTGGGTGTCACTGGTTCTTTCGCCGGTTTGCCAACCAGATTGGTCATGGTCGGTACTTTGACTTCGTTGCAATTCACCATCTACGGCTCCTTGAAGCAAGCTTTGGGTTGTCCAAAGGCCATCGAATTGTAAACCTAGTAGGTTCTATACATTAGATATGGTCATTACTTATAGATAGGCTTCCAATGTTTTATATATTAATGTCATGGACATCACATCCATACATCGAGTCTCGACATGGAATCTCGACAAGCCATGAATAGATCGAACCGCTAGGGTTTGGTCACGTGTAGAATGACGTCACCCTGCTGATGGCAGGGGCTATGGAATCAAATGCAAAGCTTTTTTTTCGCTTGATTAGTCTATTGCATCAGTATTCGTGTATGCAACGGCTATGTAAGTCGTTGCTGCTGTCATACATTCCGTAGCTGTGCCTTGTCATATACAGGTATTTTCGGCCCGAACAATAAATCCGTAGAACCGCCGAACCGCAGAACCGAAGAAACCGCAATGATCGCGCATGGAACCTCAAATGGAAACCCGAATGATCCACTGATAAAGAGAAGCTGATATATAAACTGTTAGATTCACTTTATTGAAATAGACTGTACTCCTCATCTTCTTCATACAACCTCTTAGACGACAGACTACAATAGTACCATAGTGGTCCTTCTTTTGAGTAGGCACCCCTGGCGCAGTTGCTATTAATTTTGAGCAATACTCATTTAGGAATAAAAACGTCCCGATCTCTGTGGTCTATTTTTATCGTAAGGCCATTCCAACGCAACCATTGCCGCATTAGGCAAATTATGTGCAGCAATGTGCGTCCAAATGCGGCAATCATCACTCTTTGGCCGTCATTGACGGATGGCCGCTCCGGTTTTGCAGACGATATATAAATGTAAACCGGCACCGAAGCATCCCAAATATGAAATTTGCAGCATTATTCTTTTTCATATTTGTAGGCCATGTGTGTGCGTTAGCACTTCCAAAGAGGTTCTATCAACCTACTTCGCCCATGTTCTCGATGATTGCACTCCATAATGGATCAGTTTTTCAATACAATTTGGTGAAATACGATGGCACAGATTTGCTCCTCCATGCGGACGACAAAGCCTTTTTCGGCAGAATCAAGGCTAACAACGGATATGTGTTAAACATCCCCGGCGCTACCGGAACTTCCAATAACACAAATTCCACTTCTTCAGTTCCACCTTCGAACGTGAATGTTCGCGTCGATAAAAACAACAAGTTGACCACCACCACCAGAGCCAACCAGTCGACTACCCACTTTGGAGTCAGAAGATCGCTTCTTACCTACAAAAACTCCACCCACTTTAAGGCTTGTCCATTAACAAATTACCGGGGAGAATACGAAATTTACGCTAATAATCTCAACAAAACCAGATGTCCAAGGAATGCTACTGGCTACGACATTTCTCTCTTGGTGCAAATCGACGCTACGCTTAATTATGATTGCTCCACCAATACTCGCAACAGTTCATTGCCTTTCAAAAAGAGAAAAAGAAGTCTTCCATTCTTCATGAAGTGATCAGCTGATCCCTATCAAGTTCTTTCCACGTCTTTATCTTTCGTATGCCTCTATAGAAGGAAATATTGAATATCCGTTAATTTTGCAACTTTGTAGTCATCCCTTTGTGTGGGTGCATGGGTGTGAATTCTGCTCATCACCAAAAAAATTCGATATCTGGAGATGTCAATGTCGGCTACAAAGTCAGATAAGTATGTCAATGACTCGGGTTCCGACCTGGAGGGTGAAGAAGAGACTTATGTGGCACCCAAGAATTACCACAAATACGATTTAAAGTCCAAGTTCGAGCCTCGGGACAATCGAGAAATATGGTTGATAAAGACTCCAAAGGGCTTTCCCATTGAAAAATTGCAGACTTTACCGGTATCGTTTGGTTTGACATCTAAAAATGGACTCAATACCTCTGCTGCCACATTCAAGGTTGAGAACCGGTCTTTTCAACTTTATGAAGAATCATTTGCAGCAGAAAGCGAGGCACACAAGTACTCTATATTGGGCCATAAAGGGGAGAACCAATTGGAGCCTGTGGAAAAGACAATAGACAGATTCTACAACATCAGTGAGAAGATTGCAATTCCTGATATTAACTATGAAAAAGTTGTCATTCCAAGAAAAGATGTGGAGAAGATTGATGGTTTGGTGATGAAGCATTATCCTACTGGTTATGGAGCCAGCGACTTTGAGGAGGCACGCAAACGGACAGCATCTCACTCTGAGAACGGGACTCATAAGAAGAGAAAGACTGAAAGTGAAACCGGCGAAAAGGAGAAGAAGGAAAAGAAAGAGAAGAAAGAGAAGAAGGAAAAGAAAGAAAAGAAAGAAAAGAAGGAAAAGAAGGAAAAGAAAGATAAAAAGGAGAAGAAGGAGAAGAATTAAAGCTCTCTTTTTGTCACATTCTTTGGCATCGATGTCTAGATTCAGCATCTCTATAGCATATATGTACATTACATGAGATGATATTCAAGTATGTAGGCCATAAAAGCCCAATAGACAAAATTTAATATATTTGACGTCAGTTTTCTAATATACATTGACATTTTGCTACTTTCAAATGTTAAGTAATATTTTCAGATCTGAATCATCTCATCTTTGCTTCAGCGCGATAACGAAAAAATCTAATACACTCAGCTACTTTCAAACACTATGGGTTCCAGAGTGTCTACGAGAAGGTTGCCTGAAACCGCCTCTAAGGCGGTGAATGCGAACAAATCCTCCATAGTTAATCAACTTCCAACTCAATCATTAAAGAACAGCTATGAAAAGCACTCGCAAGAGGAAATGCAAAGACAAGCATTTTTGGATCCCAAGCAAGGACACTTGAAAAATGAAGAGCAAGGGACTTCAGAAGGCAACGTAGGCAGCGGAAGCACACAATTGCAGAACGAATTGCCACAAAATAACACTCAAAGTTTCGGAAGTTCGGGTCGTCGAACAGACATTGCAACAAGTTCAAATAACGTTCCGGAAGGCAAAGATGGGTATGATCCTCAAGTGTCGCCAGAGCAGGAGAAGTATTTCATTGATTCTATAACCCAGCTTGGAAAGCAAGTTCATTCTACGTCGCAAACAGCAAGGTCCAGACCAGATTCAATGGCATTAAGGCAACTCCAATTCCGCAAAAGTCTCTTTCAAAAGGGCCAAAAAGAGCTCGAGCAGCAAAAAGATCCTCAAGGACCCATGATGAGCGGCGGCGGAGCAAACGGTGGTGGTTTGGTCGAACGCACCATGATTCATCCAAGAACATTGGGAGCAATATTGAAAGATCTCGAAGATCCCCGGACGACCAAATCCATGATTTTGGAGGACTATCAGCTTGCTCCTGGCTTTCTCAGTGGTTTAGAGCGGTTTAAAGTTGCATCTACTGTCTATATTGAACCAAAGGAAGATAAAGAGGGTGAAATTGCTCCGGCGGTAGGTGAACCAGAAAAGACTTTATTGGACTACGACGGAGCTGGAGAGGTGGGCGAAAAAATGGACCAAAAGAGAGTCGAAAAACTCAAGAGTAGGCTCGGTATGGATGAGTAAGAGGTCGGTGATTGGTGTTTTCTTGTATATAGTGCGGTTTTCTGGTGCCGATGCGGCGCCGTTTGCGGAGACTCTTTTCATTTTGGAACACAAGAATGAAAGCGGCTAAGGATATTATATCAATTCTTTCGAAGTACACCCCATGTGACGTTTCAGACGCATTGGTTCAATTTGGGGTCAAGAATGGAGGATACATTCCCAATCTTATTCAGAGATCACCTGCGTTGGCTTCTGATCAAACCGAGTCAGCAGCAGGAACTGCCTATACTGTTCTCTATGCTCCACTTTCTGATCCGAGACCAGCAGTGAAAACCCTGTATATCGATGAAATTCCTGAGGGAAGCATGTTGGTAATGGGACTTCCTCTCAGTTGCCAGACGACAAACTCACCGTTCGTCAAGGTGAACAATGCACTTTACGGTGGGCTTATGTCGACCAGGGCAAAGTATAGAGGTGCAAGCGGCTCGATAGTACTTGGAAGAATCAGAGATTTGGATGAACATAATGAATTGGGCTATCCAGTGTGGTCCTATGGCGTAGGAAGTACGGCGCCAGGACCTGTGGTAAAGGTGGTTGGAATCAATGTGCCCATAGAGATTAAGGTTTCAAGCGTTGAGGAAGAGCATTCGGTCTTGGTTGTCCAGCCAGACGACTTTATCATTGCTGATAAAAATGGTGTGGTTCGTCTTCCTGTCAACCATGAAACGGAACACATTGATGTGGAAAAAGTACTTGAGTATATTCCCAAGAGAGTCGCCGCCGACCAGAAGGTCAGTGAGGACATTAAGAATGGCCGTCCAGCAGCAGAAGCCCAGAAATTCTGGCGAAGTAAGATATAAGTGTACCGTAAGGTGTTGAAGGTAGTTGCAAGGTAGTTGCAAGATAGTTGCAAGATAGTTGCAAATCGACTGTATGGACCAGTATTTATTATTCTGAAAAATTGAGTATTTTGTAGGCTTTAGGGTCCCTTTATTCTCTGTTTCGTCTTTCTGGCTATAGTCTTTCGCCATTGATGCCGTTATCGGCTTCCGACTGCATGTGCGCTATCACCCCGGATTGCGCACAGAACATCTCAATCCACATTCACTCACCATGTCAACGCCACAGACTACAACGATGCCAATAGATTTAGCGTCGAAAGATGTGTCGGCTATGGACTTGCGAAGCTCGTTGATAGGAAATAGGGATCTAAAGTTTCGCGTATTGAGCGATACTGGACTTACTCGGCAACTAGTAGACACATTTCGGGAGTCAGTTCACAGCCTAACCACGAGCACCGGGGCTATTGGCGGCGAGGGAAACTCTGAAAAACTACAGCAGGTAGAGGAGAATGTGGTTGTCATTCAAATATTGGTATCTTTCATTCTGGAATTGAAACAACTTCAAATGCTTCCCTTGGAATTCTCACCAGATGTGGTAAAACCACTTAGCTCGTCATTGATGGAATTCCTCAATTTCCACATCAAGGCGCTCGCCAGCTCCAATAACATGATCAATGATGCACACATGAAAACCATAGAAACATGCGCTATCAGTTCCCTTGAAATCCTAATGATACTTGCCAACTTAACTGGCGCAGGCCCTCATGAATATTCCCAACCATTATGGAGGTATATTCTCTCCTCTGCATTGACTGCCATGGACTCTTGGACTGATACGTCCAACTATTTCGATAGTGTCCTTCAACTAGTACCCCTGTGCTTGGCTACATTCACGATATCTTCCACCGATTTTCACTTGGTAGCAGTCCTACTAAATACTTTGTTGGTTCGCTTGGGCAAACAATGTTCGGTTGATTCCGTAAAGGCTCGGGATTCTACGTCGCTTTCGTCTATTACGACTTGCACAGCTCAAATATTCGGTTTCTTTGAGTCCAAAAGCTTTCTGCCCAGTGGGCTAGACATGGTCTTTCCTCTTTTGCCCAATATCTTCAAATTCTTGCTGGTATGCATCAAATCCAGTGATCATGCCTCGGTTCTTGCATCATTAAACTTGTACTTCTTCTTGGTGAAGGCTCAGGAAGCACACCAATCTAGCGGAGAACTTCGTGGCCGAGTTGAATCTTTTGAGTTAATCGTTCCCAAGGCCACAGAAATGCTGATCCATGAATCTGTCAGTTCTAATATCAAGCGCCTCTATTTGTTGTCTCCGACAAGAATATTGTCCAACATCTGCCTCCAGTACCCGCGGGTAACTGACGATATTCGAAAGACCAGCTTGGATATTGAAATCATGAAAAAGCTTGAGGCAAACTACGTGAGTAATCAAACGTTCAAGCTCTTCTCTAGCCTCAAAAAGAAGTCCAATGGCGGAACAAAGATTGTGGATTTTTCGCCATTTTTGGAGCTTGATTCAACCAACGTTCAAGAGATTTCAGACTTTTTACTTTTTTTAAGTGTTTTCACTAGTGAAAAAGAAGAACACAGAGAAAGAGTTCTCAGCTATGGTAATGATGAGAAGCAGAAGAGCCAGATCCTTCCAAAGCTCTTATTCGAGACTGTGGATAACTTTAGGTTTCTTTTGCTTCAGTTCCATCTAGTACACTCAGTCATGAACTCACAAGACAATAACAATTGCATCCAGGGTCCTGATCTTCCATTTTTTGGAAACAATATGGGTATAATAACCAGGTTGTTAGCTAGTTCATGCTTCACTAACAACTTCTACCTCATCAGGTCCTTATCTAGATCGGTTTCGCTCCTCAGGACTTTTTTCGTCGAATGCAACGCTCTCATCAGCCTTATAGGTACCAAGCCCCAAAGGAACTCCGATCCTTTCGTTGATAGATTCGACACTCCCCATCATTCTGGAGGCTTAATTTCGAACATTTTGCTTTCTCTTCGTGACACAGAAGCTGGAGGCGATTTGATGGAGTTGTATTCTCGTATGAGTTCGCCTGTGAGTTTCATGCGCTCCTGTCGAAAGATTCAAATGCTAAACAAGTCCATTGTCTTAGGCATCATTGCAAACTTTGTGCTCGATTTCAGCTCTTTCAGATATGATATTGTTAACGACCAAGAATTTATTGAGCACTTAGAGTACATTTACACTCGAGCCACTCTGCACAGTGTTGAATCTCTGTCTGGAGTCGACTTGGAGGGCGAAGAGAACATTTTGCAAATGGAAACAATCCAATTGAACGTTTTGCAGATCATCAAGAATTACATGTACAATGAAAATCAAGAGAACAAGATTGAGATGTTGTCTTACTTTAAGCTTTCCACCATCTTTGATAAAACACTCATCGGAGTAACCAATGAATGGAAGAACAAGAAGATTTCTGCAGAAGTGAGACAATTGTTATTGAAGCAGAAGATTGTGGCCTTTGATATCTTGAGAAATTTGACCGCTGGCTCTCCCCATTTCAGTGAGCACTTAACAGAGGTATTTGAGAGAGATTACTTGACTTCGATTCCTTCACTGTCTGGCGCTCCTCGTGACTGGACCGAATACTTAATACGAAACATTGTGAACTACGACCTTTTCGATCCTAATGCTGGAGATGGAGACGACTTTAAGAACGACGAGGTGTTATTGAGCCGGATGAACGATGGAGATTATGTCTCTCTTCTTTTAGCTGTCAACTACATTGAAGATCATCGCTTCACTAATATGGAGAGCTTCGTGGGCTATGATCTTCCTCGTGATGAGTTGTTGCACATATGGTTGCGGTTCTTAAAGCTATATGTCAATACCGAGGCTGAAGGTGATCTTGATTTGAACACAAGGGTAGCCATAAGTAATGGTTTGAATTCTATCAAGCTCCTGATAGTATGGATAATAATCAATTTGACCTGGAAAGATGATATGGTGGGCTATCAATACCCTTCGGAAACTTCTTACAGGCTATACGATACAGTTCAAGGTGGAAGACATGGAGGCGGAGTGGCAGCCCCAATCGACACAATAGAGATAGATGTCGATGATACAGAAGAAGGTAAACCAAAGGATAGCAACAGCCATCAGCATGTCATGAGTTCTCCGCTTCAGCGAGCTCGTTATCTCAGACGATTTGGATTTGCTAGGGCGCTTGAAATGCTAAACGACAGCTTGACTCGCGGGACCAAGAAGGCAAAGGATGCTAATGGGGGAAATTCAACAGGCAGATCTGTTTCTCCTGGGCAGAGATTTGACGATTTTGTCAGCAATGATTTGCTTGAAAAGGTCAAGACTGCTCAGTTTCAGCTTCAGCTGGTAAAAGTCAACAACGGCACCAAGCTGGCCTCTGAAAAGAGTTCCTATAAGAGTTTACCAGCTACCTCGGGACATACTCATCGGCCAGATGTTAATAGAGGAGGTGAGGGTTTTGGCTACGGATCGGATGAAGAGTATGCTGATGCCTACGAGCACTCTCGTGGCAGCGACCATGACGTCAGTGACAATCAAAGCGATGAAGTACGCATGGAAAGTGCTGCTGAAGACTCCGAGGACGAGCCGTGGATTCGTTAGTGTTGAAGCAGGTTATCAACAATGCATTGAGAATCATCCCGGTGGGGCTATGCATCTTGTTTCGGACTGTATGGACCCGCCTCTGTTGACGCAGGTTACTTGCCAGTAGCAAAATAAAAATAAAATAAACAAAACGCCGCAAGATTCTGCAGAAAATTGAGTTTAAATAGCAAGTTTAACCTATTCGCGACTGTGAAAGCAACATAATAACAATTAAAATACGGGCTAGTCCTGCGTAGTACATCTCATCGCCATTTTTTAGTGCCTCAGCATTGACATCATTGGTGTATAGTTGCAGCCAACGATCTCTGACGTAAATGTCGAGATTGTTCGCGGTAGTCGCGGTGTATGCAGTATATGTTGGGACGTATTTTAACAATTCTCAAATATCCGCTAAGGTCTTGAAAAGGGTAGTCGTCAACGAAAATACTTAACACGGAGTAGCACGACCCTTTACGCCTCGTACATATCTCGCATAACCACGAGGTTTAGTTTTGTTGATTGATCTTATTCGCAGTTAGAAATTACTTACAAACTTGCCCCTTGAAGCAAGGAAACGTCAAAAACTAGACCACGTTGAAATTTATTTAAACGACCATATTAGACACAAAAGCGATTTAATAACGCAAAGCTTCCTCACTTAACTCCAATATGACGTCTATGGAATACTCAGAGACTAGCAAACATTCGTTAAACGATATCTCGCTCGAGGAGATGGCCCAGAGCCAACAACAACAAAATATTTATGTTGGTGGACAGGAGTTACACGGAGCGCCTGATCAACCTAGTATTGATTCTAAAAATCTGTCTACGTCGTTAACCAAAAGTACATCTCGCCATCTTCATAAAGACACCACCACGAAGGGCAAGTATACCTTGAATGACTTTCAAATTCTAAGAACATTGGGAACCGGATCATTCGGGCGAGTGCATTTGGCGAGGTCAATACATAACGGTCGATTTTACGCTATGAAAACCCTCAAGAAGGAGAGAGTAGTCAACATGAAGCAAGTGGAACATACTAACGATGAAAGAAGAATGTTGAAGCTTGCACAGCATCCGTTCATTATTCGAATGTGGGGAACATTCCAGGATTGCCACAATCTTTTCATGATAATGGACTACATAGAAGGTGGTGAGTTGTTCTCTTTACTACGCAAGTCTCAGCGATTTCCGACACCAGTAGCGAAGTTCTACGCAGCTGAAGTATTTCTCGCCATAGAATATTTGCACAAGCTCGACATAATCTACCGTGATTTGAAACCAGAAAACATTCTTTTGGATAAAAATGGCCATATAAAGTTAACCGATTTTGGTTTCGCCAAAGAAGTGGCCGATGTAACATACACTTTATGTGGTACACCAGATTATATTGCTCCAGAGGTGGTTGCTACAAAGCCGTATAATAAATCCGTTGATTGGTGGTCGTTCGGAATATTAATCTTTGAGATGCTAACGGGATATACCCCGTTTTATGATCCAACGCCAATGAAAACCTACGAGAATATTTTAAACGGTACAATCACTTACCCTGACTACTTACCTCCTGATATTCTAGATTTGTTGCAAAAGTTGATCGTCAAGGACTTGTCCCAACGATTGGGAAATTTGCAAAATGGCTCGGACGACATCAAGAATCATCCATGGTTTAAGGAAGTGATATGGGAACGTCTATTGTCGAGAGATATCGAAACCCCTTATGAGCCTCCAATCACGTCTGGTGTAGGCGACACATCTCAATTTGACAGGTATCCCGAAGACAAAGATTTAGATTATGGTATCAGTGGTGTGAACGATCCATTCGGGGAACTGTTCCCCGATTTCTAGACGCATGCTAGTCATATGGCTACGATAATGAACATTATTCTCATTCTTCTCTGCTCCAAGAGATGTTCTTACAGTAAAATTTCCAATTATTAATATAATGAACCTAATAATACATAATTTGATGTTCTAAATGCAAGTGTCTATAGACTTCATCCAATCGCTTTTTAGGAACTTGTCGACGGTGAGTCTTGTCGTTGGATTGGGATCGAGTAGCGAGTATAGAAGCATTTTTCTCAACTCGCAAAACTCTTTTTCATCTTCATCAGAAGAGTCGTCTTCTTCCTCAGTCAGATAACCGAAGAGTGTTTCAACAGGAGGAAAGGTTCCTTTTCGGTGAACGAGCCACTCTTTCGTATTATGGTCATAGTCGGCAATCATACGCTGCTTGACGTAATCATCGAAAACCTTGTCCTTGTATCTCACTTCTCCTTTGAGTTTACCTTTTGTCTCTGTGCTATGCCAAACGTAGCCGTTTCCAAAGTGTTCAAGAACCGATGCCCCAGGGGTGTCAGCACTCATGTACAAGCTCTTTTGAATATTGAAAAGCGTCAAGATTAGCACTCCAAGCGCCCAGTTATCTTTCTTCTTGGCAGAATAACCAGAACTTTTCTTGCTTCCGCTCCCATATTCTTCAGGAGCAATGTATGGTTCGGATCCTATTGGTCCAGTAGTGTAGGGAATAAGTTGCTCGGCCCTATCCCACTTAGTTTTGCACTACATTTGACTTGCCAAAGTCTGACAACTTCAACGTGATACTCGTATGTGTTGGAGAATCTTTTGGAGCCGGCTCGTAACTCACAAGAACATTTTCAAGCTTCAAATCACAATGTGCCACTCCATGTTGATGCATGTACCATAAGCCGCGTGATATTTGTTTCACGAAACAGTCGTTCTCGTCGACTGAGACATGCCGTATACTTTGATTATTGATGTCTGTTTTTGTCGTAACGTACGTGAATAGATCGCCTCCTGGTGTGCATTCCATGATTTGACTAATTTTGGAGTACTCTCCTACTTCAGCCCAGTACTTCTTAACGTTCTCCCCTGGAGGTAGGGTATACATCAAGTCTATGGTCTTGACAATATGACGACTGTTCAATGTGGATGATATGATAAACTCTGAAAGAATTCTCTCAATGAACTTTTCCTTGGTTTCCCGATCCCTCGAATCACTATTCGGTCTTTTTTGTAACTCTTTAACAGCATAAAGCCGGTGGCTTGATGGGACATGAGGTAATTCGTTTTTACGGTCCGGGTCTATAATCTTTATGAGACCGTAGGCGCCTCGTCCAATAACTTTGCTCACAGTGCCGTATTTATCATAGAGAGTCCTACTTTTGGAAAGGATCTCCTCCTGATCTTTGATGCTTTCCTTGTGTTCTAGGATTTTGGACAATTTGCTTGTCAAATGGTTGAGCTGTGCCACTTGGTCGTCACCAATTGCGGAGACAAAGAGACGAGGGTCGTCCTTTTTAGTAGTACATGATAATGGGTGTATTTTCAGCTCATTGTCAAGCAAGGAAAATGTCCGTTTGGATTCCTCATTGGCGGCTTGTGTCAAGGATGCTTGATTCACCGTTCCCAAACCACAATAGCCCATCAAAGTCGAAAGCTGAGACTTTTGCTCCAAACCTTTGCCGTGCTTCTTTATTGCATGTGTGTGTATCTCCTCCAACTCGCTATCATCCGTGTCAGAAACCAGTTCGTCTCCATCCAGCAGATCTGACTCAAAGTCTGACTCAAACTCACCGTCATCGTCATCATCAATGTTCTCCACGATTGTACTTACTGGACGGCTACTCTGTTTGCGTCTAGAATCTACTGGCTCATCGATAGAGAGACCCTTTGTATGCTTCGTTATTTTCTCTATATCGTCGTTTCCATGGCCCTTGCCCGCTTTGTTGCTTTTGAAAAGGGTCTTGAATTTACTATGGGATCCAGCAGACTGAATTGATGTCGCCGATTCCACCCTGTGTAAAGATTCTCTTCTATCACTTCCTTCCCCGGATGAGTCGTGAGTTGGCGACAACTCTTTCTTCCGGGAAAGCTTTATTAATGCCATTGGTAGTTGGAGGAACCCTCAGGCAGATCTCAAATCTAAATTGAAGCCGTGAGGGGTCTGCATACGAGTTTGGCATATTTTTGTTATGTAAGCGGAATACGCTGTAGAGTTGACCGAAGTTCTTGGCACGTGTAGATCCACGTGAATGATTGGTTAGATGTAATGCGGAATGTGACACAAAACGCGTGGTTCCATTTCAGGACACTCGGTACCTCGCCTAGGTTTTTATCGTGTCGCAGAAAAATTGCGAGGAACAACTAATTAGGGGAAGCTCATAAACTTGATTTTGCAAATTCTACATCGCAGCTGTGGTTGGCAATGACGAGCATCTACACTGCAGACATCAGAAATCATCGTCGTGCACCTCCTCCGCCTACTCAGGCGTCGGCTAACGATTTGGCGGCGGGTGGTCTGACGCAGTTCAACGGCTCTCACGTAGCATCGAATAGTAATGGAAGCTCGGGGTCCAATAAGAGTATTCAATTGAACATCAACTCGAAGAAGCGCCAGTTTGGTTGGGTTCATCTCAAGGATGATGGAATATTTACTTCATTTCGTTGGAATAGACGGTTTATGGTGATCAACGACAAGACGCTCAATTTCTACAAGAGTGAACCTCCGGCTCCATCTAACCTGTACTCGGCTGATCAGGCTACCATGGCATCAAATGCGCCAGATATGTCATTTCCCTTGAATTTGGTGAGTGCCATAAACTTGAAACCAAACTCGGGTTATAGCAAAACGTCTCACACGTTTGAGATTGTGCCCAAGAACAATGGACGGTCGATGTTTATTTCGGTCAAATCTAACAACGACTATATGGATTGGCTTGATGCATTCACCACTAAATGTCCTCTCATCAACATCGGCAATGCAAACGCAACAAACATGTTGAGCGGCAACGCGGGTGTTTCAAACCCTATCAATTTCACTCACAAGGTTCATGTTGGGTTCGATCCAGCAAGTGGTAACTTTACCGGACTTCCTGATACATGGAAAAACTTGTTACAACATTCCAAAATTACCAACGAAGATTGGAAGAAAGACCCAGTAGCAGTTATCGAGGTGTTGGAATTCTACTCTGACATCAATGGTGGAAACTCCTCCACGTCCACCCCAGTGGGTCTGCCAGCGGTCAACAATATGGCCAACGAACTGAAAATGAACGCTAACTTGCAAGAGTGGACAAAGCATCCCACTAAAAATCAACATGAACATCAGTTCAATCCTACGAGGGCCGCCCCAAGACCACCACCCTCGACCACCCAGAAGTCGAGCTCAAATATATCTCCTTTGAATAATTTGTTGAACAACTCGCATCTGGCCGCTAACACACAGGTAACTGGCGACTTGGTACCCGCAAGAAGGGCTCCACCTCCACCCCTGGCAAATAATGAATCCACCCATGCTCCAACCCAGCGTCTGAAACCATTTAATTCAAATCAGCCTACTGGATTAGGCTTATCATCGGCGAACACCACCACCATCCCCAAACAAAGTCCTCCTTCATTGCCCAAGCATCAAATAGCAGACTCAAAGCCTGCTCAATTACCTTACCCCAAAAATTTCCCGGAAAATGATGATGGTCATGAATATGTTAAGCCCTTTGCAACAACGAGCAAGTTACAATTGGGTACGCGCAATGAAGAGCCGAAGGAAATCAAGAAACCTGTGGCTCAAGATGCTATCAAGCCGTTACGTATTGCACCAAAGGCTCAACAAGCTACCAGCGGCAAAACATCGTCGCCAGCGATTGGCCCTGCGCCCGTGAAAACAGCTAAACAGCTCAAACGTGAAAGAGAAAAACTTAACGAGATGCAAATTATTGCCAAGCTTAAGACTGTTGTCAACAACAATGACCCTACCCCATTATTCAAAATCATAGAGAAAGCTGGTCAAGGTGCCTCCGGAGCAGTCTACTTGGCTGAATCTTTGGCCAAAGGTGGAAGTAAAGTTGCTATCAAGCAAATGGACTTGAACCTTCAACCAAGAAAAGAACTCATCATAAATGAGATCTTAGTCATGAAGGATTCCCAACATAAAAACATTGTGAACTTCTTAGATTCTTACTTACGCGGAACATCCGACTTATGGGTGATTATGGAGTACATGGAAGGTGGTTCC
Organism: Callitettix versicolor; assembly: GCA_022606455.1. Taxonomy (NCBI): domain Eukaryota; kingdom Metazoa; phylum Arthropoda; class Insecta; order Hemiptera; family Cercopidae; genus Callitettix; species Callitettix versicolor. The sequence continues at coordinate 200,256 of JAJIZJ010000344.1, forward strand.
TTAACTGAAGTCATTGAAAATAACGATTGTCGCTTATCAGAAAAGCAGATCTCTATTATATGCTTCGAGACATTGAAAGGTCTACAACATTTGCACAAAAAACACATTATTCACAGGGATATTAAGTCGGATAATGTATTGTTGGATGCCAAGGGTAATGTCAAAATTACAGACTTTGGTTTCTGTGCCAAATTGACGGATCAGAGGAATAAGCGTGCAACAATGGTAGGCACTCCGTACTGGATGGCGCCAGAGGTTGTCAAGCAGAAAGAATACGATGAAAAGGTTGACGTATGGTCTCTTGGTATCATGACGATTGAGATGATTGAGGGGGAACCTCCATACTTGAACGAAGAGCCTTTGAAAGCTTTGTACTTGATTGCCACCAATGGTACACCCAAGCTAAAGAAGCCTGAGCTTCTTTCCAACTCGATCAAGAAGTTTTTATCCATTTGTTTGTGCGTTGATGTTAAATACAGAGCGCTGACGGACGAGTTGATTCAGCATTCGTTTATTCAACACAAAGTAGGCAAAGTCGACGAACTTGCACCTTTGCTCGAATGGAAGAGGAATATCTCTCGCGAATGAGTATGTATGTACGTATATTATAGCATGATTCTTAGAAAGTTTTGTAAAGCAGCGCTTAAACTTTTCGTGTGCGTTTAAAACCGACGTACAAAATGATGGAAAAATTAAATTAATTGATATAAATACACGAGAAAGAGAGACCAACTTTTTCAACACTCTGAACTCTAAAAGGAAAGGAGCGGTTAAACAACCCGGCGCTAGTTGGAACTAGCATAGTTAGATGGGTTGAACGAGCTGGTGATTTGTTCTTCACCAGGAAGGTTAGGTAACACCTGCGGGCCAATCGACGGCTGTGCAGTTTGTGGGCTGTTGTGCAGCTGACCACCTCCATGTAATAAGTGTCCAGGAACTGGGAATGTTGGGTAATTCCCTAACATATGGCCATTACCGGCACCTTGGGTCCTTGATTTGTTTGTTAAATTTTTTTGCGATTGGTTATTGTTCGACGAAAGACTATTCATCGTAGGAAGAGAGCCCGATTCAGTTGAAGGAACCACATAGTTATAAGAAGGGTGCAGCAGCAGGGTTTGAGGTGTCAGAAATTGCTGCTGTGGTCCTTGGTAGTAATTCTCCAACGGTTGTGGATATAAATACATCGGATGGTTCATACCTTGCAAAGAAGACCCGCTGTCGTACAGGTATGACTTTACCTGTGGAGGAATCATGTAACTGTTATAATAGGAGCCTGGTTGGCCCGAATTGTTGGTCGTGGATCCGCCATGGATAGCTCCATATGGACCACCAAAATTAACGTCAGAAATGGCTGAACCCACGATAGGCGGACCAGATCCATGATTGCCTTCTGAGTTTTCCTTCCGTGGAACGCGGTACGGTTGGTACGGGATATTTTCGTCTTTATGATTGTTGTACATGAAGGAAGGGGGCTGGATTGGAATGGGCAACATATGAAGTCCTTGCGGGCCACTCGTACCTTGTGGAATAAATTTTTGTTGCTGAGGTACATTATAATGCAGCTGGGGGGACTGATCTTGCCTCTCGCTATGGGAAGACGACTTTGCATGGTCGATGTCCTCAAGGGCCGACATGTTTTGCAACTGGTAATTGGTGTCCAAGAAATAATAAGCTTCATCTTCAATAGGAATTTTTCCTACTAATTGAGTGTCCTTTACTGCATTCCAGAGGCCTTCTGAGATGGTCAAGTCTTTCAAGTCATCCTCCGAGGGTCTCGTTAAAAAGCCATTTAAAACGTCATCGACGTTATAATAGCAAATCAAGTGAATGGTCAACTTTTGATTCTTGGTTTCGAGGTTTAAGTCATTCGAATTTGTTGCAATACTCATGGTTTTCTTGATGAGTCCCAGATCTCTTGACACATATGGCTTTGGTTCGGTCGCATTGGAATTCCAGGTACCGGAAATATTGTACGGTGAGTTGGTTTTACGGTCAGTAACGTCTATGCTGACCTTCCTTTTCTTCTTCTTCTTGTCGTCCTTTTCATTTAGACTGTGTTTGTCCAACTCTCGGTACACTAAGAATCGGCCTAGAATACGCAGTGGTGACCATGCTATTCCATCTGTCCATCTTTTGATACCAGAGTATTCTTCTATGAATACAAACACGTTTCCGGATTTAATAAACTCGGGTCGTTCTTTTTCGAGCGGACGCCGTGGGATCAAACTTAGTTGCTGATTTAGGACAGCTTGTGTGACGAGTAGAGCATCCTTCGTGGACCCGACATACCCACGATACGTTTCACTGATCTTCTCTGTCGACATAGATCAAATCGTATCAAGAAACGAATCTTGAAACAAAGCTTCAAAAATAATATATGTACACCGTGATCTACCAGGGTATTCTTGATCGATTAAATATTTGTCTTGGAAAACAATTGCGCACTTTTGTGCTCGTAAGCGTTACCTAGGTAGGGAATAGTGTTCCAAAAATACGAGACAATGAACGAAATCCTCGGCAGTAACAATCCAAATACTACTTCGGTGTTTAAATGAATATCTTAAATCAGGAGACAAAGAAGCAACTTTAAATCAACAGTATAACTCTAAACGAAAATAGAGCAAAAAATGAAAATTGCACTGTCGCTCGGTATGTAGGTACGGTGACGCAAATATCTATGCATATGCACGTCTACGTCGAATATGCAAGGAAAATCGATCCGAAATCCGAGAACATCACTATAATAGTGCTAATAACACTCCGAATCTTGAAAAAACTATCGGAATGCCTGTGTATTTTAAAATATATACCTTGTACAAAATTGCTCTCTTTTATCTTTAAGAAATCACACATTAGCGAGAATACGCGATTTCCTAATTAGGTAAGCGAGCCTTCCACGCCCTGCAAGGCATGGATCCATGCATTTGTTTCAAAAATTTAACTTTGGTCAGTTGCTCAATACATACTAGATTACGATTGCTAAAAGCATAGACCTGTTTGTAGGTTAAACGGGCGGTTTTCATCTTAATATTGCCAGCCGTTCGCTGAATTGGGGAGAGGTGAAACGCGAATGACCAGTAGAAATTGTGAATTCTGTCCGGAGAATAACGTGCGACCCGCACCGTGTGAGGCAAATTTCCGCATACAATTGCTCGCCTGCATTTCGCCTTGCGAGTTACTAGGCAATGGTTTGCGCCGGGTGAGAAGGACCCTTGCTGCAAGATCTCTACAAAGTATAAACAGTTGGGATGTCAAATTGACCAGTGTGATCGGCAGGTCAACAATGATTTGAAGGAAGGGCTATCGTAGCCTGATGGCTTCTACATCTCCAAAGATGGCTGTTTGTTCTCAACTTTGCGAGCAACATCTTTATTAGCACACTCACAGCGCGAAAATTTGGTGAAAGGTAAGAACTAAAAAATGCAAAAATACAAAATTTTGCATTTTTAAAAAACCACAACCATACAAACAATACTTGGCACACGAGCAATACGAATTTACGTACTTTGGCTGCAAATTTTTTTCACTACCCCCTTGTTTATGACCTTGCTTTTCGTCATGTACGTCGGCCTTCGTAAGTCGAGTACCAAAGCAACCTCACTCCCGTCGCCGCCAATCGCTTATTCTTGCAAAGAAAGTGAGTGCAGATCCTTCCTAATTAAGCTATCATAAAATATTTGATTACGTTAAAAGTCAGACGCACCTCACCGTCCCGCCCCGCAAAATAACGTCAATTAGGTAAGCGCCCTAGTTTTGCTCGCGATTCCGCCCCACACGATACGATAAGACGTTTGTCTGAAAATTGCAAATTGCTAATTCTGCACACAAAAGATCAATCATCGAAGACAGAGTTCATGCTAAAAAGTGAATCAATCGACTTCCATTCACACTTGCCTCCATATAGATCGCTCTTGTCCCCTAATGCCCGCTATGATTACAAAACTCATTCGCTTATCCCTATTTCCGAAACTGAGCTTAATGCAATCCACATCGGTAGGGGCAATAGCGTGAAGGCATCAAGCAAGATCAAGATGAAGTATAAGTCTCTATTGAGTGACGTTAGCCGCAAGACTTCGATCTTGTCTATGCGTATCGGAAGTACCTCAACTATCCCCAGATCACTTCCACCCTGTACTTTCTCATCATTACCAGTGGAAGTGGTTGACCGCATATTGCTGTTCCTAGAATTCGAAGATCATAAGTCTTGTATGCTTGTCAACAAGCAGCTATATCGCTTGACCAAGCCACATCTTTATCGGCGTATCAGGTTTATATCCCCTATCGGTTAGCTCAATTTGTGACCTATTTGAGATATAATCCTCAAGTAGGTACTTATGTTAAGGGAATAGACTTGTCGGGTCTCAAATCTGGAGTTGGTGACAGCAATACCGAAGATGTGTTTGCATTTTTTGATCTCAGTGATCATGAAATATCTGCTGCAGAAGTTCTTGCGGGTTGGAGAGATTGGAAATTTCTCAAAAACCCACTCTATTCTCTTCATTCGCATTCAAACCTCTGGAAGGTGTCATCCAATTCGGTTCTTCTGAATTCGACCAAAACAGTTAACTCCCGAAGAACATCTTCATCTTCATCCAGCAACCCTGGCAAATTCCGCAAGCTTTCACACAGCTTGAAATACTTCAAACCCAAGAAGAACTCTGAGTCCAGCACGAGAAAGAGGAAAATTCCTCCTGTGAGCGAAGTGTTGGAGTTGAAGGGCCAAGGTAGTCATCGCCAACAGCATCCCAGAATTAACAAGTTTCTCCTAGAGTATGCCACACTGCGAGACATCCCTGTGGGATATATTTTACACATTGTTAACTTGTGTCCTAATTTGATATCACTCAATTTGGCCAACATTTCATTATCGGCTGATTATGAGATTACATCGCCTATGGTATATAAATACCGCACAGTTGACTTGATGAATAATTATCCCAAAGATTTATTGTCAATTGTTAACGACTTGATGACAATGCCAGAAACCATTCTCGCCAAGTTTGATTCTGAAAGGCCAAGTGACCCTGAATCAACATTTTCACTCTTTTCCAGTGCGTCTGGCACTGCAAACAACATAAAGGGTCCTATGGACCTCGTAAGCCATACATTGACGTCTCCGCCGAACAGGAAATACAACAGCCTTCTTCCACCTTTGCCACAAAATATCTTTGATGTGTCATATGTCACGAGTGGAGACGGGAAAGTGTTTTTGAGCGACCTAAATCTTAAATCAATCAACAGCAACTACCTCACTCGAATTAATGAGCAGGAGATTCTACTGACAATATCCTCTCGGTATGCAACTAATTGTCACAGAAAGAGTTGTCTTCAATACTTAAACATTTCGTCCATGGTATGGCTTGATCTCGCAAAGGTTCGAGGATTCTTGATTGCCCTTCTAGGATCTGAAGTAGAATTACTCAAGACAAGTTGCGAGGACTCAGAGAATCATATACTGGGATGTAAGAAGGAACGTTATAAGCGGAACTTGGTGATTGATTTATCGAACTCTGGCATGTACAAGGTATTACACTGGGCAAAAGTAATAGATTTTTCTGAGCCTAGTGGAATAAAGCTTGCCAGGAAAATTGTCAAGGGCGAGTCGCTTGATAGTCTCGAGGAGTACATTGAAAGAGATAGGATAAGGAGAGGTAGGATAGCAGAAAACTACTTAGTATGAATATTATGAATGTACCAGACTTCAGGTCATCACCATTTCATGGGTCAGCCTGACCTACAAGTAGCGGCGACCTCCAACAGCGATGGTTTTAAAGCTGGGTAGTATTAATCTGACGCAGTGTGAACGTAGCATGAATTCAGGCTCTGAATGTTAATGCCTATTTGCATCCATGGACGTCCACCAGCGATTGTAAAGAAGAAATTTCCCGTCTCACCTCTCTATAGTCTGCGTGCGGGTAACACTTTTTGGTGCCTTTGAGGAAATTTGTAGCGTCATCTGCTGTAGCATGTCTGAGTTATCGGCACAGCTTTCAGCTTTCAAAAACAAGATCAGAAGCGGGCCTTCTGTTCCTGTTGCTAGAAGGACTGTGCCTCAGAAACCAGCACCGGCTGACAACTCAAATTCCGTAAAGAGGGTCGCTGATCCTTATGATGAAGCGGCAAAGAGGCAACGGACAACGGGACCAGCAGGCTCAAGATGGTCTACACAACTACATCTTGCAGTAGAATACATCAAGGAACAGAATGCGCCTGTGCCCGTTCCTAAACTTCAAAGCTACTTGTCATTTGACATCACACCGACTCTTCTACCTCTCCTTAAAGAAGTCAATCGAATTAAATATAATCCAAACAACAATACCTTGGAATACACTTCGCTTCATAATATAAACACTCCAGAGGCACTTCTTGAATTTTTAAGGACCCAGCCAACTTTTAAGGGTACTCCGGTGAAAGATTTGAAAGATGGATGGCCCGGATACCTACAGGCTATTTTGGACCTCGAAGAAGAGGGGAAAGTCATAGTCTTACGCACGAAAAAGGAAAATATGCCACGGCTCGTGTGGGCAAATTTGGGTGGAATCATAGGGGCCATAGACGAAGACTTTAAAGAACGTTGGGGAAAGATCAAGTTACCTCATCCAGATGATATGTACCAGTCCTTGATCGATCAAAGTATCAAGCCTACTGGTGCCGATCCTCTGCTGCTCAACAAAAAACCACAGCAGCAAGAGAAGAAAAAGAAAAAGACTAGAAAGGGTAAGATTACTAACACCCATATGAAGGGCAAGTTAAAGGATTACTCTCAAATGGTTTAGACTGCATTTATAGAATACATTGCGCGTAAATTTGAGTACACCACACTCTCGCCTCTGCGAGCACGATATTAGATTCACGAAGGAACGAATACTACACGATGTCTGGTATGTACTGTGATAAATCAATGGCATTTCATGTCCTGTTGCATACGTGCTTCTTTTCCTAGATGAATCGTTTATGAACAGAACATTTTTTACCATTATGAATACGCCTAAATAAATGGTGATTCTTGAAAGGAACAAAAATCATTGCTAACAACAGTGGACTTTAATACCGTTGCAACTGAATTCTGTAACTTTTACTACCAACAGTTCGATTCTGACAGAACTCAATTGGGAAACTTGTACAGGGAACAATCTATGTTGACGTTCGAGACCTCGCAATTACAAGGAGCGAAGGATATCGTTGAAAAGTTGGTTTCTTTACCTTTCCAAAAAGTGGCGCACAGAATCTCAACATTGGATGCCCAACCAGCTTCTCCAAGCGGTGACATTTTGGTTATGGTCACTGGTGAGTTGTTGATTGATGAGGAGCAAAATGCTCAGAGATACTCCCAAGTATTCCATTTGATCCCAGATGGCAACTCATACTACGTTTTCAATGACATCTTCAGATTAAATTATTCTTGAGCTACACGTTGAGCTGCATTTTTCCTTTCAGGTATAGATAATGGGTTTCGTCCCATTCATGGTATTTTAGTAATTATGCAGGAATAAATATTGTCTATCTGCTTTGACGTGGGAAAGTCTTTCCAGCAATGAGTACTCAAACGCCCGAAATTCCCCAACGACCAAACAAACAATCAACTGAACCTGCTGATGCAGAGCTGACTCCATTGGTTATCTCCGGGGATTCCAACTCGATCCAGGAAGATGAACAAAGTAAATCCCTTCCCGTGTTGTCAGCTACAGACCTTCCGACTATTCCACCCAGACCCTCAATTCCCAAACGACCTTCCAAGACCAAATCGCAAACAAGCCTGCCACCGATGGAGAAATTACCATCAATTCCAAAACGGCCGACCTCCAAAAAGCATCCGTCACAATCCATAGAAGAGACGAGTATGAACGAGCCAGAGCTAAATAAGACCGATGATCTTGATTCACGTAATTCTGGCTTCGATTTACCACCCACTATGGATACTGAACTAAAACCTTCCGATGAACTACTTAATTCAGAGCTAAATGATTCGGACGGAGAGGATATCAACAAGACTCCATCAAATAGCCGTACTAAGGTGAGCCTCAAAGATGATCTGGATAATATTGGTAGTGGTGCAAGTGACGCCGATTCTCTGGTTTTCAATGACGATGCGGAGACAATGCTTCAAGAAGTCGAGGATTCTGGTACGTCAGCGCAGGCTTTGGAGAGTACGATCGAAGAGCAGCCCTCTTCTTTGACCTCTGGGGTAATGAATAATGACGAGGATGAACAGGAATCAGCCATAGTACGAGATATCAATTCAGGATTAAAGAGTACCAGCGAAGCAAAGAGCTCGCTCATGGAGGAGACTAAGGTAGATCCTATGTTGAGTGATCTCGACCATCAATTCAGTAAAAAAGAAGAAGAAAAAGAAGAAGAAAAAGAAGAAGAAGAAGAGAAGTTACAAACTAAAGACAGCAAGTCCGAGCAGAGCACGCTTGAAGAAGAGTCAGGGCATATATCTCACGTAAAACCTACGATACCAAAGCGGCCATCTAGACCCCTGAGTGAAGGACAGGCGGATGAACCGAATAAGCCAGATCACAAACCCTTACGTGATGAAACGAAGAAACCCCCACCAAGGCCCAAGCCCTCTCATCAAAAATTGCTGCTTTTCAGACTATGTTCGAGAGCGGAGACCTGCCACTCCCGGGCACGAAAGCAGTTCCACCTCGCCCTGTAAGGAAATCTGTGGTGACAGATACCAACCACTCCGAAGAACCAGTCGACTCTAATCAAAATCGAGCAAAGCTATCCGAGAAACATAAAGCTTTCGCTCAAAATTTGAAAGGAATGGTTGGCCACGGTATCCCATTACCGGGATTAGCTGCGCCCCTGGCTCTTGCTGCTGCATCGAAAGAGAAGAATGAAGATAACAGCGATCCACCTACGAAAGAGTTGGAACCATTGGCACGTCCTGGCAAGGGAGCCAGAAATAGATTATCAAAAAGCAGAAAACTACCTGCTAATTTGAAATCCGCTGCGCTTGTCGAACCAGACGAAAGTAACACACTCTCCATTCTGAATTCCTGGGTGATTGATCTAGCCCTGCATTGACCCAAGAAATTGGATTCCATCACTCTACTGTCGTTGCAATCTTATCTATATTTTCCATTGATTTCAATATTTTACATATTCACCGTCTCTTGATTCTACCTTCCGTATGGCGAGGAACATAATTAGTAGATGCAATGTCCCTCGGTTCTGGTGACTCCTCTCGTTTAATGCTGGACGTAGCTTCGACTTCGCAGCCCAGCTGAGGAAGGAATATCGCTCACTGAGCAATACTCGGTAGGCGTCGACCTGCTCATCGATTTCCTTTTCATTTAGACCCGCATCCTCCAATTCTATTCGGCGCTCAGCGCACTTAACTTCGACCGCCCGTTTATTCTTATGGTCCTTAAGAGATTCCTTGGCCATCTGTTGACGGTATTTGCTGACATTGGTGGTTTCTCGTTCATAATTCTTACTTCCACGTGCTCTAGGATGACGGTCAGAATTTCTGCTTTTGATGGTCGAATCCAGTGTAGAGAGGTTCTTTTCGACTCGTCCAGAAGTGGAAGAACCTTTGGCGCTCAGAAGTCCTATGCCGTTGTACAGCATATCAAGTCATCAAGTCGCGTTAATAAATATGCGTTCGCGAATCTTTTCGCATATTAGGTATCATTCAATAAATGGTTCTCCGATCAGGGAGATTTAAGCTTCGGGTCTTAGCCGCGGCGGGCATGATAGCTCTAGTGATATTAACATTTCACAACATTGAGACCTTATCACTGTATTCTCTGTCACAGTATGATTCTCTTCGGGCTGGGTGGAAAGACTACATGAGAATTGCCGATTCAATCGAGTCGCCCTTATCCACTGAAGACTTACGACTGAGGCACCTTTACTGGTCAAATGTGTTCCAGATATTTTCTCAAAACCAACCCAACATTACAGGCTACGACAGTGGGGATATAGTCCGGTATATCGATAAATCACAACAAAAAGGTGGCCCTAACAGCAAAGACACGTTATTATCTAAAGCCTTTGTGTCCGATGAAGTTATCGAAGAGTTCAGAGGTAAGCATATGAGCTTGATCAAGGCGCTACCCCATAAGTCTTTTTCTAAGACGTATAAGAAAAACTCCAGAGGAATAGTAATGGTAGGCGGTGGAAGGTTTTCATGGCTATCATATCTCTCCATTCGTACCCTCAGAAACACGGGACTGAGCCTACCAGTTGAGGTCATGATACCAAAGTTCGAAGATTTTGAGAAGGAGATCGAATTTTGCTCCATAATTCTACCAAAAGTGAACGCTCGATGCTTGATCATGCCTCAGATTCTTGGCCTATCAGTCATGAGGGACTGGTCTTCGAAGTTATCTTCATATCAACTAAAAGCCTTAGCTTTAATGACTTCTCTGTTCCAGCACGTTTTGCTATTGGATTCAGATAATGTCGTGATCCTGGATCCAGATACGGTATTTGAAAGTGACTTGTACAAGAAAAACGGAATGATTACTTGGCCCGACTATTGGGAAAGAACGATATCCCCAGTATACTACAAAATATCAGGTATTAAGGTAGATGAGAAGCGCCGCGTGCGATATAATCGATTACCGCTTCGGGTTGATCCAGGTGCCAACATTGGTGCAGATGAGGTTGAATCCGTGCCTTACCATGACCTTGATGGAGCTGTTCCTAATTTATCCACCGAGTCGGGGCAAATGTTTGTAGATAAGGGCCTGCACGGCAAGACACTTCTCCTTTCACTTTACTATAATGTGTTTGGTCCCAACCTTTACTACAAATTGTTTTCGTTGGGTGAACAAGGTGAAGGCGACAAAGATACTTTTGTATCGGCTGCCACTGCGGTAGGAGAATCATTCTATCAGGTGAAATCATTCATAAAGACTCTTGGTTATTTTGACTCGAACAGAAAGTTCCAGGGGGTTGCCATGGGCCAGAAGAATCCAATATTAGATGCTGCATTGTTTGAGAAGTATTTTTCTATGAAGACTCCTTTGCCGGAAGAATTATCCAAACAAATTGAGCATATTGAGAAGCTAATCAAGTCTGATTTTGATGCTCACAATGAAATTCCGGTGATGTTCTTGCATTGTAATTACCCTAAGTGGGATCCCACAGATTTGCAAGAACGCGAAGAGATTTATGACAGCAAGGAAAACAAACTTAAATATCGACTTTACAATGACTACAAGTACGAGAAAGTCGTGTACTTGAATGGCATGAAGAGTATCACCGAAAAGGATTTTGAATTTGATCAGTGGCTGCTCGTTCAGCAGATTTTGTGCACTGAAAAGCTCTCTTTCATACATTTTCAAGATAAGGATATTGGATTGATTTGCAGATTCATCGGCAATCAAGTTAACTGGCTACGTAAGGCATAGAAGTTTTCAACAAATATTCGGAATGGGTATATAATACAAATGAAGCCTATGAAATAATATACAGCTAATAATTGAACCCTAGAGCGTAAGGTTCTTCATCGAGTATTCAACTGTGATATAGATTCGAACGACATACTCGGTCGACTAAAAGTGTAAACCACAAAGGGTACAAATTTGCGCAGTATTGTACTGGTATACACCGTTACTACAGGCCAGTCGCTTTCAAAAGCTCCCGTAGTTAACGCTCCATAGTAAACCATATATAGTTCGGAGCCATAATAACGAAAGCTTGCCCATAAAACCTAGAACATCTGCACTACTGTAAGTGCATCTGCAGAGCATGATGGAACTTGCCGAACAGTAGCAGAGTAAATTCCGCCTGGGTCTTGAAAGGGTAATTGCTTGAGAACGGAGCTGGGGTCAAAGTCATCAAAATCAAATCACAAGGGCGATCTCGGCGAGGATGTCGAGAGGATTATAAGATATAAGACCAAGTAGAAGAACCTTTTACCTCCAACTAAGGCGACGCCATGCCAAGTAGAGACAGATTTATACAAAAATTTGCTTTTAAGATGTAATACTGCGATACCTTAGTTAGAAGCCAAACTCGACACCAGCATTAGAAACATGATGAGTATAATGTTGAAAGTCTGTGAATATGCATTGAGAGTTCCCCTTTATAACATTAGAGATTAAGTCTAGTACGATGCATTATCTCTAGTGTCAACAAATCTGAACCTAGCCACCAGTTATATATAGAGAAACTGTGATCCATAGACAATAGATGATCTTTATATGCTGCATATGTATTTCGTTCCCCTTGCACAAAACTAGTAGCGTCTAAAAACAAATGCTCTGAGCTTTGCAGCAATTGGCACATTTGAAAAATTCATATTCCTCGCTTTATAACCACAAGATGTCTTCTGTAATATTGCCCTCTCCATGGGATGATGATTGTTTCAAACACTTTAGAAGTAAAGAGCTAGAATAAGTCTATATAGGGCATTCACAATACACATTATACAAACGAATCCCAGAGTTACTTTCCAAATGAAGTCTCGTTCTTGACTGGTATACTACCAACGTCAGTCACATAGCTTTCCAACCCGGACCAAAGTCAATATAGTTGAAAATTAACGGTACAATAGTCCTCCAGATTGAGTACTGGAAGTCCTTCCAAAGTAGACCCGTACGACCTAATCCAGATCGTCTTTTACACGTAATAACGAACCAATATCATATAATTGAATAGATTAACATAGTGTCAGCACTAATTAAATGTATACATATTTTTTCTTCTTTACGCCAGTTTGAGCATGTCTTATATAAAACTTTTAACTAAACTAAATGTATCTAAGAAAGAGTAGTCTATAAGATGTCATACATACTTTTAGTAGTTCGCAAGAGGGTATAATGAAGGAAGAGGAGAGAGGGTAGTCATATATTTAGATAATATAATAACGTCATCGGTACATCGAGTAATATTCTTACTATTATAAGAGACGGTGTCGACTATACTCCCATCTGCTACCGCCTATGTTCATCTTGCTGCTCTATGCGACATTCCAACGGTATACTGTCTTATAAGACTTCATATGATAGGCATTGAATTGATTAATATTCATCGAAGTACTTTACCACTTCTTACACTTGCAAGTCCCTCAACATACAATTTGCAACTGTAGTGCTGAGGAAATACAACTGAAAATATTCAACAAGCTTCTTTCGATACCCATTTAAAGCTAGGAATGAGTTATCAATATAGTATGAAGATAGGTGAAAATGACACTAGTATTCCGCCTCATTACTATGCTCCAAACAATTCAGGACATTGCACGGTTGTAGGCATGAGCAGTGTCCCAGCTTAGCTACTCTTGAATATCTCACGGGCGTTACATTGTTATCCTTTGTTGGTATACTACAATTTGCCAGCCGATATCTCAGTACAACCTACCTGCCGCCTCTCTACTTCACAAATATTACCTATTTTCAATGAAATATACTGCATCATAGAACATCGGATCTATATCTGGCCTTATAAATTTCTTGAATTGACCCTTGGAATTAAATCGTGACCTTGAAGCATCTCTGAATAGAATTGAATACTATGCTTTCGAATGCACTCTAAGAAAGTACTTCTAAACATACTGAGTGATCACATTGCGAGGCTGATGTTCACGTTCAAGGTTCTGCTATCAAGCTACTTGAAAAGCCTAACCTGATTGGGAGAGGTTTTCTTCGAAAGAACGTACTATTTTCTCCGAAGGAAAGCGACGACTAGACTCTCGACTTCTTGGCCATTTGTCTGAACAAAAAGGTCCATTCATGCTCAACCTCGCATTCGACTCCTAGTTTAATATGTTCTGAAATTCCTATGCTCTAGTTTGCTTCAAGCTGCCGCTGTATCTGTATTTAAAAAACTGATTATCACCTACGTGGCATCCAATTTATGATCTAAAATGGGGATAGTATTGCAAGGTGTTAGAGAAGAAGGCTGATTTATAGTATACTTGTTGTCTACAAATTTGTGTCCCAGAATTAATAGGTACAATGCTAGCAATTATCATGCTCTGTAAGTGTCGCCAATTTGGTGGAAATGCTGTAGTATTCAATATCGTCATAAGCATAATCTCTCGTTCTGCGTTTTGAAGAACTCATGTGAAATTACATCAACAACAAGGTTGCAGTTTGCTCTGAATAAGCATGTGGTAACATATAACGATGAAACGATTATTCTTTAAAAATGTATTCGCTATACATACTTAGTTCAATCTTCAATCTTGCTGAGCGTGTCACCCTTCCACCACTTAAATCCAATTCCGTAACCCCATGGATCGTTAGTATACCTAACAGGGTGGCCCTCCCCAATTTTATAAAGGGCGCTTAGTTCCTCCTTAGTCAATTTTGGCAATCTGACCATATTCTTAATTCTATCGTAATTGGACGATCTGGGAATAGCAATCCTACCCTCGCATATGTGATATGCATTGGCGATTTCATTGACTGTAACTCCATATTTGTCGGCCAACTCTTTAACGTATGGAATTTTCAAAACAGGAGCACCAGTGCCTCCAACAGGACTATAAGCCTCGATAAGAATTTTGTGTTCAGCGCAGAAATCAACCAAATCCTGTTGAGGCAATTGAGGGTGATACTCAATTTGATTAACAACAGGCACGAAATGCTTAACCTTAGGGAGAAGTTGCTTAAGTTTGGTAATTGAGTAATTTGACACGCCAACTGATCTCACCTTATTCGTATTCGCTTTTATGTCTTCGATGGCATTGTAAACGTCGATGAACTTGGTCCCTGTAACGGGATCGTCATCGTATTTCACGTTTTCATCATCGGCCATAGGTTTCGAAGGAGTTCCGTCAGGTCCACCCTTCAGACAAATGGGCCAATGTTGCAAAAGTAAGTCAACGTAATCAATTCCTAAATCGGAAAGGGACGTATCTAACGACTTCTCAGGACTATGCCAAAATGAATGCCACACCTTGGTTGTGATGAAGAGGTCTCTCTTTTAACAACACCTTCATCAAACAATTCCTTGAGAGCTTCACCGATGTACTTCTCCGTACCATAATACCACGCAGTGTCAATCAAACGAAAGCCAGCTTTCACAGCGGTAATAACAATATCCTTGACTTGACTTGGATCATCAGGGGGCACAGTTCCAATACCGAGAGCCGGAATCTTTGATCCGTCATTCAAGTCAAACGTGATTTCCGTTGCAAATTTGTTCTGCGCCATTGTCGATTGATTGAAAAATGTGTGTTGACTACTTTATATACTCCGAAAGATGCTCCGGTATACTATAGTCCGTTGCTTGCTGTACCCCGCTTGCTTGCTTTCATTTTGTATGATTGAATATTACTCAATGGGTTCTAAATAGTTGTCAATTAAGTTAAATTACACAACTCCCGATGAGCTATACTGCCACTTGTGATAGACTTGAAATCCGTATGAAATCTCTACTTTCTAGTCATTCAACATCCACGTTCAGTAGCTTAGTCATCCACAGTTTAGTTAAAAGAGGTGTTTTGTGTAACTTGATGTAGGCAACCTCTCTTTTGGCTGTGGTTCCTATTAGAAGGGGTTCCGGCGACTTACTGAGCCATTTGGTATGGTCCTTGCTTCTCCAGATTTCTTACAATGAGGTGAAACATTCTCTCGACGTCTAGTGAATTGCAACCGATTAAGTAAGCTTACTCTGGGAAGCTGGATAAGGTAGTCCCGATAGCAATATAGACGCTGTTAGTTTTTCTGTGTTAAATACCTGATACGCCTCGCTACCCTTATGACCAATAGGTTATAACCGTACCACCTCAAGAATAAGGTATCAAATATTTGGAATCAACAATTAGTAGGACACCTTCGCCGAAACGAAAACGAAACGACGATAAAGATAATAGATGAGCTTTTGACTGCCCGGCACGAGACACTTCGATGTATCATCCTTTTCACTTTATCTTTTCGTAAAACCAAAATGTCCGGTCAGGACAGATTTTCACATATATTCTCCATACATATATTCCTTTCTACGCAAAACTCTATTGTAATTGAACTGCTAGTTCGAGTGCGGCACCAAATGATTATATGAGAACAAAGAGTTTCTTGGTACAACCTTTGCATTCTCCCTGTAAAAGCTTTTCTAACCTCCTAAAGTTCAATATCTCCAATGACGTCGTCATTATCTGACTCAATCATGTCATCGTTTGCATATTCATTCATGTATAGATCTTCATCTTCATCTTCATCTTCGTCAATTTCGTCATCTTTGATCCCATTAGAATTATCATAATCACGTCCTTCTTTTTGTCCGTTATTTCGGGTATTTTCTGATTTTATCTTCGAATAATGAATCTTATTTATAGCTTTCAAGTATATGAAAGCAACTCTCTTTTTCTTTTTGTTGTAAATGAACCAGTAATAGGACCACATAGTTTGGAAAGGGTATGATAAGTCCTCAAGTATTGCTTGATCAGAAGGTTGGAACTCGTAGATTTGACAATTTTCATAACTGTAGGAATGAGATTCATTGCCCACTTGCGCTCCACTTTTGGGAACTGACTGGCTCAAACTATTATTTCTCGAACTATCCTTGCCGTTGTGACTGCCTGGAATGGCTACCAGCGTCGTTCGAGGGGAGATGAAATCCATGTATACATTGATCGTGTCCCATATCCAATTTAACAATTCTTCTTTCTTTCCGAGTGAGATCATTAAATTGTTGAACTTGTGAACGAGGTCTTCTGCTGAATTAATTTTGTGGAAGTTCTCTGTGGTCGGTTGTAAGTCTGAGAAGTCATGATCAGGGTAGGTGCTGTTGAGTATGGCAATCAAGTATGCAAAAGTCTTTCTTGTGTGAGCGTTCTTTAGTGGACCAAAAGGTGACTCGTCAAAAATGGCTGAATCCATTGGCTCAAGTCCTGCTGATATACTAGTCGCTTGGTTACCGCTCAAGGTCGTCAAGGACCGAAGGGATTGATTGTCAAAACTAGTCAGACTGGAACTACCTCGATGAGCCATTGCAGAAGTGTCGAATTGTGGCGGTGAACCACTACTTCCGAATATACTGACTATCGAATTATGTCGGTCTCGTTCCATTGACTGAGACAATTGATTGTCCTCCACCAACTGGTCCAAATGTTTATCGATAGTCTTGAAAAGCTTTCTGTCGGAGCCAATTGGCTTTGTCGTGAATAGGTCACACCCTCCATTTATCACCAAGTTGTTATCTTGACTGTGGAAGTTGAGCTCTTGGTTAACTAGTTCAATATCAACCTCATCTATAAACTGTGTTAGCCATGAAGAGCATTAGGTCAGGAGAATACCATTCGATTATTGGTAATCATTTATGGTAGTTTCTTGTATTCGGTTATTGGCCATTAGTACTTACCTTCATGATCAAAGAATTCTTATAAGTTTAGTTCTGGGGTGGTGCTTCGTTGATTGTAGGCTATCTGTGACCGACACGACCGGGTAATATGAGCAGCTTATCTGCGAACTTCGTGGAGTCCTGCCAGATCCAATTCAATCTCTATTTTCTCCCGCTCGTCGATGGCGTTTGCTGTGGAGAAACAATCGTTTGATACTACTTTAGCAAATCTTTTGACCATCCAACTCTTGTTGGATGAACCTAGCAGAGTGTTTGCGCTTTCAAGGAACATAGAATCATCACGTGTTTCCTTCATATCTCCCGCAACGTGTATCTCACCTCTATTATTACTCTCGCTGCTATCCATTTCTCTAGTGGTAACCTTTGCCTCCTTATACGCCTTCATTAATAGTATCCGAACTTGAATGCTCTTAATCCACTGATAACCCAATGCAGGTACTAGCCGCTTGGTCCTGACCTGCGGCTCGGTATGTCTGGTTGTGTTAGGTTTCTGAACATGAGGTGATGAAAATAGTCCACCATCAACTTTCTGCCTCTTATTACTAGAATACCCATGCTTGGTGACGCTATAGTCGGCGGGCTGATCCCTTGGCTCTTCATTAACCTGATAATTAAGAACCACATTGTTGTCCCAGCCCGCAAGGATTCCTACTTGGTAGTCCAAATCTAAACAGCTTTTGTCAGCCGTAAAGTCCATTTGTGGAATAAAGTCTGGTTGATCGCTCACTTGATTTGCAATTACAATCGCAATTGAGTACTTTCGAGCAAGTTGTAACAAATGATGGTGTAACAACGAGATATAGGTAGCACGCAACAAAGAAGTCTTATACCGAGGGCTGAATCTGAAAAATCGACCTAGCTGGTTGTCGTGTTTCCTCTTTAGCTCTGCGCCGTAATCAAATTCAGATAGTTTCGCTTCTTGTTCTCGTATTCGAGTTTCGAGATAAGACGTGATTGATATATGGTCATCTCGGCGTAAATGATGAGATATACTATCGATTACCACTAGGTGAACATTCTTTTCAAGGTCTAAAAGTGCTGGGAGTTGTGTGTAAAGAATATGATCTAGGTGTTCAAGATCGGAACAATAAATACTCATAATGTTTTCCATAATATGCGGTGCTGCATTTCTCCCGGCCATTTCTTTAAGCCTACTTGTTGCAATCACCGACTCGGTGGATATATAGACGCTTTTCGAACTTTCATCAAGTTTCACGCTGTTAATCGACATTTGTAATAGCAATTGGGACTTCCCCGTCCCACTTGCCCCGAATATTTCTGTGATGTCTCCAACCTTGGCGCCCCCATTCAATCGCTGATCCAATGATTCTATACCGGTGCTTACATGCAGTGTTGGGGTTTGAGGCTCAAGAACAGGGGCCTCAATGATACCTCTCGTCGCTTCTGATTTTAAGCGACTCGTGAACTCAGAGACTTCGTTCGGGGATCTTCCAATTTTCCTAGCTAGGCGTGAAATTCCATCGTCTAACAGCGAGGCCGTTAACAAGTCTACAGTCGTGATACCATACCTTTCAAGAGTGGTTACTAGTATGCTGAAGTCGTCTTCCAAACTCGTCTCCAGCAAAATACCCTGCTTCAATATATCCATGAAATCACATCGCACGAGATCAAGTGCGCGTAAAGTTAACACTGCGAATACAAACAAATTTATTAATGACTTAAAAGTATTCTTGAGCTTTGCTAAGCATGAAGTCTTTTGCCTTAAATATCCTTACCAAGAAGTTTGGGACTCCGTAACCAAACAAAATTCCGATTCCTCCCTCGCGAGAAATAGGCACGAATTGAGTTGTTTTGATTGGCTTCATTGCCTTCCTCCGATCCTGCGACTTATCAAATAAATAGTCCAAAGTTTTCTGAAGAGTGCCCCATTGTACATAGTTAAAAGTTACAAGATCACTTGCAGTTCCAGATACGATATCTCCCCCCGCAACAACCTCGGGAAACTCCTTGAGCTGAAGATACTCGTTAGTGAGAACAAAACCAGACTCATCAAGAATATCAGCTGGCAAAAAATCCGAATTGGGCTGCAATCCGTTTGCCTTAATTACAACATCGTACTCTTCTGATGTTCCGTCTTCAAATGTAAGAACTTTACCTTCTTTCACTTGTGGCCTCACGGAATTAGCCACTTTCACTCCCAATTTTTGCAACTTTAGTTCAGCCTGTTTAGATCTGTGATCACCTAAGTAAGAAAGCGGCCCCTTTGAGCCCGTGTACAACGTAACCGTCTTTGTTTTGCCGTATTCATAGCCAATCTCACCTGCTGTTTCCACACCAGTGGGTCCTCCTCCGATGACTGCAATTTTAGTAGCCTTTTTAAGCTCTTTGTTAACCTTCTCGATACTTTCGATTGTCAACGAATAATCACCAAGAAGCTTGAATGTGGGAGTTGCATATCTCGTACCACTGGCTATCACCAAAACATCATACGTCAATAATTGAGTCTGTCCATTGGAGTTAACATCAATAGAACGGTCTTTCAAATTTACGGATTCGACCGATCCGTGAATAAATTTAACATGGCTGTTCTTATTGTTTTTCTTGAGCGTTTCCTCAACCTTACCAACCGCTTTGTCTAATTTAGAGGGTTCCAAAAGCAATCTTGGTGCTGCAACGGTATAGAAAGCATGTGTCGATTTGGACACGACAGTTACACTAATCTCATTGTCTCCCTTCGCTAAAATGTGCTTTGCAGCTTTGAGGCCCGCAAAAGAACCTCCAATAATGACGACTTCTTTGACCATTTTCGATTAATGTCAAGAGCTCAGGAAATGGCCTTTATTTATACGTAAGCCTCCTCACTCAAAACTGTTAAAATTCAACCTTCAAACAGTGAACTTGGACTATTACTAAATTATTAGTATTTTTAAGGCTCACGTGGAATTGTCCAGAAAATAATTCTTCAAACGCCACACTGAAGCAGTCTTATTTTTCTTCGACGGGGTTTCTAAATTGTAGCTCTATATACTGCAATCATACGTCGTCAGTAGGGTTCTTCAAGCAAGTTTCGCTTTAGTCGGCCGTTTTTTTATATTCCTGCACAATGCTCAGAGTGCTTGCTCCACGCGAATTTGCAGCCGTCCTTCGCTTGCAGGATTGTTTGCTTCAAGTCGTATAATGAGGTGACAATAACACTCAAGCTCTGTTGAGACTCAGAACTATGTATCAATCAGCAAGTATTAAGAGCTTGGTACTATCTTTATACGTTTGACTTGGTCTTTCGTGTCAGCCACACTAGCTTTACTTGCCAAGACTTAAACTTCTACACATTTATTGCTTATTCAGCTAACTAGTGTGCACCGGCAATAAAAAACCACTTGTCAATCGACTTATCGATTGGTGCTGGTGGCAATGGAGAGGCGGCAGGAATCTCAGAGGCCACTGCGGGTGAGTAGGAAGCACTGTTCAGGATTGTGGTGTTCTCCAAAGAGATACCCTTGGAATCAGCAGCTTCGCCCTTGATCAATTTGTCCCAAGCCTCAGCGCACTCGGAGATAATCTCCTCGGCATATTTCTTGTTCTTACATTCACCGGAGAAAGCGAATTGGTTTTCTGGCTTACCATCTGGGATCTTGTAGATTCTGAACCACTCGTTGGTAGCACGCAACAAACCGGGCAAGTGGGTCTCCACGTCCTCAATGTCGTTCAACTTGCTGGCCAATGGGTCATTGACGTCAATGACAATGATTTTCCAGTCAGTCTCACCCTCATCCAAGAGAGCCATGACACCCAAAACCTTAACCTGCTTCACTTCACCTACAGTGGCAACAGCTTCACCAATTTCACAAACGTCCAAAGGATCGTTGTCACCCTTGGCCTTGGTCTCTGGGTGGGTCACGTTAGGGTCTTCCCAAGTCTGGGGGAATGCACCGTAGTTGTGAATGTAGCCATGGTGAGGGAAACAGTTACGAACGAATCTCAATTTACCCTTTTTGGTGTCTTGAATGATTGGGTTGAGCTTCTGTTCTTTTGAAATCTCCAACTTGGCATTGGTCCATCTTGGTACCTCAACGATCATGTTCAAGATGGTTTTCTCTTCGTTGGCGTACAATGGAATGTCATGGAAAGGAGAAACAGGTTGACCATTCTTCTCGATGTAAACCTTGTAATCGAAGGTGTTAGCGGCACCAATTTGGCGTGGAGCGTAAGACATAGCAACTAATTGACTAGTGACGTGGAGAAAAAATCACTCTCGAGGTATTGGTTCGTCGGCCAGGTTGGTGCGCGCACGAGGGGTTGCGTAATTTTTAAGTCCGGGCTGATTGATCCACACATGGGCCTTGGCTGGGATATAGTCGATGGCACTTTTACTATCGCCTGGGTCCACCAAGTTCATCTCTGATTTCTTGTACAACGTCATACTTCGACTGAGCTCACGCTGCCACTTTGCAAGTTCTTCGAAGGACTGTTTATCACTCTGATTTTTTGTATGTACAACAAAAAGTTCTGTGCCAAATGGATCTCGTAAGGGGTTATATCAAGATGCCCCTGGCTATATTCGTGAAGAAATACGCCAGCAAGCGTTAAATTTCGTAGGCTCTTAGTGTGATATTGGCTACCGAATTTGTATGCGCGGAATATACTGAGTCCGAAGACGTCAGAGTCCACAAAGCCTAGGAATGGAGTAGTAGGCCACGAGTTTGAGAGTAACTCGACAAATTTCTTAGTAAGGATATCAGGGTTGCCTTTTCCTGTTATGACTAGCAAGTCTTTAGGGTTGCTGATTGTACGTAAATGATCACACAAGGTAGAAAACACTGCGTCTTTTTCTACTAAAATGACCACTTTGGGGGCTGCACTCATGACGGTAGACCTCTCGCTGTCGAAGTTTGGTATTAGACATGGGACCTTGGTGCCGTCACACTCAAACACTTGGTCTCCTGTATGCATCTTCATAGAGCCGTAAATGAGCCCTTTTCTGGATGGAAAGATACGCAAATCTACTTCCAAGCACATACCAAGTGAAGTTGCGATTGAATCTATGATGGTGTCACAGTACCTTTGCGATTTTTTGTAGGTGGAGACGTCCTTATAGTATATGTCTCTCTTTGATGTGAAACGAGCCAGTTGCAAATTATCTATCATAGCCTTGATTACCTTCAAGTAAGCCACAAACTTCCTAGCATCATACATGCTAGTTGCATACAGTGTGATGTACTGACTCGGAAGCCCATGAGTCTTTCGGGGTCTCTTCTTTGAGCCCGTTTCTGTCTCCAATATGATCTCACTTACAAACTCATTGTTGACGGCCTCTCTAAGCTCCTCCCATATCTGAAGTAGTATATTCAAGGGATCATTACTGTGTTAGAGATATTAAGAAATTTCTTCTTGATACGCACTTTCGACGTTTCACATTGATGGAATGAAGCTTGATGCTTTTGACCTTGAATTCATTTGCCACTTTAGTACACATTGCAATTTTGCATAATTTTGCAACCGCGCGTAATTTATTCAATACACTCACAATACAACAAAATTACCAGTTAATAAGCCAGAGTACTAAAGCAATAGAACAAATAAGATTCTGACTACATTCTAGTCAATTGCATACATAGCTAAATCTTACTACAGCAAATTCTATGATTGAGTGAAAGGTGATGCAGAATCGTACTGAAGTTGGTGTTTACTTGATTTTTGAGTCGTAAAGAGATACGTGACTTGTAAGCCATACTTCGACAGATAAGCCCATCTCCTGGACTCCTCAGCCCATAGATAAGCGACGTAAAGTCATGAATTCGTCTCGTCGTTTATCATCTCAGCCTCAAATTGGTAAGCACACGAAACCTTATATAGTGATCATCATCTGGGGAATTAGAGGCAAGTATTGAGAACATTTATCACGCTCTACTTGTTGAGATTATTTCAAAATGCCTTCGTTGAGAGCCTATGATTTGAACAAAAGATACGTATACGGCTCCAGTAGTTGGGGCGGGGGAGCCTGATGGGCTTTCTTTGCTATTTTTATTGCAGTGGTAATCATTGTTATATTAGGAACTTTTCGTGCCAATAAGAAAAGGACTGCTCGAGGAATAGAACCGATCTATGGTACTCGGTGGATGACACCTCCATCATATCTCCAATCGCAACATCAGTATAATCAACCCCAAGGTAGAGACGCTGATATGCCTAGTGCCTATGTCCCAGCATATTCTGCTAGAGCTAATGAGTATGATATGGGATATTATGACCAAGACGGAGTATTCCACGCAAATCCTAACGCAAAGGCGTCGATGCCACAAGGAAGTGGGGATGCAAACATCGCACCTCCGGAGCAAACCCATCAACGTACTACTAGTACGGCCACTGATGGAGTTCCTTTGAGCAGTACAGTTCCCGCAAGCGGTGGTGTGACGTTTACAGATGAAGCCCATCAAGCGCAAAGAACCTCGGAGGACTCGTTCGACATGTACAGACGGCCAGCAGGTGTTCCCGGCACTTTTCCATCTCAAAGCATGAATAATGGTACTCGTGAATCCTCGCCTGAGTATGGGCCACCTGCTAGTCCTCCACCAGATTTGGGATCGTCTTCGAGAGATTCAGCCTTACCAAGTTTCAGCGAGAGCCCTCATGCCTCTTCCAAATTTGGAACCAAAGAGAAATGATGTACGACTATTACTGTATTACCTACGAGCATGATTCTTTTCGAGCAAGCATCTACATACAATATTGAAAGACCAGCCATACCCAATATGCATAAACCAGAAACACTGCAAGACATCAATTAATCTTTGAGTTGCCTTTTGGCATACTGCTTATACACCTTCGACGCTTATTCAAGCTTCATCTACACCATGCGTCCTACTTTCTACAAACCCTCAAACCATCAAGAACAATTTTTCCTGCACTTGCATACGCATGAAACAACCGAGATGTCAATTTATGACTGGGCTCACAACTTGACATCCATCCTCGTGAAAAGCTTATAGTTCGATGTTATGCACCTGAATGCGTGCTACTAATAAAATTCTTGTTGATTCATGATAAAGTTTTTTTTATTCTAGCAATAGAAATGGGAACCTACTAAAATGTTTTTAATTAATTGATATCTATGCAACAGTTGTCGTAGTGAAGTAGGCTGATATAACCACCAAAACGATTAGTCGCTCGAGGAAGGCTCAAGTACAGAAACATCCTTTGTTTCAGTAGCTACCTACAAGAAGAATACTCGAAAGATGAATTGAGTAGATTGAGTCAATTTTTCAGTTAGTTCTCTAGTTGATAAGAATTTGATTCTCTGCTTAAGCAAATAAGAAGCATTCTTCGGTCCATGAATTCAACATTGATTCTTCTGTTACTCTGCCCTATTCTCATACTTTGTTTTCTTCGCGCACAGCATCTGAACCATAGAATTATGCGAATACAATCTAGTCGGAACTCCAGAACTACATAGTGAAATCTACTTGAATTAGCTTGTCAGATACATATTGACAAAACCCAATTATGCTACACTCGAATAGCTTCTTCCACGTGGGAACGGGCAATATCTTTAGCTACGGCTGTGTTTACAAGTAACTTTACGCACCCATTTTTGCAACTTACAGATATCGTTTCTTAACAAAGCAATTCAATTTTGACTTTCCACCCTCGGTTTCGATTATCCGGCAATAGTTGGCTGTAGGGTCTGTGCATTGTTTTCTCGCAGCTTCCTAATTCAGACGATCTGAGGCTCATAATACTGCTACAGAATCCACCCAATACTTACCTGTTATCAAATAATATCAAAAATTGCGTGACGTTAGACTTAGCCTTCTGCACTACACTATGTAGACTAATGCAGAACGGCGTATCTTTACTCACATCCTCCTACGTCATTGCAAGCCACCCCGCTCTCCCTTGCTACGAATTCCAGTTGCGCCTAGATGATTGTTCTCTGCCGCACGCTCAGAACCGACCTGGCTTATTCCGGCCGTGGCTTGTGCATCGATATCACGTGCGACAATAGTTTTCCACCCCCGGTAATGCCCCCGGTTTCTTCGGGTGAAATCCCATGTGCCAGCCGCGCAGCCTTGCTCACTCGTGACGGTTAAGATCAAAACAGTGTATAAAATTATTCAAAGACCCAGCATTTTTTGAGATCTATTGACGTATCCAAAGATGGCGCTGAGTAGTAATAACAAAGCGGACACATCCGTGTCACAGCTTTTAGCTGCGTTCATCCCTACCTTTATCATCTTTGTGATTTTTATTGCATTGTTTTTAATTTTGAGGAAAAAGCAGAGAAGAGTTTATGAACCACGTTACATCGTTGAGACCCAGCCTAAGGATATTAGACCAGACGAAAGTCCCAACGGTGCTTTTGGTTGGATTACCCATTTGCTCAAGAAACCAGAAGCTTTCATCATCCAGGTCTGCGGTCCCGATGGCTACTTTTCTTGCGGTATACTTTAATTTCGCTGTCGTTGCGTTATTAGGATGTATCATCACCTGGCCAATTCTTTTCCCCATTAACATTGCCAATGGTAAGTCTGACCCTGGAGTTCAAGGACTCAATATGTTGTCATTCGCTCATGTCAAGGATAAGTGGAGATATTTTGCTCATGTATTCCTTTCATGGGTCTTCTTTGGATTGGTTATCTTCTTGATTTACCGTGAATTGGTTTATTACACCACCTTCAGACATGTGGTGCAAACTACTCCATTGTACGACTCCTTACTTTCTTCGAGAACGTTGTTGTTGACTGAAGTACCAGAAGCTTTGTTAAAAGAAGGAGAATTAAGGGATCACTTTCCTACTTCCACTAACATTTGGTATGCACGGGATTACACTGAATTGGAAAAGAAGGTCATTGAAAGAAGGAAATTAACTGGAAAGTACGAAGGCGCTTTGAATAAGGTTTTGGCCAAAGCCACAAAGTTGAGAGCCAAGGCTATTAAGAAAAACAAGCCAGTACCCGAGCCCGCCGATGATTTGAACAAGTACCTCAAGGATGGAAAGAAGAGACCAACTCACAAGTTGAAATTCTTGATTGGAAAGAAAGTTGACACTTTGGATTATGGTGTTGAAAGATTGGGTGAATTGAACAAGGAAATCAAAAAGGATCAATTGCAACACACTACGAATGACCAGCTTCCTGCAGTTTTCATGGAGTTCCCTACTCAACTTGAATTGCAAAAAGCCTATCAAGCCATTCCTTACCACGCTGATTTCAAAAAATCTAGAAGATACACTGGACTTACTCCGGATGACATTATTTGGGAGAATTTGAGTTTGACGAAGACCAAAAGACGTACCAAGAAGCTTATTGCCACCACCGTTTTGACGTTGATGATCATTTTCTGGTGTATTCCAGTGGCTGTGGTTGGTGCTATTTCTAACATTAACAATCTTACAGAGAAGGTTCACTTTTTGAGATTCATTAACAACATGCCAGATAAAATCATGGGTATTATCACCGGTCTTCTTCCAGTTGTTGCATTGGCGATTTTGATGTCATTAGTACCACCATTCATCAAGAAGATGGGTAAGGTGAGTGGCTGTATTACAATTCAAGAGGTTGAATCATACTGTCAAAGTTGGTTTTTTGCTTTCCAGGTTGTGAATGCGTTCTTGGTCGTTACGTTGGCTTCGGCTGCCGCAAGCTCGGTCATCACTGTCATCAACAACCCATCATCAGCATTGACCCTTTTGGGTACTAAATTGCCTGCTGCTTCCAACTTCTACTTATCCTACTTCTGTTTACAAGGTCTTACTGTCCCATCTGGATTATTATTGCAGATTGTGGCTTTGATTCTTGCACAATTCTTAGGTAAACTTTTGGATGGTACTCCAAGAGCTAAATGGAACAGATGGAATACACTTGGACAGCCTTTCTGGTCGACCATGTATCCTGCTCAACAGTATATGGTTGTGATTTTGCTTGCTTATGCCATGATCGCCCCACTCATTCTTGGATTTGCTGCTATCGCTCTTTTCCTCATTTACCTTGCTTACAACTACATGTTGACTTATGTGATGCAACCAAACAAGACTGACGCTCGTGGTAGAAACTATCCAAGTGGATTGTTACAGACTTTTGTTGCCGTGTACTTGGCCGAAGTGGTCTTGACCGCTATGTTCGTTTTCACCAAGAACTGGGCTTGTGTTGCTTTGGAAGGTGTCTTCATCTTATTCACTGCACTTTGCCATATCTATTTCAAGAGAAAGTTCATCCCATTGTGGTCAACTGTTCCAATTTCGGCCCTCAAGTATGCAAGCGGTGACCACACTTATCAATATCCTATGCACGATCAAGGTTTGAAGGAAATCAAGAGCGAAGGAGAGAACTACTGGCAAGGAGGAAATCAATTGGGTATTTCTGGCTCCCACAAAGATCAAGTGAGACAAAACTTGAAACCTCCAGGAACTGTTGGCGAAGGTGCTGACTCTACTGTTTTGGGTTCAGGCGAGTCCAAGTACACCTCTGACTCCAAGCAGCCAATCAATGACAAGAGCCAAAGTGACATCGATGAGAAGGTTCCAGCTGATGCTCACGACAGTGTGGCGGCTGAACACCCAGGTAACACTGGCGTGGCTACCAAGCCTACGTCGTGGTTGACCAGATTCTTCAAGCCAAAGACCCAGACATTTGACTCCATTAGAAAGAACATGCCAGCGAGCTACTTCAACTACATTGAGTACAACCCAGATTTCATTAGAACAGCATACGAAGACCCTTGTGTCAAAGACGAAGAACCACATATCTGGATTGTTCGTGACGAGATGGGATTGTCTGAAATCGAAAAGAACAAGGCTTTAGAGAATGGTGTGGATGTTACTGATGAAGCTGCCAAGTTTGACGAGAAGAACAATATTGTATACACTGGTCCACCTCCTTCATACGAAGAAGCGTTGAAGCTTTAAGGCTTTGAACATTCTCTTTTATAATTTAATTGTATTTTAGTGTTTTGTAATCGCTTATCAAAATTGGTTGCGAAAAGTTGCTGTCAATCACTCATACAGGAGAGCAACTAACTGTAACCTATACATATATAAGGATCTCGCACCAAGCAAGGCTCTAGCATAAAATGTATAGAATCGCCAGAAACACAACAAAAATAACCTCAATTGCTCGCCCATATGCTACTGGACATCGTCAGTTGATGGATGAGACTGTCCGCAAGCCAAAAGTGGAACAAGTTGTTCACACTTCACATGACAGACCAGCTCCTGGAGCAGCGGCTAGTGTTAAAGATGGCACAATGGGTACGCATCCCCTCGACCCAGCAAAAACAGCCCGTACTTTCAGAAAGCAGCTTCCAAAGGCTCTTGGAGCTCTTGCCGCAGCCTTAGGGTTATTCGTTGTTTTACCATTTGGAACAATTGAAGGTAGCGATCTAGTAGAATCTGTGCCTAGACAGGACACAGCCGCTGCCAAAATAACGAAGGACGGAAAAGTGGAGGTGGACATTCCACAGACGTACGCTCATTTGGATAAACCAAGTGATGATGATGAATAAACCACAATAGCATAGGAAATACATGTCTTTAACATAAGTGCCTTTTACTGTCTTGTTTTACTTACACGTATTTAATTTGATTGAGATTTTCTCAAACCGTTCAACATCGAAGAGAGAGATAAGAGTGAGGCTTGGGCGACATCCTGGTGAATACCAACTCCCATCTTGTCGAGCCATCGGCAAGAGTGACTTCAATATAAGTAGCGGCTTGAGAATTGGATTTGTCACCAAGCGAATGCTCGTGATAATGCAAGACCTCGGCTTGAATACCTAAATCCTTACCGATAGCGTCCGTAAACGCGGAGATAGGACCATTGCCAGTGCCTTTAATTGTCTTCTTTTCGTTCCCGATTTCAAGGTCTGCGGTGATAGTTCTCTCTCCTCCTTTGTTTCCAGAGAGCGCATAATCGATGATCTTGTAGTAAGGATCGATCTTGATACCAGCATCGTATTCGATAAAGTATTCTCTTTGGAACAATTCACACAACTCTTGGTTCGACAATTCACGTCCCTTTAGTTCGGCTTGCTCTTGAACAACCTTGGAGAAGGCGACTTGTAAACCTCTAGGTAAATCAAGCTCCATGTTCCGCAAAATAACCCAAGCGGAACCACCCTTTCCGGATTGAGAATTGACCCGAATGATAGCTTCATACGTTCTTCCAATATCTGCTGGGTCCAAAGGCAAATAAGGCACTTGCCAATGGATATCTTTTCCACCCTCTTTTTGCCTTTTGTCGTTGTGAACTTTGAATCCCTTCTTAATAGCATCTTGATGCGAACCAGAAAATGCACAAACAACTAAAGAACCACCATAAGGAGCTCTGGCATGTACAGGTATCTTATTGCTTCTTTCCACAATGTCCACAACCGAATTTATGTCAGAAAAGTCTAACAATGGTGAAATACCCTGAGTATACAAGTTGAGAGCCAAAGTCACCAAGTCGACATTTCCGGTTCTTTCACCGTTTCCGAAAAGACATCCTTCAACCCTATCAGCACCAGCCATTTGTCCTAATTCAGCTGCTGCAACTGCGCAACCACGATCATTGTGAGGATGTAATGAAATGCATACGGTCTCACGCTCGGAGATATGAGTTGAAAAGTATTCAATTTGATCAGCGTAGACGTTTGGGGTTGCCATTTCGACTGTTGCTGGAAGATTGAAAATAATAGGTCTCTCTGAAGTGGGTCCCCATGCTTTCTTGACGGCTTCACATACTTCGATAACGTACTCTGGATCCGAGTCCGAGAATGTTTCTGGGGAAAATTCATAATCCCATATGGTCCCCTTTTGTTTAGGGTCATCTTTGGTTAAAGATCTCACCAATTTGGTACATTCAACAGCAAGATCCAACGATTGTTGCTTGGTCAAGCCAAAGACAACATTACGGAAACAATCTGAGGTAGCCAAGTAGAGATGCACTGTAGCACGCTTAGCTCCATGAAGCGACTCCACAGTACGCTTAATCAAATCAGGTCTGCAAGGAGATAAAACTTGAATTGAGACATCATCAGGAGCTGTTTCAATAGCAAAACGTGTGAAGTCAAAATCAATCTGAGAGGCAGAGGGAAAAGCAACCTCTATTTCTTTGAAACCAAGAGCCACCAATTTATTGAAGTATGCCTTTTTCTCGGCAATCGACATGGGGTCAGGAAGCGATTGATTTCCATCTCTTAAATCAGTCGATAACCATCTTGGTGGCTTTTCAATGACCTTAGATGGCCACTGACGGTTGTCCAATTTGATTGGTGGAAATGGTTTGTACTTGACCGACGGGTCTTTTAACATAGGCATAGTGAAAAGTTGCTATAAAATTTCGAGACGAGACCTTTCAAGTTAAATAGTGATTCGATTTCTATGAGTAATACCTGCAATGCGATTTTCCAGAAGGATAAACTTATATAATCTCTTACAAAAAGTACATTTTGTGCCGAACTGTACTGTGGAGTACCCCAGATTTCGAATCGTCGCAGCAGTGCTCGGCTATTGGCGGAGCGGTAACGGCCCGCTAATTCAACTTCGGAAATCGGACGAACGGGACGAAATCCATACACCAATAAATCACACGAATGTCACGCGCCGACTTTATGCTATTGTTGCGACCAATTCGTACCTGTGCCCTATTTTGGTGCCGTTTTTAAAAATCCTTTTATACTTCCAATATTAAAGAACAAAGATCGACTTTTGGTTGGCGCTCCAAAGAAAATCACCTTTGATGCCTTAATCCGTTAATATTCAAGTCAGAAAGTAGGCAAGCTTTCATTTTTAACTGAAATGCTAAAATGAGACTTCTTCAATTCATTCTGTGATTGTGGAAAGCTTGAAGCAACGGCTTGATAACATAGAACACGCTAAGCTTTATACATTTCAAGGTGCTCTCCATGTTCAATATTCCTATTCCATTGCGGCCAATTGCATATTGTGACACTAGCCACATCTGAATTTGCAGCCAATATTACGAAGCCTCTGCTCGAAATTGATGGCATTTGTGCCTTGTTTTGTAACTCTTGAGCCGGGTCTGTACTAACTTAGTGCTCTTGGACTCTGGGAATCCGCTTTTTAACAAAAAACGCCACCAGAATGTGACGGGGATATGAAGTTTTTCTCAATAATGAAAGTGGGTTACAGTATGTTACACATTAAAATTATTCATCACAAAGTAAAGAAGATTCAATTTGCTTTGGTGATGATAAATTACAGACTTGAACACAGTATCCCATGCTTTTTAGTCCGCAACTGAAAATATTATACTCAACTTGTCATTATGGTGAGGAGCACTTTAACCACAACCGCCACAATTCCTGCAAAACTGAGAACCTGAACAGCCAGATTACTTGTGGTGAGATGGTAACATCCTAAAGTACTAATATCTTGGCACATTATGGGAAACAATATGTTAGTAATTGTCTGAGATGCAGCCATTGTGGTGCTAGCAAACATTCCCACGATGGTGTATCTGGGATATACGTCCACAAAGTAAAGATAAAGGAAAAGAAGTATCCCCAAAGATCCTACAACCACTGGCACTGCAGACGTCATTTACTTTTCGAACATTAAGGTGATCAGTTATATGTTGCGGTCTGAAATTTCAGCCTGACCTCTTCAAAAAATAATGAATTGGACTCCGAGCTTTATCGCTCCGACTCTGAAGACTCTACTGCTAGATTTGCACAAGTAATGGTGTTTTGAAGATTTATAGAGGTGGTTCAAAGTGGTGAAGATTACATCACCTGGAATGTTTTGAAAAGTGACCTCGTTATCCTTTGGGTGACTTTTTAAAGGAAGGATCACGAATTTATACACGAATTGACGATATTGTCAGTTCGATAAAGAAGTCATAATCTGAAGTAACTCACTTGACCCTAAGAGAACTGAGAGTGTCGCAGCATAATCTTGTTAATGGAGGTGCGAACTCTTTTTCGTTTTAACTGTACCACGTTTGCTGTAAGAAAAAGCCATCATGTAATTAACAATCATGCAGAGCGTATCCACCTTCCACGACAAAACTTGAATGAGGTGCCGAAAAGTAGCCGATGCAGATTGCAAATCTAGGCATAACTTGCAAGCTACTACAGTCAGGTAAGGAGCGTGTTAGACTGGTTAACCCTAGCTTGACGGAATCAAAGTCATACGATCCACGTTTATTGTCTTATCAAAAACCTATCAGACGTAAGCCCTCGTGCGCATAAGGCTTTATGCATGTACAACTGGTTCGTAAATTTTAGTGGCTACATTACCGGACATTAGCTCCCGTTGACCGTTGGCTAAAATTGTAATTTTCCATTGTTTTAGCGCGGATCAACCTACGTAGTCCGTGTAGGTATATTGGTATGCATGTACCGACTCCGAATTAAATTTCATGCGCCGATATTATTCGCTTCCCTTTTTGGTAATCGCGGGGCTGAGAACTAAGCAGGAAATCCTAAATGCAGCGATGGGGGTCTCCAATGTCAATGTGCGGGGTCGCGGGATCCCGGGAAATTGTTCGCATCTTGAGACATCGATTTGCAATTCGAGCATAGAAACACCTCTATCTTGTTGAATCAATGTAGACCACCTGTAGCAAAAAAAAATAAAGGCATGCACAAAATATGTCACTATGCAAGGTTTCACGTGGTGCTGCAGCCGACACCCAGATCGCCGCTTCTAGAGAAATTCCAGCCGGTTGATATAGATAATTATAGCGGCGCTAGTAGAAGATTATAGTAGCCCTGAGAGGCTTATCACCCCATTGGGCCAATTATAAGGATATAGGCCTTAGACCACGTTTTTCAACTAGCATACACCCGCCAAGAAGCTAATTAGATTCATGCACGGCGTGCTGCGCGGCCTGTCAAGGTAAGGCAGTTGCAGGTTTGCAGGGCGTGGGTAATTTTGAAATAGAGCGGGGTGCCTTCGCATATATAAGAAGGGTATCTCAGCTTCAAATATCTGCACTCAAGGGCTACAAGTTCAGTAATACATTGTCTTCTCTAAAAGACATACTTAATAAGACCTCGTATATACGCCAAGATTTCCAAAAAGGGTGACGTGAATCTTGACAGCCCAGTGCATAACTTTGATAATGTCACACGAACTCGAAGACAAAAACAATAATATCACCCAAGAGGTGTCCCTCCGCTCTTCTGACGATGAAGTGAACAACGGACCCTTCAAATATGATGAAACAGAAAGAAAGAACAGACTCGCTGGTGGTGCCAGAACCAAGGATATCTTGATGGTTCTTTGTGCTGGTTTCGCTTTGATTTCTGATGGTTACCAAAATAATGTTATGAGTATGTTGAATGCCGTGTTCCCCTTGGCATTGAACACTCCTAGTAAGGTTTACTATACTGCTGACATGAAGACTGCTGTTTCCAATGCCTCTTTAGTTGGAACTATTTTTGGTCAGGTTGCTATCGGTATGACTTGTGACTACTTGGGAAGAAAATGGTCTATTGTTACTGCAACTGTATTCTTGATCGTGGGATCAATCATGTGCAGCTTCTCACGGTGTTACTCCCGAAGGTTTACTTTGGATGTTGATCATTTCGAGAGGTGTTACCGGTTTTGGTATCGGAGCAGAATATCCTTCTTCTTCCATCTCTGCCTCCGAAGCAGCCAATGAATCCATCAAGAGACGTGGACGTGCGTTCGTTTTGTGTACCAACTTGCCCTTGTCATTTGGTGGACCATTCGCTCTTATCGTCTTCCTCATTGTTCACCAGATCACAAAAAACCACTACGAAGCATTATGGAGAACAATGTTCGCCATTGGTTGTTTCTGGCCATTATCTGTGTTCTACTTCCGTCTTAAGATTGCCACTTCTACCTTGTACAAGAAAAATGCTATCAAGAGACAAGTTCCATACTGGTTGGCTCTCAAGTACCACTGGAGAAGATTGTTCGGTACTTGTGTCTGTTGGTTCTTGTACGATTTCGTTACCTTCCCCAACGGTATTTTCGCAGCCACCGTCATCTCTGGTGTAATGTCTCCATCTGAAGCTAAGAACTTGGACAGAGTTGCCGAATGGAACCTTCTTCTTGGTGTGATTGCTATTCCCGGTGTGATCGTTGGTGCATTCCTCTGTGACAGACTCGGACGTAAGTACACTTTGATCCTTGGATTTATCGGTTACATCATCTTTGGTTTGATTGTTGGTTGCGCTTACGATAAGATCAAAAACATTACTGCCTTATTTATTGTCTTTTACGGATTGATGATGAGTTCCGGAAACTTGGGACCTGGTGACATGATGGGATTGACCTCGTCTGAGTCTTTCGCTACTCCAATCCGTGGTACCGCTTACGGTCTTTCTGCTGCCATTGGTAAGGTGGGTGCAGTTGTGGGTACCAAGACTTTCACTCCTCTCAGAGCTAGGGGTGACAGGTGGACTTTTATTGTTTGTGCTATCTGTGGACTTGCTGGTGTGCTTGTAGCATACTTCTTCATTCCTCATTTGAAGGATGACGACTTGTTGAAGGAGGACATCAAATTCAAGAACTACTTAAGAGCCCATGGCTGGACTGGTCAATTCGGTGAAGAGGAGGAGGAACAGGAGGACTTGGAATACCTGAAATCCCTGATTTCCACCACCGAAGAACTGACTAAGCGTCCTCTTTAGTTCTAAGACTTAATTTTGTCTCTAATTAATGTATAGGTATCTGCGTGTGTATGCAGTATATACCGTGAATTTTTAAGTAATTGTTTTACAGTAGCGATTCGCATCCTCCAACAACAATGACACAGGACGAGCTGGGCTCTGTTGCTGAAGCATATAAGCAAATCCAGGAAGCAGAGAAACAGGCAGATCAGCTAGAAAAGATGCTTGATAACCTCGACGCCAAAATGGACTCCATTTTGAACGATGCTGAACGCCTACAAAAGGATGCCAGTGTGGACACGGAGAAGATACCAGAGAACGAAGAATAGGTCTATTCATAATTCTATTGTGCAAGTTGTGATCGTAATATGAACTCGGGCTCCTCAGTTTCCAGAAAGGGATTGTGAGGGTACATTGGGTTGAATACAAATTGGTCGGCATTTGGACCACTGAGCTCAGGAATGGTGATCTTTGCCAGCATCCCATTAGACAACCACCATTTAGTGGTATCACTGCTAGGAGGTGGAAGCACTTTGTCGTCCGCTTCCGAGATCAAGAATGATAAATTTGTGTTTGTAACAATCATATCATTAATATCACCGTAGTTTTTGCGGTAATTCTCGTAGAGTTCATGAGTCAAGTTCTTCTTCACTGTCTCGTTGACCACACTTATTGATACAGTGAGAGTAGCGTACACTGGCCTATGGTCGGAAAACTTTATCTCATCACTGCAATCGTACAAGTGCTGCTTGATAATCTTCTTTCTCGAGAGACTCAAGATACGGTCAGTCCAAGCAGGAATACGCTGCTTTTCAGAAGTGTCATAGGTGCTGGTTCCGTTGTCAAACTTGTAGGTCGGTTTGAACCGCAACTCCATCTCGTCAAAGTAGGGAAAACTCTCACCGCTCGCCATTTGTTGGTTCAACTGATCATACTCAAAGAGCCTTGGGAAGTCTTTCTTTTCGACCAAAGCATGAACCTGCTCTAGTGGTAAGTTAATCCGGTAGTTGAAGTCGCCTAGCCAGATGACAGCATCGTGATCTTTGATTCTTCTATTCTTGGAAAACTTGATTCCCTTTCCAATCGTCTTGAAGTTCTGATGCCGTTCGATTGTATTGCCGTGTCCAGCTGCAAAGTGAGATGCAACCAAACAAAGACCAGTATTGGAATAGTTGAATCTCACTGCCACAGCACCTTTGTTGGCACTAACACCACCAAAGCCGGTTTTTTTTGAACGATCCTTCGACATCGTGTATCTCTTTAAGTTCCAGTTGCTTGACAAAGAGAAACAATGCAATACCTCCCAACTGGCCACTCCATAGTAGAATATATCTTGATTGAGTCGTATTGTTGGCTTCGAGGCAAACCCTCAAATGCATTTCCCACATTTGTCTTCTGAGTGAATCTGTATCAACCATCTGTGACGCTGTCAACTCAACGATTTCTTGCAACCCAATGAACACAAGATCATAGTCACCAGAACTTCCAGGAGGAAACAACCAGCTTTTGAACTTATCTTGATCTTCACATGAGGCATTGACATTGAAAGTACTTGCAAACACCAGTATATCTCGTTGAGATGTGAACTCTTTTTCTCGACGATCAAGTTCCTTAGTAACATAATCGTGCAAAGGATTATGAAGGGATACACTGACCTGATCCTGTAACGCTCCCAAGAGCTTCAAGATAGCCATTTCTCCTGGTTTGTGGTCCAGTACAGTGTGCAAATATCTCTTCTTCAATTGGGATGGTACGATTCCTTTCGAGGCTGCACTGGAAGAGTGAAGCTTATCGGTATAAGAAACAAAGTTGATTGTGATATTCCGAAGATACTCATCAGTCTCAGCCCACAACCTGGCGTGCTTAGAAAGCAAATCATGGCCAGCATCAATTCCCAAATCTCGCATTGCAAGTTCAATGACTTCTTGACTTATGATTTTGCATAAAAAGCTTGCTTTGCTCAAACTATCAAAAGAATTGACCCTAAAGACCCCGAGCTGCTTTCCCACGTAGGTTCGTGAGTCTATGTCGTAAAAAAGTGCACCGAAATTCAACACCAACTTGGCTATGGGCTGCGAATATTCATGAGGATTGACTGCGGTATAGTCTGCTTTCTTCATTGATGAGGTAGCAACAGGCATATCGGTATAGCCTAGCTTATAGTTCGTTGCAGTTTGTGGGTCATTACCTCTATGTTCCAAAAAGTAGTTGATATGTTCTTTGAAGGTGATGTTGAGTTTTCCTTTGTAGGTCTTTGTATCTTGGGAGAGGGAGTTTAAAATATGGATGTCACCATACTGGTTAGACAACAAGTCGAGGTGTTTGGTAAAGGCAACCTGAGACGCTTCGAAAGATCGTGGAAAGACCACTTTCTTGTTCTTTTTCGCTGCTAAAGTTCTCTTTGAAATGTGAGTCTCGAGCGACCAAAGGATTGGAACATTTCCACGGACCATTATATATGTAAGACAGAATTTGGATCCGAAAAGAACCAATTCTGACTCAACGAAATTCGATACATGTCCGTTATCATCGCTACCCCAATCACCAAATAGAGGTCCATTCTTCGCGCAAGCTTGTTTCGATATCAACGTGAGCAAAACCTCTTCACCGTTGCCCAAAGTGGAGTTAACAGTCTTAGCATAACCTCTGGTGATAGTGACGAGAAAGCCACTGGAATCAAAGCATATCTGTTCATATGGTGTCAACCGTCCCCTGAATTCTATAAGCTCTGATACAAGGAATGAGTTCCACATGAACTGCCTTTGGTATGGCAGGTCTCCCATGAGAGAGAATTTTGGCATCTGCATATCTCGAAACCCTCTCTCTTGTATAGTAGACGTTACATCGAATTGATGCGAGAAAAAGAATGATCCCAGGGATAATAGTTTACGGACAGAAGGCACCGGACCCTCTGTCAGCAGCAGTTTCTCGTCGGTAGATTGCAGCTCAAAATAGTCGTCCTCCAAGCCTGAAGACACTGGAGTATGAAACAGTTTCAGGAATTGCCAGTCAAATTCGTCACTATTGAGACAGAATATCTCTACACCTGTGATCTTTTGCACATCTTCATCGACTCGAGGAGTGGCTACTGTCACGGCACTGCTGACGAACACAAGATACAACTTGTCCTTTACGTTCAAGAGGCCCAAAAACCCAATTAAGTTCTGTGCTCTGCCCTTGGCGATAGTCAAGTCCACATATTTTGACAAATTGAGTGAATCTTTTCTCACAAACTCAACAATAACTTTGCTAGATTTGCTTTTGGCCGAGTCCGAGGTGGGTTCTTGGTGATGGTGGTGATGCAAATGATGATGATGATATTTGTAACGAGGATATGGGTGCCTGACTATTAGTGCATACTGGTCACTGACGAGTATGAAAGCTCGCGGGTACTCGTTGAGGTATAGTTTCATGCAAGAAGCTGGATTTGTATTGCTGGAGGTTGCAGCGAGCTGCGCCAGATATGGTGAGAGTTCGCAACTGATTGCAGTATACAGGAACAGGCATAGGGCACAAGGTAAGAAGTACTTAACTATGTATTTTGGACTAATTAGCTTTCTTGGTCTTTTTTTGTCTCAAGTGTCCCTCAGGAAGCCAATCAGAGTCGACAGACTTGGCTGAAGCAACTGGGGGAGAAGCGCCTCTTTTGGGCTTGTTAACTAAGGTGGTGCCTTCGAAGTAACGTTTACCCCAGATGTTATAGGCAACGTACCCAAGACCTGCAAAGGTAGCCAACAAGATGGCTTCCAAGAGAAGAAGTTGAGGGTCAAAGATGGAAATTGGCACATCTTTCACCTCGGTTCTTTGCCCTCTGGCTTGCACCAATTTCAAGTCATTGTCGAAAGCAATGAAGAGTTGAGGCACCAAAATGTACTCCTCAGGAACGAGGTTCAAGCTGACCTTGTGGCTGAAAGATCCAGACTCACCTGGCGTCACTGTCACGGCTTCAATTGGCGACGCAGTCAAGTTCGATTTGATAGCGCCAGTCTTGACATCATGGAATGCTCCACCCACTCCGACAATGCTAATGTCCTTGTCTTCGTTGTTGGTGAAGCTGTACGCGATGGTAAACTCTTCTCCGTTGTAAACCTCCGCTAAGTCACGAGGACCTACGTTGGGAAGGTGTGGAATCGAATAATCTACAGCAAATTGAAGAGTCACTGTTTGACCAGTGGTATCTTTGGATGCTTCAGGGTCTGCAGCAAACGCTCCAGCAGCAAAAGCGCCGAGAAATGTGGCCACAAATGGCAAGGAAAACTTCATGGCTGGGTACTAGTTGAGTGAAGGATACGTCCACGTCGGTGAGAATCGAAACACATCACGCACTCCGAGGCACGTGACCCAGCACGCGATCCATCGCGCCAGTTCTGTGCTGCATCGAACCACACCGTTCATGATACGACGATTGGGCAATGGGTTCAAACCACATCTGCGTGCCTATGCGACATACAGACGGAGCAACACGTATGTAAAGAATGGTCTGGTTGAAAAGCAAGACCACACTGACGATTTTCGTCTCTTACGACCAAATACAAACGACCACATCCACCAATTGGATCCGAAACAAGTACGACGGCTCGAGAATAAAGTGAAAGCCGATGCTCAGAAGCTCAGCACAAGTATAAGTTTGCTGAAAAGTTATCTCAAGCAACGGGAGGCACTTGTGGACCACTTTTTACTGGTTGAATCTGTGGATGGTTTTCTTGAAAATTTAGAGCATCGCAATGATGAAAGTATACTGCCAGAATTGGGTCAAGTGCTCACTGATATCGCTGACCCTCAATATGATTCGGAAATTGCAAATACCATCATGCTACTTTCTGCACTTTTTATCAACACTTTCTTGGTTGAACTCAATGCCGCTTATGCGTTGAGCGGAAAGTCTCCCGCAAATATCCAGCTGGATAATTTCCTCATGCGCCCAGAACTATTCAACAGTATCAAAGACGAACCCAAAAGAGTTGAAATAATAAAGATCTTGGCACTGATGTATCTTGGCGACGAAAAAAACCCTTCGTTTCTTCTGTTCATTTCCCAACTTGACGAGCCGACGATTTCCAGCATTTGTTCTTCCATGCCATCTTCCGATGACTTTTTCTCACTCGAACACTATCGATATCATTTCTTGCACTACAAATCCAGCCAAAGTTTGAATTACGATCATTCGGACACTATAAGAGCGGTCCAGTCCATATCGAGACCTCGCTTCACTACGCCCAATACAGACAGTAGCAGATACATTAAAGGCTTCTCCAACGCATTTGACACATATTACAACTCCTCAGCATCGTACGCAGGCCGAATGAACCTTGTTTTGAGCATTACCAAAGTGCTTCTTTCAACGACTGGACCCGCTCCAAACCATAGTATCTTTCGGTATTTAATAGATGAGCTTGGAAAGGCTAATCTACTTAATTACCAATCGTTGGTATTCAACTCCATACCAGGGTATGAACACAAGAAAACCATCTTGGGCTCAAGCACCGAATCCATCATAGGGCCAAGAGCAGCACTTCATTACAAAAAAGCAATAGAGGATGATCCTGATCTACTTGGTTCCCTCATGCTCTATCTTTCAAGACGGGCACCTAATAAATCGTTTGAGCAATTCTTATCATTTTATCGACTTAATGAGGTCATCAAGCACGAGCGAGTGCTCAACAATTCCAACTTTTCGAGACTAGTCAGCAAATCACGGTTCACGAGAAATCGTGACATAGATCTTCACTCCGTTGTGTTTGATACAGACATGCCAATCATTGCGTCCGTGGACCTGGTGTACAATGCCATTGCTTGCTGCATTGAACTCGGGCAATTCCAGTACATCGATCCATTATTCAACAAATTGATCGTCCACACAGTTGATTTAGGTGGTGAGGTGCATGTAGCACTCAGCTTGGGGAACCAAAAAGATTTGACAAATAGTGAGTACTCTCTCTTGTTGGCTCAAAACTTGACGTTTGCAGAAATGGCCGACAAGCTTTTCACCAAAAAGTTGTTGATTCTTCTTTTGAAAGCAAGCAGGCTTTCGGACGACGTGGGACGAATGATGTGGCTTACTCCTCACTTGGACGCTTACCTCACTAAGCACTTTGAGTCTAGTAACCAACATATTGACGAGATCAAAAAATTTGCGTCTGCGGAATCTGTATCGGAAGAAGACGCTGCTGAATTCTGGGAACAGGACTCGCAGGCTTTAATCAATACCTCTCTCATAACAGAAATTGAACTAGCGCTCACAGCGCTTAGTCTAGATGGCAAGAAGCTCACATACAACAAGTTTCTTGACTTTTCTCAAACGGCTGGAGTCACCCCAAAAATCAAGAAAAGAGAGAGCTAATCTTATTTCTTGAACTTAAGGGAACCTTAACGCAATGATTTACAAATCCTTGTATATAGTTTAATAGCAGCCAATGGCTATTTGAAAAGTCAGAAGTATAATCTTGGTAGAATTGGCTGCAAATTCAGGCGATAGACTTTCATGAAGAAAAACTGAGAACCTTAAGTAGTAACGAAGCAGGCTATCCTGCTTATACTGAGAAGATAATGAAGCTGAATAGAGTAGATACATATTTGGCTTTCCAAACTTCAACGTATGAAACGAAATCAAACAACTTACACGCTCAGAGCATTATTCTTCAGTCGCAAAGTCAGAACGACCATTTACATTTTTTTTTTTTGAAAACTTACTAAATGTTCGCAAAATCACATTACAGACTCATAATTTATAGAGATGGACGCCGGCTTCCTTTCAGTTTCATAAAATTGGCACAAATTAAATTATGTCTTCCGGTCCCCAGCGCCTGTGTACAATCAGGAAATTCCGTCACGTGCAGGCATCGCATCAACCGAAGACTTCTGAACCATCTCCAACTAGATAATATCTCCATAGCATAGCATGAAGTTCATTACAACCAACTTTGTCAAGTGCGCTATCAAAAGCTGCGACTCCTCAGATAAATCGTTTCCCTTACAATACAGCGAGTGTCAACTAGTGCAAGAAGAGCAGGATTTCAATGGAGAGTTCATAGCATCAATGTTGGAAAGACTTGACTGGCCAGCGGTTCTCAAGGTTGCCAGTGACTTGGGTAACACCTCGTTGCCTCAAAATAAGCCCGAGGGAATAGACCCAATCATGGAAGACGACCAGGCCATATTGAAAGACTTGCATACGTTGTTAGTGGAGACACAAATAGTCGAAGGGAAAATGACATGTGGAAACTGTGGACACATATACTATATCAAGAACTCCATTCCCAACTTTTTACTTCCTCCACACCTTTGCCAGTAATTGTAATATAGCATGAATGTACGCCATTGAGCACGCAAATTGAGATTGAAACTGAAATTAAACTGAAATTAAATTGCAAAGAGTTGCAATTGCAGAGATTACAATGATAAAGTACAGATTACAAGACCCTACTTGAACATATCATTTTGCGAAGACTTTGATATCTGCTATTATTTCCATTATTCTTTCCTGCTATTTTGTTGGCTCAATCCGCATAATACGAGAAGGTGCGGCGTCGAGGCGGAGGGTCCATTTTTGCAATTATCGTATAACATGAGACCATCAAAGTAATCTCATCTTAACTTACTAGACAAGATAAACCTTGCATAGAATTTTCACTATCTTTTGCCCCACTTTGCATGTCTAATGCAACTTCGATGTTCCCCCACCTGGCCAGGGCAGCATTGCACTGCCTGCAGGTACAAATTGTTGACTTTCGCAACTAGGCAGCAGCTAACTGCGACTCCAACGAAACTGCTTCTTGTTGCTTTTCCTAGACCATTCGATACTTTGGCTTCAAAACCCGCAACCACACTTCTATCGCATCAAAAGATCGTTTGGTAAGCTTGGAGCACTTAAATCTAGGCACAAGATCCCGTGCTAAACTTCGTCGGCACCCTCCGAATACTTGTTCTTATTTCTAGGTGATTTCATAGCTACGGCATATCCACTTTTTGCATCGAGTTCCATGTATTTACACCTGGTTCACAAAGATTGATATTGGTTTAAAAATTTAAAAGCATCCTTGCAAATATCTGACCTCCTTATTATCCCAATATGGTCAATTTACCTACCTCCTCACTTTTCACCAACGAAGACTCACCTAAAGCCAACGGTGAGCTGAAGTTTCACACTTCCAGCGCCACAAACTCATCGTCGCTGACCCCAAGGACTCGCTCGATC
This sequence comes from Callitettix versicolor, assembly GCA_022606455.1. Taxonomy (NCBI): domain Eukaryota; kingdom Metazoa; phylum Arthropoda; class Insecta; order Hemiptera; family Cercopidae; genus Callitettix; species Callitettix versicolor. Next base: position 243,265 of record JAJIZJ010000344.1, read on the forward strand.
AGTATTTCGAAGATGTTCTTCAATAAAGATCAGAATTCCGACCATGAGCAAATGAACCACGAGGACCCACAGGGAAGGTCTAAACTCAAAATGTTCTTTAGAATCCCTCCAACTTCAACCTCAAACTCTTCTGGACGCTCAGATGAATCCGGCTCCTCCAAAACTGGCCACAATGGCAATAGTCCTCGAATGTCGCCGTCTCCACAACTGTCGTCTTCTCAACATCGTCAAGAAGCGACTTCTGATATGATGAAAAGATTTGCACTAGGAAGAAAGAGATCTGTTTCTGCACCCACCATCTCTGGCAGACCCAGGTAGCGACCAAGACCTCTCCAACGTCTATCCATCACAACCCCGGATCATCATTAACGAAGGACGAACAAATGACCTGTCTGCGGGAGAGTCCGGTAGTCCTCTTGTATCGTCAAATCCGTACTTCACGCACCAAGGACTTCCACATTTAAAGGTCAATAACGACTATAACAACTTGAATGCATTAAATGAAAAACAAGACGATGTTTCTGTATCGTTAAGACACAACGATTCAGTCATCGACCTTGGAGACAATAAAATACTTCCTCCGCCACAGACACATCATTCTACGGCTCATACAAAGTCTCATTTCAATTACGAAGACTCCAATGATTCTCAATACACCGACGAAGTATTTCAATCTCCTGAAAAGAAGTCTCCAAAAAATGATGGAAATAGGTCCAGATCAAGCACGAAAGTCAGGGACTCGCTCGCTCCTCCAGTTTCTCCTTTCCAAAGAACTTTGCGGCGGGTTGCATCTGCTCCTTTGGTGAATCGACTTTTGAACGAACCGTCCACTAGAGCTCCAAATTCGGAAGCACTTCCCAATAAAGAGAAGCAATTCGATATCAATGACCATATCGGTGAACTCAATATTCTGGGGCGGCCCAGAACATTAACTCAAGGACGGGTATATTCTCATGCAGCTACTAAGGTCTTGGATGTGACTGTAGACCAGAGTTGTTTTGAAAAATCCGATTACTTGGAAAAGGAGACGTTGGTAAAGTGTTCTTGGTGAAGGAGAAAGCATCAAATAGACTTTATGCAATGAAGGTTCTTTCTAAGAAGGAAATGATTGAGCGCAATAAGATCAAGCGAGCACTAGCAGAGCAGGAGATTCTCGCTACCAGCAATCATCCCTTCATTGTTACTTTATACCATTCTTTCCAATCCAAGGACCACTTGTTCTTGTGTATGGAATATTGTATGGAGGAGAATTCTTCAGAGCCCTTCAAACGAGAGAGTCCAAGTGTATTTCCGAACATGACGCCAAGTTTTATGCTGCCGAAGTTACTGCAGCATTGGAATATCTCCATCTTATGGGCTTCATTTATCGAGACCTTAAGCCGGAAAATATTCTTCTTCATCAATCGGGCCACATTATGTTGAGTGATTTTGATTTGTCAAAGCAATCCGAGAGCACAAAAAACCCCGAAATATTTTTTTCCAAAGCAGCTCTCAACAGCAGTAATGGACCAACGTTGGATACAAAAGCCTGTATTGATGGGTTTCGAACCAATTCTTTCGTTGGTACTGAAGAGTATATTGCACCTGAAGTCATTAGAGGTAAAGGACACACAGGTGCGGTGGACTGGTGGACACTTGGTATCTTCATGTATGAAATGCTCTTTGGTACGACGCCATTTAAAGGTAGAGACAGGAAGAAAACCTTTGCCAATGTACTTAAAAAAGATGTCAAGTTTTTGGACACACAACCAATTTCCTCCAATTGCAAAAGCTTGATTAAGAAGCTTTTGATCAAAGATGAAGCGAAGCGTTTGGGCTCTAAAACAGGGGCATCAGATATTAAGAACCATTCATTTTTCAAAAACACTCAATGGGCGCTTTTGAGACACCAACAACCACCAATGATTCCCGTTTTGACAAGATCAAAGAAAGCGGAAGCATTGGATAGTAGTGATCTAGATGACGAGAGCACATCGTCTCCACCTCTCAAGAAAAATCATTTGGGAGAAGAAGATCCGTTTGCTCATTTCAGTTCAGTTACTCTTCATTATAATGATGTTGGAGATAGTGACGACCAACTTTATACTGACGACAGTACCTACACCGGCATCTCTTACACGATCACAAACAGTGAGTCCAAGCCCAAGCGGAAGCGGTAGAAAGCTACGTGAAAGTTATAGACCATTGATGCTTCTATTGGAGCAACTATATAACTCATAAAATGAAATGCACTGATTTTCGAAAGAACCCAAAACGCTAATATACAAGGATGACGGAAGACGCTTAGCACGAGACCAAGTCAATCACGCTCAAGTGGACTGCAGAGCACTGAGCAGCGACGTTCTGGTCGTACAAGTTGTAGAAGTCACCCGACAAACATTGGTAGAAAACGTCTTGATCACCCAAGGCAAGGTTACCTTCGGAAGTGATAGACCATCCAGCAGCGTAAATAGAACCAGCTTGAGGTGGAGGACCATCGAATTGGAATTGTCTGTTAGCAACGATAGCACCAATTCTTCCCTTGGAGTCAGTCAAAATAGAACCGTTCAAGTTCATGGACAAGGAGTTGTCAGTAAGACAAGCCACTGGGACACCTTCGTCGTCGTCACCAGATGGAGTAGCAGTACCAGTAGGAGCTTGAATTTGACCATCACCGATTTGAGAAGCACCAGAAACAGTTTGGTGTTGAATTTGACCATCACCGATTTGGTTAACGACAGAGGCAGTTTGGTGTTGAATTTGACCGTCTCCAATCTGGTTGACAACGGAAGCAGTTTGGTGTTGAATTTGACCATCTCCAATTTGGTTAATCACTTTAGCAGTGGTAGCAGTTTGGTGTTGGATTTGGCCGTCTCCGATTTGGTTGATAACCTTAGCAGTGGTGGTTGGAGTGGGAGTAGACAAAGTGACGCTGGTTTGCTTTTGGATTTGACCATCACCAATCTGGTTAACGGCATCTCTCTTGGCAGCAGTGGTGGTGGCTGGAGCAGAAGAAGCAGCACTAGAAGCTCCAGAAACTGTAACGATTTGAATTCCAAATTTGTGAGTGTGGTCAGTCGAGGCACCAGTTGGAGCAGGAGCTGAAGGAGTCAAGTCGGTCCATGGGTCAGATGGGACATAGGCAGCATAGGCAGTGCCGGCCAAGGCAATGGAAGCAAATGTAGAGTACTTCATTTTTTTTTCAGTTGGTTTGTTCAGTTAGTTTGAATCACTTGGCTTGAATCAATTACAGTTCCTGATCTGGAATAATGTTCCTGGGGAGATCAACCACCTTTATAGCCTGAAGATTCTATGCAAGGTACACAGCCATTATGTCAAATCATGACTTGATGCTGGCTGAATCAGGTATAAGAATGCGGAGTAGATGAAAAAGTTGCGCAACAATGCACGTCATGTCAACAAAAGGGGTTCCTTTCCCCATACATTATCAATAACAGTTGCTGGCACATTGACGGCATCGCTGGCTCAATGCATGTTTGTGCATATATGCTGGCTGCGAATCGATACAATGCTGGTCGGACTGCATACAAGCCGATGGCTGGTAGCTGCCATCACCCCAACCAGCCGGGTGTTTACCTCCAGACACCACACCCATCTAATCAAATCCGATCTTTGTTCTCGAGATGTTATGAGCCCCGTTCATGCACTGGATAGATCGTAGCGCGATGCAGAAAGCGGCCGTACTTAAATTTTTCCTAACCTTGTCCTGATCTGGCAATATACTGCATATAACCAAAACCTCATGCAACCTCGCAAAATTAAACTAACGGCCAAATTAGGTTATACCGGTGCGAAGTAGATCACCAATACTGAAAACACTAAGCCACACTGGTACTCGAAAATTTTTTAGTCAAGTTGACAATATTATTACTTTTATGTGTGACACATCATTGGTAAAGTTAAACTTTTGTCAAACATGTTTATGAAAAATACTGTTTTAGGTGCATGAAGGAATGCAGGGCTCCAGTCGCTTTCTTGAGGCGGGCGTACCAGCATGAGGATCACAAAGTAAGCGAAATTAAAAGATTGTTTTAGTTTGGTTCCCTATGACGTATGCGTCGATCACGCGCAGCATGCTGCATGATACTTGCAGCCCCACCTGCGTGGGGGACCGGCAAAAGATACTAGAGAAGTCAGCATTTTCCCCACAAAATCAAAGTCAACCAGCTGGGGATACTGAGCCGTATATTACAAATGACAATTTATTATTGTAGCACTTTTTTTGGCACTAAAACACCTACACCATGACCCTAGTAGACGGCCGGTTTTGAGCCCGGACCGCCCAATTATGCATCTACGGCGAGATCGAGTGGTTTTGACTGACAACTTCAATTCGTGCAGCATGGAATGCATATAGTCCGCCATTGTGCATATCGATGACTCTAGCTATGCCAGGGTCTAGCTTCTGTGGTTGCAAAATAGACCAAGTGGAGACATGGCAGCTCTTGCATGCTACATATAAATAGCCACAGATGTCTACCGTTAGCTAGTGACTTCTACTTCTTTTTCGCAACGTTGCTGTCTTCGTATATATTATTTGCGGTGTGGTGTCAGGCGGTCCACGACTGCGAGCGTAACTTATTTTGTTAGCTACTCGAACTAGTTTGCTGCCATCTCTGTGACGTAACTGACTCTCGTGTGTCATCCCTAACCGAGGGTACTTTTCGCAGCGACCGTTTTTGCACGCGCTTACTTTGGTTCTAAAGCTTTTCTTCCTTGCGGCTTATGCCACCACCTCTTTGCGCGATATAAGTGATCTGCAGTATTCCCCGTTTCTGGCAGCACTTACACACAAAGTTTCGTCGTTGAGTATTTTCTCGTGATGACAAGTTTCTTAGACGCTTGATAACGGTTTAATTTGTCAAATAACTCGCATAGTCAAATATGGAGATTCATACTTCCTGCTGCCATGTCCTCAAATCCTCATGAAACTTATGTATTATCTTTCCATGAAAATGTCAAAAATGAGCCAAACACATCGTCCGACAATATAGCCACCGAGGCCAACAATGACCACTCCTTTCCATCTTCTGGTGATCCTCAGTTCCAACGCCCAGGTTTCCAGTCTGATTTTAATCCTCATTTTCATCTGTCACCGACATCTCCGAAACATTCGATCCCCTCGGATCCACCGCAGTTCGACAACTTTTCATTTCTGATTGACCAAAGACCCCCACATCCTCACCTGAGCCATGGTCAACCCATCCATACTTCCTATCCTATTCAGGACCACTATTCTAGCCACATTCATGGTCCACCGCTTCCGGCCGATCCTCAACATGGCCCCTAATTCTTCCGGGACTGGCTCTCATTCCTCCGCTCCGTCTCTGCGCCAGCAGCACGTTCTACCGATGGTGCCTCCAAGACAGATGCTTGGTCATCCGCAGCATTTTTCCCTGACGAGTTCACTTCCTCAATCACAAGAAAGCCTTTTGCAAGCACCAATAATACCACCTCAAGTTTACATGCCTCAACCCATACCTTCGGACGTTCATCCTCTAGGGGAACTTGGCCAAGATCACTTTATGATTACCCTTCGTCCGACATGTACCCACCCCATGCCTACCCTGCGGAACTCACTCCCGTTGATCATAATAGTGCGGTACCGTTACTGGAGGATATCCACTTTCTGCCACCTAAATTCAATTTTGGCCGTGCTTTGCTGCTCGACAACGACTTCACTTCAACATACAGCTCTAATGATCCATCACCATATGCCATGGCCTCGGACGACGCCGATTTCTCAGCTACCGCTCCTGTCCCATCCGAACAAGAACCAGAACTGTCCAAGGTCTCCAACCAAACTTCTCCGCTGCCACTGGCTCTGCCACAACTGAATCTGCCAGTACTAATGGGACCTCTGGGGCGGAGAGCTCCAGAACGAAAAAAACGAAATTCGGTTCCTACCGGGGAAGCCGCGGCTCGAAGCCGATGTCCCATATGTAAAAAACAATTCAAGCGGCCTTCCTCGATGCAAACTCACATCTATTCACATACTGGGCAAAAATGCTTTAAATGTCCATGGGAAGGTTGTGGACGAGAATTCAATGTCAAATCCAATATGACACGCCACTATAAACTCCATGAGAGAGACGAGAGACGAAGCACTTGATCGAGTGCTAGTTTACAGCCATACCCAAAGATGTACACTCTCCAATTCACCTTGTCACACCTGTGGTCTGCTTTAAGTACTGCACACAACCCAAATCGCAGCGAACACTTGAATCGGCAACGGGTCCTCATTTCCTTCTGCTTACACATACATTACATAACCAACAACCAATCAATTTTCATCTAACGAACCGCTCACATACCTCTCATCAATACCATGGCTGCACATCCAGCCAAGTACCTCCGCCACGCACCCGTTAGCGCGCCACACGTCGACCCTCGTTTGAGATGGGGGGCCAAGTTGTTGGGAGCCACCATGTGGTTTTACATTTTCTACAGAGTCAAGGAAGACGGCCCGGTGATGTTTGGCCAGAAATTACCATTTGAGCACCACTAATGGTTGTGCCATCAGCAGTATAAACAGAAGGCTACCGCATTCATATACATTACATTTGAGTACAATACTATAGTGTATTGTTGTCGGTACTATTGAGTAAAATATTTAGTTAGTACAAGACATTGAAAGTTATTGTAGATTTAATCCATTCAAATCAATGGTGGCCAACCCCACTTGACCCCATTTGATTCTGCACTCAATATGCTAGGTCTCCGTCTCTGCATTTATGCATCCACCACTTACTCGCATATTCTTACGCATTAGTGCGCACAATCTCCTGCCGTTTGGCTGCCACAGGTAAACTTGACTATTCAGCCGCCACTTGTGCATAATTGTGCATCGTGGTATCTATAAAAGCAGACTAACCTGCTCAAAATTTACAACCAAAGTTACATCTATTCCCAAATATTCGCTTTCGTTCCCATGCTCCCCCCAAGTGAACGTCTCCGCCTGGCAGTTAAGGACGGTAATGTGGCCGTGGTGACGCGCCTTCTAACCCGCTTTCCTCACCTATGGCTTAATGCAGACAGTGAAGGCAAAAGCAATCTCCATCATGCTCTGTATAATGGAAAGTATCTCGTTTGCTTCCATCTCATTTCTCACAAACCAGGCGATTTCTCCAATAATTCAATTGATCTACTCACATTCCAACTGGAATCAGTGCTACACATGCCTATTGCCTTACATCACTCGCAAACACTTCACTATCTACTCCAGGAATTCCCAGGTAAATTGTGGCTCAACCATAAAGGAGGACCAGATTTGCAAACTCCCCTTCATTACTGCTGCCGTTATGGGTTCGTATATGGAATGCAGCTTCTTCTAGAGTTTGGTGCTAGCTATTGGGATACAGATACCAACGGCAATACCTGCTTGCACCTATGCTTTGCCCATGGTCAATTGCGGTGCATACAGATTCTAATGGAACATATAATGGGTCACAAGGGCATTGAAGCGTTCGAGATGCTAGAGAATTCAAGAAACGAAAAAGGCTGGCTCGCAAGTGAGTTTGCCATTTCCACTGATTTTTCACACAGCTACTCCAAGATAAAAAATATGGTGGCTTCGCGACTGGTATCTATACCACAATACCCCGAAGCCTCGTTCCCTCTCAGCTCACCCATCGTATTGGACCTGTCGCCATTCATGAGCTCGGCTTCGAATTCCAAAACCAACTCAAACACCTCTTTACCGTCGACTGCAGTTCCACGCGGCCGACCTCACGCACAGTCCCTTTCCATCAATACCTCGCCCACGTCTCCTATAATACGCAAGGCAAGGTCTTCCTCAACAATACAACTGCTGCCTGACTGGAGTCCGACGGTTTCATCTATTTCATTCCGAAGAGCACGGCCACAATAACCACACACATTAGTCGACCGCCTTATATATGGGTGTCGCGGATGCATTTGATCTCACTTTAACACTGAAAATCATTAGCAGCGGTTCACTTGGCGGAGGCAATTAGATGAAGCGAGGCATTGACATCGTCCAAGCTCTCCAAAACTCAAAACGATCAAAGTCGCTGGATGATAGTGTCGAAATCAAACTCTCCAAAGCCAGCCCTGACCTATCTCAATATGGCGCAGTCCAAATCAATAAAGACGATGTCACCGTGAATCCTGAGGCAAGAAGCACGATAGACAATCATAAAAAAGAGCCTCCATCTAAAGAATCAAGCATCAAAAAGTCACCAAAGACGCTGACCAGCAAACAAGTAAACTCAACCAAAAAACCAAAGAAGCGAACTCCATTAGACCAACAATTCATCGACTTGAAAAACGAGTACCCAGATTGTGTCCTTGCCATACAAGTAGGGTACAAGTACAAGTTTTTTGGTGTCGATGCTGTTCCAGTTTCTCGCATCTTGAACATCATGTTCATACCAGGAAATTTGACTGCGCAAGATGATACCCACGACAAGTTTGCATACTGTTCTGTTCCCGATAACAGGCTCCATATACATCTCCAGAGGCTTCTAACGAATGGCTTGAAAGTTGCCGTTGTATCACAAACAGAGTCAGCCGTGTTGCGTGAAGCCGAATCTTCAAAAGGTCTCTTTCTGAGAGAAGTGACAGCAATATACACCAAAGCAACCTACATTGAAGAAGGATCTGGCGATTTCATCTCTTGCATAACCTGGAACGGCACATCTGCTGGTGCAGTCACCGTACAACCTTGCACTGGTGAAATAATCGTTGAAGATTTCAGTGAAAAAGAACCTGAAGCGCTAACCGAGCTCCAAACCTATCTCCACCACTTACGACCATCAGAGATTATTGTCACCGGCAATGAAGCTACACAGGAGAATGATAAATTATCGAGATTGTTGAAAAGTTTCGGTGGAGCACGTATATCATACAAGCCATTGGATGAAGTCTCACCAATAGACGAGCTACTCCCAGCGAGTATTGCAAATTACTATATGACCAACCACAGCACTACAACCACACAATGCATATCTCAGCTCATCACCTACCTAAAGGACTTTAGTCTTGATCAAATATTCACTGTGCCAAGCAATGTCTCCAAGTTCTCCACCAAAATGTACATGAATTTACCGGGAAACACACTAAAGGCTCTTGAAATTTTTCAAAATTCTTCAGGAACCGAAAAGGGTACCCTTTTTTGGCATCTCGATCATACACATACAAAAATGGGGAGGCGAATGTTACAGAAATGGGTTAGTAAACCACTTATAGACAACACAAGCATCCAAGCCCGGTTAGATGCAATAGAATCACTAATGAATTACAATTACGCCGTGGAAGTCTTTGAAGGCATCATCAAAAAAATCGGCCGCGACGAGTCAGATTGGGAAAAGTCGATGATTAAGATTCATTACACGGCCAATGGCTCACAGAACCGTGTTACTCGTAAAGAAGTTGTTCAGCTTCTCCTTCAATTCCGATCTGTGATCGATACCGTTTCAAGTTCAAAAGTTCATTCAAAGATTCGAGCATATCAAAGTTGCTTCAAAACATGTTTCTGGAATTGGTTGAATTGGCTTCGACTCGATCGTTAATGACTTGCTATCCAGGGTAAAGATCGAAGCAGTTTATCGCGAAGAGGTTGAAGACCAAAAGAAGGAATTCTTCGATTTGGATTCCCATCCGCACGAAGGAATCAAGTCTGAATTAAACGCTATTTCCGAACTCGAGCAAGCATTACAAGACGAATTAGTGGAAATCAAAAAAATAATCAAAAAGCCAGTCGACTATATGACCGTCTCTCGTGAGCCCTATCTTATTGCGCTAAGAGGTGACTCGGGCCCTAAGGACTGGCTTAAAATCAGTGCTACAAAAACCGTAACTCGATATCGTCCACCCAAGGTATCCAAATTGTACAAAGAATTGCTTTATCACCAGGAAAAGTTGATTCAACAGTGTGATGAAGCGTTCGCTACCTTCTTGAAAGATATTGACTCCCACTACACATACTTCAGCCGGCTTATCAAAATTGTCGCGGAAATAGACTGCTTATTATCATTGAAGGCTACTAGCTCAAGCAACTCTGGATATTCCAAGCCTGTCTTGTCTGACAAGCAGATGATTAAAGCAACAAGAAGCAGGAATCCTGTCATCGAGAATCTCACATCCACGCTGCAATACGTTGCCAATGATATCGAAATCTCATACGATGAAAATAGGGTCTTGATTATAACGGGACCGAATATGGGTGGAAAGTCATCATATGTTAAGCAGGTTGCCTTGATTGCCTTGATGACGCAAATAGGCTGCTATTTACCATGTGAATCTGCGGTTGTCGGCATTTTTGATACTATTCTCGTTCGTATGGGAGCAGAAGATAATATCCTCAAGGGCGAGTCTACCTTTATGGTGGAAATGCTGGAATGTAGCACCATCATCAAGAGCCTTACAAATAAGTCCTTGGTGATTCTCGACGAAATTGGCCGAGGAACTGGTACAGAAGATGGTATTGCAATTGCATACTCTATTATCAGCTACTTAATCGAGGAACCTCGTCTTCCACTCACCCTTTTCATAACACATTATCCTTCATTGAAAGTGTTGGAAGACACACATCCTAAAGTTGTTGCAAATTACCACATGGGTTTTATGGAAGTGGCTAAAGCTGATCAAGAATGGCCAGATGTGACCTTCTTGTATACTTTAAAGCGTGGAGTGGTTAGCAATCTGTACGGTTTGAATGTTGCAAGGCTAGCTGGGATTCCCTCTGAGATTATCACAAAGGCATTCAAAGTAGCGGAAGCTCTAAAACAAGACATAGAAGATTCGGAACTTTCTTCGATGGGACAAATCTTGAAAAGTGAGCAAAGTAGTGCCAGCAAGTTGGTAGAGATCGAGAGAATCACCTCTTATATATAGCGTCAGAGTCATATATTAGTTGGTTGAATTGAAAAAAAAGTTTATACATGTGCGATTGAATTCTGGAGGATTGTCCAAATAGATGTGATGTCCCGCTTCTTTTACCGTATGATGAAAAGCTAAACCTTTATCCATTTTCTCAAACTTTTCACAAATATAACGACCTCCTTTAGAATTCATCCAATCTTTATCGCCATAAAGCCACAAGGTCTTGACTTTTGACTCTACAAGATGCTCCACGAGACCGCGGTCACAAAGAGGAAGTCTGGCCAAAACTTCATGGTTGACCAATTTGGTGATAGCAAGCTCACCAGAACCCTGATATTGATTGAATATGCTGTACGAGTAACGATGAAGGGTCAAAATGAGGTCTACGTTGACACCTTGTTCACCGCCGTCGTTTGATTTTAAGTTGCGAAATCGCTGAAATGACCAGAAAGAAAGGAGCTTGGAGTAGAATGGCCCGAAAGTTTGCAAAAGCTGGAAGGAGATTTGTTCCATTCCCAAAGTTTTCGCAATACAATGCTTCCTGGAATTCGAGGTCGTCCTAGGTGTTCCCATAATTTCTCCAATTCTTCGTTTGCCTGTACCTCAACCAGGTTATCTCTCTGAGAAGTGACAAGCTCTTTCAAGGGATCACCGCCCTTTTGGTGATGATTGTACTGGTATCTTTTATCATTGATCAATGAGACGTAGCTCGATTCTGTGCCCATTGGACTGGCCACAATAAACTCTGAAACGAGTTTTGTTCCATCCTCTTGGTCATTATACTTCATCAAGTAGCAAGAGGACAAGTAGGCACCCATAGAATGCCCAATAAGCTTGAATGCAGATATGTTTCTTTTGAGCCTCCAAGCCTCGATTTTATCGATAAACCAATTTTCAACTTGCAAGATCTGAGAAATCTGTTCCTCCAATGTAGGAAGCGATGCTAACAACTCTCGAGGGAAAGGAGGACGTGAGGAATTGCCGAATCCTGGCAAGTCAATGACATGAAGGCGAACACCAGGCTGCGCCTTAAGTATGTCTTCAACGTTTTTCACAAAGTATCCCAGTGCCGCCATGTATCCATGGATTATAACGACATCGGATTTTTCGGCGTCTGGCTCCACATTGTTCTCTAGATATACCTCATGAATAAATAAGTCTGGGGCGATCTCAACATCGATCATTTGGCACGCGAGTGGAAACGTGCTCATCTCAACTAACGTAGTGGAATCGCTTACAGGTTCCATTATATGTACTTCCTCCGAGAGAATTGAACGGTACAAGTCGTACTCGATCTTCCGGTTCCTTAACTTGGCTTCAAGGTACTTGGCACCTTGTTTAGCACCAATATCAGCACTCATTAATTGTGTGGACGAGTTCCACCAATCTTTAATCGAAGCAGATAAAGCAATGGATGTTGGAGTTTTGGTATCGCCCGAGGCTCCTGCTTGGTCAGCCAGCTTCTCGAGAGCCCCCATCGTCTTTATTGCATCTTGAATAAGTGTGGTCATTAACAAACCAGATCTGAAAAGGGCGATAAGAAGTGGGAGGTGTACTGGTGTACTGATGCAAGATAAAGATATGCGGCGGAACGACGAAACACTGTAAATGGGGGATACTGGGTTCTGGTATGAAGATGATTGAATGCTTCATTATTTGATAGAGTTGAGAAGAGTTTCGTGAGAAAGTTTTGTGCTGGCGGTGAGCCGATTTGTAACATTTAAATGGCAAGAGAGGTGTTTCCTAGAGGTGTTTCCTATTTAGGATGAATGTTGCAAATGTCTTACATTCAGTCGATCATCTAGTGAACCCTAATGGTGAGTTTCCAACACAAAACCATGTTTAGGCAAGTATTTTTCATAAACACGTGAAAACCAAATTAAAGTTTCCATCTGTAATCAAGATGCTCGGCTGTAATTCGGCAGTATACAGCATACCATTGATTCATTATAAAGACTCCACAACCCGGAAAAGATGCCAATGTCACAACAAAACAATCACACACCGACACGGTTGTACCCTCTTAGTCTTGGGCAAAATTCTAACCAACCAACGCCCTACTCCATGCACACCATTGAGGATATAAGTCTGCCACGACCCCGTTACTTGTATCCCGAAATAGACACGGTTCTTGAAACAGCCAATTTACTTGATTTGAGCGACTCCGATACCGACAGCATTACTTCGTCACAGGAGATTCAGACTGTTAGAGTCAGGGGCGTATTAGGTACACTCCGTCACACATTTTGGGGAAGAGTTCGATTCTTGCGTTTCAAGAACAACCTGAGAAACACAGTGAGACCCAATAGGGACCGGATTAGACGCGCTGACCCAAAACTAAAGAACCAGGAAAACGAGTTGCAGTCTCCGTTTGAAACCCCAATCTCAACTGGAACTGTATCTGAAAGTGAGTCTGCCATGTCTCTTCAGCGGTACGATACAGCACCGTCCAATTTTGCAGCGCAGATATACAACGACCCTGCACGCAACAACGGTACTGAAAACCTCGTCCGCATTAATGGACAGCCCAACTAGCACGATAAGTCGTCGTATGTATCAAAATAAATTACCCTGTAGATTTTGTCTACTTCTTTCCCTTGGGTCTATCCAACTCAGTATAAGCAGGAGGTGCTGGTTCTTCTTGATTTATTGCTCCATATGAAGTCGAAGGAGGTGCCAAAGGAGTTGGTTCTGTAGCAACAACAGGTCCATTATGGTGGTGATGATGGTGATGATGACAGTTATTTTGTGGGGGTAACTGGTTTTCTAAATCTGGATTTCCACGGTAGATATAGTATACTTTAGATTCCTGGGTGATGGTGTATGGAGGATACTTGGCTATAATGTACCATGAGTGGATCAAACCGGGAAAGTAACCCAAAATAAATAATAAAATATTGATAAACGAATCTTGAGAACAAAATCCCCTTCTGATCCAGACAGGAAGTGGTGGGAAAAGAACCGATAATACGATAAGACAGAGATCTGTCATACACTCGCAACAACAAAAACACATTGTAAATGTAAAAACCGTCGATTTATGAGTGCACTAATTTCCGCAAATTGCCCCCCTTTATATATGGTCATCACCGGCGGACCGGTAGTTAGGTTAAGTCAAGCCTCGGTCACGTGACACGACCCGTGATGAGGCCGCACCTCAAGTTTGCCGCTTTCTCCAATCCTTGCAACATGTCTGCCTCGTTCAATGTTGTGTACGGCAACATAACCAAACGAGTTGAAGCTCGCAAAAGTGATACTGTACACCAGCTTACCAACATATGCATGCAAAAGTACAAAATAGATTCAAATATGCGTGGAGAACTTCATTACAATGGCAAACGACTCGACAGTCTGCTTCCAATTCGTCTAACCAATTTGGCCAATAATTCGAGATTGACGTTACTAGTGCAAAGTGTGGGAGATTCCAAGGATAAAAATGTAAATGTGAAGCTTATGGTTGTATTTCCAGACAACAAAACTCATACGTTTATACTGACAGTACCGGCAAACATTATGCTAGTAAAGCTAGTTGAAAGCATGGAAAATCCAACAATGTTAATCTCATGGAGGTTCCTGGCTACTATATGAAACTTTCTGTTGTCAACACACAGCTAAGTAGCTTGGATGAGAGGTTTACTACCGTTCGTCTCAACTCGATTATTGGTTTGGATGTTTCCAGCTTGGTGATACGTTTGAGTTACTCAAGGGTGGATAACCATGAAACGGTCTTGAAGCAGAAAGAGATTGTCAAGAAGCAACTTGAAGAGCAGCAGAAGTGGAATGAGCGTCGTGAGTTGGAAAGAGTGGAGAGGGAGAGACAAAGTGCACAAGAAAGAGAGCTTTCAGAAACAAAACAAGAACCAGTAGATGAAGCTAACTCCAACGAAAATGAAGCTACGTCCAATCAAGCACCATTGAAGCGTTCCGTTGATCAACCACCCCGACCAAGCATTTCCAGTGTTTCGAGTCAAGTACACCATTCGATCCATGTCGAGCCAAATCCAATGGCGCATTCCACTTCCCAAAATAACCAGCAAAAACCAGAAAGCGCCGAGTATTTCATACCTTCGGACAAACGCTACATTTACGAGAATTCTGACGATGACTACGACATGACGGTGACCCAAGCACAAAAGTACCACAAGCTTATTCAGGATTCCGCTGCTAGAAAGGCTCCCAAACAAGCTCGCAAACCACAATCGTACTCTGTTCGTATCAAGTTCCCCGACAGATCATTGCTCCAATTGGCATTTGCAGCCGATTCTAAGTTTGGACAAATTCTCAAGGAACTCGACCACTACATTTTGCCAGAATACAAAGATAATTACCACCTCAAGGTGGCCTACCCTCCTTTCAAAAAGCTCGAATTTTCATTTCTGGCGAACAACACTAGATTAGACGAACATGGAGAGTTTGGGAGTAACGAAAATATTGTTCTACTTTGGGAAGTTACCGACGGTAATGCATCTGGTCCCTTTATCGACACCAAATTGGTCAATGCGAAAGAAACTACAGAATTGCCTGAAATCCAATTAGAATCGAACCGGGGACAGCTTCCAGATGATACTCAAAAACCACAGGGTAAGAAGTCAACATGGTTGCAAAAGACGTTCAAGAAGTAATCGGGCCGTGCGGCTGACAAAAAAAACTCCGGTTGCGGCTTCGCTATCTTTCCGGTAACGGCATGCACAAATTGCGCATATACGCATGGGCTCCAGCCCTAAATGTAACGCATTTGGAATCAATTTCAAGCTTTGGTAACTGTAGTTATCTCTAAACCCCTCTATCACTTCAACGAACACATGCCGTGAGGCTGAATACGAAATCAACCCTATCTATGACTCACGTCGCGAATTATTAATATACCACATTTTACGCAGGCAATGTACGTGTGCGGCTGGCACCGGTAAATCTCAGTCCTGCCCGATTAGGTTTGTGCGCATTTTAGTGAGGGGGAGGCAGGAGCGAAAAAATTTTCACGATACATAAAAGGAGATCGTTCGCACTTGTCTCTCATCTTTATCAACAACAACAACTGTTTCAGATTTTATTTTATTTTTTACTTGATTGCCCAAATATAGACGAAAGAGTAAAAATGTGTGCTTAAATTTGTAATCGAAAGGTTTACGAAGGAAAAAGTTATTAAAGTTGTATTTCTCCAAAGAAATTAGAACATTTAATTACATCCCCGTGTTGTTGTTAATAAATTATTTGAAAATGTTGATATGAAAGAAAACGGCTAAGTCCGCAATGGCGTCCCTATTAGAGAAACTAAGAAAGTTTTGAATTTTACCACTACTACTGAAACTATTATTACATTGTCACCTGTTTTTACAATGTCT
Source organism: Callitettix versicolor (assembly GCA_022606455.1). Lineage (NCBI taxonomy): Eukaryota > Metazoa > Arthropoda > Insecta > Hemiptera > Cercopidae > Callitettix > Callitettix versicolor. Next base: position 259,452 of record JAJIZJ010000344.1, read on the forward strand.
GCTGCTAACCCTATGATTTTAACCGGAGATTCATTCGAATCTGCCGATGTTTTCAATTCTGCGTCTGCTACTTCTGATCGTACTTTGGGCAGCCAAATGCTTGCCATGAAAGCGTCAGAAAATAGCGAAGAGTTAAACTCCCACCTCCCTCCTGTAATTGAAGCCATGGGAGGCATTGGTGGTGACTTTGACACTTCACCACTTCACGTCCAGTCCTCGGTATTAGACTCCGTGTTTAGTACCACCTTAGAGGGCAATGACGTCCAAGATCACACTCCTATGTTTGATGAGCTTGACCTCATTATGGATGGTGCTAAGGTGAACCTGCTGGATGATTGGGTTGCCTTGTTTGGTGATGAATCCGAAGAGACTTCGGTTCCTGAACTGAGCTTGGTAACTCATGAAGACATCAACCTTTCTGAGCTTAAGGATTTTGCGCAGCCAAGCCGCAAGAGAATGTTCTCAGAAGTTGAATCGTCTACTGTATCTTCTATGAATGTGCAGGACCAGCTATTCACCCCAAAGACATCGTCCTCATTGCCAACACCCGTTTTGGACAATGAAACTTTGAAACCATCAAGGTCGTCGACTAAGGTTGATCACTTGGGATGTGTTACGTACTCCAAGAAGCAAAGATCCCAGCCTTTACCTCCAGTTGCTACTGAATCCACAGACCCTATTCTGTTGAAGAGGGCCAAGAACACTGAAGCCGCTCGTCGGTCTCGTGCTCGTAAAATGGAACGTATGTCTCAGTTGGAAGAGAAGGTGGAGAAGTTGATGGGAGAAAAGTCAGATTTAGAGCTGGAAGTCAACCGCTTAAGAGAAATACTAAGAGCGAAAAACATCAGTTTCTAAACAAAAAATGAAAAAAAAAAATATGATTTAGCTTAAAAGTAATAGTACGAACACATTGAAAATTGTAGACATGTAAGGTACTGCTTCGTATTATCTATTCACTATTCATTATCGTTGCGTCTCGTCATTATCATTTCTTGGCGTAGGTCAATACAGCCTCTGGACCAAGTTTCAGAATATCTTCTTTGGTAGTGCCCTGCAAGCATTTTGTTGAAAGCTCTTCTGACTCAAACTCAATGAAGGACAAGTTACGAGCTTTGACAAATCTTGTGTTAATAAAGCCAGGGAAAGACTCGAAAAATGCTTGAAGTACATCGTTCAGGTCGACGGTAGTGTTCTGGAGTAAAAGCACATTATTTGGTGGAAGCAGCTTCCAATCTTCTATCTTTATCTTCTTCTTGATCGGTTCCGGAGCAGCAGAAAAATCTGGCTCGTCATCTTGAACTTTTCGTTTATTTGCCAGATTTTTCAGTTCCCTCTTAGCCTTCTCATTCTTGCGTTTTTCTACAGTTTCGGTATCGTTCTTGACAGTAATAAAATACTGGTCTGAGTTTTTTTGGCATAGGATATCTCAATTGGTTTCTGGAAGAGCTCATTACAGTTGTAGTTTCTCCATAGCTGCTGCTGATTGCAGTTTATTGGCAAAAGTGACGAATGCTTGTCCTTTCATTTTGATATTTTTATTGGCGGTGATTTGAAGCACGTCACCAAACTTGGCAAAGATGCTCTCAAGCAGTCGTCGAAGCGTGTTGACCGATACTTTTTCGTTCAAGTTGCGTATGTAGAGCGTTTCCATGGGGAGAGTAATGGAGAAGAGAAACGCACCGATGATTTACGATGGCATGCCTGCAGGAAACGAGAGCGGGTTTACCTGCCGGAAAGAAAGCGGGTTTAAGCCTGTATACTAGACAAGAAATCACATGACTTACATATTGAATTCGTGTATCAAGAAAGTGTTTTTAGTCCCCATAACCAAACCCCGTCTCCGCATCATCTCTCCATTGACGGCTGTGGCTCTTTTTTATTGTCTTTTGGCGCTCTGCTCCCCGCTCTGCCCAGCCAATCAGAGCCCGCGCATCTGTCAGCAGAATGCGATCCGGCATACGCGCGCAGAGATAAACCTGGGCGATGCAGTCCACGCCGCTCGGTTTTTTGCATCAGGACCATCGCCAAACAATCAATTTTTCCATGTCTGTGGTGGCCATAAAGAACCAGGTAGCTAGCTACTTTCAAAAATCACGTCTGGATGACGAGTTGGAGCGCGTAAATGGACTTTTGGAGTCGGGCCAGTCTCCTTACGGATCAATAGAAGGTCAAGACCGGGCTTCAGCTAGAGCTAATGAAGAGAGAGCGATTGAAACAGCGAAAAGTAATGTGGAAAACAATGACTACGACTCAGAAGATGAAGGATTTTTTAACAAATTTGACCCCCGGGTGATGTCAGATATTATAATTGGGTTATCGGACGGGTTGACAGTTCCGTTTGCATTGACAGCAGGATTGTCATCGCTTGGAGACACCAAGCTTGTTATCACCGGTGGATTGGCCGAGTTGGTATCGGGAGCCATTTCTATGGGTCTTGGTGGATACTTGGCCGCGAGGTCCGAATCGGAATACTACCATGCGCAGGTCAAAAAAGAAAGCTTGGATTTTCAAGAAACCAGAGCTGATCAACCAGGAAGCGGCTGAAATCATGTTTGAGGTGGGTGCCTCGGAACAAACAATTGCATCATTTCTTAAGGACTTGGATTCCAAACCTAAGAATCTCATCGACTTTATCATCAGGTTCGGTAAAGGTTTGGATGAACCAGCCGATGGACGTGAGCTCACCTCGGCATTGACCATTGGTCTGGGTTACTTTTTGGGAGGTTTCGTTCCCCTTATTCCATATTTCTTCTGTTCGGTGGTACGTACTGGATTGCTTGTGTCTGTGATAGTTATGTTGATCACATTGTTCATTTTTGGTTACGTTAAAACGTCAATATCATTGGGTGATGATTGTGGTACCAGCAAGAAGGTGTTGGAAGGGTTTCAGATGGTAATTATAGGATCGGTAGCGGCAGGAGCCGCCTGGACCCTTGTCTATTTTATTGACAATTAGCATGTATAATATAGAGTTAAGAGTTTGCACAAATTAATTAACCTTGGTCTAAAGAAACAGGTACTTCTACAGTAAATATCTACGGTAAGTATCTACAGTAATTTCCCAGTTTTATACTGCCAGTCTCCACATCTTCCATTCCTGCCTCTAGTCTCCTGTGCACTCCTTCTCAATAAATCTCCTCGTTTCTTTGCCACTACACCATGTCCAAGTTTGCCGAAAGATTATCCCGAATTGCCATTCCTGTAGGTGTTGCCGTCACTCTCGGCCAGTCTGCCATCTATGATGTGGAGGGAGGAAAAAGAGCTGTGATTTTTGATCGTCTTAGTGGTGTTCAACAACAGGTGATTGGAGAAGGAACTCACTTTTTGATACCATGGCTCCAAAAAGCCATTATTTACGATGTCAGAACGAAACCCAAAACCATTGCAACCACCACCGGTTCGAAAGATCTTCAAAATGTTTCGTTGACGTTGCGTGTTTTGCACCGTCCCGAGGTGATGAACTTGCCCAAAATCTACCAATCGCTTGGATTGGATTATGATGAAAGAGTGCTTCCAGCCATTGGAAATGAAATATTAAAGTCGATTGTAGCTCAGTTTGACGCTGCTGAGTTGATCACACAGCGTGAAGTGGTATCGGCTCGAATTCGTCAGGAGTTATCTCGCAGAGCAAACGAGTTCAACATCAGGCTTGAGGATGTTTCGATCACCCACATGACTTTCGGAAAGGAGTTTACCAAGGCGGTGGAGCAGAAGCAAATTGCTCAGCAGGACGCTGAAAGAGCCAAATACTTGGTGGAGAAGGCAGAACAAGAACGTAATGCCAATATCATTCGTGCTGAAGGTGAAGCCGAAAGTGCCGAGACGGTTTCCAAGGCATTGGCGAAGGCCGGAGACGGTCTTTTGATGATCAGACGTTTGGAAGCCTCCAAAGAGATCGCAGCCACGTTGGCTGGTCTGCCTAATGTGCTGTACTTGCCAGGAGGAGGCAAAGATGATGACCAAAAAAACTCGTTGTTGTTGAATGTGGGTCGCTAAGTATGGTCCGTGTATATATTAACTATTACCTGTGAGGCGCTCTATGTCTTTGATCTCTTTGGCTGCGTTGGTCAATACTTGGTGACCACTACTGGTAATCGCAACATTATCTTCCACACGAACTCCAATGCCATGGTACCATTTGGGCCATTGAGAACTCTCTGGTATGTACAAGCCTGGTTCCACGGTCACAACGTTTCCAGGTACGAGTCCCTGATGGCGAGATATGGTTGGAACATCGTGTAAATCCAATCCCAAATGGTGGCCTATATAATGAGGGTAAAGTTTGTTTGCAATTTGGCTGTGGGAAACACCACTAAATCCAGGAAGGTTCTTCAATTCCTGACTCAAATGTTCCACTGACACATTATGAAGTTCCTGGAGAGAAATTCCAGGCGAACATCTTGCTATGACTGATTTGTTCACTGCCAAAACTGCACTGTAGATATCTTTCTGAGGTTGGGTAAATTTGCCCACAGGCCAGCCACGAGAAATGTCCGCACAGTATCCTCCGAGTTTCCCTCCAGCGTCAATGAACACTAGGTTGTCTTTTTTAAGAACATCGTCATTTCTAGTGTAATGGATGGTGAGTGCATTATTGCCCGAAGCCACCACCGGAATATAAGCATGTTTTTCACAGCCATGGCGAACAAACTGGTACTCCAAGAGTTTAGCAAGCTCGTTTTCTGTCTGGAGCTCATTGGTCATAGCCATACATTTATCTATGGCAGAACTGGAAGCAGCACCTGCCTTGGCCATAACTGCGATTTCGCTCGCAGACTTGACGGCTCTCTGTCGAGCCACAAGATTTGTTAAGGATCTCACTGATTTCAGGTGCTGGTCTAGTATTCTCTGCATGGGGTACTTGGGCTGGGGAGCACTGAAGTACAGAGCAAACATAGACTTGGAACTTTTGTTGGCATCATCGTAATAAACGTAATCATTTCGTGCGATGAGCTTGGAAACGTACATTTCAAAATCGTCAATTGGGGCAGTTTCATCGGCATTAAACACCTCATACGCTCCAGCGGTACCACTGCGTGCACCCTCCCAAAGCTCTTGTGCTGGAGCCGACTCGGGCACCAACATATGCAAAACCACATCATCGTCGCTGCCGTTATCGCGGACTTTTTCAATGATAGCCACCGAGTTTGGTTCGAGCCAACCTGTTAGATAGTACAAATCATTATTCTGCTGAAAGTCGTAGAACACCGCACCGGAAGCATACTTGACGTTGTTCCCCACCAAAATAGCAATGGACTTTTTGGGAAGCTTACTGGCAAGCACCATCCGTCTTTGGTAGTATTCCAACGCTGATATTCCCGGAGTGATTTCTCCAGCTCCTACGGAATGCGGGCGTGTTTCGTGGGTAGGCTGACCGTACCGACATGCCCTTCGACCCGCCGATAGTGGCCGAATAAACTGTTTCCACATAAAAGATTCGAGTTCGCAGACTGAAAATTTCCATACTGGTGGTGATAACAAAAAAAAATGAAAACGACCGGGTTCGACTTTCTCGAGCATTTACCGGCAGTAGAAGATCCTCCACAAGCGAGACAGACGAAAAAAGGCAAGAAAAAGCAAAAAAAGGCCCACAATGGGTTCAAGTCGATTAGAGACGACATCGTTTCCCAAAGTGTGGGGTCGAAAATTCTTCACTATCACTCGATAGCTTTTTTCAAAGACGACTTGGGACTCTTGCTTCCGGGGAATTGGCTCAATGACAACAATATAGCGTTCATCTACGAGTGGCTAACCCATACCCATCTTGCTCCTCGAACGAGTTTGGTGTTTCCATCGATCGTTCAGCTTCTTGTTCACTTCCCACTGCTGGACGATTTAGCATCGTTAATCCCCACCAAAAACACCGATTATGTTTTCTTGCCTCTCAATGATATCGAAGACTTCCAGGAAACCGACTTGGAAGCGGTCAATACGGGAGACCACTGGCTCTTGTGTGTATATTCGTATAGAAGCAGGCGGCTTTATGTCTACGATTCGGCCGACGATACCAATGATGAGTTGTTGGAAACGCTTGCCAAGCGTATTGAGATAGGAACCAAGACCCGTAAAGTGGAAATCACAAAGATGGTATGTGACCAACAGCCCAATGAAGACGATTGTGGGGTATATGTGTTGATGATCACTTGTGCGTTGATGAAAAAGATAACCGACCACATTGAGAACAACGAAACCCAGCTTTTGGACATTCTGAGTCTCAAGTTCGATGCCACTTCCGCTCGAATGTTCATGATGAACCTTGTTCGAACCCTCCAAAATTAAGTACGATGGATCTTTTCCAAAAGTGCGGCATTGACCACCGCAGACATCGCCTCACCTTCGAGGCCCTGGGCTAACCTGTCGACCTCTTGCTCCAACGGAACATGGGTTTGCCTTGTATTATAGAAATAGTCACCCGATGTATTATAACCCACGCCAAAGTGAGCCAGTCCTAAGATGGTGAGCATCAGAAGCAAAAGCTTGGTTGTTCCAGCGTTGTGTTCATGGCCCATGATAGCTAGCATTTTGGTCCGAGGTATTCTCTTGACGGTTTGGATAACTAGAATGAACACTTTGAAAGTAATTGAGTGTTGTAGGCGTGTAAGAAATGAATCTGGAAGGGCAAATCCTCCATGCAATTCAATGGTGTGTTTGAACGACTCGGAACGAAGAAGCTTGTGTACCTCTGCAAACTGCGAGTCTTTGAGTAGCACGAGGTATGTCATGATTTCGTTTGTGGAGCTGGTGTTGCTGTAGAGATCGGCAAGTTTATCATCAACATGTAAGGCAACTGAGAATGGTCTCATCATCGAAACGCTCAATCCATAAGCAAGAAGAAGTGGTTCTTTCAATGAAAAACCGTCAAGTTCCATACAATTATAAGGATGGATTATGCTGGACGACTCGGACACCAGGGTGAATTCTTCAAGAAACTTTCCCACCATTCCCTGGCTGAAAGAAACTAACGTTGACATCCACCGCAATAACCAGTAGCACCGTATTTCCCGTTCAGCATCTTCCGTTAAAAGCAGACGTTTCTTGTTGTAAAAGTAGTTAGCCCGCTTGAGATACGTCTCGAGATTTTTATGTGGAGAGATGGTTATAGGGACATCATTTGAAACTTCGTCCTCCACGTCTTCAAACCAAACGTGCTTATACACAGATATCACATACGAAAACAAAAGATATTGAAGATATTTGTGATTTGTGATCTGTTCTGTGGTTGCGGGATCCGTAGAAAACCCAGCAGACGATCCGTAGCTTTGCAAAAGCGTAAGTGCTTGACCGAAACGGTTCTGAATGGTGTAAATCGAGAGCAATTCCATTGTGCAATTATAGGTTTCTGAGGGCGATTGACTATTGAGAAGTACACCATAGAGTGAATCTGAGCGAGTTTCCGCTTTGGAAGCCGTATGATCGAGCCAATGCGTGGAATATTTGGTGGTGATTTGATTTTGTTTCAAGTAGTCCACCATCATATGAGCTTGTGGGTTCACCAGATGATAGTGATCCATGATATCTAGGGCTTGTGTGGCCAAGGAGACCCGTGCCGACTTGCAGGAGTCATCGCTACCTATTGTAGAAACGAATTGGTGGCACAATATGGGACAGGCTAGGAATGACATTGATTGTAAAAAATGAGAATTTCGCAGATAAATAACGTAAAGTGCCAAAATGTGAATTATGCATTATCGTATCTTCGTAAATAAATAGTATCCTATAGTATTATGGAACTCGTCAGATATCCCATACATACGAGAAACACAGTTCCTACTGCGCTCCAAGTAAACGGAATCAAGTACTCATGGTAAGTGAACCAGCATGATAAATAGCCTGTAGAAGCAACCCTATGACTGCTCCGCTAGCAAGACCCTGAACCAAGCCTATCACTAGGTATGTGACAAATATCAGCACTGCCCAAAAAACATTGAGCTTATAGGCGGAAATTTTGTGTCGATACAAGCTGAAATTTTGATTGAAGATTGCCATGGTTGCAGCTATCGCATGAATTCCTCCAAACAAAATCAAGAACCAGAACACGGTGAACTTCCATACATCATACAGGTAGTACAAGAACAGTCGTTGGTACTGGGCGGCTTGTGAGCCTACTGGCCAATATAGTGATGGGAATTTAGGTGTTGTATATCCCACCGGAGCATCGAGGGAACTAACAAAAATCTTCATGGAAGAAAGCTGAACCTTTCAAGCTTTACTGAGACCAACGGGAGACTTCAGAGACAATTGGTTGTTTGTGAAAATGTTGAAAAGTCTCAAAGACGGTGCTTTATTCACTTCAGGTGAAAGCAGTTCAATCCAAATCAGACCAAAAGCTGTGAAAATAACAGACAGCACTCACGGACCACTCCTAAACACAAAACACTTGTAAAAATGGAACAAACGACTTTTCCCGTGCTCTTTCCAGAATAAATATATTTCCAAACTTGCGGTCCAAAATCCAAACTTGCAACCGCACTTGGCCCTGGCGGTACGCGCACGCCCACTATAGGGAAGTCGCACCGAGTCGTCGCCACCACTGTCTTTACTACCGTTACCAAATAGCTGTCCAAGTATGTCTAGAAGGTACGACTCCAGAACGACCATCTTCTCGCCCGAGGGAAGACTCTACCAGGTCGAATATGCCCAGGAAGCCATTTCCTTGGCGGGAACTGCCATTGGTATTTTGGCCAAAGACGGCGTTGTGTTAGCTTGTGAGAAGAAATTCACGTCCAAATTGTTAGATGACGATGGATCCGCAGAGAAATTGTACGCAATTAACGAAAACATGATAGCTGCTGTCGCAGGAATGAATGCCGATGCTTCTATCTTGGTCAACCATGCGCGGTACGCTGCCCAGAAATACCTCAAAACCTACAATGAACAGATACCATGTGAGATGTTGATCAAACGAGTATGTGACATTAAGCAGGGATACACTCAACATGGAGGATTGCGTCCTTTCGGTGTAAGTTTCCTCTATGCTGGTTATGATGACAAGTACCAATTCCAGCTTTTCACTTCCAACCCATCCGGTAACTATTCTGGATGGAGAGCCACCAGTATTGGAGCCAACAACTCTGCAGCGCAAACGTTGTTGAAGAAGGACTACAAGGACGATTTGTCGTTGGAAGAGGCATGTCAGCTAGCGGTGAAGGTATTACTGAAGACCATGGATAGCCAGAACTTGAACGGTGAGAAGTTGGAATTTGCAACTTTGTCGTTGAATAAAGCCGAGCCTACACCCGAGCCTACGGGAAATGAAGCCACTCGAGGACCTGCTACCGATGAAGTGACGCATAGAATCTGGAGAGAACAAGAAATCGACGAGCTCATCAAGAAGCTGGGGGTTTTGGACGAGAAGAAAGAGGAGGAGTAGAAGAGTGATCTGAGCATGAAATGACGGAGAAAGATACATACTGTAATGGTAGCATATTTGATAATTGTAGTGCGGCGACAAAGTTACGAGTTCGCAAATCTTGATTGCGAAATCTACTTCGCACAACACAGGGTAGTGACTGAATCTAGTATAAGTTTGGACTTCAGGACTTTCTCCGCTTCACTTGTTATGTCGGATCCTCTATCGGCTCGAATTGCTGACCTCTTTAACCAGTTGCATTCCTTGACAAATGAGTTTGTATCCGCAGATGTCGAATCGTCCCAATTGGATGCAACGTCTCGTTCAGTACTTCAAAAGCTTTACAGTCTTCTAGGCATTGAACTGGGAAACGTTTCATTGTCAAATATCGACATTGCTAAACAATTGGAGATTTCCAATATTGTGGCTAATGAACAAGGATCCTTTCAAAATGACACTGTCACGTCCCTCGTGAACTATTACCTGCTTCTTTTGGTTTACAGCCATTTATCTCGGACATTTATTTCTCGGACACTAGATTCGCTGAATCAATTGAGTTATTGGGATGGTCTCCATTACTCCACATCCAGTAAAATGTTGTATTTTTTGCAAACTTCTCCAGCACGACTCATAACTACCTGGTCTACATTTGACCCAAAACCTTTGCGTGTGGAAACACAGGCTCGTTCCTCTGTGGAGGAAGACAATAGCGTTTACCATGCCTACGAAGAAATGAGAGATTTTGTTCTCAAAGCTGTTAACAGTATAAAAGCGGCAATCCACAAGGTATCGCCTTCTATGATACTTGAGAAGCAACTGGGCCCCATAAACATGATTTCAGCTGTCTACCACATTCCATACAGCGTAGCATCTAAGGATGTTAGAAGGAACCGTCGTGATATTCGTCATCGTATGGATCGTTACGCACGGACCATTGGCGAGTTGTTGAATACAGTTCCACAAGAAAATCCCCGGTCTATCACAGACATCAATATTGACAAGTTACTTGGAGCCGCCGAGTCGATATTGAATATCACCGAAAAAGACGAAAGTGCTTCAAAACGAATCAATAATGTACTTCGTCAATTGGTTGAATTCGAGAAAGAAAGCGATACCAAGAACACAGCACCTCCCGGATTCTACACTCGTTGGTGGCCCGGGTTGGCATTGGCTATCAACTTTGGACCAGCGGCTGCCTTCAAAGCGTACCATAACTGGCGGGACATCTTACAGTGGTTTCGGCTCAATTTTGTGGAAACTGTGGTTGGGTTCTGGAACAATTGGGTGATCAAACCCATTTCCAATATGATGAGTGTATTGCGCCATGATGACGGAAGCGACCTTAGTATCACCACAAAGAGTCGTTACAATCTGACCTTGATCTGTTGGAAAGAATGGTGGTCGACTATGTGGTTGACTATGAAAAGAAAGACGGAGCTCAGGTCCAACAAGAAATTCATCATGCCATCACCAATGGAAATCTCACCATGTTAATGCTGAGATATGAGCAAGATTTACGCAGTCCATTCAAAGCAGTGCTCAAAGGGTCGTTGGTACGGGCTCTCCTCATCCAAATCCAGAAAACCAAGGTTGATGGTGCCGTTGCTATCAGTGGCATTGATAAGCTTCTCAAGTCGCAGCAATTGGTGTTCGGAGTGGTATCGATTTCTCCGTCGTTGGTGATCTTGTATCAAGCTTACCAGGCCCTAAAGAGAATGCGGAGTCGTCCAGTGAGACTTCATGGCAAGCAGGTGAACATTCTCTGTCTTAAACTGTTGAACAGTATTGAAAAATGGTTGCGATCCACCAAAGACTCTGAGCTCATCAACGGCCATGTCTTTCTCGAAGTAATTAGACTTCTTCTGTGGACAGACAATGTTATCCCTCACCAGCTACAAGAAGAGTGGAGAAGAGACCTACACGAACTCGCCCTGGGCGGGGGAAGAGATACTATGGACAGAGTATGGCGGATGTACGAGCCCTACTTTCGCTAGGTTTGGGTGCAAAGGCCAAAAATAAGCGGTTACCGCCGCACGGCAATTTTGCCGAGGAGGGGAACGTCTCAGCCTAGAACTTGAAGTTGGTCACCAATGTAGAATGCCGCATTGAAATAGCAAAGTAATCGAGCGCACTGAAAAGCCACCTTTAGTCTCAGTGCTCTACCCCTCATTACACCCATTGCACCGGCAACTAAGATGAGTGTCCGCTCCCCCGCAATTGTGTCTTCCACGCTTGCAGTTGCGGCCGGGGTTAGACATGAGGCGGGTCCAACTATGATGGCAGCCCTCACTTGCCTTTGAAGAAATTTTTACTTTTATCAAAGGTACGGTCGCAATTGACAACGGATGACCAACCACAAAAATCCAGCCTTGAAATCCAGTTTTTGCGGGGAAGAAGGTGACACAAAGGTTCCGCGCATCGCAGAGGAGGGGAGCGGCGGCGGGGGAGGTCCGAATATAATATGGAACTTGGGCCAATTGTCGTCCCCGCGAAATCCAAAAATTTCTTCCTATTGATGAACGAACCCCCTTCTATCGTCGACATAGCTGCCCATAGAGTCAGCCACTCGTCGATACGGTCTCACAAATCAAGTGATCTTCCTATGCCTGAAAAGAGCCCCAGAACAGGGTTCCCTCATATTCAGCCGCTTGTTCCAAGTGCAATTGGATCAGTTTCAGCGGTCGACGATGAAGCCCTCAAACCCCGAGAGAACGTTTCTGGCAAGTCCTCAATAGTACGCAACAGATCTGCTTCAGAAACTGCCATTCGAGCCAAAAATGATTCCATAACGGAAACCCCCACCGGCTCCGAGGCGCCCCCAACACCAACTGTCGGATCCATAAGCGACGAAGAAGAGTATCTGGCCAAATATGGTACGAAAACAGCGTCGGGAAACTCCCGGATCTACAATTGCAAACAGTGCAATCGAGCGTTTACTCGCGAAGAACATCTCACTCGCCATACACTTTCTACACATAACAAACTCAAACCATTTGTGTGTGGGATCTGCTCGCGCCCGTTTTCTCGACGAGACTTGCTTCTTCGGCACGCCAAGAACCTCCATCAGGGATCGGAGTTGGCAGTGAATAGAATTCGCAAGCTGTACAAGCGGTCCAAGAGAGGTGAAGATAGCGACGAAGATGACGACGACGATGAAGAAACCGAGGAAAATACCGCCACTGAAGACCAGTTCGAGTACAAAAAGACGTCTGTGGAACCCGGTGAAGACGAAGGGCTGGCTTCTTTCTCATCACCGCTTCCCATCGATGCAAAACCTTATAATACCCCAGACAAGAAACGGATGAAGATGTCCGTGAATATGTTGGTAAGTTAATGATTCATGAGTAGACAAGTCAAAACTATTGTAGACAGTCAAAATCTAAACAAGTCAAAAACTAAACAAGTCTGGAAAGTCTTAACTATATTTCAGATATCTCGCTCATTTCTCACTATTTCTCTCACTATTTTATTGATTCTCAAATTCACTGTCTCACTTTCTGCCTCACCTGTCTCACCTGCTATGGAACCATGGCTTCTCCATCCCTATACCCTACGACCAGTGGTTTCTCGTGGTCACAGACAACGCTAGACACTTCTACTACAACCAGGAAACAAATAAATCGTATTGGCAGCTCAGTGATGTGTTTGAAGACACAACCGTCAACAAAGACGAGTTCTTGAAATGTTTGGATTTCGACCAGATTGCCATTCTTATGGCTAAGGTTCGGGGGTTGAAGGTGGATGACGGACCCAAGACAAACAAAACAAGAGCAGTTAACAAACAGAATCGAACAACCCCAGCCAAGGTGAAAATCACAAGGAAAGTGTCAATGAAGAAATCGATACTCAAAGGAACCAAGAAAGTGACAAGAGCAATGAGGACTGGGAATCTGGGTCTTTAAGCTCTCAAGATGACCAAGAATCCACAGAAGCATTGGTTCGTGGTTTTCTTCAAGAAGAAGGAATAGCTGCAAAACCAAACTTATTGGTGGGTTATGGTTCTGAAGACGACTCTGACTCTGACTCTGAAGAGCTGGATACACTCGATCTTGACCTCAATTTGCCCGTGGCTGACCGTGAACAATTTCTTGAAATGCTCTCTTCACTCGGTGATAAAATCGATAAGATGGACCCGTGGTTTCTTGTCAAAGAAGAGCTTGCTGGAGAATTTGCTCAAGACAGTCGTTACTTTTCAGTTACTGATGAAAACCAAAGAGAACAACTTTATAATGAATGGGTACAAGAAAATGTATCTGAGAATGAACCTACTGAGAACAACCTAAATCCTTCACAGACCCAGTCTTTTTCAACCTTCTACTGAAGCACAAGAAGGCAATAAAGAAATCACATTACCAGGAGTTTCTACTGGAACATCCCGAATTGACAGACTTGCAACTACCACCCAAACTAATGGAGTCGCTTTTCCGCCAATTCAAAGTCATGTTACTGGACCAAGAAGAGTACAGAAAGAACCACAAAAAAGAAGCCAGACTACAACCCAACAACTAATCTCAAGCGGGAAAGGTTACTACGCTTTTTGCAGGATTCCAAATTCGAACCAGCTACCATCAATCTACAAGATATTACTGGCACCACTAATTTTGAAAAATGGTTATCGCTATGCAAACTTGCAAATGTACCACAACGAATCTACGACAGCCCATACAACTTTGTGGTGGGCGATGAAAAGAGGTGGGAGGTGTACCAACTGTGGATATTGAAGCAATAGTATCTCACTTACCCCATACATTCCCATACATTCCCATACATCCTATCACCCGCGATGAGGTTCAGCGACAACCCAATTTATTCTTCCTCTACCAATGACCAGAGTTGTCATCACCGGCTTGGGGATGGTGTCGCCCCTCGGAGTAGGCACCAAGCACTGCTGGACCCGTCTTATGGCCAATGAAAGTGGATTGGTTTCGACTCGAATATTTCCAGATTACGATGAATCCTGGAGCAAGATTCCATCTCAAGTGGTAGGAAAAGTGCCTAGTGGTCTGCTTAAGGACGGATGCTGGGACCCAGCCGATCATCCTCTGGTTTCTGATGCTCGAAGAGTGGCACTTTTTACTCAGTATGCATTGGCAGCTACGCAAGAAGCACTCGACGACGCCAACTGGACATCCAATGGAAGCGCCGATAATGTTGGAGTTGCCATTGGTAGCGGAATTGGTTCATTTCACGACATTTACGATAACTCAATTGCATTTTCCAACGGAGGGTACCGAAAGGTTCAACCGTTGTTCATTCCAAAATTACTCACAAATATGGCAGCTGGAAATGTTTCCATGAAATTTGGCTTACGAGGTCCTAATCATACCGTATCCACCGCCTGTGCTACAGGACTAAATGCCATCGGTGATGCCTACAATTTCATAAGAAACGGTTACGCCGACGCAATGGTGGCTGGTGCTACAGAATCTCTGGTCCACCCTCTCGCTCTCGCCGGATTTGCTCGTGCTCGATCTGTGGTTACAAACTACAACGATGAGCCAGAAAAAGCCAGTCGTCCATTTGACGGCGCCAGAAACGGATTTGTGCTCGGCGAGGGCTGCGGAATCTTGATGATAGAATCGCTTGAACATGCTCTTAATCGTGGAGTAGACCCTTCCTCGATATACGCCGAGATCTTGGGCTATGGCCTTGCTGGTGATGCCCACCACATTACTGCTCCGCCTGAGGATGGAAATGGTGCCTATAGAGCCATGAAAATGGCACTTAAAATGGCAGATACCCAACCTGAAGAAATAAATTATGTCAATGCTCACGCAACTTCCACCGTTATAGGTGACCGTTCAGAGATCCGAGCAATCCAAAAAGCACTCAACGAAACTCCTGGTGTTGCTGTGTCATCCACCAAGTCGTCCACTGGCCATCTTCTTGGAGCGGCTGGAGCCGTGGAGCTGATATTCACAATTTTATCGGTTAAAAATAATGCTGTACCTGCTACACTTAACCTAGTTAATGCTGGACAGCATGCTGATGACGACGCTCAAGACTTTAACCTAGATCTTGTCCCTAACACTTCGAAAGAAATGCCCGTGAACAAGGCTTTATGCAACTCATTTGGATTTGGAGGTGTGAATACAAGTATCTGCTATGGTAAATTTAAATAACTTTACATACACATATGAAACTAGCACCCATGAAGTAACTTATTCTTTGAAACGAGTATCCGGCATCTTCCCAAGATGTCAAATTGACGTTTTCGTATGCATTGAGATGATCCTGAATGTACTGGTAGGTTGGGTGGTCTTCAGGGTCGCATGTTACACTGATTTGATCTTCCGGCTGGTAAACTCGCACATGGTCGATTCTCATCGTCACTGGGAAGTTGAGCGAGGGCCAATCGATGTATGCCCAGTTATTGGAAATACCCAAGTTCATGATGATAGACATGGGCTCCTTTGAGATACGACGGAAATCAATATTACCATTGGGGCCCAACGCATATGCTTTGACCGTTAATGTTGGTTCACCAACATACCAAGTACAATAACCATCGTCATCGTCATTGAGAAACTCGAATCCATACAATTGAAATTCGGGATCTTCAGCTTTTTCGTACCACTTATTGTTGAGTGTAGTAACACCAGAAACAGCTTGTTGAAAGGGACCTCCAGCATACGAGTTAATCGAGGTGACCGAATCGTCGTGGATGGAAGCAAAGTTGTAATCAGGAATGTACCAAATATCAAATGGAGCAATTTGCATAGATTGGGAAGCCACACCGAGTTTCAAGTTTGAAGCATACTCAGCTTCAAGAGCATCGATTTCCGGAGCTCCACGACCAGTTCCAACGTTGGGATGGTCCAGTCCACTACAAGCACACGAAGGCAACCGTTGACCAGGAAGGTACGAAATTCCATCAGGAGAGGATTGGTTAGCAGTAATACCAGCATCACAGGCTTCATAGGTGTAAGGCCACACACCGTCTGTAGTTGCCATATATCCTGGTCTACCCAAGTTACCCATTGTCCATAAACCAGGCCACAAACCTGAAACATTTCCGTAATTAGGAAGTTGAGCAGAAAATTCAATCATACCTTGGGTGAAACACATTTTGTTCCAACTTTGAACCATTCCTGATCTATAGAACAAATCATGATTCTTGAAAGCGTCCATACGAAGGTTCAAAGTACCATTTTCAGTCCAGACAGCATCTGGATCGTACCATTCCAAATCATGAGTAGCAGCATAATGGAAGTTTGGAGCGGTGAAAAATTGATCATCGCCATCGTAAAATGTACGACCATCTTTATTGAATTCATCCGAGAACACTAATTTCCAAGTACCCGTCGTGACTTTTCTAGTGTGGTGCTCCTCAGGAGTATCAGGATCCACCAAACTTGTTCTTATGGCACTCAATATAGGATATTTATAGTGTGTTAATATCTCATATGATTCTGGAGTATAATGGTCGGCGACACCGGAGTATGTGAGAACTGGGAAAAGAATAAACACACAAATCACAGCGACGATGAGAAAAAGGATACCGAAAAGACCACCCATAGAACGACGGTCCATGTTCTTCAAATCATACATGAATCTGTTTTTGTCATACAGAGCATCGGCGATGGGGTCTGGGTTATGAAGGTAATCATCTGGTTCCTTTTCGTCGATATGAAGCGGGAATGACGATGCAGGGTATCCACCAAAGGGACTAAAGTCTGTGGCCGCAATGAACGGATTTGTGCTCTTATTCGAGCTCAGCGAAGTATCATCACTCTTTGGTGTCTGCTTGTTTTGATACAAGTGTGATGAAAGAGACGTGGAAGAGACTACCCTGGAACCTGCCATCAGAGGATACCTATCATATTCCGATGGTACTTGTATGTTATTGTCACTGTTCTGGGCATTGTTTCCCTCCAACGATGTCTCATGAGAAAGAAGATTCGATGAGGTGCCATTCTTCAGGTAATAACCGTTGTATGAACTGAACGGTTTTCCATAATGAAAGTTGGTATCGTCCAGCTGAGATGACGAGATATGGTTGGAGCCGAACGACGACGACAGATCCTCATCTTGAGGAGAGGCAAACGGGTTCTGTTCGCCGTCCTGCGGCACGTTGGGACTGTTATATGTGAGATCACGTTGAGCCATGATCAAAGAGGGGTACGACAGACAAATGGAAACTGATTATTGGGCCACTTAGTTCGAGGATTAAGCTATCTGGATCAAAAACGAGCGATATCCCAGATTTGTTGATTTTTTTTTGTCACCAATATATCAGGATGGGTGAACGTAAAAACGGATAGTATTGATTTCAAGGTTATGCAAAAAAACAAGAACCAAAGAAAAGTAGATTATATAGCTCTTTTGCTGTTCTTGTACGAAACACAGATCAGTTGAACACTAGAAAATCTATTGATCTTGATGAATATTTTGTCGTCAGCCCGTTAGTCTTGGCTATTTTTTTTTGTTATTCAGGCTGTGCAAAGTTGCGCACTCGTGTTTTTGTGTAACAACGAGCCCTCTGGTTATGGGCGTGGTAGGTGCTACAAAGACACTAAAAATGGAAGCTGAGAAAAGGGGGTTTTGGGAGTATACGAGGCTGTGGGAGGTATAGCTGCCCTGGAAAGAAGAAAGTGATTTAGATGGCTGGAAGAGAGATATTGTCAAGGTTGTTAGTGCACCCAGTGCACCCAGAGAAAGGCTAAAAATAAGAGCAGATGAAATAGGAAGGTACAATTCTGAAAAGTGCACGAGGGAGAAGCCACGGGATTATGGAGTGTCTACGATGCAATTTTAATACTATGAGAACTATTTTCAGCTGCCACTTCTTTTCACCTGTTGAGGAGAGAACGCCAAAAAAGAAATTGACACAGAGATGAATTACGTAACGAGCGGCTTAAACTATAAAGCCACATGTTTCCATCACGAAAGCCAGTTTTAAAAAATATGACACATACGTTGTGAGCGGTTATGCTCGTGTGTTTCGGCGAAATCTGCTTTCAAGACTCATTAACCACAAAAGGGAGAATGGTGAAGCGAATCAAATTTGCAGATTCTTTTTAAGGGTCAGAACAATAGGCATGTCCTAGGCATATGCAGGGGTGAGACAGGGCACCCAACGTCGGACTACAGCCACGAGTAAAGCCTAAACGAGCGGGCGAAAATAAGCGTGAGTAAACAGAGGTCACATGAGGCAGCTACCTCTCAAATTACCTATACCCTATTCGTTTCTTTTAATGGTTCTATTATGGTTCGTTTATGAATCTACTATTCTTTGCTCTGCTCTCATCTGCTATTCCCCTCTTTCTACTTTCTCTTTTCTTGGCTGTTCCTTTTGCTTGTTTTCAGTTCTTCTTGGCCGTTCCTCTTCTTTGGCTCTCAGATAGCTGACCAGCTACCTGCAGGAGAACCACAGGAGCCCACCTGCAGTACAATCATCACTTAACATCCACTCCACCTTATCAAGCGCCACTACTTCATGCCTGATGTCCATTTGAGCTCCAGTTTTGCTGAGGGCAACTCAAGCGAGCACAACGAGAATGATACGTTTCTCTCACGTATATTTGGTTTCCATTCCATCTACAATCAGCTCGATAATTACCAGTATTATGACCCAGAATCTCAGGTAGGCGACTCCATGATCCGCCGAGATGGTGGTCTGAACAACTTATTGGACCTGGAGTCCGATTCAGACCTTTCGTCCATAGAAAGCAGCTCTCTGCTGCAAAACCAACCACCGTCAATTAGTGCCAATGACATACAAATGCAGCCATATGAGCCTCCTACCCAGCTGTATGGAGAAATAGATCCCCAACCACAAAATGCTCCAATTATGACAGAATCTGCTCCAAGCCATGGAATCTTGAATAATGGTGCTGTCTCGACAGATGAAGCTCGGGTTCAGTTCAGAAAAACTAAAACACTTCCTTCGTTTCATACCATGTACCAGCGGCAGGCCCGCGGACGTGTGTTCATTCCTTCCCGAGAAAGAGCATTGTACTTGTGGGCAAACATTGTTAACATGGACGAGTTTCTTTCCGATTTATATTACTACTACCGTGGTCGAGGCATTATGAACATCGTCTTAGGGCGTATCGTGGACTTGGCTACTCTTGTATTTGTCATTGGTTTCGCATCCTTTCTAGCCTGGGGTGTAGACTACGACAAATTTTTGTCTAGAGGAACCACCAACTTGACATTGTCTGACCTCATCATTCCACATTACATCTCCAAAGCTCCGGCAATGGCAAAGCTACTACTCTTTGGATTTGCTATTTACATCATACTTCGCATTGTGCAATTATACTTTGATTTCCGCTATAAGCTATCTGAAATCCGCAACTTTTACCGTCAATTGCTCGATATCCCCCACGACGATGAGCTTATGACGATCTCATGGGCTACAATCGTCGAAAGGCTCATGGAACTCAAGGATTTCAATACCCTCACCAGCCTGCTGCATTATGTGAACGACTTGAAATCCAAAGTCAGACTCAACGCCCATGATATTGCAAACAGAATAATGCGCAAGGAGAACTATATCATAGCGTTGATCAACAAGGATACGTTGAATTTGGGGTTTGAGATTCCATTGTTGTCTGTGCTAAATCCAATTCTTAATACCCGGGCTGTATTGACACGCACCTTGGAGTGGAATTTAAAGCTTTGTATTTACAACTTTGTCTTCAATAACCAGGGCCAAGTCAATCCCAATGTCCTTAAAGACTACAACAGAAATATGTTGGCAAAGGAGTTGAGCTCCCGGTTCAAAATGGCAGCAATCATCAACCTTTTATTGTGTCCGTTTATCGTGGTTTATTTCGTTTTGTTGTACTTTTTTCGGTACTTTAACGAATACAAGACGAATCCATCATCTTTGATCGGTCTTCGTCAGTATACTCCTTGGGCAGAATGGAAGTTACGAGAGTTTAATGAGCTACCTCATTTTTTTGTCAAGCGACTCCAGCTCTCCATAGGACCAGCCAATACCTATATTAACCAGTTTCCTCGAGGATTTTTGGTTGTTAATATCATGACCCTCGTCAACTTTGTTGCTGGTGCAATCACGGCTGTTCTCGTTGTTATGGGACTATGCTTTGAAGACGAGGAACACAGTTTTTGGGCATTCGAGCTCACGGAAAACAAATCTGCATTATTTTACATCAGTATTTTTGGAACTATATGGGCAGTCACCGCTGGCTCGTTGGCTACCGATACGTCGTCGACGGAAAGTGCCAATTCCAGCTCACCATTTTATTATGATCCAGAAGCTAGTCTTCGCTATGTGACCCAATTCACACATTACATGCCGTCAACGTGGAATAAAAAGCTACACACAGCCGAGGTAAAGAGCGAATTTTGTGAATTATTCAGCTTAAAGATCGTTGTCATCATTAACGAGTTGTTAAGTCTCGTGCTTACCCCATTCATTCTCTGGTTCAAATTGCTGAGTCAATCGGGTGCAATTATAGATTTTGTACGAGAATACTCCGTCTATGTTGATGGGCTAGGATATGTGTGCTACTTTGCCATGTTCAACTTTGAAAAGAAGGATAAGAACATGATGCACGATCTCAACAAGAAGAAGAAAAAGTCTCCCTCCCACCGCACTAAGCGAGACGATATTGAAGAGGAAGAAGAAAGTGATAATGGGGTACCTAATGGTGACGATAAAATGATCAAATCTTACATGTATTTCCTTGAAAGTTATGACGATCGAGAGCGAGCCGCTCGACCAACCCCAAAACTGCGTCAACCTCCACGCACCAGATTGCCGCCTGGAAGCATATCCGAATCAACTTACAACGTCGATCATATCCTAGAGGAAGAGGAATTACCACAGGGCAAGAGCGCTGGGGTTTTTGGGATGATCAACCAGTTCTACAAGCAAGACCTTGCAAGGTGAAGTCGGCGACATAAGCACCGCACATATATTACATAATCAACTGGTTGAAAGACAAAAGTTGGAACCGATGCTCATCGCAGTGATGGCGGGATCCCAACTCAAGCAGTTACGTGCGTCGCTCAAGGAGAAAGGACTCGTTGGCCAAACGAATGTCAAGCGAAAAAACAAAAACGCAAAGACTCCCTCGGAAACGAGGCGTCAGGATCATAACAAGATCATAAGTGAGATTCGTAACGATTTTAACCAGTTTGACAATCGGTACAATAGAACCAAGCATGATGTGACTACGATTCTGAAGGGCAAGTTTGTGAAAGTTGGTTCGAAACAGCATAACGAAGCAAGTAGAAACAACCAGACGGTGGAACAGGCATTGAAAAGTCAGCATGAAGCCAAGAAGAAATTCCGAGGACGAACGGGAGGTTTGGTAGACCGAAGATTCGGAGAGGGCAATGCAAACATGACGGCAGAAGAGAAAATGCTCATTCGTTTTGCCAGGGAACGGGAGTCCGGTAACAAAAAGAAGCATGCATTTTCATTGGGAAGCGATGATGAAGAAGACGGTGCCGAAGACGACGATGACGGATTCGTTCTCACACATGGAGGTAAGGCGATAGCCGACGAAGAGTCGTTGGGAGACCAAGTTACTTATGAAGATGAAGATTCGGCTCAACCATTGCGCCGAAAATCCAAGGCTGAGGTGATGAAAGAAGTCATAGCAAAGTCCAAGTTCTACAAACAGCAAAGACAGAAAGAGTTTGCCAAGACCCAGGATGACATTATGGACCTTGATGAAGACTTTGGTGACGTTATGCAAGTGATGAATGAACAACCCGTTCTAAAACAACCCATTAAATCGAAGACGGCTGAAGAAATAGAATACGATAGTCGGGTGCGTGAGCTTACCTACGATCGTCGTGCTGTTCCTGCTGACAGAACGAAAACTGACGAGGAGCTTCGCAAGGAGCATGCTGAGAAAATGCGCAAGCTTGAAGAAGAGCGTGAGAAGCGTATGCTGGGCTTTGCTTCTGAAGGTGGTGATAATATTGACGACGATTTCTGGGAGAATGACGAGGACGAGGACGAAATGGAAGGAGTCAGCATTGAGAATGGCGCCGCATCGGACTCAGAGGAAGAACTGGAAACCGAGGTTACTTCAAAGAGCGGTAAGCCAAAAGCTGCAAAGCATGCTATTCCTTCAACACAAACCGAATTCATCTCTATAGTAGAAGGCGTTGAACCTTCTCAACAACCTCGTTTGGTGAACTCTATAGTTGAGTCCCATCATCCTCGGTTGGCAGCTGGAAACAAAGAGAAAATGGATGTCTTTGTTGGCATTCTTTTTCAGCATGTTCTTTACTTGGCTGACAAGGATAAAGAGTTGACGGAAACATACATTTCTATTCTTGTTCCTCTCGCTGAAAACTACAACCAGGCACTCGTGGAGAACGTTAGAACCGAATTGCAACAAGTACAGAACCATATATTGGACCAGAAATTGAGGACAAGGGACTTAGTTTTATTCGCGGTGATCGGAGTGCTTTTTTCTACATCGGACCACTATCATCTTGTGGTGACACCAGCATTAATTTTGATGAACGAAGCGATTTCTAGCACGCAATTCAGACAAGTTTCTTTGAAACAATTAGCTGAGGCAGTCTACCTCAGCGATATGGTACTTCATTATCAGAGAATCGCGAAGCGGTATGTTCCCGAAGTGGCATGTTTCTTGCAAAGGGCATTGATGGCACTTGTACCGCAAGTTGAAAAATTGGGAGGAAAGCCAGAGTTCAATTTGAAACCCAATGATAAGCGCAAGAACAAGGTACAAATTTCAATCAGTGCATTGAGTGAAGATTCTTCAGATTTCAAATTTAGTCTTTTGGACCGAATTTTGGAGTTATGTGACCGGTCAATTAGCATGTGGAGAGATAATAGCGGCATTGTGGAAATAACCGCACCACTCATACCGATATTGACCCATTTGGCGAGATACTTTAACAATGAGTTGACGAATCTTGCAGCCATTTTGACGAAAATTGTCAAGTTGCACGAAAATGCCGTTAAAGAACGGGTGCCATTAGCATTACAAACACACAAGGCATTGGCAATACCTACTTATGCTCCTAAATTTGAAGAGAATTTCAATCCTGATAAAAAATCTTATGATGTTAATCGTGAGAGACAGGAAATTAACAAGATGAAGCATCAATTGAAGAAGGAGAAGAAGCTGACGATGAAAGATATTCGGAAACAAGGACGGTTTAGTGCCAGGGAACAAATTCGGGACAAAAAACAAATGTATGAAGAGTATCATAAAAAGATGGCTAATATTGTTAGCAGCATTTCTACCACTGAGGGAGCTGAAAAAAATGCCTACGAACGTGAGAAGAAAAAACGAGCCAAAAAATAGCTTTTGGGTAACAGTATATATAATATTATACAGTCGACACTTTATGTACGTCAACCGTTTTAAAACAACACGGTATCAATCTTATACTTGCGACATGGCTGGAACACCAACTCTTGGAGCCGACTTACGAGAACCGCCAAACATACCACCTCTAGCAGCACCAATGGATGAAAACACAAGCGATGCCAAAAAGATAAACACGGAAAAGTAGAGGAAAGCAACCGAAGCTTGGGCCTTTCTACAACGACCAGACTTACCTTGAGTAATGTTGTTGTCCTTGAGGTACAGTTCATTAGAACATGAGTGACAACGAATACCAGCAGCAATTGCGGTAGCAGCGGCAAAAGTGAAAACAAAGTTCAAAAAGTCAAAGATGGCTAATACCAATGGCCATGCAAATCCGTCAAAGAGGTAAGCTAAAACACCATAGAATGACGAAGTAAGAATAGCAAAAGCAGCGGCAAACACACCAAAATTAACTTGAGGATTAGATTGGAATACAGTGGTTGCTGCAAGGGAGCCGGTCAAACCTAATGCAATCACAAGGAAGACAAAGTTGATAATTCTCAAAATTGAGTCACCGATGGCTAACATTATAAAGATGGAGATATGCGACAAGTACTCCTGACCTCCGGCCTTTATAAGCAAGCTTCATCCGACTTTCCGCATTGGGCCGGGTCATGTTTATCGCGGCTGAAATAGCAAAGTATTTGCAGTTCGGCTCGTTCGGGAAGGTGACGAAGGGGTCACCTCGCCACTTCCGAGGGTAAAACCGAGGGGTACCAGAAAAATAGAAGGCAGTGTGCAGGAAACAGCTCAATGTGGTATTTGCAGCAACAGCAAGGAAAGGATTGCAACACAATTGAGCCAATTGCAGCCGAACCTACAGCCTACTGTGCAGCACAACTAAGGTTAATTTGTAGCCTACTGTGCTACATTTCGTGTCCTCGATTTCTTTACTCGCTAAAATACTTCCTCACATTATCGTCTACCGCAACTTGCACCGGCAGTTGCCCGTCGTTGTTACGGATCTCAGGATCCCCTCCGCACTCCCGAAGTAGTTTAGCCACATCTCCGTGGCCCTCGGCAAGTGCGTGGTGCATAGGAGTCCATCCATCTGAATCTTTAGCGTTGATATTGGCTCTCGCATCAACCAACGTTCGCACTATGGGTTGCGACCCAATTGCTGCCGCTCGATGCATCGCCGTTCTTCCCAACTTATCCTTGGTTCGAGTCGAACAATGGTATTTTTGAATCAATTGCTTCACTACATCATAATGATTTTTGCTGACAGCCAAATGGAGTGCTGTGGTTCCGCCACTTGTGGCTAGGTCGATATCTGGTACAGGGTCATGTGTCAATAATACGTCAAGAATGTCACTACGTCCGATTGCTGCAGCAATATGAACTGGAGTCCATCCCGAATTATCAACCATATCGTCAATTTCCGCTTGAGTCATGTTTGCAGCCAAAAACGTCACCATGTCGACATCACCTCCAGAAACCGCCCAATGAAGTGGTAAACGTCCATCTTCATCCTGTTCGTTCACCAATTTAGGGTGCTCTCTAATCAACTCTTTTGCAAGCAAGAACTTGCCATCGCGAATGGCTTGGTGTACCGTCGCCTTATCCATCGTTGTTGCACTCGCTGCCATAATTTGGATCGGTAGCTGGGGCTGGTGTGCGGGTGTCCATCCCATGCACCTCCGATGTCGCACCACATTTGTTTGCCATTTCCGAGGGCATTGTGCATTAGACGACTAGGGGGCTTTCCGAGGGTTCTGGTGGTGCAATTGAAAATTTTGTGACCTCAATTGATGACATTCCGTAAGGATGTGGCGGAAGCGATTCCATGATTTCCGGCGGTGTCACAGGATGTCATAGACGCCCCATAATAATATTGGGACAGATTTCACGTATTATTTCGGTCCGAAACGGTGTTTCCATTCGGGGTTCCATGCCGCCTAATTGGGAATAATGACAAACACTTTGGGAAGGTGCGATGCATCGCCGAGGGCTCACTTTCTTTATTTCAATGCGGCTGGGACCTTGACTATGTACAGGTCCATTTCCGATATACAGTACGAAAATTCAATTGCATTCATTCATGAAGAGTATGTAGTATTTGAGCTTCCTGATTCGTCATTTTCCGCTCCAATGCTGGCATGACTAGATCCTTCACTGTCACTATCACTTTCACTTGGTGGAGCCTCGAAAAATTGCCGTGCAATGATGGGATTTAAATCATGTTCATGCTCCACACTTGGAGGATGAATAGGGTCAGGAACTTTATCTTCCATTGCACCCAAGGATGAAAGGTATCGTTGGTAATCTGTGAGATTGTTGTTGTAGGGTGGATCGTCCGAGGATTCAGAATCGGATGATGAATGGACTGAATTGTTGTCCAGCCTTGAACTGGCTGATCCATCAGAGACCGGCTCTTGTGGATCATTTTGGTTGGATTTTTCGTTCATTAAAACGTCATTTTGGAGTAGTGGAGTATTGTAGTCTATCTTTTGCGACTTGAATTTCGTGGATACCCGAGCATTGTCGCAATTGAGGTACATGTAATCGATTTCTTCCAACTTTAACCCTTTGGTTTCGTACACCATAAAGTATGTGAACACCACTCCCGCGGCATTGAATCCACCCCAGATAAAGAAGATTTTATTCTTTAACGCTGCCGTGTGTGCTCCAGTGTCAATGAGATATGGGGTGATATAGGCACAAATAAAATTGACAAGCCAATTGGTTGCCGCAGTTATGGAAATAGCCTTTTGACGAATGGAAATACCATAGATATCGGAAACCAACGCCCAAGTACATCCACCCCATGACGCAGCGAAAAATGCAATGAACAGGCACGAAAAAGACACCGAGATGATGGAACTGATATGTTTATCAGAGATGCACACTCCAATGATAGCAATGATGAAATTGGAAATTGACATACCAGTTCCACCCCAAAGCAATAAGCTTCTTCTTCCAATGACTTCAATAAGAATTATACCGGGAATGGTGAAAAGGGTGTTCACCGCATAGGTGATAAATGACATAAGGTAATAATTACCCATACCTGTTGATGAGAAAAAATTCACACCATAGTAGAAAATAAAATTGATTCCCAGGCATTGTTGAAATGCATGGATTCCAATCCCGGTGGCCATACGAAGTACCTGTTTGTGGCGTCCACCACCATTGCGAAAACAATCGAGGATTGAGGTTTTCCCAAACAGCATTTCGTAGTCATAATTTGCCTTAATTTCCACCAATTCTTCAATTAAATCGGCATCGTCTGTAGGTAAGCGTCGAAGTTTACTCAAGCTTTCAAGACCCTTTTGGATCTTGTTCTTCTGCACGTAAAACCGAGGCGATTCTGGCAAAAACAACATGCCGATGCAAAGAATGGTGGCCCAGAGAAACTGGAGAGCAATGGGGATTCTGTAAGAACCTGAATTGTTGAATTTCCGAGTTCCTTGACACACCGCCAGGGCGATCAACAAGCCCCATGTGATGGCCCATTGATAGGTATAAACGATGGAACCACGCACCCATTTGGGAGAAGCTTCAGCTTGATATAATGGTACCGAAGCAGATAAAATTCCCACTGATATCCCGCAAACCACCCTACCGATACAGAGCAAGGCGATATCCGATGCAGCCACCTGGATGATGTTTCCAGCATTACACAATAGTCCCGACAGCACCACGATGGCAAACTTTCTGCCGTATGTATCAGAAATTAATGGCGCTAAAACTGCACCGACGAACGTTCCAAGTGATAAAATGGCGGTGACAAGAGCTCTTTCATGGGTATTGAATGCGTAGCCATTAGACGGAAAATGGGTGGAAACATATCGCATTTCGAGGATATCATTAATTAATCCAGTATCGTAACCATAAAGGAATCCTCCCATAGCAGCTACCAAACCCACAACAATAGCACTCAGAGACGAAGATTTTTGTCGAATTTTCTTGTAGTATTCTTCCTCGATTGTACTGTCATACATGAGGCGATCTAGAAAGCTCCACATCGTCGCATGAGGGGGCTTTTAGCTTAAAAGATGAGATCTGTTAAAACGGCCAACCTAGCCAAGACCATAAAAAAAGTGGAGAAAGTCGTTGCAAAAGGAGAGCAACTGTATTAGGTGTAATAGCAGAGTACACAGCAAGCCCAAGAGTCTCCAGTTATGCCCAGCACACGGAAAACGATCAGCAGTAGTTGGTGTCTCTTAAAATGATCTCAAGGCGAAAACCTTGGCGCGAAAATGTGTGGGGCTGGTGTTGGGTGCAATTAATGGCGCTGTCGGCCCACCCGCCAGCGAGCGGTTCAACCGCCCTGTTAAGTGCAGGAAGAAAACGATTGACAAGTCGCATTTTGTGCCAGCCAAGAACATATGGCATCTACTGGGGCGTCGATCTCTGAGCAACGCGACTTGCGGAGGCGTCTAGCCAAGCGCGCATCCACGGTGGTGCCAAAGGTGACAACAAGTGTCCACAAACAACGCCAAACTTTGACTGGTTTTTTCACATATTATTTCTACTATCTGGTACTTTTATGGGTATTCTTTTTGACCTCCATTTACAAAAATATTCAATATGTGTATCGTCGGATGCGCCTAAAGGTCCTTAATCTTACATACCACCCGAGCCGCAGCCCGCAGATCATTCGGGACGACGTGACCAAGCTCGATAAATTGCCACGTCGAGTGGCTGCCATTTTGGATCTACGTGATGACGACGATGAAAATGGAGGAGTCGATGGACTTATCAGTGATATCAGCGAATTGGCGGCGTGGCTGGTGCTGGCAGGAGTTCCACACCTCACGATTTACGAGCATGATGGAGTGGTGAAGCTGCACATCAGTGAATTGGTGCGGTATGTATCGAAAAATCTTCGATTGTATTTTGGTACTGATTCCATCCCGACTTTTGCGGTGCGAGTTCCTCACACTAATGCCACCGCGTATTCGCACCCAGCATTGGGTACCAATGTGGATCTCACCATTAGCGTACTTTCGCGGGTGGATGGTAAGCCTACCATTTTGGAACTCACCAAAACGATGAGTGAGCTCGCCGCCAATAAGGAACTTTCCATCAAGGATATCTCGGTGGAATTGGTGGATGAAGAGCTCGTGGAGCTTGTGGGCCCGGAGCCCGATCTCCTCATTTGTTTTGGGCCATCATTAGACCTCCAAAACTTTCCTCCCTGGCATATAAGGTTAACGGAAATATACTGGGAGCCCGGAAACACGGATGTCAATTACGCCGTATTCATTGCGGCGTTGCAGCAGTATTCCCAATGCGAAATGAAGGTTGGAAAGTGATCTCTTGGCATGATGAGCGAGCGAAACAAATAAAACGACAAGGGAATGAGACTGTCAGGCAACGATAGGTCACAAGGAGCTAATCTCAGCTTTGATTTCATTGGATATGATTGAAAATAATGAAAAGCCAAGAAGTACTAACAAACCAAACCTTCATTCCTCAGCCTCACGTTACCGATTTGCAGCCAATTAGAGCATGCTACAGCTAATGCATCACTTGCTTATGCACATCTCCAAAGTCTTATCACCGCTATCACATTCATACCAACAAAACGATCATTCGATACAACACATCCTACATAGCTAATTTAATATCCAGCTTAATTAATAATATGACAATGGAGGTGCATCGGAGTGGAGACCGAAGTTGAGGCTAATGTGGAGGTTGCGCCGGGTTACCATGAAGTCTAGACCGCTTGCACGTGCAAGGCATGTGCGACACCGGTACATCACAACGATCCTGTGTATATCCGGCGGCGATGGTCTAGACCGTCGTATATACGCATGTCACATGCATGACGTGCAGGAGCGCATACCATTTCCGATCTCGACTATGCGAGCCGAGTTCTTGACAGAAAACCCCCATTACTCATAAATTTCATCAATTGTAATCTAAATCCAAAAATGGACATCTCTACTTACCGGGGATCGGATTACTCCGCCCCGAAGGCTTTGCATATTACCCCCCTAAAGCACGGCGATACGCATCACCGATGCCATCTCCCCACAACCACATCTGCATCTTGGCTACCGTTCGCGCTATTCATTCCCTTTATTGCTATCTGAGCTGCAGATGAGCCGCGATACACGAGGCGCCCGCTGCATGCGCGATGCGGGACCTCCTGTCCAACGACAAAAAAAAATACCTCGTGCATGAACCATTTCCTCCTAAGGCATCTGCGGCCACAATTTTTCATTCTCCGTCTGAGTCGCCAAAAACTATAGATAGGGGTCAAGTGGCGCTTAACGGGCAACCTTTTTTTGTTTTATTGTTCCTTTTGTTAATTGTTTAGTCGGCTCCTCATATTTTTTTTTTCACCTATAAAGTTTTCTCAAAAGTTATGAACGGCTTAGGAATCGTGTTGGAAGAACGAGAACCTTCTATTGACGACAAAAGCCAATCGCCCCTGATCCATCCTGAACCTTCGTCCACCGAAGAAGAATCTTTATTACCTCCACTTCCGGATTCGTCCACATCTTCCATAGATCCTCAAGCACCAAATGCTATTGTTGATTGGATACATACCAACTCCTATTCTCCCGTGTCAACCCTCGATTCCCACACCAGTGGTGCTGCTAGCAGAGCCGGAAGTCGATCAGATAGTTTGGGATCAGACCATGATTCTCGACGCGAGTCCAACTACTCCGATTTTTTGCAATCGCTGACTTTTGAGGCTTATCGTCTCGATTCGCCAACCGATTCTGTGCAACCTTTTCCTTCGGAAACGTCACTTACGGCTCCTACATCAACCCCGGGAACCACCGTGTCGACAAATGGTACTAATAACAACTCGTCGCCACTTAAACGACTCAAGAGTATTCGAAATACCATTCGTAAACTTTCGTTGTCAAGCAATGGCTCTTCGGTCTCCAAGCCAGGATCATCCACCAACTCACCAAATATCCCCACTGGATCGTTTTCCAGTAATGCTTTGAAAAACAGAACTGCTTCTTTGCTGGTTGATACCTCCGCCACCGACAACAACGATCTGGGACTTTCCACTTGCGATAGTATGAACTCGGGAAGTTATCCATTTCCGTCGATTTCCGCCATCAAGGAACTCCGTGGTCTTGATACCCCATCAACGCCACCTTTTGCATCGCCAGTGGTGACTCTTTCTGACAATTTACTGGCGTCAAAGAGAACGCTCTCCAACGTGGAACAAAGTTATTTCGACAGTGTTTCCACATCACGCACTCAGCCTACTAGTGTCGCATCGTCAGTGCTGTCTGGGATGCTTAGTACTATGGAAACTTCACATCAACGCATCAAATCCATTTCTGAACTCACCACGTTGGATGAACTTTTGGATTACTCCTCGTTTCTTCACCAGCAGCGTGATACAGTGGTGCATGCATTCGAAGTAGCACACAAGAGGCTTCAGGAATCAGGATGGTGCTCGACTCATGATCTTCAGAATTTGCAACTTCAACAAGATACCTCGCTATGCCAGCTTGACACGAAGCTTTTGCAGGTTGAAGAAAAATTGAACGCCGAGTTTGATACTTCCATCTTCAACAATAAACCACAACAAGAAAAAAAAGGAAAAGAAAAGGAACTACCAAGAAGTCCTAGTTTAAAAGTCTTGGAAAGCAGATGCTTTTCATTTGCTGATTTATGATTTACGACCTACACGACAGGGCTTTCGCCCACGCTATTATAGATAACCCATAACGGTTTACCAATTTGCTTTTAAGGGAGTTATTGACTTTATAGAAATTTTTTAGTCAATACAGGTGCTAAACAAGAATCATTTGTAAGAGGTTTGTACCGAGAACGTAGGATCCAAGAATGCGTGAAAAGTTCGCAAAACTTAGTATGAGGACGTAATTCGAGTTGTTCTCGCTTCTCTTTCCCCTCCAATCACTCAATGGTTAGAATGGTGCAGTGAATGAGAAGCTTCGTATCATAAAGTTCTTTCTCACATTGTGAGGAATTTTTCACTTGCGGCGTGCCCCTACCGATGCACCCATACGTATATGCAGGTTTCAAAAAATCAAAGTGAGTGCGCACCATAGAGGGACCCATGGATGTGGCTTATCACACCGCCTAAATCAGTTGCAAAATAATCAAAAATTAGAGAAAGGTGGACCAAGGTTTCCAAGTTTGTGTATAGATGACATATGTAAATCGTTCACCACATGGTTGGTGGGCTGATATCCGGATATGCACAATTGCATATTCGGAAGTCCACCTGCTAAAACCAACCATGCAAGAATCCGCATGATAAGAACGATGCCGCATATTTCCTTATTTACTCTCCTCATTAGGTCGTTTATATCTCATTTTGAGCTCCTCGTGCTTTGTCTTGCGCATTTCGTATCCTACCTGTTTCTTGTGTCTGCGGCTCTTGGTATGAATTTCCCACTGTTCTTTGCCCACACTAACCAATGGCTTACCAGATTTATCCTTACACACAGAACATTCGTAATGCTTCCAATTTGATTCTGATCCCAAAGTTTTGTTACTCCTTGTAAGACCAGTATTCAAATCAAATTGCGATTGCAACCGCTCGGGAATTTGTGCAGCAGTTACTGAAGTGGGACCGCTTTCAAGAAATTGATTTGCAATCGATACTCCGCGGCTTTTCACCAGTTGATCCCATACTTGCAAATCTGTGGCGTCGAGCATGTACAATTTACCTCCATACTTGTAACCAAACCGAGCTTCTTTTTGAAGTTCCACACCCAAAAGCTTTCGGATCCACTTCACTTGATACTTGGCATACTGTCGAGTCCGTATCTGCATTCTCTCCACTCCATCCAAAAACAGAGAATGGTGACCATCGGATAACCATGGTAAAAATTCCTTAAATCCAATAACTTGCCACACCCCAGACGTGCAATCCGGACGAGGTTCCATTTCATTATAAACCTCGTACAAGCTCTTGATTTCGTCAATTGCACTTCCCTGCATCATATTATCAACTCGTTTGTCTAGACGTGGTTTGAGCACTTCAGGATCACTATAAACCCAAAATAAAAGGGTATTGAATCGAAGTGACGAATCCTCCAATTCTTCCAACTTTTGGTCTCGATAAATCTCAGATGGATTCTGTCCCGTAGAATATATGATCTCGAGAGCCCTTCTGAGTTTACGCCCATCTTGTGGATGGAACTTACCGGCAATTACCGGGTCCAATTGCTGTAAGGTACTGAAAAGTGTCTCCACTGGGCCATCAAGAATCTGTAACTGTTCTTCGGTGAGATCAGATTTTTCTGCTGTGATTGTCTTGTTATCAAAGAGCAAGCTCTGCAAGTAATAGTGAGTGCCTCCAATTATTATGGGAACCTTTCCTCGGGAATGAATATCATCTATGGCTGTATTCGCTTCTTTGGTAAACCGATGAATGTAGTATTCTTCTTTCCAGTCTACATGATCCATAACATGATGGGGGATACCTCGTCGTTCCGCAAAAGGATGCTTATTTGTTATGGCCTCCAACCCACGATACACCTGCATCGAATCGGCATTGATGATTTCGCCATTAATAGCTTGAGCCAAGTCAATGCTGAACTGCGTTAGTTTTGACTTTTGGAATATTATCCTTGGATACATACTTGTGACTTGCCAACGCCGGTAGTACCGACTATGGTTATAATGTTCTTCTTTGGTCTAGTTGTCATCAAGTTTTTCCAGTATCTAAACCATCGTAGCATAGAAGAGCTGCGACAGTTTTGGTGATGAAAGATGAGGCTAATATGCAGGAGAACCAAATAGGCTGCAAAGACCATGAAATCTAACTAGATGACTGTTCTCCTTGCTAATCAAATACGATACCATGGTTGGGGTTCCATGCGCCAGGTTTTGCCTGTGGAGAAACCACCAGACTAAGAGGATCATGTTCATCGTAGGATTTGCTGGTAGACTTGTCGTTCTCTTCTGAAAGCAGTAGTTCGAGTTCCCGACCTTCTGCTCTTCGCTGTAACAAAAACTCATCACATTCTTTGAGGATGACACTTCCGCGACCTAGAAAGTCATTGTAGAATTTGGAACCTTCGTTCAAGTTGGACACTAGTTCAAGATACTTTGTGTAAGTTGTTTCCAAGGTTTCAAGCACTTCTTGTCGAGGAGATTTTGGATTAGCTTCCACCAATTGAAGTTTACTGACAAATTCGTTATTAAACTTGTCGATTTTAGATTCAATTTGGATTTGCTGGAGCTTCAAATCTTCAAAATGATTACTGTCGTCGTTGAAAATCTGCAAATGTTTTCTGTATAACATTTCCATGCTTTGAGTATCCACCTGCTGGCTCTTGTTCTTCTTATACTCTTCTATTATTCGTGGAAGAATGTTATTATCTCTTGCCTTCACTTCAAGTCGATGAAGAAAATTCTTTCTACGCTTTGTCAATTCTGATGCCTCATTAACAGCCTCTCGAAGTTTTAGCAAAACTTCACTCACTCGAGGGTCAATGTCCTCAATACGAGCAGGTGGAATAAGATCCTTCAATGCACGAAACCCTCCACAATATGCTTCGAGGTATGGTCGTATGGTTTCATACAGATCCCAGATATGGTCGTCACCTTGTTCAGCCTGTTCCAAATATGTGCTCATGCTTGTTACTTTCTTCTGAAGTTCTGCGCCAGCTTCCTTAGACGAAAGACGATTCCACCTATCACCTTTTAGTTTTCGCAATATGTCGTCTTCATCTGCTTCTATTCTAAGACGCTCTTGGCACCCATTGACGAGATTTTCACATTCCCATGCTAGCTTTTTGATTGCGTCAAATGATGTTTCGATGATTCGTAAACCTCCTAGTGAACAGATCTCTTGCGAGTGTTCTATAATAGAGTCGGGCATGGTTTCGGGTCGTTGTAAGGTGTCGATAGAAGCGGGGAGATTTCTCTCTGCAAGAAATTGTGCCATCATCTTGAGTGATGCATTCAGAGGATCCACAAACTTGGAAACAATATAACTGTCTTGTCTTTCCCGGAAGGCTTGGGCAACTTTAATTATAGTGAATGGAAGAAGGTCCGTAAAATATTGCTTTTTGTTCTCAAACACAGGCTCAATAGCTTGCACCATGGGAGCACCAACTATAGGCTTCAAATCTTTTGGTACTGGTTTCAAGTAGACCAAATCGTTATCAAACTCTGCCACTTTCAATGCTTCATTAACTGTAGAAGTTAGACCACCAAGATCCTCTAGAACTAGCTTTTCCACGTATCGCAGATACTTCGATGCCGTCTTACAATTTTGGCTTGCTGCTTGCAAATGTGCAACTTGTTCTCCATACTGAAACTCATCCAATTTCACCGTAGCAACACGTAAATGAGAAGCTGCTGCAAAGTGGTACCGCTTCACTTGCATAAAGTTAATCCATTCTAATCGAATAAGGTCTGAGGCATCACCATGCGAAATTGCTTGGGCATAGTAATCCGAGGTTTGTTTTGCAAGACGAGCTATTACACTATCCTTGGTTCCTGAACTTATAGCCTTGTTATGAAAACTTTCTTGAGCTTCCGCTTGCATGAGAAATGAAAGACATTGTAGAGTATTTCTGTCAAAGATTTGACTTCCTTCCAACGCATTTATACAGCCTGCTGCACGTTGTAAGTAAGCACACGAGCGCTTTAAACCCTCGTCACTGTACCTAGACTCTTTGTGGGCCATCTGGGAGTACACAGCAGCAAGCTGGAACATGACATTCTCTCTTTCAACTTTTACAGATCGAACCCGATCTGGTCCTGTCAAGCTATATAAAGTCAGGTACCAACTAAACTCGGCAACTTCGTCGGGAAACTTTGCGATAATACTCTCGAGTGCTACTAGATAAGCTTTGATATCTTTTTCGGAGGCAGGAGTCAATTCTAAATCTTTTAAGGTTGCTAAAGCTTGGCGAAGTTTTGTGATTTCCGCGAGTTCTCGATCGAACATTGATGGCGACTGGAAATAGTGTTTCTGGATACAGTTTCTTAGCTCATTGCCCAAATCAAGAGGCAATGTTTGTCGTAGCGGAATATAGAGACTCATAGCTTATACTTGTTGTGGTGACGGTTGCAAGTGCGACAGTATATTTGATTTGGGCTTCTCTGCAGTCGCACAGAGAGATCTAAGTAGATTATGTAGTTTTCAATTGGTCAGCAATGGCATGCTCTGAACGGACTATGGAGTCCACCATTTCATGTAATCGGGCCGACCGGGCTTCTATGGCCAATTTTTCCTCTTCAAGAATATTTTCGTAGCACTTGACATCGATGGTCTGTTGAGCGTATCGAGCAGCAGCATCAAGAATTGACTCGGCTAGTTTTTGGGAACTTTCATTGTCGCTGGTGTACTGAGAGTCTAGCAGCAGTTTTAGTGCCGCATTCTCCGATTTAATGTCTTTATGTGCCTCCACCATACTTTTTGAAAATGCCGGAAGCTCGCTGAGACTGGGTACTTTTGGGTGCAATTTCGAAGGAACCTCCTTATAAATTTGACTATGGATGCGTTCGAAAACATCTTCAGCCAAATCTTCCACCAATACCGCATTGAAGCGCGGATCTTCGTACCTTTTATAGTCGGAACGAACCAAAATTAAAAGTTCATCCGCAATCAACTTATCCAAGCCTTCCAGCTTTTTGTCAACTAACAGGTTCGGATGAGGCACAGAAAGGCCCTTCTGGATCGCCTGCGATCTCCGAAGTTTAGCCCTTTCCTCATCTACCAAGCGCAATGTTTCCAACATACGCATGCGCTCTCCAGCATCGGTATCGACTGCCAGGGTAGGAATGATAATCGACTCTTGAGCGTGCTCAAATTTGGGTAAAACCAAGTCAGAATGGTGGCGTGGAGGAGGAAGTCGAGACAAGGACTCGGCGATATATTGGCGTAACATTTTGCGTTCCTTCTTAACATCCTTTCGTATCTCGGAACTTGACTTGGGTTGCACCAAAACTTGATCTCCATTCTTTGCCGAGGCCAACGCGCTTGTTTCAGCCATACGAGACTTTATCGCAGCAACGCTGCTCGAAATACGATCGTCAATTGCTTCTGCATTGGTCTCCTGTCCAGGCATTGGAAGGTTTAATTTGCGTCGTTTGAGCTGCTCTGTTTCCAAAGTATTGACAGCTTCTGCCGCCACTTCCAAATCATGCTTATGTTGGTTCTTTTCTTTATCATCGTCTTTGTTCTTTCTCTTTTTCCCAGCGTTTTCAACCCCGGCTCGAGCAACCTTCTTATCAAACTCTGACAACTGAGTTTCATTCGTAGTTTTTTCGTCGGTTGTATCGTAAAGACCCGCACTTGGAGCTCGCTCGTGAGGGATATGGTTCAACTCGGCTGCAGAATAACGCAGTTTCACAGAAACACCTGCCTGCTTGAGCTCATGGCGCTTTTGAAGCTGAGATACCCGCAATGTTTCCCGAAGCATCCGCTCTCGTGCTTTCCGCTGAGCCTTCTTTCCCTGCGTATTCGCCAACCGAGCTTTGGCTTCTGCCAAAAGTTCCATCTCCTCATCATCAGCTTCATCAGGCCTGGCCGGTTGCAGCTCTGCGTTCAAATTCACATCTCCAGCCTGTGCCACTGCTACCGAACCTTCTATAAGCTCATTATACCGGTCTGAGCAGCTTGCCGCGGTGCGTCCCATTACAGGAGCAATACTTTGCCACTGGTTGGGCATAATTTTAGCCAACAGAAGAAGCTTGTCATCTTCTTCTCGAGTCCAAGTAGATTTATTTATGGTAGGACTTAACCACTCATTCCAACGAGCTTTTGCTTGTTTTGCTGACTTTTTCGTTAACAACGACGACACTCGAGCCCATTGATTTAGGCCATATTTGGAAACCGCTGCTTTGAGAATCTCATCTTCAACATTGGTCCAGGCTCCACCCTTGACATAAAGCGGCATCGTCGGCACGTAGTCTATGCACTAGTTGAGTCGATTATCAGCTGCGGAGGGAAGTTGGCCAAATCTAGAAAAATAGCACAAACGCACAAGTAGAACAATGATTTATGCAGCCGATTTCTCATGTCTTCGCATCCGATCGCATCCAATGCACCGCAAAATCATAGCCGTATTTGGCGCGCGGGGGAAGCCTGTGAAAAGCGTCGGTTAAAACCCAACTAGAAACAACTCATTAAAAGTGTTGTTAATATTCTTAACCTGGTTCTTTGGCGGCCGAGTCATGAGGGTCTTTCACTCCAAACATCAAAAGTTGATCCTTCAATGCTACCCCGCTGGTAAAGCTCCCGACAAAAAACCCAACTCATCAGAGCTCAGTTATTTATTATACTATGCTCTGACCCGTCGAATTAAATTGGAAAAAGTTTCGGTTTTCTTGGACCGCAAAACTGCCTCTGACTCCCACCATAATCGTACGGGAAATGTACTCGTTAGTCTTTCCATTGTTGCTGCTCTTATTGAACGTTGTGCTGACAATCTTAATGTCTTTGCTC
The DNA here is from genome assembly GCA_022606455.1 of Callitettix versicolor. NCBI lineage: Eukaryota > Metazoa > Arthropoda > Insecta > Hemiptera > Cercopidae > Callitettix > Callitettix versicolor. The sequence goes on from JAJIZJ010000344.1 coordinate 297,508, forward strand.
CATATGTTTGCTCAATTCTCCTGCTGGCGCTCAAAATCCAGGATATTGCTGTTGCCCGTGAAGTGGTACTGACCTATGGTACTTTCTGTACTCATTTGGACTCGGCTCTTTTCTCTGGTGACAAAGACTTTGTGGGGAAATTTTCCGATTTGTCACAGGAATTGGTCAATATAGGTGAAAACAAGCAGGGTCCCAATAAGTTGGAGTGGAAGCTGTTGTCGCTCACCTCGTGCAGATACGTTTTCTCGTGTCTGGGGTACTCCAAACTTAGCAAAAAGTTCATCCGTGCTTGCATGCCAATTTTGGTCGATTTTGTCCGCGAACATGTCACCGACGAGGAGTTGAAATCTCGTGTTAGTTCACAGATCAAGGTGGAAAACGACGCACATGTCTCCAGAGTGATCCTGAACAGGCTCAGTACCTATAAAAATGGATCCGAACAGTCTATTCTGGAAGAAACTCTTGTGGAAGAAGCATTTTCCGCTCTCCGTACTCTCTTCAATACCTCATCTCTGTCGCAGATTGTCGAGGCAACATTTGAATTGGTGAAACATTGTTATACCGTTCGTGCTCCCAACTCGTGGGGTACCTCTTTCCTTGCGTTGTGTACAACCTGGATCCCGGTACAACTTCGGTTCACTGCTTTATCGCTCTTGCAAAAACTTGATTCCCTGTACTTGGATTTCGAACTCCAAAAACACTATGCCAGCTACGTGTTGGCTTTGGTGTCCCTGGACGTTAATATGATTGGACTTTCGATATCAGATATCATGCAACAATTATTGACGTTGCAAAGCAAATTGTTTTTGACCCAAGCCGAAAAGTTTGAATCTGATGAAGTACGACAACTTTCTTCATTGTACTCTCAATGTATCTGCAACTTGAGTACCCATATCTACTATTTTGACCAGGTTCCAGATTCAGTCCAAGAGATCTTGTTTAAAATTGATACCGTTTTTCTTCTGGCTCCACTGTCACCATCGCAATCAAAGCAGGTGTATGATTTGGTAATGACGCTTTTGGGTGACATTGCCAATATACTCACTACCCTTCGCAAGAAGTCGAGTATTATTACTCGTAATCAAGTGACTCTTGAGCACTGGGAGATAAGTTTGCCGTTGTTAGCACCCCCACTGGAAGATGCTTCCAACAGTGAGTTACCTAAAAACTTACTTGCAAAAATCCAAATACGCTACTTGGAGGTGTTCCAAGATTTCTTGAAGCATGAACTTGTTCTGGGAGATGACAAGAAGACCCAAGTAAGCAACCTTAGTTCCGAAAGTATCCAGGATATCAATGAGTTTACCAAGCCCGATTTCAACGATTATATCACCGAACTGGAGAACTTTATTTGTCAATTTTCATCTATTTGGACAGATATTTACTGCGTGAAGTAGACGCCCAAGTGTTGTCTGTGTTGATTGATGTACTTGTGGATTTATTACTGACGTTGGGTATCAACTTCGTTGCCAACTTTATACCTTACTACTTCCATTGGCAATTAGCTCTCAACCAAAGTTCAATCGAACACCAAGACAAAGTCAAGGATACAGTGGCACATATTGTGATGTACTACTCACTCCGGTCGTTGGATGCCATGTACCCTACGGAACTTCAAGGTTACGTTTCCAAATCTTCATTCTATGCCAACTTTTTGGTGGATATCGAATACCGTAAATTGAATGGATTATGGGTGGAACAGTTGCTGGCACATCCCACCAACTTTGAAGTAATGAAGAATCTGAATCAAAGAGTCACCAAGACCGCAATGGAGTCCTTCGTTTCAATACGTCTGGCAAAGCAATACAAGACTTTGTGAATGGAAATGGGTTTACGGCAACTTGGATCAACGTGAACAGATTACTTCGTCTTGAAATTCAAAAACATTCCTACAATGAACTGCCCTCAAATATTCCAGTTTTCTCTGAAGCGTCAAGCTTTAGTGAGAGTGGTTCGAGTTCATCGTACCGTCGTGCTGGTTTGGGACTCGGCAATGCCAATGATATTACATCAATTCATTCCGAGCTCGTCCACAACTATCAGAATAATGGCCGCAACCATTATGACTACAGTAATGGGTCAGTCCTCACGTCAGAGCAGCCCCGTTTCTTCAACTCTCCACGGGTGGCTGACTTGAAGGAGCTGATTTTTGAACACAAGGGCGGCAACAAAATCCTGAACGATTTCGTATTCAACTCCACTTCGTCGATCGCCAGTGCCAAAATCAAACCAAATGCCGGATCTATATTGTCTAAGCTGATGATGACTGCGAACATCAATGACATCGTCAAAGACTTCGACAGCGACGACGAGATTGTCGTCTAGTTACAGATTATTTATTGCCTAAATGTACACTTATTCGTCATCGTCATCACTTTCATCTCCCAATGCTTCAAAAGCATTGAAACTGATGGTGTTCTTGTCAGCAATTGCATCACGAGGATCCACTGCTTTGGACGATCCAAGGTTCTTGTTGTTGGGCCGTGCCTTCACCGAACTGTCCTTTAAACTGTCCCGGAACTTGGTCCGTTCTTCGCCTGCTTCCTCAGCTCCAAATGATTTTTTTGGCTTAGCTAAAGTAGCCCATCCATCATCATCTACCGTCACCGATTCCGCACCTTTTCTCTTCAAATTTGGCTTGGCGCCAGAACGCGATCCCCGGCGACGATTCAAGTGATGATAAGGTCTCTCATTACCATTTTCATCGATATACGTGTCGCCATTGCTCCACTTCAAATGTTTCTGACGTTCTATTTCAGCATTTGCATGTTCGCGTACCTCATCTACCATCTGGTTGAACGCGTCCAACACCTGTGGCTGGGGATTGTAGGCGATTTCCTGAAACTCAAGCAATTCGTCTTCCGTGTACTTTACCATGGCTCTCTCTTTGACGTTCATGCGACAAGAAAAAATGAGAACAAAACCCCGCACGTGACATCCATGCCCCAGCCTTATTCCCCAGCTTCTGGCGCACCTCATCGCTGATTTGAGATTTTGGTTTTTCGATTTTCGCATCTCATCACTACCGATGCCCATCGCTCACAGTCTTAAAAAGTCGCCAAAAATGTGTCCAAGCACTCAGGACAGATGCATATAAAGGGCCGCAAGTTCAAGCAGTTGAACCGTGCCACTTTGCGAGACCAAAATTGACAGAAAGAAAGAGAAATTCCCAGGAACACAAGATGAAAGAACTTGAAAGTTTGAGATTTTTCCAAGCAGCGATCCAAAATAGGGGAAACTCTTCGTTTCTGATGGAGGAGATCAAGATTTTCATAGAAAGCTACCTTTCTCGTTTTGACGAGGAATTGAGCACTTTGAAGCGTGATAGAAGACCCGGTCGTCCTCCCACTACCCGCCAGCAAAAATTGGAACAGCAACTCGAAACAGATAAACAACTTTACAATACCGGATTCCGAGTGCCGGACATTCGCGACAAGAAGACGGTGGAAAACTTGCGCAACTGGAATGGTTCGCCTGGTGGAACCACAATCTTAAAGTTCATTCGTGTGACTAAAGATCTGTCGGATGCCACCGAAATGGAAGATTAATGAAGAGATGAATAACATATTCTTTAAACATAACTACATTCAGTCTTTTGACTTCCACAACAAACTCTTCCATGCCAGTGGCTGTTGTTGTGGCTTGGTTTCTTTAATCGTGGACTCCCTCAGCACAGGTGGTTCGACTTGAATCACTTGCGGAACGGGCTCTGGTCTTCTTTTAACACTCGAAACAGAATTGGGACGAGTCCAGTACCAATCTAGACCGAAAAGAAGGACAAACAAGGCACCAGCAGTCGCCAATACCGACTTGAGCCGTACGAGCCATTTTCCTCCTTTTCTGCGAATCTCACGTTCGAAGACCATCATTTTTTCTCCCTTTTCACCACCACCGATCAACCTCCAGTGCTTTCTTTGAAGCCGATTCACACTCTTGATGAACTTTTCTGCGTCCTTTTCGCCAAATCGACTCAAAATGGTATACATATCTTCGGTAACATGACGAACACCCAATGGGTTTCGCGCGACACCACTTGTTGACCATCCTGGGTCAAAAGCAAGTACTGCTTGTTCTTGCCAGCATCTTTATTCACCTCCAAGGGATTGAAAAAGTTTTGCGACTCCAACGATCTATTCGAATGACACATACTTTTACTCCATTCGTAAGCCTTGTTCGCTCTAAACTCTTGCTCTTGACCCAAATGCTGCTTTTCCTTCGCATCCTTTAAGAACTGTTCGACTTTCGACTTGTGTACTGAGCGACGGCCATAGTTGTCTCTGATATCATCGGCGGTCATCTCACTAAGGTACTTTGCTTCCTCGGGATCCTCTTCAGTGAGTCGACTCTTCGCATCAGCTTTTGCCTTTTGAACTGATGGTGGTTCTTCAAACATTTGCTCACTAAACGAGTCAGGCTCCGATCGTGATTTTGAAACCGAAGACATGAGATCATCAATGTTCGAATACTTGGGTTTCGTAGCCGAAGACTCTCCACCGATGAATTCCTGTAAGTTGTACTTGTTCAACTTTGGCTCTTTGTCAAGGTCAGAAGCCACAATGCGGGCACTACTGTCGTCAAACATATCGACCGATGAAGAGTCTCTGATGTTCGCAATAGATGTCAAATGGTTGTCAAAGATCTTTTGTGCTTCTTCCACCGACTTGACCAGTTCATTTACCAGCTTGGTTAAAAGGAGCGGGTAGTGCTTTATTTGCAGATTGAGTGCAGAAAGCTCACGAACCAAATCGTTGATAAGAGGACGTTCGTACTTGCTTCTTCCCTTCGAGAACTCTTGAAGCTTCTCGTCAAAGTTGACCTTTATAGGATCTCCTAATGCTGCACAAATATCTCTCAACAAGTATTCATAGTTCCGAACTAATTGAAAGTGACGAGCAACAAGGTCTGAAACATTCGTTGGCCCTTTCTTGCGGCCCTCAAATTGCCCAAACACCTCTCCGTTCAAAATGACGTTATCCAAGATGAATGTTTGGTTTCCGTTATGTTTGAAAAGTACTGATAAAACACGGTAAAGTTTGCGCAAGATCAACCTTTTCTCGAGATTATACTTCTTTTCCATGGTTGCCATCAGAGACAATTTGGCAAGAATAGAGTTTGCATCAGTATCTTTGAAGCTGCTTCCAATCTCCGTTCGCAATTGCATCAAATCAACGATATAGTCCTCCAATAAAAAGTCATCTGGAATCTGCTTGTAATCAATTGCTTTTGTCTTGTCACTAATATTTTTGTCAAGGTTTTCAAAAACAGACTGACTATGCAAAAGGGTATCCAAAATAGCAACATAGCCACCATTAATGGCAAATAGCTTTCTCAAACGCCCTTCTAACCTCCTGAAATTGAACAAGTTATCTTGTATCTCTACAAGCAGCTCAGCTGCTAGAGCGTTCAGTAAAGAATGCAACAATTCACTCAGAGTCACGGACTTGAAATCTTGACCCTTCAACAACACGTTTTTCACAATGCAGAGTTCATCGGTGAACTTATGGAGTTCCAACTCATCGGGGATTTGAACGTAGTTAGATTTGGTTTTGATAGATTTTTCAACCTTAGCGAATACCTTGTGGCTATTGATAATGGAGTCAAGAACAAAGGTGTAGCCACCATTATTTCTTAGTAAGGCTTCAAGACTGCGTTGTAATCTCAAGTGTGGGATAGAATCGCTATGTCTGTGATTGACCCAAGAGGCATATAGGTCAAGTAAATCGTTTCGTGAATACCCTGAAAAGTTGTTCCCACCTAAAACATCTTCCTTAAAGTCAGAAAGTTCCGTAACAAACTCATAAATATTTGAATCATCAGGTATCTGCAAGTATGCTCCACCGACAGGTTGACCGCAATACTTATCAAGATTGGCACAATCACTTTGCGACAATCCTTTAAACGCAACCAACAATTCCTTATACTTCAGAACGGTTTCATCATTTATAGCAGATGATGAATCATAGGAGTCCATGTGGCGTTCAAGGATTTGGGAGTCCAAAATGGCACACAATTGAACCGGCAGAAATATCGAGTAAGGAAGGTTACAAAGATCATGTGCCTTGAAGTCGGCCAACTCTGTGGTGAACCTACTCATATCGACCGCCGGTTTTGTCTCTTCAGATTCGTTCGCTTTAATGTGCCGCAAATCGATATCCCCTAAGCTCCTATCAGACTCAAACCACTCGTAAGCTGTGTCAAGCTTTGCGCAAATGGTTGGGTCATCAAGTAGTTTATCTATAACAGCACTGTTCCATGGACAAACCTGCTCGTAATGACAAATGGCCATATCTGCATCCTCGACAGCCGCGACTAAATGGGCATTAACAGAGAGTGAATTCAACAATTTATTGACATCGTCACCCAGAAAGGTAGCTTGTTCGAATTTTTCTCCGAAATGATACCGCAAAATCTGTAACCCAAGCCTCTTTCTATACAACCCACTTTCGAACACGGCATTCAATTCATAGTTGCTCTGAAATGAATCGTCAAATAGAAACCAATCAGATGGGGCCAGGTAGTCGAACATGTCTTTAAACTCGTGGTCTTTCACTGTGCCATTGCAAAACTGGGGCATGAGAGACATAAGAATTCGCTTCGAAAATGTGTAAACCAAATCATCAGTACTTTCCGACAAGTTTGAGCACAATAGTGAAGCAAAGGAGGAAAAGTCCTCCCAGTGAGACCCGTTCGACAGCGGACTAGCCGCCAAGATGTAGTTTACGTATGGTTCGAATCGCACTTTTAAAGAGTCCAATTTTTCTTGTGCCCCTGATAATTGAGACACCTTATAAGTCATGGAGCTCAAGGAAGGGTCCGCCAACACTCTGGCAATAGTGATAGGTTTGATATTGCATGATTTCAAGATATCACGAAGCCGTTTGTACCTATGAACCTGGATGAAGCAGCTCCAAAATGATTCTGTGAAGAAAGCATCACGATCGCTCTCCAGCAAAATAGCATCGAACTCATGAGCAGTTGCATCAATAGAGCGACAAACCTCTGCAGTAGATACCGCAGAAAAGTCAATTCGTTGGCGAGGCATGAAAGCTCACCAATAAAGGAGCCAGCTCCACTTCTGAAAAAATCAATTGTCGATGCCAGCACCTTTGCTTGATTAAAAACTTGAGGGGTTAGATAAGAGGGAAATTCGGGGTACTTTGACACGATTTTTAAGACGCCATCAAACATTTCGTAAAACCGATCCTTTTCAATATTGGTGTCGATTTTACCCTTGGAATACATATCCTTGAAGATGTACAATGAGTTCAAAAATTCTGTGGTAGTAAATTGGTTAAAGGACCGGATTTTACTGTCGTACGAATTGACGACAAACTTGAGAAATAGGGTCAACTCATTAAAGTATGTGACTGCAAAATCAAAGTGTGGGTTATCAGTGTGTAAGTTTAAAGATTTCTTCACCACATCATAGCTGAGAGGAGTGGAAGCAGGTGGCTCATAGTCAGTGAGGAACGCAAGGTCAGGAAACTCCCGTAAACCAGTGCCTTTTGGAGTTCTTCTCAATGTGATAAGATCAATATCGTAATCTTGATAGGTAGCCAAAGTACGCACAAAATTGATTGCTAAGCTCCTGGAAACAATTCCACGTTGCACAAACGCGTAGGGTAACCTTGAGCTACAGATCAATCTCCTAAGCATGCTGGACGTGATTTTTGACGTGATCAGATTTTGGTTTGCAGCAATAGTAGATTAGGGGATGAAGGTTAATATGCCAAGACGAGACTTGAAATGTCAAGTACTAATTTGGGAATAAATGGAGTTTGTGCAATACAGATTTTGATCCCAAATATTACTAAAATAAAATAGAATTAACGTTTTGGTAACTGATCACACCAGGGGTTATCGGCTTATCAATAAATTGTGGAGTCGCGCGCCGATCGGACTTGTGGTGTCTGGGTGCACGAGCCTCAATTGAAGCATCGGATATATTGAGAAAGAAAGATGTAGCGAAAAAAACAATAGGAGTAAGATGTTGCATTTAATTTACGAAAAGACCAAAATAGCTTTTCATGTAGGATGATTGTAACCAACAATGAGCCAAGAAAAAAAATTAACTAGAATTGAAAATTTATACTACGTTGCTTATGATTTAGTTGCCATTGATCTGCAATTGATCTGCAATTGATCTGCCAATTGGTCTGCCTACTGCATTACTAAATGTTAAATGTATTTTGTGGACGTCTCGCGCGTCACGCGCAGAGTCCAGACGAGTCAAAACCTTTTCGAAACTAAGGGTGCATAAATTTGATGCATGATGAACTCCGATTCCGGGCAGGGGTAACCGGACAAAATTGGGGGATCAAGGCGGGCGCAATTGAACAATGTAACATTGGAAAATATTTTCGTCAACGATAGAGTTTGGGTCACTTCCATAGAACCAAATACGGAAGTCGATCACAGATGTATGAACTCGCCATCAACGTTATTTAGATGCAATGCCAGGAACGATGATGCCGGTTAAACCTGCAATTTTCATCAGAGACGCGCAATGCATCCAAGAATGCTGTGGGTGTTTGGAGGTCGCTTACCCAACCGCAACGTTTTTATTTCTTTTTCCAATTCGCTTGCGTCAGCTGTTGCGCACCAAAAGCGCATTAGGACAGATGAGACAATAACAAGAATTGGTATGGATAGCTGGAACTTGTAGGATGTCCCATATTTCCTTTCAACTACATACTTTCCACTTCCTTCTCTACTTCTCCGTATCTTCTAGAACATTGATCGTACAGATAGATGAGCATGGGCGGCTGCCATGCATATTCAAGGGTGCAGATTCATGCACCTTCGCTGGTTAGTAATCCGCATCCCGAAGCGTGAGGAGTTGTGATTCTTTCTTTTTCGTTAAAACTTTTCTTCATAAAAACTTGAACCAGTACACTTTTTTTCGCTTGAACGCTTTTCATCTTTCGTTGATACTACATTTAGCGTCCGGCTGTATTATTATTTTAGCTGAGGAACCCTTTTGGTTTCTTTTTCTGCGCCACGAAATATTTGAAGTTGTACCTTTTTTTTACTTAAAACAAGAGAGATACAAGCATAGGTAAACTTCAAGCCCTCCAGACTATCTGGATCCAACTGCATCCCTCATATACACAGTTGGCTTGAATTTCATAAACACCACGTTTTTAAGGCCATCGCAAACGTTGAGCATAACACGGTCACGCCATTTGCTGTTTGTAACGCTTACCCATCATAGCAGGTAAATTCATTCATTTATCAATCGCCAAGCTCACCTGCATTTCTTCAGCGTTGAAACTATTCCCGTATTCAAAATACCCCGCTTCCCAAACTTAAATTATGGTACTTTCAGGCACCGATCATGTCATGTCTCCAGTGCCTTATAAGGCGGTACCGTTGGCAGAAAGATATAGGCTTGAAGACGATACCGAACATTTGGGTACGTGCAAATCAGAAAATAGCCCTAACGAGTGCACACTGTCCAATTGCTGTAAAGTACCGTCACTCGATCAGTTGATCGATGACTGTTTTCGGTACTCTATAGGAGAGCTTCATGACCAGAAAAGGATAGATCGAGTGGAATCTTTCAAGAAGATAGTTGTACAGCTTCATTGTGAAGAAAATCTTGCATTCATGATCGACATCTACAAATACGAATATTTTTATGCCAAGATCTACCCGCAAACCATCCAAGATTACATCGAGAGCACCAGTTCCAACAAACTTTCACCAAAACCTGCATTTCTCAACCGGTCTCTAAGTACATCGATTGATGACTTACCGCATCCTTCCAAAATCGACAGGAATTTATTCCATAAGCGAGTACCGTCATCTACCGTCATGTCCGTCCAGTCGGACGAACTTGTTCCAACCTCGGTATTTGTGTCCAGCATCGATGATTTACATCCAGTGAAAGATCTTCATAGCACTTGGGACACATTGCGTGACAAGAGCACCGAGGAGGAGTCGGACGATGAAGGTGTCGATCTTGAGTCATCCGAAAATGATGATACTAGGTTATTAACCAACCAGTGGAACCACATTGTATTCACATACGTCCATCACGATGCTCCCCTCCAGATCAACCTTTCGAACATGTCGTATCAGGAGATAATTGACGCCGATAAAGCCGACTCAGGGCCCGTGAGCCCTTCTGCTCTTCTTAGAGCCCAGCATGAAATTCTTCAACTCATCAAGGAAAACGCATATATCCCATTCATTAATCTTAACCGAGAATCAAAGAGTGTTGAAGAGTCACCTCCCAGTTGCCCTTCAAGTGCTCCACTGTGTTTCTTGTCTACGGATTCGACCAACCCACGCTCTCCACAAATCTCAGCTCGGGGATTGGACTCTCCAGCTCTCTCGCCAACACCTTCGCATTCAAGGTATAAGCCGAAGAAGAGGTTCATCCCATTTTCCTCGCCGCAGCTCGAGTCCAGCTCGACTTCCTCCTCAGCATCGTCGATCACCAACTTTTTCAACCATTTGAAGTTGCACTCGCCCACATCGAGCAGGTCACATACCCCTGCGATGGGATCTCCTCCATCTACTGCCTCGAGTCCGGTTTCTGTTCCACACCTGGCGAATAGCGCCACACGAAAAGTAGCCGCTCAGGACGTGGGTAGGACGCAGTCGCTTAAACTCAACAAGCTTTGGAAGAAAAAGCCATAATTGCATTATATATTGTATACTTAATTTATAGACATCCACCCATTAACTTTGGCTGCGAAAATCTCACCTGCACCGAACCCTGCAAGCCATCGTTTCATGCAGGTAGAACCATGGAGAAGAGCACATCCCTAAAGCAGAACAAACTTCGGGAAGGTAAGGGTGGGGTTGTTACGGCATACCACGAGGTGCCCCGTATAAATACACATCCTTTAACTTTCTAAGGCTTGACTTTTGGCATATAAGTGTTTACTCTTAGCATATAAGGAACTCATAATTTGCTAGATAAGGAGTGATAAAGATTATCTCAAACTTATTATGACCAGCTCTAGTACCAATGAGTCTGCTCATGATATCCCGCTCAGTGGCTCGGCCACAGAAGTTTCCGATACTTCCACCGACAAATTGAAGCCTTTTGTTGTTCCGGAACGAATCCGAAGATGTTTAACTCCGTTCAAAAGCCGTTCTAAAAGTAAGTTTTCTGGACATCTTGAGCGCCGAAGGAGAATCATTCAGCAATGTCAGTTGAAAGCCCAGAAAACCATGAGCGAAATTCGAACCAAATTAGCCAATCGTAAGCAACAGTTTCATCTTCAACGATGCCGGATGTCGTTACAATTGAGCCGTAAAATGAATGCTGCGAGAGAAAGAAGGCAACGAATACTTAAAGAGCGAAAATTTCGAGCCCATAATATTGCCCTTATGGTAAATGAACCGGTTTTGACCAACAACTTGAAATATGAGCCAAAAAAAAGTAGTCGCAAAGTGTCCAATACTTTTGAAAAACTGGTGAAATTTATCCAATTCCATATCCGTCGGTACCTTCTAAGGTCCTATTTGGACTACCTTCATCAGAATTCAATTTTTGACAAACTTGACACTTTATCTTATTCTGAGTCACTTTTATTCGTTCGGGAAAATAGCAGAGAAGCATGCGTTCTTCGCTCGGTATTGTCTCAGTTGGTGCCTGGGGTAACCTACCAGTCGGTTTTGCTCTATGGAATTGTCCTAGTGGCGGATATAAAGGACTCTATCATATCACATTCGCACTCTGGATCCAACACTAATATTGACAGTTCTCACCATGATTTGGTATCAACTCAATTACCCTCTTGCTATACAAAGTTACCTTGTCAATTCTTCGAGCTTTGAAAGATATTGCCTTACCTGGAGCAGATTTAAGGTGGTTCAGCGATTGTCGGTTGACATTATCAAGATTGTGTCGACAGTATTGTGAGCTTTTCTTCACATACAAAAATCGTCACCTCGAAGACTGCAAAATCATCGCTAACCAAGCTTCCAAAATCATGGACCTCGCTGTGAAAAGTGGAGGAATATCTCATGGTGATTATGTGAAACAAAAGGTGGAACTTGCCAAACAAGTTAACTTTTTAGCCAAAGTAGAGACTGTTCCAACCACCTCCAAAATCACTAATGATATCGAAGCCATCACCAGTACGGCTCTTATTCGCAAACTTCAGATATAAATTGCGATCGACTGGTTATAGTGGAACTTAAACATGACCGACCATTCTTGGAAGAAGTGAGCCGTCGAGTAAAAATTGACAAAATTGTCTATGTCCTCCCACCGTCTTTTCCTTCTCTTTTTTGGCGAAAATTCTGGGTCAAAAAGCTTCAAGAACCTGAAAAGGTGGTGAAAATGAACACTGGACGAATCAGAATTTACCCACAAACCAACAAAGTATTACACTATGAACAATTATGCCTCGATTTTCATGTCCCAACGCTATACGACCATTACAGCCATTTTGAAGGCTTGAGCCAACCGCAATTGGTGAAACAATGCTCGCATGCCCTTACAAGAATTTTTACACTTGTTGTGGATTTTGTTCAACTGTTTGCTGCCTTGGATGAAGGAGAAGTATATGGTATTCAGCAGATGGGGTACCGGATTGCTAGTACCAAGACTCATACTTTGGAGAGCTTTGCCAACATTTATGCACCGCTGATTTTAAAAGTGTCTTCATACTCTACAATTCTCGCTGATATTCTGGAAAAAGTTGAAAACTTTTTATCAAAAGTGCAACCAAGTGCACAAGACATTCTCCAGCTATGTCATCAAGTGGAGCTTCAGGTGATGGACTTGTGGGTACGCCATTGTCAGTTTGTTAATTTGACCCATTTCAGGCACTTTGAAAACTGTCTTCTCTTGATGACTTTAAACAGATACCTGGTTAAAATGGGCACAAATTCTCCTGAATTAAGGTTTCCAAAGTACTGTCGGTTTCTTCGCTCATACAGCCTGAAATGGAAAGTGATAAATTATGGAGCTTCAATCAGAGCTTCATTCGCAGTACCTGATCTTCAATATTCTGTGCCACGGTCCAAAGTGTTTCACGAGTTTTACGGTTGTTGGATTCTGTTCTTTATATCAGGGATTCATAAGAACCCTGTTGCGAAACTAGAATCGTCTGGTGGTGCTAATGAGTTTAGTGTTCTCTTTGGTGACGAAATATTGGATATCCAGAAAAAAGTGAATAACACCATACAGACCACCATCCTTACCTACCTTTGTTGTCACTATTTGAATAAATGGCACAAGGTCAAATCGCTTTTACCAATAGTATCATCGACTTTGAACTCGCTGATGTACGACCCATTAATGGTAACCAGTCTAATTCCTGAAAAATTGAGCAATGAAGTCCACATTGAAAAACCACAAGAAATGTCCCATTATCTCCAGAAGGAGGTTGCCAAGATTAAGGCTGGAAACTCCCAAGTATACCTGGTTATTGCAGCCAAGTTTCGCCAGCTTTCTGTTGCGAAACCTGCGGAACATCAAGATTTATTGAACAGAGTCTTTGACCCAGTAAGACGCGAGGTACAGGATCTGCTATCCCAGATCCAAGATTTGGCAACTACCATGTATAACGTCTACCATCCATTGTTGAATTGGATCCATAATGATTTATAGGTTGCAATATATAGATCTTAGACCGCGCTTAAGCAACGAGTTACCCGATGCAGGTGATAATGAGTCAGTTACACAAAACCGAAACCATACGAAAAAAACTTGTAAAAATAATTGAGAGTATTCTTTGCACAATGTTGTCCAGAAATGTGCTGGGGCTCAAAAGAGCTTGCAGACATGGTTTGTATAGCCTTGCTTACTGTAGAACAGCTTCTCAAAGCAAGTACATGAAATATGGGCTTTCTGAATCATTTTCGAAAACCAGACCATATTCTACCAGGTCAACTGTGGTACAATTACTCAACAATATTGGGTCTAAAAGGGAGGTGGAACAGTATCTCAAGTACTTTACCTCGGTATCGCAACAACAGTTTGCTGTGATCAAAGTGGGCGGTGCAATCATCACACAACAGCTCAATGAATTGGCTTCATGCTTGGCGTTTTTGTACCATGTTGGATTGTATCCTATCGTTTTACATGGAACTGGACCCCAGATCAATGAGCTTCTTGAAAACGAGGGTGTTGAGCCTGAGTATATTGATGGAATTAGGATCACAAATGCCAAAACCATGGAAGTGGTCAGGAAATGTTTCTTGGAACAAAATCTTCGTTTGGTTACTGCCCTTGAAAAAATGGGTGTTCGTGCTAGACCAATCACCGCTGGTGTTTTTGGTGCCGAATACTTGGATCAAGACAAGTACCAGCTCGTTGGTAAGGTCAATTCCGTGAACAAAACCCCAATTGAAGCTGCCATTGAGGCGGGTTATTTGCCAATTTTGACTTCGTTAGCCGAGACACCTTCCGGACAGCTTTTGAATGTCAATGCTGATGTGGCTGCTGGAGAACTTGCTCGTGAATTTGAACCATTGAAGATTGTGTACTTGAACGAAAAGGGAGGTATTATCAACGGGGAAACCGGTGAAAAAGTCAGCGTTATCAATCTTGATGAAGAATATGAAGACTTGTTGAAACAAAGCTGGGTCAAATACGGAACCAAGTTGAAGATCAAGGAGATTCACGATCTTCTTCAACACTTGCCTCGTTCGTCTTCTGTGGCTATTATTGATGTGGATGATCTTCAAAAGGAATTGTTCACCGATTCTGGTGCCGGTACTTTGATCAGAAGAGGTTACAAGTTGATCAACAGAAACTCGTTGCTGGAGTTTGGTAACCCTGATTTGCTCAGAAGTGCATTGTCAAGAGACCCACAAATCAAATCTGGTAAGCTTTCGGTAGCGTCCTACTTAAAGCACTTGGAATCAGTTGACTTCAAACTGTATGGAGATGAACCATTAGAGGTTTTGGCCATTGTTACCAATGAAAAACTTCCCAAGCTCGACAAATTCTTATCGTCGAAAACTGGCTGGCTCAATAACGTTACTGACAACATCTTCAGTGCTGTCAAGAAGGACTTTAGTTCTCTCTACTGGGTGG
Source organism: Callitettix versicolor (assembly GCA_022606455.1). NCBI lineage: Eukaryota > Metazoa > Arthropoda > Insecta > Hemiptera > Cercopidae > Callitettix > Callitettix versicolor. The sequence continues at coordinate 312,518 of JAJIZJ010000344.1, forward strand.
TTAATGAAAATGATGCCAACTTGGCATGGTACTTTTCAAAATCCGATGGTTCGTTTGCCAAGAATAACGAGATTTTGTTCTGGTACGGATTGAACACAGAACAAGTTTCACAGTTGATCAAAGAGTTTGACAGTTCCAGCATTTCGTCGTTGTCTTCGAAAAACGATTCGGGTGTATTTTCCACATCTGCTCAGAAACGTGGATACCATACCTCCAGAAACTCCTTCCGTGCTTACTCCACTACCAACCCCAACCCTCCTGTTCGTGAGGAACCAACACCCTGCGTGCCAAAGTCGCATTGATTGGTGCTCGTGGATACACTGGACAAGCCTTGATTAACATGATTGACAAGCATCCTTACTTGGAGCTTTCTCATGTGTCTTCTCGTGAGTTGGCAGGCCAAAAGTTGAAGGGCTACAACAAAGCCAACATTGTGTATTCCAATCTTCAAGCTGAAGACATCAAGAAGTTGGAGGACAATGGAGAAGTTGATATGTGGGTGATGGCTTTGCCTAACGGTGTCTGTAAACCTTTTGTCGATGTTATCGAGAGCGCCAAGGGTAAATCCAAAATTATTGATTTATCTGCTGATTATAGATTTGATACTACTGGTACTTGGGTCTATGGTCTTCCAGAATTGAACGATAGAGCCAAGATTGCCTCTGCCACAAGAGTTTCTAATCCAGGTTGTTATGCCACAGCAGCACAGTGTGCCATTGCACCATTGGTCGACTACATTTCTGGTACACCAAGTATTTTCGGAGTATCTGGATACTCTGGAGCTGGAACCAAACCTTCTCCCAAGAATGATGTCAAGTATTTAACCAACAACTTGATTCCTTATTCTTTGACTGACCATGTCCACGAGCGTGAAATCAGCACCCAGTTGGGTTTGGAGGTTGCATTCATGCCTCACGTTGCCCAATGGTTCCAGGGAATCTCACACACCATCTCCATTCCAATCAAACCAAAATCGTTAACGTCACGCGAGATTAGAAACATTTACCAGGACAGATATCAAGGAGAACAGCTTATCACTGTCAGTGGAGAAGCTCCAGTTGTTAAGGATATTAGTGGGAAACATGGGGTTGTAGTTGGAGCTTTTGCTGTGAATTCTGCTGAGAATAGAGTGGTGGTGGTTGCAACCATTGACAACTTGTTGAAAGGTGCTGCGACCCAATGTTTGCAGAACATCAACTTGATGATGGGATACGGAGAGTACGAGGCCATTCCAGACGATTTGATCATTAGAGGATGAAGTACAATAAACTGAGTTTAGAGTAAGTCTGTAGGTCCCCGCATCCTCACACCAATTTTGGTGATTCTCTTGATTTACAATCGACCACACTTAACATGCTTGTACCCCCGGAAAACTGTGGACTTGTAGAGCCAGGTATCTACAGGTGCTCCAAGCTCGACCAGGATAACTTCCCGTTTCTAGAAACTCTTAATTTGAAATCAATTGTTATAGTCGATGCAGAAAAGCCTCCTGGTCCATTAAAGAGATTTATTGAAGCGAATAACGTCGAGCTATTCAACCTAGGTGCACTCAAAATCTCGAACCATCATCATACTGGAGTCAATTCTAGCTCTGGAAAGTTGGAAGAGGAAGGTTCCAGCAATGGTTCGACTTCGAGCTCGGGAAATGCCGATGTTAATGATCTCGAGCCTATCAATGTCAATACCACAAAGGACAAAAATGATCTGTGGATGCTTATAGAGAAGAACTTGATACTACGTGCTTTTGAGTTGCTATTGAACAAGACGAAACACAACCTCCTTTTGGTGGATTCGTCGCTGACTCTTGTTGGAATTCTTCGCAAGATTCAAAAGTGGAATTTCAACTCCATAGTCAATGAGTACCGAACGTTTGCTGGAACCTCGACGAAGAATAACTATTTTGCGGAAACTTTTCTCGAATTGGTGGAACCTGAACTAATAGCATATGAGATTCACCGATTCAATAGCGAGTCAAAGCAGCCAGAGAAAACTCTTTATAAGAGCCCCGAGTTTAGAAGAGAATCCCGAAATGCTTCGAGGACCTCAGTGGACGATGAGGCAAGTTATGATGATCGTAACAGCGATACTCAGAGTATAGACGATGATGAGATGGACGACGAATTACTTTCAGCCTCGCCTCAAATCCCAACCAATTTGTTGAAACTCGTAGAGCTGAGGAAGAATGACGCTTCACGAGATTCTGAGCCAGATTTGGATTCAGTGACACCAGGATCTTCTCCAAGGTATACTCGTGGAAGTCGCAATAATAGCTTTACCAGCGACATGATTTTCTCCGCAACTCGATCTAATTTTGAAAGACGAAGATCTTCCATAGACAGCTTGGTGCGACCAAGTCCTAGTAATATCAAGTTCAGACAAGGTGCAAGAGATCGACGAGCAGCCCGTGACTCGTTCAGCAAGGGAAGTTTCAGCGAATCGTTGAAAGAATTCAAAGACTCATTTAAAAGACCCGACGACAACGAACTACAACAAAAGTACGGATTCTACTACTACAAAAGCTTCAAAGAAAACCCTTATACCTTTGAGGATGTCAATGCAATAAAAATCAAGCTACCACAAGATACTAAACTACCAGCCTGGTTCCGAAGCCAGCGAGATTATTGGGAAGCGAACTTTCGAAAATTAAATGGTCTCATAGAATGAGTGTTGCCAGCAACTTTTTGCATCATTTTCTTCCCCAGGTTGCCCTTGTTGGTGGAGCAGATTGTGATCCCGATGAAGGTGGTGGAGTGTGGTTGCTGAGCATTTTGTCACGGAGTCTGGAACTGGACCCGTTTCCCGATGCACTGTTAGTCCGGGCTGGTTGGTACGATTGGCTGGAATAGCCTGCTCCCGGTACCGACTGTTCTCGAGACCGATTGTACATGTCTTGTAATCTACTTGACGATCTGGTATAGGTCCTTGCCGGAGCAGATTGTGTTTCCTGGTGTTGTGGCCGGTCCTGACTCCAGCTATTTCCTCTTTGGAATGTTGGCTGTTGGTTGTTCGAATAATCGTCTTCAACACGAACTGGTTGTAATTGCTCTTGGTACAGTCTGGGACGAGAGTTCATTTGCGCCTGTTGCTGCTGGCCCTGATAAGTACGGCTCTGGTACGAATTGGTCAGTGGTCTCAGTCTTTTTTCGCCCAACCAATCTGGATAAGGCTGATGGACGCTGTCAAAGTACTTGACGAACGCTCGATGGATCAACGTATCATCCTCACTATCACCATCTACCTCCCTTTGAATGACCGAGGTAGCACTTGAGAACCTCGCAGCATAACTATCTTTCAATTTAGCGAAAAAGTTTCGTGTTTCCTGCTCTGTTCGTTCCTGAATATGAGACATTGATAAAACTTGTGGCCGAGTGAAATCAGAAATGGTGAGGATCGCATGCTTTATCTGCAGGAGATGGCCCGCCATCGCGGAAAATTTAGTTTCGCACAAGTTTGTAGGTACTTTTCAAATGTCTTGGGTACGATCAGTAGCCATTAGGACGGCGCTTTGCCGTCAGGTTCGGTCGAAATACCAATCATATGGAAGCACCAGGCTCTTTTCCTCCTCGTTGCGAGCCAGGAAGAACCAGAAATTGTCAAAAAAACTCCCAAGGCTGATATTGATCATGAGGCTGTCAAAGCTCATCAAGAAGCTTCCCCATTGAAAAGCATTGAGGTGCCGTTTACTTCGCTTGAACCATCGAGAAAGTTTGACAAATCGATCTTTAGAGGACTCTACAACAGCAAAATGAAGAATATGACCGTGGTGCAACAACGTGCCATCATGCCTATGATGGATACCAAGACCGGAGTTGTTGTCCGTGCCAAGACAGGTACTGGTAAAACATTAGCGTTCGCTCTTCCATGTATTCAGGCGGCGCTTGAAAACCCACAACAGACTCAAAAGGGACGAATTCAAGCACTTGTGGTGGCACCGACCAGAGATTTAGCACTTCAAATCGAGGCAGAATTCAAGAAAGTTTTACAACACCAGACCCGTAATGTCCATCGCAAGACAGAAACGTTTGTATTGATCGGTGGACGTAAGAACGACCTTCACCCGAAAGCTAAGGCTGCTATTGTCATTGCTACACCTGGTCGTTTGGAAGCAATTCTCCGTGATCCCAGAATGTTGCCCATGTTTTCAGATTTGAAATACAGGGTTTACGATGAGGCAGATAGACTCTTGGACCAAGGTTTTGCTCCTACCTTGGAGGTAATTGAGGAAAGGTTGCGCGATGCCAAGGCTGAAGCACTCGAACCAGACAACCACTTTAAGACGGCTCTCTTTAGTGCAACTGTGGATGATGCCGTAACCAACTTTGCCCATGAAACCATTGGAAAAGAGTATGAATACATCAATTGTGTCGACAAAGACGCAGAGGAAAGTCACGAGAACATTCATCAAGGTATAGTGAGAACACAGTCTATCAAAGATTCTTTTGAAGCTTCGTTTTCTTACATTATCAACCATATTAACGACAAATATTTCAAAGCAATTGTGTTTTTGCCCACAATTACAGGTACTGAGTACTACTACAGGGTATTACAACGTGCTAAGAGAGAAGAGTTATACGATAGTGAAACAGCCACCAAAAAGTATGGCTCAAGAATCTTACGTCTTCATGGAAAGATGTCTCAATCTGCAAGGGACCGTACTGTGAAGGAGTTCAGACGGACATCTCATGGTGTTTTGGTTTGTACCGACGTTGCGGCCAGAGGATTGGACTTTAACGATGTTAGTCATGTTATTCAAATGTGTCCAAGTTCTACTGTTGCTGATTACATTCACAAGATTGGACGTACCGCTAGAGCTGGTGCTCGTGGTAAAGCCAGAATTTTCATTTCTGAACCTGAAATGAGATTTATTGAAACGTTACAGCGTGAGAGAGGAATTGTATTCAAGGAAGACACCGAATATGTCAAAGATGAAACGACACCAGACCATTTCCAGAGATTAGGCTCTTACGAGCAAGATGCCCTTGAGGAGTTCTTGCGTACCTTTTTAGGTTTTGCTGCTTCAGTTTCAGGTGTGTACAGATTCAACAAGCAAAGAATTGTTGAGGAATCGTTTGCGTTATACAGACACATTTTAAACGATCCTTCTGCAAAGCTTAGTGTCGGGCGCCGATTTGTCACTGAAGTCTTGCGTATGCCAGGACGTGATGCTGCCGAATTCTTTGATGTTCCAGGTGGATTCGACATGAGACTGTCCAACGATCGCCGGAGCAAGAGGACATTTATGGGTGATGGTGGTTCCAGATCTGACCGTGGTGGATACAGCAATGACAGATACGGTAGCGGTCGCCTGTACAATAAGAGTCGTCTGTTCGATCGTAATGATCGTTCATATGGTAATGATCGCTCATACGGCAATGACAGAAAGTCGTATGGAAACAAGTCTTACGGAGACAAATCTTATGGTAACAAATCCTATGGAGACAAATCGTATGGAGACAAACCTTATGGTAACAAACCTTACGGAAAGTCCTATGGAGACAAATCTTATGGTAAATCCTATGGCAACAGATCTAACGACAGAAGCTTCAGTCGCGGCAATGACAGAGGTGGCTACGAAAAGAGAAACTATGGATCTCAGTCAAGAAACACATATGGCCGCAGAGACGATAGCGACGAGTAGAGGTATAATAGCAACGAATACTTGTAAATAGAGAAAATTACTCACGTACATTCATAGATATTTGAGCAAAGGAAAATCCAGTCTTATCAAATTGTGTGCAGCTTCAAGTACTACTTGAATACTTGGCATCATACTCCTTTGCCGTCTTGTTCACCTCGGTTCCCAGCACTATGACCACCTCTGGTTCAGTGGACTTGAGCGGCTCAAGTGCCGTATAAATAGCAGTCTTTGCAACCTCTTCGTCGTAAGCTGGATACAATGGAAAAGCAAACATATTGTTCTTCACCAACAGCGCAACTTTCACCAAAGAGCTTTCAAAGAATCCGTGAGAGGCTTCACGGTCGCCCAACAAAATGCCAGGTCTGATAATAATTGTTCTGGGAAACTTCAAGGCTACAATATCGTCCTCCAACTTACCTTTCGTCTTGAGGTAGAAGAAGGGGGACAGAGCCGAAGCTGCACCTGTGGAAACTAAAACAAACGTCTTGACACCAGCATCTTTTGCAGCCTTAGCTGCGTCGTAGTTAATGCCATAATCGATCTTCAAAAAACCCTCGTTTCCCCCAGCAAGTTTCTTGGTAGTTCCAAACGCACTGATGAAGATATCATTGTCCTTTTGCTTTCGAATTATGTCACCCCAAACGTCACTATCTTTTTCAATGACACTGTCAATTTTGCTTCCTTCAACCTTTGGAGCTCTTCTGCTGACCGTGAATATAGAGTCGATTTCCTTACATTCGTTCAAGATCTTCAATGCCAGGGACCCAACAAGCCCCGTACTTCCTAATAAAATGGCCCGCATTGAGTAGGGTGGCGCTTGATAATTTAGGTGTGTTCGCAGAGGGACTGCACACCAGAAAACTTTAGTATGGCTTGCAGTAATTAGCCATTTAATTAGCTCGCATTAGCTCGCTTTAGCTGGTTTAGCTGCCTCTCTTATCTCTGGATTTTCTCTTCAAAGCACTCTTCTTACTCACCGTAAACTGTCCCCACCGTTGGGACCGTTTTTCCTTGGTAATGTAATCGCCAATCGCAGTGTCTCTCGTCAAAACCACATATACAAGAAGACAAATTATTATCAACGTATTGAATATGGTAATTCTCTTGTGGAACCGGAGATCATTAGCCAACATTCCTAGCTTGTAATTGGCGTCGCTCAAGCCTCCCCGATACCGGTTCTCTTGGTTTTGAAGGAGCATGGTTGCTTCCTTTTGTATTCGTTCATAAGCTTCTTTCATGATTTTCACTTGAGATAACATGGTGACATTAAACGATTGTACTAAGTCATTGAAAGTCGAGGTTTGTCTTCTCTCCAAATTAGTGAATGCGGTAGATAGGAGCTTACTTTGTTCCTCAATGTACAATAATGATAGGGTAGCATTCGACTCAAGCAATGACAATCGCTTCATGATGTTCTTGTAGATTGACTCTTGTGTGGTGGCTGTTGTCTCAATAGTTTTCACTTCTCGATCAACAGCGACAGCTGCACAGTATTGGTCGGTGCCATTGATATCTTGGAGGAATTCGTGCAACAATAAATGAGGAAGTACCACTCTGCACTCATCATCTCGGGTGCTATAATTGTTCAGATTTTGAGTGGTGATGTTAGCGATATCATTAGCAATAGTAATATTCATTGTGGGTACTTGGTCAACACCCTTTTGTTCTTCCTTGAATTCCTCCATCATGGTTTTCCCGTGAACTCTCACCACGGAAATGGGACAGTAGAATTCGTTACCATAATGAGAAACAATTTCAAGTTTCAAGTACCGGGCCCAAATAAGCGGATTTTTCACGGTGAAAACCTGAAGGTCTCGTACGTTTTCTGCCTCAAACTCACCCAACATTTCCCATTTCGTGGCAGGAAACTGGTCGGAAACAGAAATGCGGATATCTTTGAACATTGAACTGAAAAATTCGAAATTACCCATCACTACTTCACTGACAAGAATGTCCTGACACAATTCGATAATGACATACTTGTTGGAAGACGAGCATTGGTTGAGCAAATATGAGTCTTTATTCTCGTGGAGAATGGCCAGTGCACCTTTTGCTTCACTATTTGCTTTCATGATAGTGGCAGCGCAGTCCGAGGAAGCATAATTGAATTTTTTCTTGTAAACTCGGCCCTGATCTTCTTCCTGAGCAATATCGGAAGGGCTTGAATAAGTGGTATCCACGGTTGAAGTATTAACTTTTGCAAGTGTATGTGAACTGAGCAGATCAGCGTTTGAAGCGGCACTTGCAGAAGAAGCACTTACCGATTCGGCTGCTGCTTCTTCCTGTTTCTGGCGCTTCCACTCTTCAAAAGACATGAATCTGCATTCGTCTATATCTTCAATTGTAATATTAGACGAATTCTTGGAGACGGAAATGTTGGTGGGAACCTGGTGGTCGATCGATATTGAAGTATGCGAGTTTTGGGTTTCCAACTCGAGAAATGTCGATGCCACCTCTTCGGTTACAAGCATCTCTACACCACTCGTGGGACTTGTGGACGACGGTCGTTGGAAAACATTACAACCAGGGCCTGTGGTGCAAAATGGATATGAAGGTGTAGGTATTAAACTGTCAGGAAAACCAGTAGAAATTTGTGATGAAGCAATGGAGGTGATCTTCTCTATGGGATTAGTTGATTTGGGTTGTTTTTCTTTTCTTTCGATGTTTTTCAGATGAAATAGATGAGTATTAGAAACCAGACCTGCTGTATTTGTTAATGAATTAATGGTGGATTCTTCTATTTGATTCAATAATTGGCTCTCCAGGAGCAGTGTGTCACCGCTTACGCATGTTAGACTCACGGCTGCCACGAGTAGAAACCACGCGCCTTTGCACCCCATGTCGTTGGTGAGGAAGTAGTGGAGCTTCTCGGTGATCTTTCCTGCACAATTTGCACATTCGCGCAGAGCGAGGAAAAGCCGTGCCATAACACCATCTACCCACAATGATCAAGACGTTCCCGCTCAGTTCGCGGGCCAAAACCACCGCTTTGAAACAGCCCAAAGAGCTCTTTTGCTACTCAAGAGACATAAATGGTGCCTTCGAGTACGACACTGATAAGGCAGTTACCCAATTGAGCCACTACTATTTTCCAGATGCTGAAATAGATAAAGGTGTGGATTTGGGAGCAGGCTATAAAGACTTCAAGAAGATCCCAGAAGCTGAGAACTTGGGGGATTTTGAATCGCTTTTGAAAAGTATCATACAACATGAACAGAAAACTGGTGAAAAAGTGTCGGCAGACATCGTTACCTTTAGAGGACTTATGACAAAGCTTTTGGCACTTCCTTACAATTTGAAGGATCCAATAAACTTGTACGCCACCGTGTTTGATGGGCAAATCTTTATCAAGAACGACGAAGAATTGGAGTTGAAAAGACGTCAGTCACAGCCATCGGATCCTACAAAGAAAGACTACATGGACCGATGTGAATATTCTGGCTACAAGTTTGAGGCGGTAACAACGTTGCCCAAACCATGGGCAGAGTGCTCAAGGCTGGAAATTGAAAAGAGAAATACCCGAGTTGTCAATAATTATGAACAGTTTATATCGGTGGTGCGAACCGGTATCGGCAAAGTCAAGCTTTTGTTGGCAGGTGAAGTTGATTGTTTATGGGACTATCGTCCACAAGATGGCAAAAAGGATCCACTTCCTCATTACGTGGAACTCAAGACTTCAAGAGTCATAGAAACTCCTGGTAATATTGTTACTTTTGAGCGAAAATTGTTTAAGACTTGGGCGCAAAGTTTTTTAATAGGAATCCGCAAGATTGTTTATGGATTCCGAGACGACAATCTTATTTTGCGGTGTGTGGAAATGTACTCAACAGAGGAAATACCGATTTTACTAAAAAAAAATCAGGTTACTGAACCCAGTAAGAAAATAGTATGCATGAATGCTCTCAAGTGGTACGGAGCCGTTGTCGAATGGCTCACAGAAGTGATACCCACAAACGAAAATGGGGCATATCGTATAAGTTATGATCCGGGATCGCGTTCGTTTTCAGTAGCTGAATTGATTGGAGATGAAAAATCAAAGGCACAAGCTATGATTACTAGTGAGTTTAAAGACTGGCGAAAAGAGCTTGCCGAAAAGGAGAAGGAGGTGAAAGAGAAGGAGGTGAATGATGAGAAGGAAGTGGAAGAGTAAGAGTGAAAATAATAGAAGAGTATCGAGAAATAGAGGAATAAGTGAGGTTTCTGTAGCGAAAGCACGGCTGCAAATTGCAAAAACTGCAAAAAAAGTAAAAAATGCAAGTGATCAACCCTTTATATATTCCATCCATTTCGTGTGCTGCCCATGCACCACCATGCATCACCATGCCTTTCTGGCCATCACCCAACTATCAGGTCCACATGGCCAATCACCAATAAATGTCTCACGTATGTCTCACCACTTATATCGCGGGTGGAGCCCATCACGTGGCGCGGACATATCGCGCTCCCCCACACGAAAGCACCGAGGTGCGAAAAAGAGATATGACATTCACCAACAATTGATCAATTATTTAAAGAGCTACTCATTTCAATTGACCTCGACACATCCACTCTTCATCTCGTGTCCTTGTATATTTACATATTCTTTCAAAACTTAAATTTAATTCCAAATTTTCCCACTCCCCTCATCCCGATAATCCGCCGATAATCCGCTGACATCCGCGGTCTGGCCAGAACCAGCCAATCATTCGCAGTGGTTATTAATCAAATGCAGGTCTGGACCCCATGCATTTGCTTACATTACACAAAACCCCGTATTTGACTGCCGATTCTTTCAACCCCGCTCGTGGTATATAAGAGGGGGCCCGATTCTAATTTAACCACTAATAATCTCATAAAATGGCTCCAACATTTACAAATTCTAATGGATGTCCCATCCCAGAACCTTTTGCTACCCAGCGTGTGGGTAAGCATGGTCCATTATTGCTCCAAGATTTCAACTTGATTGACTCCTTGGCTCATTTCGACAGAGAAAGAATTCCTGAAAGAGTTGTCCACGCTAAAGGATCTGGTGCTTACGGATACTTTGAGGTGACCGATGACATCACCGATATCTGTGGAGCCAAGTTCTTGGACACTGTTGGTAAGAAAACCAAGATTTTCACCAGATTCTCCACCGTTGGTGGTGAGATGGGATCGGCCGATACCGCCAGAGATCCAAGAGGTTTTGCCACCAAATTTTACACCGAAGAGGGTAATTTGGACTTGGTTTACAACAACACTCCTGTGTTTTTCATCAGAGATCCTTCCAAGTTCCCCCACTTTATTCACACCCAAAAGAGAAACCCAGAAACCCACTTGAAGGATGCTAACATGTTCTGGGATTACTTGACCACCAACTACGAGGCGATCCATCAGGTTATGGTCTTGTTCTCTGACCGTGGTACCCCAGCTTCTTATCGTGAAATGAACGGTTACTCCGGTCACACTTACAAATGGTCTAACAAAAAGGGTGAATGGTTCTACGTTCAAGTTCACTTCATCTCTGACCAAGGTATCAAGACTTTGACCAACGAGGAAGCGGGTGAATTGGCAGGCTCCAACCCAGACTATGCTCAAGAGGATTTGTTTAAGAACATTGCTGCTGGTAACCACCCATCGTGGACTTGTTACGTTCAAACCATGACCGCCGAGCAGGCCAAGAAGGCACCATTCTCGGTGTTTGACTTGACTAAGGTTTGGCCTCACAAGGACTACCCAATGAGAAGATTCGGTAAATTTGTGTTGAACGAAAACCCAAAGAACTACTTTGCCGAGGTTGAACAAGCTGCTTTCTCTCCTGCTCATACCGTTCCTTTCATGGAGGCATCTGCTGACCCAGTGTTGCAATCCAGATTGTTCTCTTACGCTGACACTCACAGACACAGATTGGGTACCAACTATACTCAAATCCCAGTTAACTGTCCTGTTACCGGTGCCGTATTCAACCCTCACATGAGAGATGGTGCAATGAACGTTAATGGTAACTTGGGAGCTCACCCCAACTACTTGGCTACTTCTCACCCAGTGGAATTCAAGCAATTCTCCTTGCAAGAAGAGCAAGAAGTTTGGGAAGGTGCTGCTTGTCCATTCCACTGGAAGGCTACTGACGATGAGTACAAGCAGGCATCTGATTTGTACAAGGTTATGGAAAGATATCCTAATGCTCAAGCTCACTTGGCTCACAATGTTGCTGTCCATGTTCAAGCTGCTGACCCTCACATTCAAGACAGAGTGTTTGAGATGTTCTCCAAGGTGAATGGTGAGTTGGGAGCTGCCATCAAGAAGGAGACTTTACAATTAAGTCCAAGAAAGTGATTTCGATAATAAAATGAATATTTATTGAGTATATGTTTTTCAAAATGAAATGTAATTACAACTTTGTGGTGTTACAAGATGCACACAGGCAGCTGCTGCCGCATTTGCATGACGCACCACAACAACTGTTTCCGCTGCCAGAGCTGGTAGATGTTGAATTAGGACCGCACATTAAAGATGATGAGGCATATCACCACTTTTATACATTTGTAGATAGCGCCGGATCAGCATACCTAATACGGAAGTCGCATGCGACGGAATTCGGGCAAGAGACTGGTCCGACTTTGAGGACTGTACATAGGGTACGGCACACAACAGAGCCAGCGGATGCATCCAAACACCGCGGCGGAGTCGAATTTTCACTTTTCAAAAATAGAGAAGTCATAAGCAGCGTGATGCATCTTACTCTATCAATCTAAGCCTGCAACTTATTGCACTGGTCATTCCGTTTCTAAGCCTTGTTTGTTGTCGTTCCTGCATAAGCCCCGAATCGCGAAATCGGAATCGCAATTTTCCAAAACAGGTAATTCTGGGGCAGTCTGAAACGAGATATCGAAAGTTATCAACAACATGGAAAAAATTGGTGTTTTTAGCTACCAGCTCATCGGGATAACATAAAACCCACCGAAAGCATTGTATTCTTCGATCAAAGCTTATTTTGCTGGTAGTAAATACCAGCGATCTGTTTCATTGTGTCACGTGACCTGCACAATGCGAATTCAGGGCAGTGACAGATTGTGAACGTTGGTGCGAAACAATCAGGTGTAGCTACTCAGCCATGAACAAGCGGGGATGTGCAGGATATTACGTAGTGAATCTCATGTAGGTACGGTAAACACGCTGCTTGCAGCGGCAGGTTCCAGCAAGTTATTGACACATATGATTGCGAACCCCTTGCATATGGTCGATTTTCTCGAGGTATATAAGAGGAGGATATTTTCAATTTAATCATTATCAAAAAAATATCAAAATGGGTTTGAACGCAATTAACTACGCTGTATCTGATGTCGTTGGAGGCGCTAATTCTCTTGCTGAGGGCGCTGGATCTATTGCTGGTGCCGCTCAAAGTGCAATTGGTGGAGCTGGAGGAGATGCTGCAAGCGCCGTGAAAAGTGTTGGTGCAGAAGCAACTGGTCTTGCTAATTCTGCCAAATCTGGTGCTGCTTCTGCCACCAGTGGTGCTATGACTGCCATGAGCGAAGCTTCTGGTGCGAAATCTGCCCTTGAATCAAAGACTTCTGCATTGCCTGAGTCTGCGATGTCTGGAATGTCTTCTATGATGCCAGACTCTAGTTCCGATATGATGTCAGACGAGTCTGGTTCGTCCGCACTGGAAGGTTCCGGATCTGAATCTTCTGGATCTGGATCTGGATCTGATTCATCTGCATCATCTGGATCTTCTGGTTCATCTGGTTCTTCTTCTGAATCTTCTGGATCATCATCTTCTGGATCTTCCTCTGGTGGTAATGCTCTCTACCAAGGTGGATCGTGGAAGAAAGCTGCAGCTGTTGCCGGAGTCGTTGGCTTCAGTTTCATCTTCAATGTTATGTAGTAATGCTTGTATGTTAGGTAAAAGTTGGGAATAAAAGGAAAAGAAAATGAAAAATGTAGTCGCGGTTGCAGCCATTCGCAGCCTAATTGTCGCAGCCATTTCGCATTCGCAGCATCTCGCTTTTTCGCATCTCACTTTACATTCTTCATGCTAAAACGACCTGCTAGGCTCCAAGTGGACCCCGAAACCATTACAGATGACGATAAACCGCCTCAAACTGGTACAGTGTTCAATATCTGGTATCTCAAATGGTCTGGAGGCGATAACTCTAGAAATCTCATCAAGCTGAAATTTCGAGTCAACATCAAAAATGACACTGGATACACCAAGGCTGGTACCAATAGCCCAATATGCTTATTTTTCGCTCGTGGATGCTGCTACCAGGGCCGCAAGTGCAATTATGCCCATAGGATACCGACAGACATGGACTATTATCCTCCTACTCAAGACTGTTTTGGCCGCGATAAAACCGCCGATTACAAAGATGATATGACTGGGGTGGGTTCATTCAACAAAATCAACCGAACATTGTATGTAGCCGGCATCCATACTACCAAAAATGTCGAGCTGGTACTCACAAGACATTTTGAAGAATTTGGACCCATTGAAAAAATCAATGTTCTTCACGGTAAGGCATGTGCTTTCATCACATACAAATTGGAATCAGCAGCACAGTTTGCAAAAGAAGCAATGCTCAACCAGTCGCTTGATCATGAAGAGATTTTGGATGTAAGGTGGGCTCGACCAGATCCTAATCCAGATGCACAAAAGAAAGAGAAAAGGCGATTAGAAGAATTAGCAGTTAATACGGTCCAAAACTTGTTAAAGGAAACGACACACAAGAGACAGAAACCCAGCGAACCGGAAATTATAGAACCAGAGGAACCGGAGGAACCAACTAATGAACCTGAACCACAGCAACGTCTCTTAGAATCAAAACCTTCATCTTTTTTTGGAGATTCTATAATTGTCCCTACAAAAAAATCCACAAATCTACTTAGTGGATATTCCAGTGATGATGACGACTAGTCTTTGAGCGTTAGTGATTGAACTGCTGGGTGCCGTAACAACCAATCTGGGAGTCGTTTAGTTCCCTTGCTCAAGAAAGACTTCAAGTTCACCAAGATATCCGAATCTCCATCATCAACAAATGACAAGCTAGCACCGGATTTCCCTGCTCGTCCGGTACGCCCAATTCTGTGTATATACTCATCAAATCTTTTGGGCATATGGTAGTTGACCACCAAGCTGACATTTGGAATGTCGATTCCTCGTGCTGCGACATCGGTAGCTATCAAGACATTAACCTTGTGTTCCCTGAAAGAAGCAATTGCCGACTCTCGAGCTTCTTGCGATTTAGAGCCATGGATGACAATATTAGAACCAACATTCTGGTTGCTCAACTCTACCGAGAGTAGCTCACAAGTTCGCTTAAAGTTGGCAAAGATAATTATTAGTGGATGTTCAGTTTCCCGTATATGTTGTCGCAAAGCCAGTATCATCTTGTTGGTTCTAGGTGTATTCAATTCTTCTTGGTTATCAACATTATCACCAAGATATTCAAACTTTTTGGTTGATATTATCAACAATTTCCCCTGCGTCGCCAATGTAAAGGTAAGCAGGTGTTTGGAGATAATCTTTGGTAATTTTTTCAATTGGCGGTGATATCGTGGCCGTGAACATCAAGGTGATCCTGCTCTTTACCTTGAAGATGGTGCTATCCAAACCAAACCCAGAACTTGATGTCGAAGGTAAAAAGGAAAGAATTGATTGTAACGCTTTCTCAAATCCCATGTCGATCATTCTATCAGCTTCGTCCATAGTCAAGTGGTAGCATTGACTGAGATCAACAAGACCCTTTTCAGCCGAGTCTATAAGACGACCAGGAGTAGCCACCACTATATGAGCCCCATCCTGAACAGACTTTACTGTTTCTTCATATTGATGTCCTCCAATTATGGTGACAACGTTATAGCCCAAAACAGATGCAAATTTCTTGGCTTCTTTACTGATTTGAAGTGCCAATTCACGAGTCGGTGCTAGTACCAACCCCAATACTTTGTTCAAGTTGGACTCTTGCTTATGTTCCACCTCCATGTAGTCTTTGTCGATAGCTAACAAATACGATAATAAGGGAATTAAGAACGCCAAAGTCTTTCCTGACCCTGTTTCAGCTATACCAACCACATCTCTATGCCCCAAAGCCGTGGGAATCGCAGCTCGTTGAATGGGAGTTGGTTCCTTGTATCAAGTTGATCAATAGTATTTACTAAAGTAGTTGGAATTCCAGATTCTTTCCACGAACGAAGCGGATTGGGGATATTATTCCCTTTGCACGTAATGCTAAAGTCCTCCTTGAAAATACGCCAATCCCTGCTTGTCATATCTTCAAGTTTTTGTCCAGCCAGTGTTCTTCTGCGGGTAGAAAGTCGTTGTTCGATGTAGGGTAAGCCATCATTGGCTCCAATTGAGAGGAGGTATCTTCTTCGTCGTCCCAGTCAAAATTGAACCTTTTCTTTCGCTTTTTGTTGGCTGTAGACGTGTCTTTTGTTCGAATATAGTTTCTGGTTCTGACGGCAGACTTCGTTTTAGTGTATTGGTCTTACGCTTGAGTTCAGTTTTTTCTCGTTCTTCATCTTCTTTGGCTTTCTGGAGCTCTAGGCGCTTCTTTTTCGAGAGAAATTGAGGTTTGGCAAGTTTATGGTCTTGAGACTGGCTTTTCAAGAGCTCAGCTGCATTTAATGGTCTCATGAAGAAAGATGCGAAACAAATTGAAGATGTCCTTACATAACACATATTGTAAATTTATTCTATATCGCTCTAGAGTACCGTATATACCCAAGCATCAACAAAATAACCAAAACACATAACCCTGACGTGATTTCAAATGTCAATCGGTAACACCCAGAACCTTTAGCGCAAACATATTTGCCTAAATCTGCATCCCAATCATTACTTTGCCAATCATAAACAGCTCCAAAAAGCTTCGTCATCAGAGTAAGCCCAAACGTAGTACTGGTATACATGACTCCCCAAATAAAACTGTAGTTTTTCATGTTGAACAAGTCTGCTACGATGGCAGGGAAGCTTGCAAACGAAAAGCCATAGGCATAGCCAATAAGACAAGAAACAGCCAGTAAGATTATATTGGCCTTGTGAAGGTTGTGTGTGATTTGTAGCAACGGCATTGTGTTTAACAAGTGTCCAGCAAGCATTAGTGATGTACCAAGAATGACAATCCAGTGACGTTGAGACTTTAATACTCGCACCAAGTAATCAGACTGAGGCCTGACAGAAGACGTCCCACGAAAGAAAAGATTGCAATCAATGATACATGCAAAACTTGAAGATTCTGTAAAGAAGGAACGCTAGTAGCATCCTCATCCTTGCTGTAAGCATAATGGACAGCTTTTAACACATATCCAACAGAGTAGATATACATTTGTCCAAGACCCTGCATTATAGCGAACATTGCATAATGATACCAAAAGATTGGACTTTCAAGAGTATCCTTTATTCCTAGAGCTTTTAACCGGGTTACCGAAGGTCGGAGGGTTATTGGCGCGGGAGTTTCCTCAGATACTAAAAGAGGTTCCGTTTCCTCCAGCGGGACCTTATCATGATGGCCTTCCACTCTTATAAATAGAAATCCAATGAACAACATGAGTCCACAGGACACATGCAAAAAGTAAAGAAACTGACCGGTGTCTCCTTTGAATAACTTGGAAGATATCGTCAGGTAAAGCAAACTAGAGATAGCAAATGATGCGATGGTGACGCTTTGAGCTGAGCTGCGAAAGTTGGGAAACTCAAGAACAATGGCTTTTAAGCAGCTGAAATACCCGGATACTGAACCAAGACCAACCAAGAACATAGCTACCAACAACTGGATCAAGATATACGGTGCACCAGGCATCATATACAACATATAGACCCATCGGTAACCCAAGGATATGGTTAAGCAGCTGAATAATATCGGCATCTGAGTACCATATTTGTCGGTAATGACTCCACTAAGCAACCCTCCAAGAGCAGTGCCTAGCGTAGCACTGATATTGAGATTGGCTGTTTGCGATGCATCAAATTACACTTATCGGCAAGTTGTGTGTTGTAAACGGAATACACGAATAATGTACCGGTTGCAAGAGCCACAGGTACTGATGCTGTCAACATTATCCAAGAGTTAGTGTATGGCAAATACACATTGATGCGTTTCAACGCATTGTGGATCAAAAGCATCTAGATTTGCTGATCGGAGATGGTGATACGAATGCGAATGTATGCAAGGAACCGGTGCCTTATCAAGTTAATATTTCCGTTTGACAGCGCGAACGTGCATATACCGTTGATCGGAGCCACAGTCGGAGAAGCTGCAAATCTAGCGGGAACACATGTTTAGAAGTGTTTTGAGCTCAATTGAGCTACCAGCACCCAAATATAGCTGAAACCAGGTTCTGAAGGTGCCCCTATTGTTAAATGTTTGTGATAAGATCCGAGCCAAGCAGCCGGAACCGCATCCGCTTTAGGCAATAAGCGCTGCGTATTTGTACTCTGCTGATAAGAGTGGTCAATTTGCAGTTAAATAGCAGCTGAGACACCAACCTCAATCCAAAGTAAACTTATGACAGTTACAAAGCAATCCCACATTTTTCAAGGAACAGTTGCAGCCAGAGTTCCTCTGGTAGTTAGCGGTGATGGTATCTACATTACTGTTGAAGATCCCGAAACTGGAGAAAAAACCCAACTTTTGGATGCTATGACTGGTGCTGCCGTTGGTGCTTTGGGATGGGGAGACCCTGAAGTGCACAAGATTATGGCCGAAGCCGCTAAAGAAACCCAATACTCTTATCCTGCTTATCTTGGAAACGACTACGCCGAGGACTTGGCTGAGTTTTACATCAACAATTCTCCCTCGGGTGCGTTTGCTTCTGCTCTCTGGACTGGTTCTGGATCAGAAGCAAACGAAAATGCTCTCAAGATTATTCGGCAATATTTCTTAGAGAGAAATATGCCCAAGAAGACCAAGTTCATTTCGAGAAACAGCTCTTATCATGGATACACAATTGGTTCCTTGTCAATTGGAAGTTCAGCACGAGCCAAGATGTTTGAGGACATTCTCTTGCCTTCTTCTCAGTGTATCAAGGTTGACCCATGTTACACTTATCGAAACAAGCTCGAAGGTGAAACCGATGAGGAATATGGAACCAGATTAATTGACCAGTTTGAACAAACCATTCTACGTGAAGGTGCCGATACGGTAGCAGCAATTATTGTCGAGACGCTTCCTGGCTCCTCGTTAGGAACCACACCTCCCCCAAACAATTACCTACCAGGAATTAGGGCATTGTGCAACAAATACGACGTTGTATTCATGTTGGACGAGGTGATGTGTGGAACTGGCCGCGCCAATCCCAATGGAGGATTGAACTGCTGGGAGAACTGGTTGGGCGAAGGCGAAGGTCCCGATATCCAGCTGGTGGGCAAAACTTTGGGTTCGGGATATGTGACCATTGCTGGTGTTCTTGTGAGCCCTAAGATCCATGCCGCTTATGTCAATGGATCTGGCACAATCATGGGAGCCCATACTTATTCTGGGCATGCTTTCAACTGCCGAGTTGCTCTCAAGATCCAAGAGAGAGTGAAAGAGTTGAAGTTGACGGAAAACATTTTCAAAGTTGGTAATTATTTGGGCAAACAACTCAAAGAAAAGTTATCGTCCAGCTCAATAGTGGGCAATGTTCGTGGCATTGGAGGGTTTTGGTCTGCTGAACTTGTCAAAGATAAAATGACCAAAGAATGTTTTGACGTTGATTTGAAGGTGGGACCCAATCTTCAAAAAATTTGCTTTTCAAATGGTGTCACTGTGATGGGAATGCAAGGGTGCAACATGGGAGTTGGAGACCATATTATGTTTGCCCCAGCATTTACCCTCACTCACGACCAAGCCGACGAGATTGTGGAGACTGTTGTCAAGTCCGTGGCTCAACTAGAAGAAAGTCTTGAAATTATATAAATATTGAAATACAGTCCTATATATGCCCATTCACCTTCTATGCTACTTTTCGCAGCCGTCACCCGCCGCACCCTTTGGTCGTGCGCGCATCGTTTGTCGACGAGACAATTTTTTCAGACCCCAGACAGTTTTGCCAACGAAGGAACTAAAGTTAACATGCCTGTAGACCCCGAAAAATTGGCTAAATTGCAACAAGGTGCCGCCAAGAAGGTTGGTGGACAAAGAGTCAAGGCCAAGAAGGTCAAGAGTGAGCAAGATGACACCAAGTTGATGGAAGCTTTGGGCAAGTTGAAAGCCACAAAAGTGAATGCCGTTGAAGAAGCCAACTTTTTCAAGGAAGATGGTAAGGTATTGCACTTCAAGCGTGTTGGTGTTCAAAGCGCTGCTCAGCACAATGTATGTGCATTCACTGGATACCCTCAAGAGAAGGATGTGACTCAGTTGATCCCACAAATCTTGCCTCAATTGGGAGCTGAAAACTTGGAAATCTTGAGACAATTGGCTGAACAGATCCAAGCTGGTAAGACCCCATCGATGGGCGGAGAGAACGCTGGTGCTGACGAGGACATTCCCGATCTTATTGAGGGCCAAAAAGTTCGACGAAGTCGAGTAATTGTACAGAGCATGGGCCATGAGTCCGTCAAGCCGCGAGGGCCCGTCAGGGCGTTACACCGATAGCATTGTATATAGAGTGCTAATCAACATGGTGACTATAATGTAGCAACCAAGATGTAATCGGAAGAATAAAGTAATTGACCTAGAGCAGAAGACCGCAGAGAAGCCTAAAGCCACAATCGGTACCGAAAACATCTTCATTCATATGTCTTCAATTTTATTCATCGGTATTCGCAATTTGATTCATATTTCCACAGTATCTGCCAAGACTTCGTATTTGTCTGCGGCTTACTGCACAAAATGGTTCGATGGCTGCAAGGATCTGCAGCGAATTGGGGAAATGCCAGAATTAAGTCACGACTTCTCCTATTTGGTCTTGGCTTGACTTTGGTTTTCGCCGTAATTCCCGATTCCGCAACTTGGAAAATTCGCAGCCATTAATGGCGCGGTTAGCAATCATGATACATTGCAATTGACTATTTGGGGGTGGGGAGGGGGCTCAATGCCTTAGTCTTGACTCCTTTCCTTCTCCTCACCAAGATTCTGCTTTCCAGGCCCATGCACGATGTCGGCTCGGCGTATATACCGGCTAGAAACTGGCAGCAAGCATCGGCTCAAAGCCACTTTTGCGACCACATATAAAATGCCGGAGCATCCACCCATCCCTTAAATATTTACAATTGCAACCCAATTACAAAATGACACTTTCTAAACACTTTGACGTGGAGGAAATCACCCATAAACTCCTCAACAGAACCCCAAAGACTACTCTATCCAAGGATCAACATTTCTTGTCGGCCTACGATTCCAACCAGGTGATTCCCAAATTTCTGATTCCGGAAAACTCCACCGATGCCGAACTCGTGTACAAGTATCTCCTGGAGGAATTGACATTGGATGGAATTCCCACGCTTAACTTGGCTTCGTTTGTGACCACCACCATCAATGATTTTCCTAAGCGGTTGGCGGTGGAGAATCTCACGAAAAACTTGGCAGATAACGATGAATATCCTTCATTGATCGAGTTCCAAAACAGATGTATTTCCATCTTATCCAACTTGTGGCACGCTCCTACAACCCCACATCCAGAAACTGGGGTTAGCGTTCCTACCACCATTGGTGCTGCTACTACCGGTTCATCCGAAGCCATCATGTTGGGAGGATTGGCGTTGAAAAAAAGCTGGCAAGTGCGCCAGAAGGCTGCTGGAAAATCCACCGAGAACCCCAACATTATCATGGCTTCTTGTGCTCAGGTTGCGTTGGAGAAGTTTGCTCGTTACTTTGACGTTGAAGACCGGATTGTGCCCATCAGCAAAGAGTCCCGCCATGTGATTGACGTTTCCAAAATCAAGGAGAATATCGACGAAAACACCATTGGTATCTTTGTGATTTTGGGCTCGACTTTCAACGGTGCTTTCGAGCCAGTGGAACAAATTGCCAAGTTGTTGGATGAAGTTGAAAAGGAAAAGGTCTTGATATCAAGATCCATGTTGACGGGGCCCTGGGAGCGTTTGTGGCTCCATTCTTGTTCCCCAATCTCAAGTGGGATTTTGCAGTTGACCGGGTGGTTTCCATCAATGCTTCGGGCCACAAGTTTGGATTGACATCTGCCGGATTGGGATGGGTGATTTGGAGAGACGCCAACCAATTGCCCGAGAACCTCCGGTTCAAATTGGACTATTTGGGAGGAGTGGAAGAGACGTTTGGACTCAATTTCTCTCGTCCTGGGTTCCAGGTGGTACACCAATACTATAACCTTTTACATTTGGGTCGTGACGGATACACCAAAATTTTTGAAAGTTGTCAACAAAATGCCCGTTTATTGGCAAATGTTTTAGAAAAGAGTGAGTACTACGATGTGGTTTCCGAGATTCACAAGAAAGTCGACGCAAAGAGACAAGATGAGTTGTATACATTGAGAGGTACCCGCAGTGACAATGAAGGCTACGAACCTGGTTTACCAGTGATTGCCTTTAAGCTCAAAGACGAGATTCGGCAAAAGTACCCTGAATTGCCACAACTGATCATTTCGTTGTTGTTGAGAAACAAGGGATTTATCGTTCCAAACTACCATTTCCCTGCCAATGAGCAAAATGTTGAAATCTTGAGAGTCGTTGTTAAAGAATCTTTGAGCTTGAATCTTCTTGACAAATTGATGACAGACATCATTGAGTCTACGGAATTACTTTTGAACGCCTGTACCACTGCCAGGGAAATTGTTAAGCACCATGGATCAGAGAAAGAGCAACACGCGCTCATTTACGAAATTTTACTTTCAATTGCCTCAGGTGGTGTTGAAGACGTTAAGGCTGCTCAGCATGCCGCATATGACAAGGAAGGCACCGGCCACAGAAGACACAAGAAATCGTACCGTGGAACATGTTAAATATGTATATCGTATTTTTATGGAAATGGGTAGCAACCTTATGTAAGTGATCACCCGTACTCCGCAATATATAAGGAGATGCGGCACCCCAAAATATATTCCTACCAATTGCTATGGCAAATTCTGATTTAAACAGCCACAAGGTTTTCACCATTGTATCCTGGGTGTTATCTGTGTATGGTACCCTCAGATACCTCGTGGGACGTTCTCCTGCTGATAAGCATAATGGATTCCATGTAAATGATACTCCATTCACCGCCAACATTATTGTCACTTTTATCTACTGGGTGGTTTTGTTCTTGATGCAATTGCTGTTTGTGAGCCAGGTATTTGTTCCTGCTGCCAACAATGAGGGCGATGCTCGGTTGGACTACTCGAGAAAGGTGGGATGGCATTTCACTCTTTTCAACGTGGGTCACTTTTTGTGGTCTATTTTGTTTGCTCGCAAGCACTTTGTGTGGAGTGAAATCGTGTTGATCCTCAACTTTTTCAACATCTTGTCATTGTATGCCACTCACAAAACTTACTCCATCAAACCATTGAAGGTTTGGGCATTGATCCATCTTCCCACCGCAGCACTCCCCTTCTCTTGGTTGTTGCTCGCCATCTTCTGGAACGGAGCAGTCATGTTCCACGTCCACAAGTTTGTAGGCCGTGTGGTGAGCAATGTGCTTATTTGGGACTTTTTGCTTGCTCCCGGCTTGTTGTTGGTGGCCTATAACGATTGGGGTGTCGGATTCAGTTCTGCCGCACTCATGTTTGGATTGGGTTTGGGTCAGTTTTTCACCAAGGTTTTCGCTTTGCAATGGATTTTCGCCTTTGTAATTGCTGGCGTGTTGTTTGTGTTGAGTGCAATTGCTGCCATCACCGGCTCTTTGGGCACTTCCAGAGCTGTTGTTGACGAAGAAGCCCCCTTGTTGACATGATATGATCCCCAGTTTATTTACATAGTTAGTTTTATGTACCTTTAGGCTGAACCATTTTTTTGATCATTTGCTGCCTCACCACTTCTGGTGACCGGTTCATGGCTACAGCGGTATACGTTAAAAGACTATCGTGTTGTCCAAGCGACGCATATGTGTCCCTGTGAATATTGGTTACAAACTCTTCGCGGGGAGTGTCCGGGTCGCCGAGGCCAATATATCGGGCTTTATTGGCCGAGTAAAGCCTGGCGTCTTTAACCTTGTCAGCCATGAAAAAAGAATCCGCGCCCAGCCGAATTCAGCGCGATGGCGTGGGGTAAGGCGGTGTGCAGGAGCGGCGATCCGGGCAGGAAATCAAAGGAAGTAGATAGTATAAGATAGAAGAAGTTCTTAGATCATAAAGAAGAACACGAAAAGAAGACCTTAAAGAAAACGTGAAAGAAAACTAGACAAAAATCTGAATTCTGGTTGCTTTTAACCTTTGTACCTTCTCGGCCCCCTCACCGGTGTCCGGGCGTGGACGGCATTCGTTCCAAAGGTGGGGTTGAATGAGGAGGTAATTGTTGGCCGGGTTCCACACGTCACGCTGCGTGAATTCTGGGGTGCAGACTTTTGATTCTTTTTGAGGTCCATTAGTTGAATTTTTAAACACCACTATCCCATTGGTGCCCGCCGTATCTCTAGTTATCAAGTCGTGCCTTCACCACAGATAACCTGGCCGCCGCTGCAATTTGATAACTATCTGCCTGCCCAATTTGAAATCCAATTTCGATTTTACATTCCGATTTCATTTTCGATTTACTTTTTTTATTTTACATTTTTAAGGGTTTCCTATTACATTCACCGCGACTCCGATAACTACCTGTGATGTCCGTACAGCGGAGATCTTCTGGATTATTCGCCAAACCTTGTGGTAAGCCACCGGGGCGCAAAAAGTCAATGGGAAACCGGTCACAATCTTCGACTCTTCCCTTTGATGTCAAACTGCTAGTCAACGATAACGACGACGCGTCGTTGGAGGTGTTCAAAATGTACCATCATAAGCATTATTTACCACATAATCAGCGTATCGCCAATATCGCTTGGCGAATCCAAAACAAAAAATTATTGGAACGCTTACAAACCGCACCTCCAACGGTCCCCACACAAACTGATATCTTCTCGGACCCGTTCTCGTCATCTCTGACCGCTCAAGAACCATCGCTTCAGTTTTTCAACGATCCCAATTTTGACGAATTTGATTATGTCGCCCATATTCGCCGCATCAGCCAAGAAGTCTACGGTCAACCGGGACTGGAAAAAGTGGTGCCAGTAGAGGACCCGGGTCTCTGCTCTCCCGACTCCAACCCAAACTCTCTTGCATCGCAAACCTCATCGCTTTTTTCCAGCTCGGTGCCCAAATCCGCTCATTCTAGCACCCAGGCCGATTTGGCCCCACGCAACGACGACGGCAATATTCTTGCATCGTACATTGATTCACTCGAGTCTTCCATCAAAAATCGGAAAATAGCCCCAAAAAATCGTTCCAGTGTAACAATTGTCAAACCCGCACCACCCCGCTTTGGAGAAGGGCCAATAATGGAGATCTCTTGTGTAATGCATGTGGTTTGTTCTATAAGCTCCACGGTGTGTTACGACCGGTGCAAAACAAATTTACACCCAAGGATCAAAACCAACCAGTAATTCGTGATGATTCAATACTGCACAACAACATGAGTCTTTTCAATAATCTCAAGCATGAACATATAAGTCCCGATATTGTATCCCATCACCATCACTATGATACTGAACCACAACCTCCTCCACAACAATCCTACGAAAATGGCGATATCGATAACATGCTCAATATGAACATGTTTGAGTCAGAAAATGTCCACAAGGCTAATAATGAATGGAACTGGCTTGATTTTGATCCAGTACAGTAATAGATGCGTATAGAACTAATTGGATTCGTACTTAACTATACCCTTCTTGCCCGACTTGATTACTTGAAGGTACAAATCAAGAAGATTACCATCTTTAAACTCCAATAATGTAGCGGGTGGAACCTGTAATTTACCCAGCTTATACAACTTGATAACGGCATTCAAAGTATCGATCTTCAGTTGTGGATTCCTCTTTGTGTTTGCAGTAAGAAAGTATCCATGAGTGGTCAAGTTGTTATACTGCTGCCATCTCAGTGGATATGTGATAGGATCATTGGTCAATGCTCCATAAGTTACCATGGCTCCATCAGGACTCAACATGAGAAATAAAGCCGTAGCCAGTGCTCCACCAAGACAATTGATAGCGAGTCTGACGTTTCCACCATTGAAAATTGATTTGAGTTCATTATTGCGAAATTGTTCAGATTGAGCTTGTTCCTCGGTGATGACTGCGGTGGCTCCAAGCAGTTTGAGTTCACTAACAATTTCCTCGTGATTTGGTTTTCCGCCACGAATAACCGACAACACATTGACATTCAACATGCGAGCAAATTGAGTCAAAAACTGGGCTACATGTGAACCTCCGGCATTTTGAACGATCCAATCTTTTCCATCAGAATTCCAGTCTTTGACGTAATTGTGCACCAATTGGTACGCAGTAGGCGGATTCACCGATAACGTAGCACCCTCAATGTCTTTCAAACCGCCTTCCCCGGCACTTTTCACCTTGAAAAGAGGTTCAGGTCCTCCCTCTGGAAAATCTACAAGAACATGGGTTCTCCAGGTTCCCAATCTACTAGACGTCAAAATAACCCAATCGCCCTCAGAATAACCCTTAATGTTCTTCCCGACCTTGGTAACCTCGAAAACACCCTCGTTTCCAGCCACGTGAACAACGGGGTCAGTTTCGGACAACTTTACCTTGGGGGGGAATGCACCATAGACCCCTCTAATCAAGAGCAAATCTGAAGGATTTACCGGGGTTGCAAGTGTTTTTAAAAGAATTTGATTCAGTTCCACGTCACTTGGAAGCGTGAATTTAGTCAATTCCAAATCCTCCACATCTTTGGTGTGGTCACCATATGTAATTGCAGACATGAAGATTAGTGGAGATAAACCTAGTACATGCAGTCCGGAGTTCGGAGAAGCCTGTATTTAGCCGACTTATCGATTCTGTCTTGGCCTGTATACACCGATGCTCGTCTCAAAACGATGCTCATTTTGCCTGCATACCTAGGTTCCCGTGGAACCCATTAGTCATAAAGCACGACTAAAAATATGCACTGGTTCCTAACTTTAATTCATTGTGAAATTTAGTGCCCTTGAACGCACAGCCTTGATGAGCAACAAGATCAAGAAAAATCGCCACAAAAAACGTTCTGAATCCCAGCCCTTCAACCGTATACTCATATCATCTTCTCTATTCTCCTCCTCTTCCCTTTTCTTCCCTCTTCCCCCTGGCTCGCTTCGTTCGGGTTTAGTCCCTTCGCACATGCGGGTGTTTGGCTGTCGCGTGTTTACCATATACCCGCATCGGGAACTTTCAAGTTACGAGGAACAGCCACCATCCTTTGTCTATGGTGCAAAACCACCACCAAGTAATTTTTGGGCCCCTCCTAAACTAAAAAATAGAATTTCAACCCTAGATTTCTCACTAACATACCTCAAATATCCTGCGTCCCGCCCGTAACGACAAATCTAATTATAGCGCCGCATCGCCGCCGCAAAGAAAAAACATTCTTTCCCACGTTACCAATTATATCTTAAGGATATGGGACTCTTTTCGAAGCTCAAGGAACAACCCCGTCCTTTCTCCCATAACCGCAACAACACACTTTCCTCGGTTGGTGACTTTCTGCTGACAACCTCCAACTCGTCGTACTCTTCTACCGACTTGCATACCACCAAACAGCCTATTGACGCCGTCAATAAGGTACCTCTCGCTCTCCAACCGGCTTCAGACATTCCGGTGGTGACTCAATTGCTGCCTGACCCTCGGGGTACTCATAGAACGTCTCCACAACCATCCCCATACCGGGGCACTTCGCCTCAAGCTTCGCCTCAAAGTCGAAGAGGACCGGCGTACCAGGCGCAGCCATATAACGGTCCTGTCAATCTGCATTTCCAGCTGGGAAACCAGCCGGTTCCGGTTTCTGAACTGGTCCATCAACCGACTCAAGTTCCCCAAGTTCCTCAGGTCTCTCAAGTCTCGCAGGTTCTTCAGGTTCCTCAGGTTCCGGCTCCTCAGGTCTCTCAAGCTCACCATGTACAGAGCTCAGCCTACATTCCTGCCGAAGTGGAAGCACCGGCATTGGCGTCTGCCTCTGGCTCGGTAGACTCCAATGAAGTGTCGGCAACCGGGTCGGAAGAATCTGATTCCGACGAGGACGCAACGTCAGAAATAGCTTCTGAGTCTGGATCTGGTTCTGAATATGAAAGTGAATCGGAAACCGATTTGGCTCAGGAAAATGGTATTCCCAGAGACCACCCATACTACGAACAGTGGAAACAATACTATGCCCAATTGGCTCAAAGACAGTCACAAAACTACCCTATGGGATACGCCAACCCAATGATGAACCCACAAATGAACCAAATGAACCAAATGAACCAGATGGGCCAAATGAATCAAATGAATCAAATGAACCAAATGAACCCGCAAATGTATCATTTTATGAACCAGATGCAGATGAATCCTCAGATGAACCAGATGCAAATGAACCCGCAGATGCAGATGCAATTCAGCTACTTTATGCAACAATTTATGATGCAACAACCACAGATGATGCAAATGATGCAACAGCAACAGTACCCCATGACGGCTCCAAGACCACCTTATTCGTCTTCTGGCTCACTGTCTCCTCGGGTTCCACATTCAAGACTGATGCTGCTGCTTCAATCTGTGTCCAAAAAACGCAACTCCATAGCTTCAATGAAGCCCGATACCGACAGCTCGTTGCTACGTAACTCTCGTATGTCGAGCATCAAGTCCAACCGTTACCCTTCTGTCCCACTGAGTGTACATCAATCTGCCCAGATTGCTGGTGAACCTAGAAACAGAGTTTCTTCCTTAGACCTCAATTTCAAGCCCAAGGAGTTCACCCCATACAAGGATGAGAACGATGCATTGGCGGAAGAGACAGAGGACTCTGCGGATCCAGGGAATGAACAATTGAAACGTTACATTTCCGACTACAGCAAATACCTTTTCGATGAAGATAAGGAAAATGCTGATAAACAGGAACTTTCACCGCCTAAAGTCGGAGTGGAAAGACAAGAATCGAATGCATCTACTGCTTCTTACAATTCAATTCAAAGCGGTGCCTCATCAAAATTCAGAGTGGGTTCAATCTCGGAAAGGTCAAGCAAAATTGCCAAAGATCTCAGTAACATGCACATTGCTTCGATGGACAACGAGAAGAAAACCAAGAAAAAGAACAATAACGATAATAGAAGAAAAAGAGAGCTGATAATAGACCAGACGAGATCATCTAACCCAAACTTGTCAGATATTATGACTCCTCCTATGAAGCCAATCTCGGTCCCTGGGTCAATTAGTAACTCACCGGTAAGCCCCATGCAGCCTATGCCAGTAGGTCAATACCCAATGCCTGAATATCCATACCCAGAATACGATAGGCGCCATACCATGCCTGACTTCAATAGAATGTCAATGATGATGCCACCAATGACACCAATGCCACCAATGGGTAGCATGAGTCCTGGAAGTCGAATGAGTATGACTCCCGGTACCCCAGGTCGTAGAAGAGAAATGCTGCCCAAGGTCAAGACCGGAGACGAGATCATACACAAGAAGATTGAAGAGTTCATCGAGTTACGTCAATTAATTGCTTCAGGCAAAAAGTCCTCCGAGTTTAGGGTTAAATGGCTCAAAATGTTGATTCGTGCTACGAATTATCGAGTATATGCTTACATTAATATCAAGGGCGATCCTGTTCTGGCAGACCAGGTGAGTTACAACAAAAAACAGTTTATCAAGTCCAGCATTACTCATTTGGAAAAGTTGGTGAAAGAGCTTGATAACAAACACAAGATGGAGGATTTGGAGTCTGAGGTATATTACATTCAGGGTTGCCTCTTGATGGGCGATTATCACTACACGTACGGCCAAGACTACAATATGACAAAAGACATTTCCCAGGCCCTCGAGTCTTTTGAGAGAAGTCTTTCCCAAAATGCTAACAATTTCAAAACGTTGTACAAATTGGGAGAGCTTTATGAAAGGGAATTTCCTGATCGGTTCGACACTGCTGTGAATTATTTCAAGAGTTCTGCTAAGCTCGGATACAATCGTGCTATTTACAAGATGGCTATGTTGTACCTCGAAGTTCCAGAGCTTCGATCTGTCAAATTTTTCAAATTGTTGCGCCAACTTGCCGATATTGATTTGGAATCGAAGGACATCAATTTGACCGCAGAAGATCGCGACGAGCTCGAAGAAGTTGTTGGCATGGCTGCGTACCAAGTTGGTAAACTTTATGAGGGTATATACCCTGGCGATTTGACGGAAGATGAACCTTTTGTCGTTCAGTCGCTAGAGCGTGCTCCCATCAGCTATACCAAGAGTCTCATGTTCTACAACCGCAGTGCCAAGCTCAACTGTATTCTTGCCCAAGTCAAGCTCGGAACCGTCTATGAAAATGGAGATTTGGGTCGCCAGGTCAATCCTCACAAATCAGTGCAGTGGTACATGCTGGCGGCTTCGTCGCCTCTTTCGTTCCGTCGTCACCAAGACGCCATGTTGGGACTCAGTAGATGGTGTTTGCACGGCACCGATGGTCTCAGCAAGCACATACCAAGTCCAAATCCAGACAAAGCAGTGTGGTGGTGCGAGCAGGCTCTTGATGAGTTCCAGCTGGCTGACGCCTACTTCTTTATGGGCCACTTGTGTGACATTGGTTTAACTGGAAGAGATCCTCGAGTCTTTTATAAGCGAGCTCTTGATTTGGGACATCCAATGGCCGCTTCAATGCTCCAGCAAGAGCAAGAACCATAGCAAGCCATAGAAAACCATAGCAAACCATGGCATTATTAGCTACTAATCCACATTTAGTTCACCTAGCACTTGCGCTTCAACTCACCAATTTGCACCCAACCTTTCTCTATTTTCTATAAATACCCTCTATCTTCGTTCCTGTATACTGCTCGAGATAACTTATCAGTAGCCCCGCTGCGAACGGCCCAACAACTATTCGACGCTATAGATGTCTCTGCCGAGAAATATAGCTCCGTCTATGGCAGAAGCCGACCTGGATAGGCGGCGGTCGCTTGCTAAACTCACGAGATCACCTCTCTCGATATCTCCTAATTATAACTCGGGAAGCCGTGCAGGTTCGTTTTCCAATTCTTTCAAAAACAATCAATTTCTCCACAACAAATCACCTCTAGGCGATGGTATGCCTCGTGAGGGCTCCCCTGGGTCCAACGAAGTTGCAATTGAAGATATTGGACCCGATGAACCAAATCCTGAAGATTTCTCTTATGGTCTTCAAGACCCAAAGTTGATGGGAACAGCGTATAGACACGT
The DNA here is from genome assembly GCA_022606455.1 of Callitettix versicolor. Classification (NCBI taxonomy): domain Eukaryota; kingdom Metazoa; phylum Arthropoda; class Insecta; order Hemiptera; family Cercopidae; genus Callitettix; species Callitettix versicolor. Next base: position 343,412 of record JAJIZJ010000344.1, read on the forward strand.
GGGTTCTGACCCGCTTAAGCACGAAGGCGGTGATATCAGCCATGCAATCTACAAATTTGCAAAGGATAAGCCTCGTCGCTCACATAGCTTTCTGTCGTTGCAATCTTACGAGCGACGGGGCTCATCAGCGAGCTCGCTAAATGTTCCAGGAGGGTTTCGAAGAAACTATGTATTGAGCCACCAACACGGCACAATTGCTAGACAGACTCCTTCTGTTTTCACAAGAAATTTCATTGAATTTTTGTCGATATACGGCCATTTCGCAGGTGAAGATTTGGAGGACGATGATGCGGTTATCTGCCATTATGAGTATAACAAAACCACGATGGATGAAGAGTCGGCGCTACTATTGGACACAGCCGAGTTCAATCCTCGAGGAACTGCCACCGACCGTAAAGCATACTTTCTCCTCCTCAAAGCTTTCGTAGGAACTGGAGTCTTGTTCTTACCAAAAGCATTTTCTAATGGCGGTCTTCTCTTCTCGATTGTGGTCTTATCTACGTTTGGATTTTTATCCTACTGGTGCTACTTGATCCTAGTACTTGCTAAAAGAGCAGTCCGTGTTTCCAGTTTCGCTGATATTGGTCTTAAACTATACGGCCCATGGCTCCAGAACTTGATTTTAACCTCGATTGTGATTTCGCAAATTGGGTTTGTTGCCGCCTACATTGTCTTCACAGCTGAAAACCTCCGTGCCTTCTTGGCTAATGTTTTTGGCTACCAAAATTTGGATATAAAATGGATCATCGTTCTGCAACTTGTTTTCCTCATGCCGGTGTCTCTTGTTCGAGACATCACCAAGCTCTCACTTCTGTCGGTGTTGGCAAACGTTTTCATATTCACCGGCCTCATTGTCATAGTGTACTTTACACTCTTCTCACTAGTTTTTGAGAACCACTTGACTCCTGGTGAAGGTATTTTTTACCTTGTTAACAAAGACGAATTCTCTCTCTTTATTGGAGTCGCAATATTTGCGTTCGAAGGAATTGGTTTGATCATTCCAATCGAAGAGTCGATGATACAACCTAGTCATTTCCCTGCTGTTCTTGCAAAGGTCTTGGCAACCGTCTCCGTCATAATGGTTTGTATTGCATCGTTGGGGTACATGACTTTTGGATCCCACACTCAGACAGTCATTCTCCTCAACCTTCCACAATCGTCCATCTTTATAATCGCAACCCAATTGTTATACTCAATTGCCATTTTGTTATCAACTCCACTCCAGCTTTTCCCAGCCATTCGGTTAATCGAGCTGAAGATATTCATAAGAAAGGGCAAGTATTCCCTGTCGATCAAATGGGGGAAAAATATGTTTAGATGGGCATTCATACTTATCGTTGCACTAATAGCATTGTTTGGAGGGAAAAACTTGGACAAGTTTGTATCTTTCGTTGGATGTTTTGCATGTATTCCTTTGGTTTATATGTACCCACCAATTTTGCATTTAAAAAGTTGTTGTGACTACAAGAATGCCACCGATCCTCAGGATAAGAATCGCAAGTTCTGGATGAGCATTGTAAATTATATCTTGACGATACTAGGGGGACTTTTATTTTTGTACACAACCTATGACATTCTTACTTAAATTTAATAATATGCTTCATTAATGACTGATTTATTTTTCGGAAAAAAAGTTGATGAGAAACTCACGCATGTTATGGATAGAGTTTTGCAACTGTGCTTTGGCTTCCTCAGTCTGACCGTTGATATTCTTACGTTCACTTTGTACCATATTTGTGAGCTCAATGTGTTTTTCATACAACTCGGGGAAATGCAGTTGTTCATAAGCAGTAATCTTATCAGCGGTTGCAATATATGAATGTGGCATGAAATACTTGTAAGCCACACCTCCAAACACAATTGGGGTGAAGAATCTTATGGGGAGCATTCGTCTATTGACGAGAATTGAACCGGTCAACGCTGAAGTCAACACAAAAATACCCGCTGGTAATACCGGCTCCTTTATTACGGATTTGATTTCATCTGAAAGATTTCTGAGTTCATTGGAGACTGAGGAAAACTGAGTAGACAATTCTGCTCCGTAGTATGACAAATTGTCGTGCAAAACAACTCTGGCTTTATGGGCATACTTCTCCAATATAGGAAAGTCCGCACTTCCATTCCATTGACGAAGCCTACAATTCCGTGTGAGCCTTCTTGCTCCTTCAACTGGTCGTTGATCTCGGCATTGTAGCCTGGTTTCGTGACAATCCGCTCGTCGTTTTCATAAAATGATCGTGCCATACTAAACCTTAAAATCGGTATTCTCACCAAAATGTTGATCACTGATTGGAGTGCGACTGCACGTGACATGTTTTACAGTTACAAAAATCAAAGGTACTATTTCTAATTACTTTTTCTTACCAAACAAGCCCTTCTTCTTCTTTGGAGAACTGTCCCAAGTATCCTTGTTTGCACTAGAAAGACCTCCAAGCGGTTTGGCATTGGCATCTGCCACAGGTACCTGCAAGCGCACACCGTTGGACGCTTCATCGCTTGTCTTTGGAGTGTCACCAGTATTCATTGAAGATGTACTGGAAACGTTGGAGTTGGGTAGTTGAAGAAATTGCTGTGACGAGGCTGCTCGTGGAGGCTGCTGATGTGTATGTTGAGGTGCCAACCCAGTAGGTCCAGCAGGTGCTCCAGCAGGTGCTCCAGCTCCTCCAGGCATTCCCCCAGCAATTCCATATCCACCATAAGATGCGCGGCCCAGATGTTGAGGAGCCATAGGTTGCATAGACCTGTGTTTGTTCACAGGTTGAGGATTTGCACCAGGCATTCCTCCACGGCCACCTACCTCCAATCCAGCAGTTCCCATTTGTGGAAGTGCAGAACGGCGATTGGGACGTCTCAGTTGATTTTTGAACCTGGATTCCACTCCTGGATCTATAGGGGCAGCATATTGAAAGCTGGGCTCATTGTAAGAAGGAAAGCCTGGAGGAGGTTGGTTGTACTGGAAATTGGGTGGGGGTCCTTGATAATGGGATTGATATTGGCCATGGTATTGGCCCGAGTTCTGTGGAGGAAATGCCTTTTGCTGTTCGTAGTATGAATAACTGTTGGGAATAGACTGCTGTCTTTGCTTGACGTACCCTTGTGGTGGTCCTTGTGGTGGTCCAGTATATTGTTTGGGCATTCCTCCAATGGAATTGACTCGAAGATTTGGTGGAAGTGCGTTCGGAGGCATTCCATTGGCAGGTAATCCATGAGGAGGATGTTGGTCCATGGGTGATTGTTGGTAGCCATTTGGTAAGTGTGGTACATGGCCATTCATACCATGCTGCTGGTTTAAACGGGTATCAACACCCAAGCTTTGAGCTCTGTCAATGCGTTGTTCTTGTCCTCTTTGCCCTTGGTACCTAAATTCTTGATACCTGGGATCGTTTTGGTAGCCTGAAAATTGAGGTTGAACTGGCTGTTCTTCATTGGGAAAACTACCAGGAATAGAGTTGTTATGCGTTGGTTGAGACTGGTCATGTTCCCGAGTAGTTCCATTGTTATAGTTTCCCACCTCTTCGGCAGACATAAATGTATCCTGTGATCTTGGTTGCAGTTCTCCGTTCAAGGCAGCTCCGTATAATGCTATATCAGCCAAATCACGAAGGTTTTCGTTGGGAACAGTCATAGTAGAGTCTCTTGGATTACTCTTCCTAGGACTCTTTCCATTAGCCACTTTGCTATGGGGCAGTTTATGTGGCAGTTCTGGGACTTTCGGACCAGTCGATTGGGCAGCAAGTTTTTGGTTTTGCTTTTGAAGCTCTTCTTCCTTGGCAATCAATTCAGAAACACGACGCTGGTGATTAACGTTGTATTCTTCAAGTTCACGTTTTTTCGTTTCATAGCTCTTTTGCTGTTTTTGTACATCAACCTTTAGACCTTCAAGTCGGTGATTCAAGTCTGAAAGTTCGGACTCAAGCACGTTCTTCATGTGATCCTTCTCAGAAATATAAGACATCATGCTCGCTTTCTTCAGTTCCAATTGTTGTACTTGTTCATTTAATGCATTGAACTCACTCATTTTCGCATCAAAGTCCGCATCAAGTTGATTCATTCTTGCGTTGTTGGATCCAGGAGTTTTTCTAACGAAAAAAATCGATTCTGAGTTTTCGGAGTTGAGTCGGTTCAATTGACACATTGTTGAGTAGAGGTTCTCCAAATAAGGAGTTTTGACACCGTGATCATCCCCGAGGAGGATAGGCTGCAACAAAAGCAAATCGAGCTCCATGTCTAGACGATGGTAAAATTTGTAAAACAAACTCGGTGATTGAATTAAATCGGCATTGTCAGGAACACTGGGGTAGCACCTGGACCAATTTTTCATCAAGTTCTGTTCATTTTCAAAACCCTTGACTAATTTACAGTCCATCTTTTTGATGATTTTAAAACACTCGTTGATAATACCCGTGATCAAAGGTTTACAAAGAATCTGAGCCGCCAATCCTTGAGGAAACTCAGTTTCAAATATGATGGATAAGGGACTGAAGACGATGCGAGGAAGGGCAAGTTTCCATTGGTAGGTCATGAACTCGTTAGGATTGGTAGATTTTAGCAACGCGAGAGCTCCGTTGGAGTCTTCTTGCGCTAATTGGAACAATTTAAAACATCTTTTAAAACTTGGTGTAGATGCAAGCAGCTTATTGGTGGCCGTTCCCAAGTAGATTCTATTGTCCTCTGCTCTCACCTGATGAACGAAATGATTGGGAGACAACTGCTTGACATCAGACTCATTCATAATCGAACCCACGCGGATGTTCAGGCGTGAAGGTAAGGCACTAGTCACAAACGGTTCTAGATTCACATACCCTGTACTCTCCACAAGAACTATAGCTTCGTCGGAAAGGTAAGGGAGAAGACTGGCGCACGAACTTTGAAAGTCTTGTAGCGACGAGCAACAGATAATGGCGATATCAAACTTGATGGAACCTTTCACGATTTGCGTCAACGTCTGCGAGCATCTGTAGGGATGGTATTGGTTTGCCTTGCCAAAAGCTGAAGAGCTCCAGTTAATGGACCCGGCATCTATGGATGGGTTCACTATGGAGACGCTACAGGCGCCGGTATTCTGTAACCTCCAAGCATAGAAGGCGAGGTTAGGGTTTGATCCAAGAGTAAGTACCTGCAAACTCGACATAGTATAAGCGAGCCAACTTTATTTGGGAAGTGGGATCAAAATGAAAAAAATGGATGAAATCTGGAAAGAATCACTGGTGATTCAACAGTAGATATTTATGGAGCTGGCAACACAGTATAAGCGAAGGAATATGTATGCTTGCCTCGGTAGCTATGGGAATCTAAATCAAAAAGGAGAATATGTAGCAAACGCAGGCAACAAATATTCCGTATTAGCAAAGTCACACGCTCAACGTACTAGTTGTAAAAATTGCAGAGGGGACACCGGTGCAAGGTTGCGATCCCCATATTGGGGGCAGTGTTCTGTGCGTACAGGAGCGGTTGGCGAAAAAAAGAGGCTGAAAAATTGGGTTTGCCAGGTGAACATGTGAGTACAGATTTAGAGTTGATTATGGTTGATGATTTAAGTTGATTATCATTGTCCAATACCTATTCCAACGAAAAATAGCATGCTATTTTTAGCCCCAGACAGAAACCACGGCGCGATCGTAAGTGGCAGTAGTGTATGGGGAGACCCATAATTGCTGTTTTTGTGCCCGCGAAAAATAGAAAATCGCGGGTCTAATGATTTGGCGGTACAGGAACGGGTAGTTTGGCTAGTAGTGAAGCCAAGAATGCGCGGGCACCTTATATTGATCGAGGGCCTAGATAGGTCTGGAAAGACGACGCAAACCCAGATCCTTCACAATGCGATACCGTCTTCATCGCTCATCAAGTTTCCCGACCGTTCGACAAACATCGGCACAATAATCAACCAGTACTTGACAGACCATAATTTTTCACTTTCTGACCAAGCGGCCCATCTTCTCTTCAGTGCTAATCGATGGGAATTAGCGGCATCAATTGAGGACCAATTGCAAGCGGGTCACACCGTAATCATGGATCGGTACATATACTCGGGCATAGCGTATTCTCTTGCCAAGCTGGAACGTCGTCACTGCCCGAAATGGCCAGTGTGGAGTGGTTATACGCGCCAGATCGGGGCTTGCCCAAACCAGACGTGACGATATTTTTGACCCTTGACATAGCGGAAATGGCGGCTCGAAAAAGTTGGGGAGAAGAGCGGTACGAGCAAACGAAATTCCAAGAGGTGGTGAAACGGTGCTTTCTCGAGGTCTTGGACCCGCACACAGACCCCACGGTGGTCATTGTCGACGTCAACAAGTTGGGAATAGACGAAGTTGCTCTGAAAATTTGGACCATTGTCGAGGAGCGCCTGCTTCATCAGCAAACTGAGGCGCCATTAGCTCGGCTCTCGTAAATCAAGCAAGACCATCAATATATTGCAACCGATCCAAAATCCGCTGTTTCAGGATCTCCTGGATCTCCCCGCCCAAATAGATCTCATCTAGAATAGTGTAGAGTTTGTGGAAATTGAACACCAAATCAAGTTCGCAAACACTGTCGAAATAAGTATCCAAAATTTCCACCATAAAGTGTAATGATTCAAGGTAACTCAACTCGCTGTCGTCGAGATCGATTCCAGCAACAAAGTAGAGTCCAGCATACCTTCTATAAACAAGTTTGATGTTTTGGAACTCAACAAAGTTGGACTGGTGCCGCAGATCCCGTGTCGATATAAGCCTATGGACCTCAGAAACTATTCTTTGCTTGTCTTGGTTGTGGTACCTGCAATCGAACCACTTGATAAGTCTGGACTTCCCTTGGCGATTCAACACCACTATGAATCGAATTGACATTGAAGAAGTGCGATTCGAGTCGATTCAGTGCGCAGAACTCGCGGAGTCGCATTCATTTCGAATTCGCAATCGTTACTATCTAGTAGACGTCATGAACGACGACGAAGACTACACCGCACAATATGAGATCCGCGAAGGGATCATCTTTCTCATTGAGCTTTCTCCAGCCATATTTCGTCCATTAGTAGAACTTGGTGGTCGGTCTCAATTTTTGGAAATACTCTCCAGCATCAACGATTTAATGTCCGAGCTTTTAATCACGGTTCCAAGCACCGGAGTTGGTATCTACTTGTACAATTGCAGTGTGACCGGCCGCAAGTTTCCCCGAGACTCGGGAATGGAACGTATTTTTACATTGAATGATATCAACTCCACCAATATGAAAAACTTGAACGATATGATTCAGGACCATATTGATAATGTAAAGATATTGGATGAACGATTTCCTCCAGCCGAGGGAAGTCTAAAACTCTCTTCGGTTCTAAACACTATTTTGGACGAGTTCCATGGAAGGTCTCATTATAATGTCAAACGAATGGTATGGATAAGCAATAATGACAAGCCGTTCAATGATGATGGATCACCAGAGGGTGAGAAAATCAAACAGAATTTGTGGAAAATGATCAACAACTACGAAGAGTACAAGATAAATATTAGCCCCATATTTATGGACCCTCCTAGCGACACCGAACCAAAGCCATTTGATATCTCGATTTACCAACAAATCTTCCTCAACACAAACTACCTCAACCGCCAAAAACAATCAAGAGAACACGAAACTTACTACGACACATTCTTTGATGGTCTTTCTGAAGAAGCGAATCAGACTACTGTAGCTTCGCAAATACGAAGTGCCATTTTGAGACTCAAGGAAATCAAACGTATATTATTTTCATGCGACTTGATTCTTGGTGATAGTAATGCTGATATTGCCGGAAGACTCGCTTGCTCCATTAAGGGCTATGCACTATATGGACATGAAAAATTAAAGAAATTCAAGCATTTACATCATGAGGGAGAGAATTTACGAGTGGTTCAACTCGACTCCAAAACAGTGGATGATGCAACTGGACAAGAAATTCAGTATAATGATGATAAGCCCACCTTGGCAGAAAAACAGGATGAGGCAGGGGTTAGAAGAGGCTTTGATATCGGCGATAATGAAGTCCTTTTCCTAAATTCGAAACAACTCGATTTCTTAAAGAATTATACCTTTGATCATGATCCTGAAAATCACGAAGCAGTTACCAAAGACATTGGTGATATGGCTGGGGAGGAGGAGAAGGAGTCAGCTCCCACCTACTCCCCTCCACCTTACCTCAAGTTGCTAGGATTCAGAGCAGTTGAAAACTTTGAACCATACTACACCTCATCTGCCCCGGCACTTGTAATGCCAGACTTTGACAATGGGTTAAAAGCTGCCTCATCCAAGGGTGGGTTCAGCAACTCCTATTTAACTCTCGCCTCACTTTATCGTTCTTGTGTCAAGCTAGGCCGGTTTGCTGTTGTCTTTGGTTGTATAAAACGCAACTCGCTGCCTTCGTTATTTGCACTTTATCCAACAGGAACTTCAATGTCAAGAAGAAGCATTCCACATGATAAAGATTTCCCTGAGGGCTTTCTACTTGCTCGTATGCCATGGCTCGATGACATACGGCTGTTGCCTGACTACTTATTGAACGACTCCACATTTCATCACGAGAAAGAAGAACTGTCTATCCCGCCGGAACTAGTAACAAAATTTAAAAATGTCGTTGGGCTGTTTTATTTGAACCACTATAATCCAGGAGAGTTTGCCAATCCCTCAGTCAATTACTTCTACAAAGTCATAAAACACGAGCTTCTTCAAATTGCTTTAAGCGACGAATCTCGTTCTCCGCTCAATAACGATCAAACCTTACTGAGACTAGATGATTTACGGGAAGCTATTCAGCTGACACCCAAACTTTTGAATGTCATTAGTGAACTAAGACAACATCTACTCAACTTAGGACCTGTATCAAGAAAAAGAACTAGTCAAGAACCCCATAATGCTGCAATCAAAGCACAAAGACCTGCTCTTACAGAAGAGTCTGTGCTCACTGCGTGGAAAACTAACGATTGGACCAATTTCAACGTTCCTCAGCTTCGCGAATTCGCAAAGAAATATCCGGGTCAGATAAAGTCCGGTACCAAGCGTCAAGACATCATTGATAATATTTCCGAGTTTATAGCTAGTAAAAGTAAGTGATTCGGCTGTATATGTTGGCTGTACTTTATAGACGCAAATATCGGCTCTTTTCCCTAAAAATGTCCCAGTGGCCGAGTGGTTAAGGCGACGCCCTGCTATCAGCAGTTTAGGCGTTGGGTTTTACCTGCGCAGGTTCGAATCCTGTCTGTGACGTTATTTTTTTTTCGAGAAGTATTGAATTAACAAAAAAAAATAATGTTACTTCTATGTATTCAGTCATCAAGAGTCTCTAACTTGTACATATGAACCTCCACGAGAAAATTGTACCTTGCCTGCAATTTCTCACTGATTGGTATAATGAGGCCCCGTTCTTGTATGTTAGGACTCCCCACAATGTCGTATGCACACCACAACGGATGGTCATTATCATGTCCAAAATTGCTTTGCTTGTACCAAGATTGGCGTGGTTCTCTATAATCTTCCTCAATGATCGGCTTTAATAGATCAATTGGTCTAAAAATCTCCTCCATGTATAGAGGATTTCGATCTAACTTTTCAACAGTATTGGTGTTCTCTTCCTCCACTTCAACTCGAGAACCATCTTCCTGTTCTTTCAAAACTTTTTCTTTACTAGTGTATTTCAGTGCAATGTCTTGCCTGAACGTAATTCTGCCCAGATAGTAATTTTCAAGCTGATGGCTAGTCACATACATGAGTTGCGATTCATCTTGTGGATCCAATTGAGCCCAAGAAGAAGAACACATTTCGTGGCTTGCTGTGACCAACTTGAAGTCACGATTTTGTAATGGTGTCTGTATTCCAGCAACCACTGCAAAGGGCTGGTTGAAATTGACTTTTGCATTCGTCCCAGCAATTTCTTGTCCGAGCCAGAAATACTCCGGATTGACTTCTTCTTTCGCAACAGGAAAGCGACCATGAAGAAGTGGATATAGCAAAAGATTCGCTGACAAAAGAAGCCCGCTGAGTACTTTGGATTTGTTGATCACCATCACCGTGGGATCTTGGAGCAGTTGAAAATCATGGTCGAAAATTCGGGACGACGGTGAGCCACCTGAACGTTCATGAAGGCCAAAAATTTTGGAATCCTCCTTAGAGGGCATCAAGTATCCACTAACGAGGCTCGATAATTCACGAAAACCTGGTGGTGACTTTCTTTGTTTAGAGTCATAGTCGGATCTCGACTTGAAGAACCGAAGACCATATTTCAAGTACTCAGGATCTTTGAAAGTTGATTGTATGTCCTGCTTCAATAGTATGGAAGAGGAAAGAAGTAGTATGTACTCCTCAAACGAATTGAAGATTGTGGCCAAAGTTATGGCAAAGGTATGAGTTACGAATAAGGGGACCTTCGTATGTGAGGATGCTGTTTTTCGTTGAGTATTCCTGAAGTATCGACAAACCACAAGTCTTGCTTTGGATAATCACGAGAGCTCATAAATTTGACTTCGACGTCTTCTCCGTATTCTGTTTTGTGAAACCATTCATACGAGTATGGAAAACGCCTGATTTCTGTCCTTGCTGAACTGACCAACATATTCATCTCATCTTGATTCAAATCCTCTTGTCGGTACACAATTTGAATTGGAAGGGTGTTTTTGTTGGCTCTAAGGACTCTTATGAGACCTTGAATTTCCTCTATTTGCTGTTTTCTGAATTGAGAAGGTAATATAGGAATTACTATTCCCTTACCATTACTCATCTTCTTCAATCTTTGGATTGTGGTACCGCTCTCGTCAAAAACCTTTCTAGCGTCGACCACTGGAACTTTTCCTTCCTCCAAGATTTTACCGTTCCACAGCTTGAAAGTTGGTAAGGCATTATTAATCCAGGGGTAAAGTTTCCTCTCAATCAAGTCTCCGCGGTTGCTACCTGAGGTTCTGTCGATAAAGCATCGGTTATAAATGCGCATATGGTTCATCAGACGTATAATCTGCTTTTCATGATTGATAAGTTGCATGCTGTCATCCAAGTACTTTTGTCGAATTATTGCATCATGCTTTGGCCCCCAGCGCTCTCTCTTACCCTCCTCTTTCATTTGATGACGCAATGCCCTTTCTTGTTCTCTCACCCATCTACTTCGTTTGTATAATGCAATATCATAAGTGTGGCTGTGTATAGCCTCCAAATCAAGTATATCCCCATCGGATGATAATGAAGCTAGCTTGTCGAAATAGGCGATACATGGATCCGCTTCCAGGTTTTCAAATGCCGACATGTCATTATAAATAGGATTATTCACCGACCCTCTCGCTTGAATAATGTCGACATTAAAAAGCCCACGAGCCCTAGGAACGTGGTGGTGACCCCAGTGCAAGCACGAGAGCACACCTAGAGCCACCACTGCCATGACGAGTAGGCGGCTTAGCCGCCTGGTTGGTCTGAACCACGAGCGATCAAGGCGCATAATGTGGGGTCGAAAGCTCGAATCAAATTCGTCAACTTTAGGATGCAGGAAATTGCAAGCGTTAAGGACCCTGATGGCACACGAGTGTAATCTTCAAGACTGGTACATCACGTCGAAAAGCACCTAGTAAACCAGAAACAACATGGAACTACCAAAAATCGAGTTTATTTACACGACTCAATTGAGATGAGTAGCTCCGAATACCTGGTCTAATTCATTGATCTGAGACAGACCTGTTTCCAGTTTTGATTTAGAAGGTGGCGATGCTACTCTCGGTTGCATTACTTGCGATGACTCTCCTAGACCGGGTGCCACCTTTATAGCTTGTTGATGAACCCACAGTTCGAACTTTGCGGATTCTGTTTTATCGTTTTCTTCTTCCAACCGTTGATTGAGGTTGTCGACGTCTAGTCTCCACCTTTCTATGTCTTGTACGCCCACATTGAGTTTTGGGGGCTTCACAGTCAGGAATAACGTGGGGATCAATTTGGTGTAATTGACATTCAATGTGACTGGCTTAGGTGTTTGAAATGCTGGGTTCTTTACGAGCGGAATTTGAGCTAGATACCGATTCGCTGTGTTAGTACGAACGAACTTAAAGCCAAAACAAGAGACATACGTTGGTCTGGATCCTCCATTTTAATTGCTAAAAGTTGCAACAGCAAATTGGCCTTGCGACTTTATATATGGGAGTGTTACGTAAGGATGCGCTCTATTTGGCAGCCGCTTCCTAACTAACCAGGATATAGTCAGCATTGCGCTTCCGCCAACAGTACTTAAATCGCAAGTCTATCATACTATTTCTACAATTCTTCGTGTAATATACATTAGTTGTCACGATAGTGACGAATGAGAATATAAGCATTTTCCTGCTTCAAGTTCGATAACGAGCGGTAGTTACCCTCAAGGCACATCAATAATCCTCCAAATGATATGTATACCGACATTTTATCGCTACCAGCATTTTCCTCAAATTTGTATACGGTACCATACATAACATAATCGTAGTCATCAGCCAACGATCTCTCGCCGGCTTTGGGTGGTCTCCACGAACCACTGGAGGTAACCTGTGATTGCTCGTTACCCAAGGAGGATGCGAGTGTGATGGTAAGTGAATCATGGTCCCTCACTGGGAACAACTCACTGTTGATGTCCAAGGTGATTTTTATATCCTGCGAAGTTGAGGACTGTGCTATTATACGGGAGACCTTGTTGTAACGCGCCGAGTCCACGGACTCGACATTGAACATGTCCTCAAAAAGAATGCCCGACATGATTATGAGATGCGGTTTGCGACTGGTTGATGAGATGGAAATTTTCAATTTGGCTGTTCCTGCAGACTCCGCGCACACTCGCGACACCCGCTGCACCACTGTTCCATGTCTATTTGCATTCGATTGATAAACAAAAATTCGCTGCTTATGTCATGCGAACCATTTTCGCAGGCATTGAAATCAACTTAAAGATAGATCAGAGTTTGAGGCTGTGAGGATCTCAAAAAATACCATGGCTTTGTCTGAAAAACGCAACAGTGAAGGCCTGCTCTGGAGCTTTCGTGCGTTGTTTATTGTCTTGGTTGTCGTTTTAACCCAATGTTTTCTCGTTTATGAATTGACTTCTACAAAAGGCTTGCACTCTTTAAGTTTTTTTTCAGCTTCCACCGGCAGTAATACGGTGCCAGATTTGGCTACACAGTTTCAGCCACAAGATGATACTTCCTCACAATATATTCAAGTACAACCCAGAGATAGCAAGTCATTATTGAACAGTCCTGGAATACGAGTAGTGTTGGTTATTGCTGCCATAGTTGTTCTTAACATGGCGGCTATCTGCATACATCATATCTACTTGAAAATTGCTAGGTCTGGTGTCTCTTACAAGAGTATTGAACTGAACATCGGACCTTTTTAACTTTAATTCTGATCAAAAAATAAGCCACTTGTTGATGTTGACACTTGCTGATTTCTGACTTGCTGATTTGTGGCTTGCTGATTACAAAACAGCTTCCATCTACCAAACTAGTTGAACCTTTGCTAATTAATGCCATTTGCTAAGTCTTCTCATTTTCTCTCACAGAACTCAATGCTCATTTTTCATACGTTACCCATATCTTTCCAACTCAACTCTCAAATATTGTGCTTATGGGTCAACTCCAACAGTTGGCTATCTTACTTTAATCATCCCTGTTCGTATCTTCACCTAATTCAGCTACTCATCCAAACACCGTTTTTTGGCCTGCAGCATCCGCATACACATCTGCCTTATCTACGCGGAAATGACCGAGTTGCCAATCCCGTACTTTTCTTTGCAAATTTTCACCAACTTGCTGCAACGACTTAATTTACAATGAAAAGTTACCCTCCACTTTCAAAGCGTTTGCTTCAAGTCTCATGCGCTATTGTATGGTGTTTACTTGCAGCTGGACCAGTATTTGGTTTTGCAGCTCTCAAACCAATTCTTATTAAGGAAGGAATTTACCATGAAAAATGTCCACCTTCGTCCAACAAAGGTTCTGGCGAACCATGTGTGGCACAAGATCTTCTGTTGAACAAGATGTTTACACTTGCGGCTGTTTTCACTAATGTTGCTGCCCTTCCTGTTGGTTACATTTTGGATGAATATGGACCTAAAATCAGTGGTATCATTGGCTCTGGCTTAATATTCTTGGGTTCTCTTCTACTTCGTCTTGGGTCGCAAGTTGGTAGCTCCTGGTTTGATCCTTACTTGGTTGGCTACACATTTCTTGCCTTGGGAGGACCGTTCGTGTTTATCTCATGCTTCCAATTGGCCAATAGTTTCCCCAAAAACTCGGGACTTATTTTGGCATTGTTAACCGGTGCCTTTGACTCTTCCCTGGCACTCTTTCTCATCTACCGTTTGATATACACCAATATTCACAAGGTTACTCTCAACCAATTTTTCACCTACTACATGGTGGTGCCTTTGTTCATTTTGGGATGTCAACTCACAATTATGCCCTCAGACTCTTACAAGACCATGGGTACACTTGCAAAAATCGGCACTACGGGTATCGATGAAACAGGTAGACCCATTGATGAAGACCTTCTTAGTGTGGAAGATAGAGACCGATGATGAAATTGTGCATCCTCAACCAACTGTCACTGAATCTACTGCATTGCTTATGAGAAGAGCTTCGTTTTCTAGAAGAGAATCTACCGTTTCCAGAGCTTCGTTCGCTTCGAGAAATTCGATTAAATCAGTATACGAACAAGATGCTGAAACCAAGTTGGTTCATTCCACAGGTGGTATTTTTGGTATCATGCATGGTTATGACATATCTGATCAGCTCAAATCACCCTGGTTCGTTTTGATGACTCTCTTTACCACCATTCAAATGTTGAGAATCAACTATTTTGTCGCTACCATCAAGTCTCAGGAATTGTACTTGTATCACGGTGATGAGGAATTAGCAACCAAAATCAACCATTTTTTCGACTTGGCATTACCATTGGGTGGATTGGCATCGATTCCATTCATTGGGGTTTTATTGGACAATTTCACCACTCTTACCATCTTGTGTATCTTGACAGTGGTGTCGTTGTTCATTGGTGTTATGGGATTATTGTCATGGATTCCTGCTACTTACGCCGGTATCCTCATGCTTGTCGTTTACAGACCATTTTACTACACTTCTGTATCGGACTTTTGCGCCAAAGTGTTTGGCTTCGAGACGTTTGGAACCGTTTACGGTGCCATTATTTGCTTTTCTGGAATCTGTAATCTTTTGCAGCTGGCAATGGACCATGCTACCCATGAGACGTTTGGCATGAATCCTACGCCCATCAATGCCATTCTCACTGGGTTGACGGCAGTATTTGGATTGATCTTGATACAGTATGTGCGCTCGAGTGAATTGACGTTAAGGAGAAATAACTTGGAACTCGAGGCACAAAAGGCATCTACGAGAAACATTCCCACCCAAGTGTAAAACTGAGGAACATTATGAGTAAAAAGTGGAAAATTGGCATGGCTATATACCGCTATTAATATACAAATCGTGCTCATTAATTAGGCTTCTTTTCTTCGTTTCGAATTTGCAGGAGCCGTCTCAAGCCCAGTAAGAACTGGAATGCACTTTACCTCTACGGACTCTGGAAGTTTGATTGGCTTTTCTCGCTTAAAAGGCTGTTCTCTGATGAGATCACGTTGTGGAAAATCTCCTAGTAGAGACTCCATACTTTCAAATTATTACTTTGAGTTCTTCTTCTCCTGCTTTTCGTTCTTCTCGATCTCCCTTCTGGATCCCTTGACAAGCTCAAGATGACCCACTCGAGCAGCAATTAACTTCTCAGTCGATGCAGCTAATTGTCCTTGCTGAACTTTAGAAAGTTTGGCGGCGTGTTTTGCGGTGGCTTTCTTTGGCTTGATAATCTTAGGAGCCGCTGGTTTAGGATTTTGCCGTTTTTTGGTGACCCTAGCGCTTCCCTTGGCCCTGAGCTTGGTTACACCTTGAGCCATTATCGCTACTAAAGTCAAATTCGCGATGAGATGGCATGGCCCCCATCCCAACACCCACACTTATCTTGAGGCCGTGGGCCGCGCCCCCGTGCACCCGTAGTCAGAGTCATCAGCGACTCCGAATAATTTATTCATCTCATCGCGACTCCCTTGGGGAACCATCACAAACTAACAGGTGCACCTTGACTTTCAAGGGCTGTGACCAATCGAAAACTACTAGTGACATGAGTCTGCATCTAGTTTTGGCCGGACCCTCGGCTCTCTCTTCTTTCAGAGTGTCGAACTTGGTTCTGGAGATCGATAAGAAACTTGGCGAATCAGTCATTGAAGATGTAACTTCTTGTTACACCCACTATGTCTCAATCAAGAAGGAGTTGTCGCAACAACAGCAAAAGCTCGTGGATGTCTTATTGCAGTATGACTCTCCTGTAGGTACCGACGACTTGACGAAATCTTTAGTTGCACTTACCACCGATAAGTCGTCCTCAATTCCTTCAAACTGTTACTTGGTTCGGATTCTTCCTCGTCCAGGAACCATCTCTCCTTGGTCGTCCAAGGCGACGGATATCGCCCATATTTGTGGGTTGAAAGACCATGTTGAAAGAATTGAAAGAGGTTTGAGTTTGCTCATCAAAGTAAAGCCTGGCTATGATTTCGAATCCAAGTTGGACTCTGAGGGCTCAATCTTGACATGTGTGTTTGATAGAATGACCCAGAAACTTTACTTGGGCACCAACTCGCCAAAACATGACGATTTGTTTGCTCACCACAACCCCAAACCTCTCGTGGATGTGGATATCATGAGCGACTCCAACAACTTGTTGAAGGCTAACAAGGAGATGGGATTGGCTTTGGACAAGGGAGAAATCGACTACTTGATTGACGCTTTTGTCAACATCATTGGAAGAAACCCAACTGATGTAGAATTGTTCATGTTTGCCCAAGTCAACTCGGAACATTGTCGTCACAAGATTTTCAATGCCGACTGGACTATCGATGGACAAAAGAAGGATTTGTCTTTGTTCAAGATGATCAGAAACACCCACTCTGTTACTCCTCAACATACAATTTCTGCGTATTCCGATAACGCTGCCGTTTTTGAAGGTCCTGAAGGTTACCATTTCACACCAGATTTCCTCACAAAAGAATGGAAATCGATCAAGGAACAAGTACACACCTTGGTTAAGGTTGAGACTCACAACCACCCCACGGCGGTATCTCCATTTGCTGGTGCTGCTACTGGTTCTGGTGGTGAAATCAGAGACGAAGGTGCGGTTGGACGTGGGTCCAAATCTAAAGCTGGATTGTCTGGGTTTTCCGTTTCTGATTTGAACATTCCTGGCTTTCAACAGCCATGGGAATTGCAACTCGGAAAACCTCACCACATTGCTTCCAGTTTGGACATTATGATCGAAGCACCTATCGGTTCGGCAGCTTTCAACAACGAGTTTGGACGTCCTGCTATCAACGGTTATTTCAGAACGTTGACCACTCAAGTTAAGAACCACGAAGGTAAAAGCGAGTACAGAGGCTTCCACAAACCAATTATGTTGGCTGGTGGTATGGGCTCAATTCGTCCTGATTTGGCATTGAAAAATAAAAAGATTACTCCTGGTGCCAAATTGATTGTTTTGGGAGGTCCATCTATGCTTATTGGTCTTGGTGGAGGAGCCGCTTCTTCTGTCTCTTCCGGTGAAGGATCTGCTGATTTGGATTTCGCATCGGTTCAAAGAGGTAACCCAGAGATCCAGCGTAGAGCTCAACAAGTTATCGACTCATGTACCTCTTTGGGTGCTGAGTCGAATCCTATTCAGTCGATCCACGATGTTGGTGCTGGTGGTCTTTCGAATGCTTTGCCAGAACTTGTGCACGATAATGATCTCGGAGCTATTTTCGAGTTGAGATCCATCTTATCTCTTGAGCCTGGTATGTCACCAATGGAAATTTGGTGTAACGAATCTCAGGAAAGATATGTGATGGGTGTTGCACCAGAAGATTTGGAAACGTTTGAGCAAATTTGTAAGAGAGAACGTGCGCCATATGCTGTTGTTGGTGACGCAACGGTGGAAAAGAGATTGGTTCTCAAGGATTCCTTACTCAACACCACTCCCATCGACTTATCTATGTCTGTTTTGTTCGGTAAACCTCCTAAAATGTCGAGGACCTGTGTTACTCAGAACTTGAATTTGGATGCTTTCACCACTTCCGGAATTGAAGTTGACGAAGCTGTAAAGAGAATTTTGCACCTTCCATCTGTTGCTTCCAAAAACTTCTTGATCACCATTGGTGACAGATTCATTACCGGTTTGGTTGATAGAGACCAAATGGTGGGTCCATGGCAAGTGCCAGTGGCAGATGTTGGTGTCACTGCTACTTCTTTGGGAGAGACCAATTTGTCAACTGGAGATGCTATGGCTATGGGAGAAAAGCCAACATTGGCGTTGATTTCTGCTGCTGCTTCTGCCAAAATGTGCGTTGCTGAAGCCTTACTTAACGTTTTTGCAGCCGATATTCCTGCTTTGGAGCGGGTGAAATTGTCTGCCAACTGGATGTCTGCTGCTTCTCACGATGGTGAAGGTGCAAAGTTATACGAGGCTGTTCAAGCTATTGGCTTGGACTTGTGTCCTGATCTTGGTATTTCTATCCCAGTCGGAAAGGACTCCATGTCCATGAAGATGAAGTGGGATGACAAAGAAGTTACCGCTCCATTGGCATTGACAATCACTGCTTTTGCTCCTTCTCAGAATACCTCAAACACATGGACCCCAATGTTACAGCATGAAGACGATACCATTTTGGTGTTAGTGGACTTGTCGGCGGGACATGAAAAGGCTTTAGGTGGTTCGGCGTTGGCTCAAGTGTACAAACAGGTTGGAAACACATGTCCAACTGTGCACTCTAATAGTGAATTGAAGAGCTTTTTGACCTCTTTGATTGCTTTACATGCGTCTGAAAAGGTGTTGGCATACCATGATGTTTCTGAAGGTGGATTACTCACCACTGTTTTGGAAATGTGTTTTGCTGGTCGGTGTGGTGTTTCTCTCGATATAACCAGTCAAGCAGATGCCTTGACGGCATTGTTTAACGAGGAACTTGGTGCAGTTTTCCAAATCCGTTCTAACGACTATGATGAATTTGTGTCGATCTTTGAGAAGTCCGGCTTGTCAAAGAACTTTATTTCCAAAATTGGTGTTCCATCATTTTCCAGCCAGGAAGTGAAGGTTGTCGTCAACGAGTCCAAGGTGTACGAAAGCACTAGAGGTGAACTTCAAAGTATGTGGGCAGAAACTTCTTATCAAATTCAAAAGTTGAGAGACAACCCTGCAACTACAGAACAAGAATTCCAAGCCATCGGTGATGATAAAGACCCTGGATTGAGTTATCAATTGACTTATAGTCCTGGAGACGATCTTGCCATTTCTACCTTAACTTCCAAGCACAAGGTTGCCATTTTGAGAGACCAAGGTGTGAACTCACAACAGGAAATGGCATGGTGTTTCCAACAAGCTGGATTCAGTGTGGTGGATGTTCACATGTCGGATATTTTGACTGGCAAAGTCACGTTGAAAGACTTTGTAGGTCTTGCCGCTTGTGGTGGATTCTCATACGGTGATGTCTTGGGAGCTGGTGCTGGATGGGCCAAGTCTGTTCTTTTCAATGACAGAGCTCGTAAGGAATTCGAACACTTTTTCAAAGAAAGAAACGATACCTTTGCTTTTGGTGCATGTAATGGATGTCAATTCTTTAGCAGAGTTGCCGAATTGATACCAGGAACTGAAGAATGGCCAACGTTTGAACGTAATTTGTCCGAGCAATATGAGGCAAGATTTGTCATGGTTGAAGTTACTGATGACTCCAGCAACTCTATCTTTTTGAAGGGCATGAAGGGCTCCAAAATGCCTATTGCCGTGGCTCATGGTGAAGGTCGTGCTACTTTTAAGACCCAAGATACGAAACAACAATTCACCAAAGATGGTCTTACTGCCGTCAGATATGTTGATAACTATGGCCATGCCACCGAGACGTATCCATTCAACCCTAATGGATCGCCAAATGGTATTGCCGGAATTAGTTCGAAAAATGGTAGGGTTTTGGCCATGATGCCTCACCCAGAAAGAGTTTGTAGATTAGAGTCAAACTCTTGGTACCCTACCGAAAAGCGTGAAGAATGGAACAACTATGGACCATGGATCAGGCTATTCAGAAACGCCAGAAAATGGGTGGAATCCCAATAGATGCATTCATAGTAATAAAGTACAATTGTATACTGGTTGCAAAAAGCAGAACCTTCAGACCTGCATTTAGGTGTGTAAATTCTCGCGCGCACGACTGAAAATTTATTGAAAATTTTTGAAAAACTTCTACATCCTCTTATAAACTAAAAAATGGTTAACGCAATTTTGTCCAAGAAAAGAAAGTTGGTAGCTGATGGTGTCTTCTACGCCGAGTTGAACGAATTCTTCACCAGAGAATTGGCTGAACAAGGTTACGCCGGTGTTGAGGTCAGAAAGACCCCATCCAAGTTGGAGGTTATTGTTAAGGCTTCCAACACCCAAGGTGTTTTGGGTGAACAAGGACGTAGAATCCACGAGTTGACCTCCTTGATCGTCAAGAGATTCAAGTTGTCTCCTGAGGGAATTGTCATCTACGCTGAGAGAATCGAGGAGAGAGGTTTGTCTGCTGCTGTCCAAGCCGAGGCCTTGAAATCCAAGTTGTTGAACGGTTTGCCAATGAGAAGAGCCGCTTACGGTGTCTTGAGATTCGCCATGGCTGCTGGTGCTAAGGGTGTGGAGGTTGTCATCTCCGGTAAATTGAGAGCTGCTAGAGCCAAGTCTCAAAAGTACTCTGACGGTTTCATGATCCACTCTGGTCAACCAACCAACGACTTTATTGACATTGCCATCAGACACGTGTTGATGAGACAAGGTGTTTTGGGTATCAGAGTTAAGATTATGAAGGACCCAGCTACCGCCAGAGTTGGTCCTAAGGCTTTGCCCGATGCTGTCTTGATCTCCGAGGCTAAGGATGAGGACGAGGTTGTCCCAGCCCCTACTGTCAAGTCTTACAAGGCTGTTCCAGAGAAGGTTGAGGAGACTGCTTAAGTATAATGTTGGTAGTATAATATTTCACTGTCACAAGTCACGTGTAGATCCAGGGTTTCTCGAAAGCTGCGAGCCTGCATGTATCACTCGTCCTTCGGGCCGAACTCGTTATCGCTCGGTTGGCCGGATTAGTGAGATTGCATCATGCAGCGGCGATTCGGAGTTACCCCGGATGTACATCTCCACTGCCATATAAAAACACATGGCAAAACTTTTGAGCGCCAGTAATTATGCCATCTACTCCTTTGCCACAAGCTACATTTTTATCTTTATCTTCTGAGGTTTGCGACCCATTCGTGATTCCAAACATGTCTCCTACAACTCCACAATCATCTCCTGTACTTGCTAGCGAGAATAAACCACGTCACTTATCTGACATTCAATTGCGTTAAGCATAAAGGAACATCAATTGCAGGAAGCAAAAAAGGAACATTCAAAGCAATATGGATACCGAAGGAATGCTTTACGAGATTGATTGCAGATGTTTGATGCAAGGTTGGCGCACCTAAGCGCTGCCCACGTTGTAGAGGATCAATCGGCTCAACGACAATAACATAAATTTTTAAACACAGCAGGAATGTGAATATTTATATACAATGAATGATTATGAGACTCAGAAGATTGGGTAGAACTCGTTGTACTTACGGGCATAGTAAGTGGACGATACACCACCAAGCACAAGCAATACCAAAGGAACCGGCTTTCTAAACCTGGAAGGAATGGCTCTGCCAATTCCAGCAGCGAATAAAGTGGTGGAGGCACCAAGAGCCAATTCCAATCCGTAGTCGGCATTCTGTTTCAACAAGTAACCGGCAACTCCATAAATGATGGAAAAAGTAGTGCCTGCAACCAAGGAAGGCACGGAGCCCTTACGAGCATAGCCCATGACACCACCGACTGCGCATAATCCTGAGAGGGTAAAAGCTGGATGTTCCATTTTAGTGATAATTGCTTAGAAATGGCATCATCGTTGAATTGGGGGTTGTCGTGGTGTACGGATGTCGTCATGTGCAAGGACGAGTGAAGGATTGAAGGAACGAAAATGTGGATCGAGCCAAGGTTACACGAGTATAGGGCGACTGATATTCAATAGGCTTTGTTAACAGCCTGCAATTGCATGTAAAATTTAAAATTGCGAAATTGCAAATTCTTACGATGTTGACTACCTCCAAAACCTAAATTATTTATTTCTACGCATTACTGCATTTCCATCTGCCATCCCACACCCTCCTATCCACCTATCTTCCACTCTTCCACTTTCTTTATCTACACTTTCTTACTTTACTCTCCTTGCTTCGAACGCGTGGCCGACCACACCCATTACACCAGCTGTCCGTTATGCCGTATACCCTCCGAAATCACCCCAGTTGGCATCTAGTTTACAATACTCCTTCGTAAACGTAACTGTATCTCGTCGTATCCTCGCGCTGTTAATCCACCTCCAAATTTTTTATTTAAGGTGGTTTTCCCCCCGCAACATATTTTTCGCTCTTGGTAAGCACCGGGGTGCAAAGGTTTTCATTGGATCGCTTGATGGCTGAGGGCAACCTAGAATCTAGTTTTCGCACAAAGCCACATATTCACTTGTCGTAACTCAATTTCCTGGAAGTTTACTTCGATATCATCGTGGAATTTTCTCCTTAGTCGTACTGGCTGGTGTCACTCTTGAAACTTTCCACCGTGATGAATATCTCGTCAATTCTATCGGACGACAAACCCGACACCGTGTCGACGAACACCCCTGGTTCTCCCAATGGTCAACCTGCAACTAATGGATATCAACAGGCTCGAAATATGAATGGGATGGTCCACAACGATGGTTCTATTGGTGTTCCCAATGGTCAAAATGATCCACATTTACCTCCAGTTGGTGAACAAATTGAACTGCCTCCTAATCCCATCGCAGACGACAAAGCATACCTCGGAACCATACAAGACCGGCTCTCTCGTCTCAGCAACATCGATTCCAGCATTATCCATCGCAGCCATGGTGCCGTGCTCTCTCAAGATCACCGCCTTGCCACAGCTTTACGGGACTCCCGACCCCAGTCGTTGTCGGAAAACTATCTAGACCGGGTGGTGGCGGAAGATGGCGTTGTGGCTGGCGCTGGAAATCATCCTACCGTGCTTGAAGGTGCACCCAGTAACCGCCATGAGTCTTGGGGTCCCACCAGAGAACCTTCTCATGAATACATTTCTCCAGAACAGGTGGATGCTCGTTTCGACGGCGCCTTCCACCTGAGGAAACCAGGCATTTCCATTGATAAATTGAAGCCAAAGACAAAGAGAAAAGGTGAAAATGATGAGGGTACAGCATCAAAGAGAAGACGGGCCAAAGACTCTTCGTTTTCGTATGCAGCTACAGATTTCGATGAAGATACCGGAATTGAAGATCAAGATGACGAAGACTCAACCCATCCTGACTCGCTTGGTCAACCCTCGTCGGCAGCACCCGAATCTGCTACCGATAAAAAGCTCGCAGTCAAAGAGCAAAAGAGCATTGCCAAACAATATGACAATACTTATGTGGCCATCTGGAAAGATCTTGCTCGTAAAGATGGTCCTAAAGCCAGCAGACTCTTGCTGCTGCTGCTGCAAACCAAAGCCATAAACTTGAAGAAAACCGCCATTTTGGCTGCTCGTGAGGCCAAGAGATGGCAGCTCAAAAATAACAAAAATCAAAAGGATCTTACTACAAAGGCTAGAAGAGCTATGCGGGAGATGTTCAATTTCTGGAAGAGGAACGAGCGCATGGAAAGAGAACTCAAAAAGAAATACGAGAAGGAACTCATCGATAAAGCAAAGCGTGAAGAAGAAGAAAGAGAAGCTAAGCGTCAACTGCGGAAACTCAATTTTCTTATCACCCAAACCGAGTTATACTCTCACTTCATTGGTAAAAAGATCAAGACAGACGAAATCGAAGGCGCCGATCGAGATCCTACGCTTTCAAGTGCACCTGCCTCCACTGGTAATTACGACCTTGATTCTGAAAATAACGTCAAAACTGACTTCCATGCCATTGATTTCGACAATGAAGATGAGGACGCATTGAGAAGAACCGCAGCTGCAAATGCCCAAAGTGCACTCGAAGCTACCAGATCCAAAGCAAAGGCGTTTGATGATCCAGATACCAACCATGATGAGATGAACTTTCAAAATCCTACCCTTATGGGCGATATAAACATCGAACAACCAAAGCTTCTCAAGTGTCAATTGAAGGAGTATCAATTGAAAGGACTCAATTGGCTTGCTAATCTTTATGACCAAGGTATCAATGGTATTCTTGCCGACGAAATGGGGTTGGGAAAAACAGTGCAAAGTATATCTGTGCTTGCATATTTGGCCGAGCATCACAATATTTGGGGACCCTTCTTTGTTGTAACTCCATCGTCTACTCTTCACAACTGGCAACAGGAGATTGCTAGGTTTGTACCTGAGTTTAAAGTATTGCCCTACTGGGGTAATGCAAAAGATAGAAAGATCTTGAGAAAATTCTGGGACAGAAAGCTGTTGAGATATGGAAAGGATGCTCCATTCCATGTGTTGGTGACATCTTACCAATTGGTTGTTGCCGATGCTGCCTACTTCCAAAAGATGAAATGGCAATACATGATCCTTGATGAAGCCCAAGCAATTAAATCTTCGCAGTCATCAAGGTGGAAAACGTTACTTTCCTTCTCATGTCGTAACCGTCTTCTCTTGACGGGTACTCCAATTCAGAACTCTATGCAAGAGTTATGGGCGTTATTGCACTTTATCATGCCTTCTCTTTTCGATTCTCATGATGAGTTTTCAGAGTGGTTTTCCAAGGACATAGAAAGCCATGCACAATCGAACACACAACTTAACGAGCAGCAGTTGCGCCGTCTTCATGTTATCTTGAAACCATTTATGTTGCGTCGTATTAAGAAGAATGTGCAAAGTGAACTTGGTGACAAGGTCGAAATCGACATCTTCTGTGACTTGACTAACAGACAAAAGAAGTACTATCAAATGCTCAAGTCTCAAATTTCCATTAGGGATATTCTCGAATCCGCTAGTTCCTCCAACGACGACTCGCAATCGTTGATGAACTTGGTTATGCAATTCAGAAAGGTGTGTAATCATCCAGATCTTTTTCGAGCGAGCAGATGTGAAGTCGCCATTCTTGTTCGGCCGGTTTGCTGAGACGGGATCTTTCTTGCGTGAATCAGACCTTGAGCTTCAGTACTCTACAGAGAGCGATCTCCAGTTTTCGATCCCCAGAATTGTGGCAGACGAACTTTTGGTTCCTGGAGAGAATAATTGTGTGGGCTCAAAGAAGAAATTATTGAGCATGTTCAACATATACGACCCTGCCAACAGCAGCGAAGAAAATTACAATTGGCTTCGTTTCGTCAACACCTCACAATCTGACTTGAACAAGATGGCGAAGAAGGGAATAATAGAGCGGGCAGCTGATCTCAAAGAGTACACTGACATAAATTATGAAAAAGAGAACCGTTTGGAATACGTCTACGGAAAGGATTTCGAGCCCCGACAACTGAAGCTTTTGATATCGAACCGGTATAACAACCATGCACTGATTGATAACTCTCAGAACCTCAAGGAATTATACTCAATCAAGTCCAAAGTCTACGAGGATATTTATGCCAACGTTATGCATCGTGCTGCTTCTCCAATTGCCATCAGTAGTCCAGTGTCCATCACCTGCAACAGCAATTCCTACTTGAACCAGCTCCAGACCAACTTATTCGACTCGGATATGAAGTCGAAAATTATGCCTTTGTCGTTAAATCAAGAGCTTTCATTGCGCCAAGATGGAGTCCCCGTTCCACAGTACCCCAAGTCCAATCTCCTTCCACCCACCTTGAACAAGTTTTTCGACTACTCTAGCATTCAGATGCCCTCAATGGACCGCTTTATAACGGAGTCTGGAAAATTAGCTCGTCTCGATCAACTCTTGGTGGATTTGAAAGGAGACGATCATAGAGTATTGATCTATTTTCAAATGACGAAAATGATGGATTTGATGGAAGAGTACTTGACTTACCGTCAACACAGGTATATCAGATTGGACGGATCCTCCAAGCTCGAAGACCGTCGTGATCTCGTCCATGACTGGCAAACAAAACCTGAGATTTTTGTGTTTCTTCTTTCCACTCGTGCTGGTGGTTTGGGTATCAATTTGACTGCCGCCGACACGGTTATTTTCTACGATTCTGACTGGAATCCAACTATCGACTCCCAAGCCATGGATCGTGCTCATAGACTAGGACAAACCAAACAGGTTACTGTGTATCGTTTGCTTGCACGAGGAACGATCGAAGAGCGGATGAGAAACCGTGCAAAACAAAAGGAGCAAGTGCAACAGGTTGTCATGGAAGGAAAAGCTTCCAAAAGGAAGATTCTGCTAAGGATAAGAAGAAGGATGTTGCATTCTTGTTATTGGGTGAAGGTGATGAACTACCATCTACTGGGAACACCACCGATGCAGAGACAGATAGACCCAAGAGTTCTATCAAGAACCTTGAAGATTTGTATCATGAAGGCGAAGGTGAGTTTTCCGGCGCGGGAACACCGGCATTGTGAGAATATAGTTTCATCTACAGAATACACAATTGTGATTTCTCAGCCGTGTTTCCTATCACTTGTATTTGTAAGATTTCAGGTTGCGATCGCACCCAAAAAAAGCTCTTACGGCCGAGATGAAACGATTATGCTTACAGACTAAAGTTATGATTTGAAATCAAATTGGGTTATAAAAGCACCTAACCGTGTCAATTGGGCATCAAGTAATTGAAGCATCCACAAAACAAATGACTAAAACTTATTTTCTTACTGGCGCTAACCGTGGTATCGGACTTTCTATGGCCAAGCAATTGGCTGAAGATCCCAATGTGGAGCTTATTTTAACCGCCAGAAACCCTACCGGTGCCGCAGAATTGCAAGACTTGGCCAAAACGAACACTCGTGTCAAGCTCGTTCAATTGGACGTAAGCGATGAGAACAGTATCAAGAAGGCTGTCGCAGAAGTTGAAAAATTGACCGATTCGATTGATGTATTTGTTAACAATGGAGCCATTGGTCAAGCCTTTTCTCCTGTCTTGAAGACGCCAAAGGAGCAATGGGTTAACCATTACAACACCAATGTTGTGGGACCAATTCTTTTGCTCCAACAAATCTACCCGCTCATCGAGAAGGGAACAGACAAAAGAATCATTTTCGTTTCTTCTTTCGTTGCTTCGTTGGGAACGACTCTTCCAGTCAACTTCTCTGCCTATGGTCAGTCGAAGGCTGCCCTCAATTACACCATCAAGGACTTGGCTAAGGAAATTGGAAAGGACGGTTTTACCGTTGTGGCTGTCCACCCTGGTGTGGTCGGAACCGATATGGGCCACGATGCTGGTAGACTTCTTGCTGAGGAGGACCCCTCTTCTGGTGAATTCTTCCAGCTGGCCGAAATCATTACTCCTGACAAGAGTGCTGAAAGTTTGATTGACTTGTTCAAGGGTTTAACCGCCGAGTCCAATGGAAAGTTTCTTAGTTACGACAAGTCTGAACTTCCATGGTAGATTAGACTGACCATTGTTTTAATATAGAGCTGTATTGTCTTTCTCCCACGAGTAATTGCCAAATTGATTTCGCAACCATTAAATATAAGCGTTCTGAACATTTGATAGAATCTAGCTTTACAAATCATTCAACGATTTGTATTAAACAGCAAATAAATATGTCAATCACAAGTATCAAACCAGCTGATTTTCGGTCGATATCTTTTGAGTGATTGTGTTTTCAAGTTCTCCCAAAAAAGATGGGGGAAATGATTGAGCGGTTACTTCCGCAGCATCAAGCTTATCTGAGTCATTCGATTGACTAGTCTCCTTAAGTGTCTTGTTTTCGTTCTCGAGATTGTAAATTCGGGCAAAACTCTCTTCGAGTTTGTTTCGTAGATCTTCTTTCGATAAGCCAGATGATTTCTTATTGTCGTCATCGTCGGCAAAGCTGGTGATTTGAGTCGAAGAAACCAAATCAGACAAGCTGCTAACATTTGATGCTAACGAATTGAGAGAGAACCGGTTTATTGACAGCCTGGAGTTCCTTACTCGCTGGTTTGATAATGACTCCAATGCCGCTTGATTGTAGCCTTCATAGTAATTGTTTGAAGGTAAGATATTAATGTAGTTGTCGTCGTATGCGGCTCTATTGTTTCTGTTTGCAGAAGTGCTTGAAGCCTTATTAGGCTCTTCGAAAACTGTGAGTAATCCCAACTGTAACCCTGTTGATAATCTTTTGTACTTTTTATCAAGCTTATCGCCCACCTTACTCTTGAGAGAAGATGACTGCGAATCTATTATTGGGGATTGATTAGGCTTTCCCGTGGCTTGGCTTGGAAGAGAAAATCGCTTTTTCAAAGAACTGCTGGTTGTGTGGAATGTCTTGGGGCTAAACTCTTCACAATTTCGAGAGCTTCGCCTGGAAGTTGAAGTGGAAGATGAGGGTGTCTTTTCAATATCACCATAGCCTGTTTTCATGTATAGATCATGATTCAAGTCGCTAAGAGTCAACTGGTATAGCTGCATACTTTGTTGAAGTTCTTCTCCAAGTTGCTGAAAGATCATTATTTTTTCATTTAACTCATCGATGTTATCTATCGTAGACACAGATTGGTTATACTTTTTGAAGAATCCGAAATTTGTTGTCAAGTTGGTAAGTTTTTGTATCAAGCTATCCATATTAGTTTCAGGTATGCCAGCTTGATGATTATCAACTTGAAGTACGTCACTGTTCTCTAGTTCTCTAGTTTTGGTTGCACTAGGGTTTAACCGTTCGTATCTGTCAACGAGGTTGTTGAAGTTTGACACAGTTTGATTGTGTTCGTGGAAAATGTCTTCTAAAATAATGAACTTTTCAAGAACCGAAATCAGGGTTGAGCAAAGTTCCCGAGTCTCGGCTTGTGGTAGATTGAACAGGTCCCATGCTTTGCTCAAGAAGAAATTATAGCTCTGGCGTTCACTGATGGTGAGTAATTGGCAAAGAAACATCTTTCTCAACTTGTGGAATTTGTCGAGCTTTGAACGTAGCGTATCAATGGTAATTTCAGTTTCGTCTAAGCTTTTACCGAGGATGTCGATGTTTATGTTATTGATGTGGCAATACTGCTCAAAAGTGGGTCCATTCAAAAATGGTAGTAGTCGTACAATTGATGATTTCAAGTTGAAAATTAGAAAGGAAAGGGTCTCATCTAGGGTTTTCATTAGACTTGTGGGATCATTGGAGCCACTTGAAGACAAACTCGTTCCGGTGAAAATGGCCATCTCTTTTGCTCGTATCAAGTGGGATATTAGTTTTTTGTTGATCTTGTAGTTGAGCTTCAAGAATTCTTCGGTATAGTTGAGTATTTTGTTTGCCTTTATTCGTAATCCAATACGTTTAAATTGAATCATACGAGTGCTGACAACAAGAAGGATTCGGAATAATTTATGCTTGCTATGCAACAGCAAATGGGAATTTTCCTTCACGTTTTGTTTGATCAAAAATATGATTAGGTGGATCACTTGGAGGACCATTTGGGTATTATAGTACTTTTCAGGGAACCGAATCAGGTAATACTTTTGACAACAAAGAGCTCAGTTCCATCGAAGTTAAGCAGTCTGGTAAGTCTTGTTGCGGTTGGTTCTTTGGTATTTGCCATTAAAGTGTTCAAAGCTTGTTCATTCTTAGAAAGGATCAACGAATCATCCATCAAGTTCGACAAAATCAATTGGTATTTGAACCGCTCCCAAAATTCTCCTGTCAAATTATGAGTAGATAAATACTTTTTGATAAATCGTGAAAACAATTCTGTTGATGGTGAGACATCTACTTGGTTATAGCGGTGGAAATAGTACTTGAAATCATGTTTTTGGTGAGGGGGGAAATAGCCAGAAACGCCTCCTGGTCCATGTATATAAGGGGAGTTATATTTTGTAGCCGACGATGTGGTTGACAACGCATCATCTATTCCCCACGACCCAATATCTGGGTATTTTAGATGGTGGGCCATGGCATCGATTTCCCCTCAAATTGAGTATTAACCTTAAGAGGTCGCATATGTTTTTTATTTGTTTTGATCGAGCGAGCTATATACAGTACCAGATAACGGTTCCCAAAACCTGGGGTAAACTTTCAAGAAGGAAGACTAGGACCAGAACCCATGTTATGTAGCCAGTCGTCCATGAAAACCAACGGGGGTTCGGACTGCTGTATTTGGTGTGGATTCTTTAAGATTTGTTGTCGTACAGCTTCTCGTTCTTGAACAAACCTTGTACGGTCGATTTCAAATTGCTGATAAAGATTGGTGTGCAGAAGCTGCTGTGGCTGGAGAGGATGTTGGTACTGGTATGGCTTGTTCCGTTCTTTCTGTACATTTGTGGCTTCCGGATGGACCAGTATTTGACTTATACTCACCAAATGATTATAGACTGGATGTGTCGGTGCCGATTGTGGCATTAAAGTCCAAAGAAGAAGCCACCAATCCCACAATACATTTTCACTTGTGTCTGACGGAGGAAGATTTGAGGTGAACTCATGGAATTCCGGATCTCGTGGCACGGGTGATTCGTTGAATAATTGCATGGCAGAACCCCGGAGATTGTTCTCTACCATATAAGTGTATAGGTGTGCCAAAAAGAGCTGATGGCTATCCTGGGCATAAAGGTCGTTTACTCCTGTCATCTGTGGCAAATCAGGTTAACAGAGACAAATTTTTAAGGAAAAAGTTTGAGACTTTAATGAAATTTCAGTGAGTGATAAGCTGAGGCAATACTTCAATAACTGTCGATGGACCTTATTAATCAATATCTGGAGAAGCACGATGTCCAGTGACAGAGTGGTGTTGGTGGGGCTTGTGGAACTTTTACCAAAGTTTCGATGAGTTTATTTTTTAGGCGTTAAAAATATTCGTCAAGCCGCAGTGAAAGGATTTCAATCAAAATTACTTTTGTGTATCAAACGTAGCTTATATATGCAATCTCTGGATTATTGCTCCAATACCGGTGTCCGTTTCTCAGTCTAGTTGAGATGGACTTATTCGCTAATTTTTGGGGTTTGCGCTACCCAGAGATGCCCGGGCTCAGGGGCCGGGATTCAGGAGGGAATTCCGAAACCGAAATCTGGGGTCGGCACGTGCTCGATGGAATTTTTAGCATTGGGTCAACTAAATGTTGGTGAAAGTGTTTTTGTTGGTAAAGTGTTTTAGGCATATGTATCATCGCTAGATTGTCTATTCCGTTATCTAAATTTGCCGAAAGGAAGGTCGGGCACCGTATTGCCAAGGTGGTTCGCTTCCTGCAAAAACTGCGGAGGGTATCGTTCATCATCAAACACAGGCACAAAACGGCAACAATTTCGCTCGTAGTGTATTCCTTGGATCATAAAGCTTGTCTATATTTCGAAACACGCGAGCCAAAAAACCGACAATGGGCCGCAATTGATGTATAAGATACACAATAACGAGATTATCGATATTATTAGGATCTTCGGCTCGAGGATCATTGTCAATATTACACTCACATTGGGTATCGGTATGAAAGTGGTGATGTAAAGCATGGGGTTGTCCACGATGCATGGGGTATCTATTGTAGTTGTAAGTGCGTTGCTTGATGGGAATACACACTTCTCTGTCGGTTTGCAACTTGCTAAGAATATACCCCAAGATGACATAGTACGCACTAAAATCATCGTGGTTTGGTAAAGGAAAAAACAAATCCCTAAGCCTTTCTAGCACATGATTGCATCCCCAGCAAGTACATGTATGCAACAAGGACTCATAGAATTCTGGCTTGTAATAAATGAAAGAAGTCACAAAGTCAGGAAGTTGAAGCACTCGTAATGGGTTATTATTCTGCTGGCCAGTATAGATACTCAATATGAATGATTCGAGTAATTGTTCATTCATCTTGTTGAGAGTGGTACTGGATAAGTCGAGCGCTCCGTCAAAAATCTTGAATCCGGGCGATGTCAAGTCGAGCGAGAGTCGTGATACCAGACTCAAGGTTCGAATAAACCGACCTACAGGGCGGATAATGCCCTCTAACAACTGCTGAGGACGTAACCATTCATAGTTGGGAAATAATTCCACCTCAAGACTGGTCAAATTGGGAAGTCCTTGGTGATTTATCAGGTATGATGCAAAATCGTTGAAAAATTGAGGAAAGCAATCACAGCTCCGGTTTCGGTGTTCAACACAATCAACCTTGAGAAATAAATGAGATAAATGAGTGAGATCGATCTTGCTATCAATAACATCGAATCGAAGTGTCTTTTCCATCGCCTGGATGTAGTCATCATCATCAATTTCTGTGATTGGGGTCCTTTGACCCGGAAGAATTAAAGGAATTATATCGGTAGCCACTCGCTTATTGTGGCAGTGATATAAGCTGAAGCCCTTGAGCTGAAGTTTTAATCGTGAATCATTATTATTGGGAAGCTTTAATAAGCGAATCACCTCAAGTCCAAGGTGACGATTGGTACGGCACGTCAAGGTGAAGAGGGAATTAATGCAACTGAACTCTGGGGAATCTAGATCGATTGTTTTAACCCGTTCGAGCTCGTATTCATCGAGCATCATGAAAAGGTTGGTGATGCCTGGAGGCACTTTGGGAGTATGCAAATTTGTGAGATTTGTGATAAAGAGTTTGAAGATTTGGTTGCGGATATTGGGATGATGAAGGAACTCGGTCAATTGACGCATTCCGCTGGAAAAATCAATAAATGTGATGTGCAAGAAATTGAGCTTGGTTGACTGGTTTGCGAAATGCGTCATCAATCGAACCTGAAGTGTATGAAGATCCAAATCGGATCCTGCCAACACATCGGACGAGCACTTGTCAAACACAAAAAACTTGATTCTTTGTACCATTTGAGGATTCCGCATCATTTCAAGGTAAAATTTGATGAATGACGATGGTTTTAAAATGAGGGCTGAATCCATATACTTGATACCATTGTCACGTATGAACAGTTCCGTATTTTGACGGTATTTCACCGGAACCTGGGGGTTTAAAACCACCGTTACCCTTCGGTAAAGTCGGTCTATGGCAAGAGGGTATAACAGTGAACATGATAAAGCCAAATTGACCAATTCGAATTGTGAAACATGCTGTAGAATATCCATAATGATCTGAGGGGAAAGTCTTCTTACCAATGAGTTTTGTGGTTGAACCTCGTACCCATTGACACTAATTCGGTTGCGAACACATGGAACTACTTCATCCTTCTTGTGATGGAAATTGCGGGGCACCGGTAATTTAGGCGAGCCTAGACGGTGATCGCGATTCATAAGACGAGGAACAGACAGCTGTGACATGTCAGAATGCACAATGGGCTGAAACCCTTAGTAGATGTTGATAATAGTGCAGGATCACTTGGGGTAGGTCTAATTAATAAGCTTATATGGAACCACGATTACCTCAGCGCACCGGTAAGTTGGTCCCGGTTTGCCTGCAGTCTCGGACCGGATCCTGCGTCGGAAATAACACCTGCGTCCGCGACAGCCGCGACAGGTGCTCGCCACGAAAAAGTAGACCAATTATTGTGTGCAGACAGATTACCCAAGCCGTTTGGTGTATGCACGCCGCGTGTTGTCGGCGCCATCTTATCGGTTATCGAGCCAATCACAATTCGAAATTCATCGCGATTATGCAGGCAGGCAGTATGCAGGTTGGTCGCCTACCTAACTTTGACAGGGCAAAGCCAGTGTTTTGACGTATTAAACCCAAATTTGTTGGTGATGGATAAACACACCGCACAACGTCCGTCGCAGCTGTCGCGACGCACAGATGGGATAGGATTATCCAAATTTCTGTTCAATTTGGATGCTGATTCTAGCCCCATTTCCATGAGCGATATTATGAAAGATGACACAACTTCAGCCGAAGGATTGTGGAAAATGTACCACCGAGCCAAGGAGTCGCTCCCGTACAAGCTGCGCATAGAGAATCTCGCGTGGCGAATGATGCATGCTCGAGGATCAGAGTCTCCAGAACAAAGTGTACTGAGTCTGTCACCCGCGGCCGATTATGATTCTAATCCTCAAATGGGACCATCTGAACTGACTTCGGCATCAGCGGTAGATGACTTTGATTACGTGGCGCACATTCGTAAGATGGGCCAGGAAGAAGAAGAGATGTCTCGAAAGCGGCCGGCTCCGTTTTCACCGCAGATCGTGGCCCACACGCCTCAGAGTAATCATAGCATCCACCCAGCCCAGGCACACCAGCCCACCATTCATTCCAACTTGTCGGCGGCGCTCCGAGACCAACCATTGACCCACCACGATGAGCTTGGCGCTTCTGCGTTTAGCTTTTCTCTCGATCCACTCGCATTCGAAGGTCCTGGAGTCCAGGAAACCGACTTCGACTCGGTCCACCCACATTCGCTTCCCGCTACGGCACCACCATCACACTTTATGTCGTCGTCGTTCACCATGGGACCATCTTCAATGCTTAATAATTGGGACAATCCTTCTCAGCAACCTCACTTGGTGCGCCAGGATAATTCACTAATGAGTCTTCCCGACCACTTTGACCGATCTCATTCCAACACCCCGGTTTCAATGCCTCAATCGTACGCTTCGTCGCTCGCATCGGATATCACCGCACAAACTTCCCTTCCGTACCAGATCCAGCATGCTAATTCTTTCACATCACCAACATCGGCTCGAAAAGGTTTTGACTCCGTGGGTCCTGTGTCTTCGTCACTTGCAGGATACTTCGACAGCTGGTCCGGTTCCGTGTCTGGTCCCATGTCTGGTTCCATCTCTGGTTCAGTATCTGGTTCCATATCTGGTTCCATATCTGGTTCCATGCAACCGGTTAATACCACTCGTAGTAATAACGTTACCCCAACCGACCAAACCTCGAGTCTTCCCTCCATGAGTCCCTACGATACCAATGCCAAAAGCAAGAAAAAACCACCCAAGAAAAAACAAGCCGTTTCCACTAATCCTTCATCACCAGCTGTGTCAGGTAAACCGGGTCTGGATTCGGTATCTTGTACCAACTGTCATACTCGAACAACTCCACTTTGGCGGCGTAATCCTCAAGGACAACCTTTGTGCAATGCCTGTGGTCTCTTTCTCAAATTACATGGCGTTGTTCGTCCTTTAAGTCTTAAAACCGATGTTATCAAAAAACGTCAACGAGGACTGGGATCTACCACCAAAAAACCCACATCTACACCATCGAAAGATGGCGATGATTTAAACCCCACCTCACATGTGAAGGATGAACGCAGGAAGTCTAATGCCAGAAGCATGCTGAAACCTATTAGTACTGAAAAATCAGTACCTTCACCGTTCCCTCTCAACTCACACGAACTCGATCCCATAGAAGAAGTTGAGAAAGACAAGTCATTTCAGCCTCATCTTGTACACGATGACTTGATGAATGGCCAAGACGATCGGAACGGTAACAATGGCAATTGGGACTGGCTCCGATTAACGTTGTGATAGAGTAGTGTACAAAACAGTTTATATATACGTCCTAAATAATATTAGAAATCTTAAATGGCAAAGGTAATTATTCAATTTTGCTCCAAGTGCAAATGGCACAACCGTGCCGTATGGTACCTTCAGGAAATTATGCAAACATTCGGTGAGGGTGAACGGTTCATTTCAGAAATTTCAATCCAGCCTAAAATTGATGAACCTGGACTTTTTCAGGTACTCGTTCAAGCTGATGAGGGAGAACCAAAAATCATATACAAGAGAAAGTTTAAGAAGGATAATGGTCCTCAAGATGCTCCATACTACTATGATGGGTTTCCTGATAGTAAATTACTCAAAACGTTAATTCGAGATGAACTTTTTCCAAGTGAAAAATTGGGCCATGTAGATGGGCATGCTACATTGACTTGTGAAAAGTGTGAAGGGGAATAGAGAAGGAAACGAGAAACTGAGAATGGACTAAACTGAGAAAACTGAACGAACTGAATGAACTGAATGAACTGAACCAACTGAACCGACTGAACCAACTGAACCAACTGAATGAACTGAATGAATTAAGGTTTCCGAATACTCAAGACTATAGTACATTGCTATTTTCTGTTAATCTACATTGGGTATATCGTCCCACCCGTTTGGTGCCACCACATATGGCAACGAAGACCCAAGGGTCCCGAAATGCACAGCATGGTTGGGTAACCCAAGCATGGCTTGATATTGTTTCATGACAAATGTTGGTGATACGTTCTTTATACCAGTAGACGAGTTTGGGCGCCAGCACCCTCATCATTCTCGGATTTCGGCCCCGGGTGTCGACCACCTTCATAAGTGGTTTCATATCGGCGAATCAGGGACCTACTATTTATCTCTTTTGTCACCTGTTTCCATTTATATTTCTCTCCATTGACAAGAAATTCCCTTAATAACCGAATATCGTCGTCGGAAAACTTGCTATTATAACTAACATTAGGGGCTTCGGTGGGAATTGTCAGAGGAAATCCCAGTATGGTTGGAGTATCAGTAGGATCTTCAGAGTTGTTAGTTTTATTCCAATTTTGTACATATCCAGCGTTGTTGTCACTTTAGTCTCGACATACAACATTCCCAGTTCTTTGTTATGTATTCGCTGTTCCGGTTTATTGTCACAAATATGATTTTTGCTGATTCCAGATGACCCGCCTCAAGCCGCTGTGCGGGACAAACGCACGAAATGCCTGCAGGATGCGTCGTACTTTGACAATTCACTATCGACCGAAACCTTAAAAATTTTAAGGTTTAAAATCATGTTTTCATTGGTACCTTATTACCCCGAGTTTAATCGGGTTTAATATATTAATTATAGTTTTTAAATGGCTCTTTTGTTAACGAAACTATTTTACTGGCCGCTCGTATTTTTAAGCGCTCTCAAGATTCATGCAGGGTCTCGTATATGCAGTTGCGAGGTTAAAATTACTTATTGTTATTATATATTTCTTCACACGGCTGGTTTAGCCGAATTATTTAACAATATAAAGACAACGTATTTTATAGTGCTCACGTACAGCGAAAATCATATGTACAGCGGCTAAAATCAGCGCAACATGAAACAGACAACCATTATTTTTTACATTTGTTGTCTCTGTTACCCCTTTGTGTAGACCCTGGCTCATTGCATTGGAAAGCAATTGAACTGAAATGGAAATGTTTTGAGCGATGTGAAATTAACCGTGGTATCTGAAATAATCACAGCCACGGTGTTTTCCTGCACCGCCAACCACCGCAATTTTATCCTGCACCCCACAAAGTTAACTTGCTAACCTTAACCATGTCACAATTGTACGCAAAAAGAACGTTTTTCAGCTGGTTTGCCGGCCGGAAGGCCATCTATCCACCATCACCATCACAAATATCAACTTCAAACCGTCTTTTTCCAACTTATATTACCAGAACAGGCGAACTTCATGACCACCTTCTTGCCAAAGAACCACTTTTGGTTAATTTCACCATCATGGCAGACCCACAATGTAACAAACTCACTCAATCGCTCTTTGACGTACTCAGTAGTAACAAACTTTATCCCAATGACTTTGCCGTCAACTTGATCAACGTATCGGCTGACGACCTCGAGGCTCGTGACATGATGCTTACCTATGGTATCAGCCACCTTCCGCTGGTTGTATGTTTAAAAAAACAGTTATTACATAGCAAGTACGTTCCAAGTGACCTCAATCGACCACTAAATCAAGAGGTTATTGAATGGTTAAGTACACTCAAATAGGTATATACAGGTAATCTAATGGCACCATTCCAAATGGAAACATGCCAATGGCTTGTCTACTCCCAGCCATCCTTCCACCGTTGCTTCCACAAATTGCAGTCGAATTCAGGCTTTCCTAGCTTCTTATTCACATCGTTGTGTGCACGACAAAGCCATTTTCCAAACGAGTCCAGGTCGGTGACTTCTGGTTTATTCTTCTCGACATATTTGTTAAAGTCCTCGGCACAAAACCAGCAAGGATAAAACTTTCCAAACAACGTGACAAACTGTTTCATGTCGTTTTGAGTGGAATCATCAGGTTTGTCTGGATAAGTAGCGGCAATTGAGTGGAGTAAAGTCCATGAAGATCTTCCAAGTTGTTCTACATCTGGAGGATCCACTCGTTCTAACTTAGTTTCTGGTTCTGGCTTTGATTTTGCGGGCTTTCCCATCACAGATTGGAAATCTAAAAGTGTATTACAGGTGCGACATCTAGGTTAGTGGCAATAGCTATATCTGATTTTCAATTACTTACGGCTTGCCATCCTTATCATAGACGATACGCCGGCCAGAAGCACCGAAAACTGGTTTGTCGCTGGTGGTCTCTGCTTCGTTTGTCATGGGCTGACAAATTTAGATTCGCATTGCAAAAACGTCAAACCAATGGTATATGCGCGGTGCACCGGATGCATCTACGAGAAGAACTGAGTTCTTTGACGAATCACCTCATCACACAATTCGCCAATTTCTGCAGTCACAATGCCGTCACGAGACTTGTAGAACTCGCTGAGGTCGTATTTGGCACCATACTCCTGTTCGTAGTCCCATGCTTGTTGGATCATTTCGTACTTATCGATGTCCTTCACATACCGGGCTTCTATGCATCGAATCTCTTCATAATCCATCCAGAGCTCGACCATCTCCTTTGCAAACTTCTCATTATACGGCGTGATAATGGAGGCCAAATATTGGATGGTGGCGAGTTCTCGACGATGTTTTTCTTGCTTGGGCACCCCACCAAATGGAGTAATATCCCCCACCAATGACTCGGCAATGTCATGAATAAGGGCTATTTTGACACATTTGTCCAAATTGATATCCCTATTAGGCACCATCATGGCAATAATTGACATACGATACATGTGATCACTGATGGTTTCCGCTTTGGGTTCGGGAATATTACGATCTACCCAACCGGTACGTTTTTGGGTTTTTAAAAGTCGGATTATTTGTACAAATGCCAATGCATAGTTAACTGGGGCATTTTTGGGCACTAAAAGTGCCTTTATATGCTGTGGTACAACATCTTCCGGTTGCCAGGACATGTAAACAAGAAGAGATTAAGTAATGCGATGTGAAAAATTGGTAAGCTCGACAACAAAGACTTCAAAATAGAGACAATTATGTATTTCGCTACCAACTATTTAGTCGTTTTCACTCGTGCCTCCGTTTTCCACTCGTCTTTCTCCTACATTCCTACATCTCTATCTCTACATCCATTTTTCACTCGTTTATTATTACACCTAGGCAACCAACTCAACGACTCCGCCAACGGCTCTGATCTTTTCTTCAGCCAATTTGGACACAAATCTAGCCTTGACAATGACTGGAACTTGTGGCAATCTACCCTTACCCAAGACCTTTCCGTAACCGTGGGCCAAGGTGTCAATGACTGGGGCAGCAGATGAAGAAGCAGACTTCAAGTACTCGTCCTTCTTCTCAGCATCAACCAAACTCCACAATTTGTCCAAGTTAATCTCGGGTCTCCAGAAGTGGACTTTTTGTCTGTGAAAGTATCTCATTCCGACCTTACCAAAGTAACCAGGGTGGTACTTGTCCAAGTTGGTTCTGTGGTGGTGTTGACCACCGGCCATACCACGACCACCGGGATGCTTTCTGTGCTTTCCGATTCTACCGTAACCGGCAGAAACGTGTCCTCTGTGCTTTCTGGTCTTGGTCAATCTGGTTGGCATTGTTAAAGACTTAAGACTGTAAAGTGAATATAAAAATCTTTTCAGAGTGCGAGCGAGCAAGAAGCGCGCACGTGTCAGGGCTGTACCCTGGGACCGGTGCCACATGCAGGCGGCTTCGCTGCGCGAGCCGCGACCATAACCAAACCGAGCCGCACGGA
Organism: Callitettix versicolor; assembly: GCA_022606455.1. Lineage (NCBI taxonomy): Eukaryota > Metazoa > Arthropoda > Insecta > Hemiptera > Cercopidae > Callitettix > Callitettix versicolor. Next base: position 383,249 of record JAJIZJ010000344.1, read on the forward strand.
ACCGTTGCAGCCAGTATCACCAGATGTTCTACAAGATATTCGAAAAGATTCATAATATTCATTGAGTCTCATCCATTTTGTGTTCACTTGTTACTACATTTGTCTGCCTTTCCATACCTCATCGTAACTGCTGGTTCCCTTAGTTTCAGGCACATATTTCTTCACAAACAAAAATGCCACCACACACATGAACGTAAAGATAAAGTATACTCCTCCACCGATCCACGAGCTTTTCAACAATGGGAACAAAAATCCAACCACAAAAGTAGCAAGCCAATTCATCGTCATACCCCAGCTTTGCGCCAGCGCCTTTGCTGTGGGTTGTGTCACTTCACTAACAATAAGAAATGGAATTGGACCTAATCCAAGGGCAAAAAACGTAATGTATGCAAACGTTCCCACGATAGACAAGACAGAATTGGTGCCAATAATACCAAAACCCATCAATACCGTCAGGACTGCCATGGCACTTACTGACGTTAACAACAATGGTTTGCGGCCCAAACGATCCACCAAAGGAGCAGCAATAAACGTCACCACCACATTGACCACTGAAATGAGACAATTGATCATAATGGCATAATTGGGAAAGATAGATACAAGTACCGATACTCCATAGAAAATGATGGAGTTTATACCACAAAATTGCTGAAGAACCAAGATCCCCGTGCCAACAACTTTGGAGTTCTTGTACTCTCTGCTGGTAAGGTAATTTTTCAATGGAACTTGAGTCAGAGACTGTACTGAATTTTCCAGTTCCGTCAATGGTACTGCCTCCTCTTCGTCACCATTTGCACCAGGCAATCTCCAGCTCTTCACCTCGTTGCGAGCCAGTGTATAGTCGCCGCCACGAAGTTTGTGGATGATTGTGAACGCTTCGTTGGTATGTCCATTATTTGCAAGCCACATGGGTGATTCGTCAATGATCAAAAGAACAGCCACAAAATCCACTAAACCGACCACAGAGCCCATAAGTAACAACTTTCGCCATTGGTTATTGTCACACCATGCCAACGCCAAAACCTGGGTGAACAAAATGCCCAAATTGACCGATGCCTGGTTCATTGCTCCCATTGCACCTTTGTAGTTTGTTGGAGCAATTTCGTTGATAAAGATTGATGTGATGACCAATGCCGCGCCAGCACCAAGCCCGGCAATAAACCGTCCCAATACAATGGTCCAGTAGCCATTGGCGGTTCCATTCATAGTTGAGCCAATGAGGTAAAGAAGACAATGAACCAAAGATGCTCGCTTTCGACCATATTTATCAGATACCGATCCAATATAAAGTGATCCTACCAAGCCACCAATGCCAAATATCGATGTGACCATTCCAACTTGCAGGGTTGTTAAAGGAATACATCTGGAAAACCCCTGCTTCCAAACCAAGATTCTTCATATGGAATACGACCAGGTTTTGAAACTTCGCACGAAAGAATTGACTCAGGCAGGTTCAATTCGGCCATATGGTACCCAAACTGAAACGATCCGAGACATATCACCGATATGGTGGCTACAAGCTTCGAAGTGATCATTAGGTTGGTGATATTATATACGCGGGGTCGCACCTATGCCGTTGGTGCAGGACTGAAGGTCTATAGGGTGATTTGGGGCTGGTTATATTGGCAAAAAATTGCCAATTATCATCATTGGAATGCCGAAAACGTCTCTTTTGAGGGTCCAGATGCAGCTGGTTCGGATCTTGACGTCGGGCTTGGATGTCAAAAGCGTACACTCAGTCATGGTGGCTCCTAGGAAATCTCCAAATGCAATTTTCAGAAAGAGTTCAAAATACTCCACCACTGACTTGTCGTCCAAAAGTTCGACAATTAGTCGTTTTTTCTGGGTGATAAGCTCGGCTTTGGGCCATCCTGTCAAAACACAAAACTCGTCACCAACATAAGCTATTTCGCCGGTTCGTCTCCACACTATGGTAGGAGTTCCACTGAGCTTGATAAAATTGTCATATGTGAGCAATGTTCTCTGGAAACACTGTTCCATAAAGATCAAATCATCCTCCTTGAGAGCATTGGTACATGCTATGAATGACGGTCTGTAAGCAGCCATTGATTCGGCCATCTTGACCAACATCTGCTTGGGAATCGAGACCGCAAATACGCTATCAACGCATGGTACCCTGGCGTATACGAGTATGGTTTGCGCACCTTGGCGTATATATCCTCTGGTTCAGCATAAACCAGAGCATAGTCTCCTCCAGGCAACGAAACGTGCGGGTTTCCATCGGGCATAAAACCCATGGCATAAGACACCGTCAGCCGGGTATTTCGCTCGTGAATCACAGAAGGATGGGTATTTTTGAGTGTTTCGATCGCCATAACCACGTCAGGGTAAAGCAGGATTCCAGTGGTTGTTGGTCCTAATACATATTGATTAAGAGCATTGTCACAAGCAATGTCTGTAGGAGCAGTATATGTTGTGGAGGTGCGACCGCTGGTTCCAGGGGATAAAGCAGGCGAGAGGGTGATGCTGTTGGGGGTTCCTTCGTTGGAAGTGGATGGGTTAGGGAAAGGATGGACGTTTTCCAGAAGAATGTTCGACAAGGTAGAATATTCCATATCGGCCGCTGATGAAAGAAAATTTGATTTCCGTTGTATTTGTTGCCCTGGGAGTGGTAGAAGTGTATTCATAGGGTATTCTGGTTTGATTTCTGGTGACTGGTACCTTTGCTGTTGCATGGAATCTGGAGGGACGTCCAAGAGATACTTTTTACGTTTTCTAGGAGCATCTTGGCATGTTGCCTGGAGTCCTTTCTGAACACATCGGGCACAAGGACGGTTTTCGTCGCAGAGTAAATGGGCTCGGTGACAATGTGTGCAAGCTCTAACGGTTTTTTTTCGTTTCTGTTTGTTAGTAAACATGTAAAAGAGTGGATTTTTAAAAGGAAAATATACGAAAAACAATATGGGAGTTCAACGCGCCATAAGCACTAGGTTTGCTGAGTTTGAAGCGCAAAACTGGAGTACTTACTGGTCTCTGTCCCGCCTCGGCGGGAGCGCTCATGGTGATCGATTTGATTTTTCGCGCGATAAGCTAAAGCGAGAGAGTGAGAGAGAAGTGGAGTAATGAGAGAGTGTAATTTGTGAAAAAATGAAGATTAAGGGTGATATGACACAAATTGGTATTCTCAATCGATAAGTTGGAAGAATTTCCAATTCTTCTTTGGAAATTTACTTTGGTGTATGGTAATGATTTATAGTTTGAAAATACAGAAATTTGCAAAATTTGCAACTTTTATTAATGCAGATTTTTTCAATTCTAGGCAATTGATTGTCTTTTATTCCAATTGACTCCTTCAATTGACTTTTTCCAGTAGACTAAAGACTTCCATGTATTCTCTCTCTTTAACCATCCACCTCTTTTCTCTCTTCCTGCACAGACCATACATATTTTCTCGCATCGCCGTTTGGCTTCACCATGACTGATTTACAATCCTACAAACCCGTTTCACTCTCCGACATCGATTCGGCGCCTGAATCCCAGTTTCCTGAGCTCAACGATGAACAGAAAGCATTAGCTGCTCAGTATGAAACCATTTCTGGTCGTCTTGACGAGAAGGAATCATTGACCTTGTTGAACGATGGATTACGAACCTCCACTTTTTTGACTGGAAATCAGCCCAGCAAGGCGGATTTGGTTGTTTTCAAGGCTGTTCTCCCTGTAGCATCGCAATGGAAAGATACTGCCAAAATTGCCGCTTACAGACACATCATTAGATGGGCCGATTTGGTGCAGAACACCTTGGTTTCGGTTCCCGATGCCAACAAATTGGTAGTAGACCACAATGTGGAGCTCCCCAGAGAAGTCAAGGAGAAGAAGAAGGACAAGAAGGATGAGAAAAAAGACGACAAAAAAGATGACAAAAAGGAGGAAACCAAGGCTAAAGAAGAGAAAAAAGCTGGTGGTGAACTCACTGAAGAAGAAAAGAAAGCTCGTGCTGAAGCTGCCAAAGCTAAGAAAGCCGCCAAGGCTAAGGCCAAAGCTGAGCTCAATGCCAAACAGGCTGCTACTCAAGTTGCTCCCAATCCAGCAATGGTGGATTTCAGAGTTGGTTTCATCCAAAAAGCCGTCAAGCATCCTGATGCTGACTCATTATACATGTCTACCATTGAAATGGGAGATGAAGATGGTCCTCGTACTATCTGTTCTGGTTTGGTGAAGCATGTGGCTCTTGAAGACATGCAAGAGAGATACGTGGTGGTTATTGCCAACTTGAAACCAGTGACCATGAGAGGTGTCAAGTCGTGCGGAATGGTGCTTTGTGCCTCTAAAGATGGAAAAGTTGAATTTGTCAATCCTCCACCAGGATCCAAGGCGGGTGACAAGTTGTTTTTTGAGGACTTTAATGGCACACCTGAAAAGCAATTGAATCCCAAGAAGAAGATTTGGGAAGCGGTTCAGCCCAAATTCACCACTACAGAGTCGTTTGAGATCACTTACACAGAAGAGGGTAAGGAGGCCAAAAAGTTGGTGAATGAAAAGGGTGAGCCATGTAAGAACCTGACTTTGGTTGCAGCCAATGTCAGCTAATTTATAGACCCTAGTAATACAATGTAGGTTATTGGCTCTCGCGGTGTCGCTGATTAGCATGTCGCATCGCATCGCAATTCTACACTAATTCTACACTAATACTAGCAACTCGCATAGTTTCTATTTTCATGAAGCTTGTTAAGCAATCGTTCGAGAAGGATTCGAGTGGCTACATCACCATAGTCCCTCAGGATAAAGAAGATCTTTGGCAGATATACAATCTCATCCAAAAAAATGACGAGGTGAAGCTTTCTACTCACAGAAATGTGAAAAAAGGGTCTGGCAATAAAGTGGAAAGAAAAGTAATGACGCTTCGACTTCTGGTAGAAGACATAGAGTACACTCCCTCAGATGAGGTGATGAGAATCAGGGGCAAGTCTATGGAGCCAAACGAATATGTTCCATTGCTGAGTTACCATACGGCTGAGGTTCAATTGAACAAATCTTTCACCTTGTATAAACCAGAATGGGATGAGATCAGTTATGGTATCGTGGTGAAATCGTGCTCCATCGACGAAAAGGCCGAGGTTGGAGCGGTGGTTCTCGAGGAAGGAGTTGCACATCTTTGTCTTGTTGCCGATAACATGACAGTGCTTCGAAACAAAATAGAGAAACTGATTCCTCGAAAACGAAGAGGAGAAGATGGAGGAGGTAACCATGACAAGGCATTGGACAAGTTTTTTGACATGGTTGTTAAAACAATTCTACGGAATTTTGACCTTGATAGACTCAAGGCGGTGATATTTGCTTCGCCTGGATTCACTGCTCAGCTCTTGTTCGACAAGCTTATGGCCACAGCGGTCCGCGAAGAAAACAAGACGGTGATCCAGAACAAGTCCAAGTTTATAATTGCACATTCCCTGACGGGATATCTTCAAGGATTAGAGGAGGTTTTGCGAGATGGTAAAGTGCAGAGCAAATTGCTGGACACCAAGTTTGCACGAGAAGCAATGGTTTTCGAAGAGTTTCAGCGAGTACTCAACGAGGATGATGGTAGAGCATGGTATGGGCCCGAGGAGTGTGCCAAGGCGGTGGAAATGGGCGCTGTGCGTTATTTATTGCTCACCGATACATTGTTTCGAAGTGATGATATTAATACTCGAAAACATTACATCAAAATGTCCGAAGATGTCAGAGCCACCGGTGGTGAACCATTGATATTTAGCAGCTTGCACGAGCTGGGAAAGCAACTCGACATGTTGACAGGAGAGGCTGTTCTCTTGAACTATCCAGTGGACTTGGAGTAGGTGCATACGAACATTCTTATAACTTGAATATTCACTCTCTTTCCCTCCCTCTTCTCTCATAACCTATTTACAGTTTGCGGGTTGATTACACCCAATTTGTCCATATACCAGATATGTCCTCCACGGCGCCAGATGATCAAATCCTGAGTTACACCCAAACTTAGTCCCAAAAAAGCACCCTTCTTTAAATAGTTGACACTCTGGACCCTGGAAAGCTGGTTATACCAAGCATAAGTTCCGGCAGTGATAGCAGCAGCTGCAGTAGTACTGGCAAAATCTATGGTTCCTCGTACATAATCTATGATAGCCTCAATGCCAAAAAGTCCCGTCACAGCTCCAGAATACTTGGCTCCTTGTACTAGAGCAAGTTTACACCCTCCTACAATCATAACGTAGTTTTTTTTCTTGTGGTAAAAATACCATCCTCCAACGGTTCGAGGAAGACGATGACTATTTTCGATCAAATAGCGTAACGAGCCGATTTTTATACCTTCATAGAACCCGGAGAAGGCCCCTATTAATCCACCCACACTTGCCACGGCCCCTAGACGCTGGTAAGGAAAAAGATGGAATCGTTCATTTATGGCAGGATCCATTGATGAAGAAACAATCGAAAGCGCGAAATATTTTGCCAATGAACCTAGGCCTATATATTTACTGATCTAAAATACTCTTAACAAACTCCACATAGTCGACATTACCATCGGAGGTCACATTGACTCCTTTCAACAATTCGTCTACTTCTGAATCAGACAACTTTTCTCCAATCGATGTCAATATGTAACGCAATTCTCCCACACCAATGTATCCGGTTTTTTCCTTGTCAAACACTTGGAATCCCTTGATATACTCTTCAGGCAACCCCAATGGCTTGAAACCGTCGGGTCTGTTTATGATCTTCTCGTAAGTCTTGTAGTCAAAGTCATCACCAGGAAGTTCTCTCTGTAACTCAGCAACTTCAGCAAGGGTTGGGTTCTGGCCAACGGCACGCAACAAGTCACCCAAGTGCTCGGCGGGGATCTTTCCAGTACCTTTTTTGTCAAAAAGGGCAAAAGCGTCTTTGTAAGTTTTGGTATTCTGAGACTAGGTTAGTCGAAATTCAAAAATTGGACTGGAAATTAAAGTGTGTGATTCCTAGCATAAGAATGTACTCCTGGGCTCATTTTGGACCCACAACATGTCTTGGGTGTAGTTTTCACTGATACATACCATCTTTATTGAACGTGTTTTGATCTCAAAAATGATAAACACTGGGTTACCCTGCGCGCGCGCCACAGAATAGACGATCTGAGTAGAGAGAAGAGTAGATATGAACAAAAGAAAATAGTATTTCTTTAACTTGTCAATCCAAGGTTGAGTAGACACATTAAACATATTAGAGTAATCTAAATTAACATTAAAAGGTTGTTTTTGTGAGATTTTTTGCTACTTGAAAAATGACTAAAAAATGATTGAACAAATATGACTACTCTACTTAATGCTTTATACTCTTTCTTTCCTCTCTAGTTACAATTGCTTATACCTGTCATCTGCGCTCCACCATAATTTTTTGTTCCCCTTCATCACTCTACTGGATCATCTCCTCTGCCATCCAATGCACCAAATATACTTATCGCGTTGCAAGCACAACTATACAATTTATTTCCTACTACACTTCAGCCTATATTAACCCCAACCTTATCCAACTTCACCATTGGTTTATGTGCCCATTTCCACCACCATGCACAAGCGTCAGAAAACTGAAAAGTTTCGACCGGGCTTCATTGTTTCTGTGAGAGTTACCAACTTTACAACCTACTCAAATGCAGAATTTCAGCTTTCCCCCACATTAAACATGATCATTGGTCCCAATGGTACGGGAAAATCAACCCTAGTGGCCGCAATCTGCCTTGGACTTGGCGGAAAAATCGAATTAATCCGCAGAAAGACATTGAAGTCGATGATAAAAACAGGATGCTCAGAAAGTACCATTGAAATTACCCTCAAAAACGCAGAACATGCAAATCCCGAATATTTGGTTATAGAGAGAACATTTACTGCCACTGAGCTGAATTGGCTTGTAAATAATCGTGTCTCGGACGAACGTACGGTCTGTAATGTGTGTCGAAAACTCAATATTCAACTCGATAATTTGTGTCACTTTCTTCCTCAGGAACGGGTGGCGGAATTTGCCACTCTTACTCCTGAAAAACTACTTTTACAAACCGAGCGTACATTGGGAACGGGCCATCTTATCAGCCTTCATGAAGACCTCATACGTCTAGACTCCGAGCGAGAAACTGTGAAATCCGAACTTGAAAATAACAGTTCAAAGCTCGAACGGTTGAATGTAGAACGACAAGATCTAGAGGCAGAGGCGCAAAAATTCGAGGATTACCAAAAGAAATCCAGAGAGATAGAACTCCACAAGATGCTACTTCCGTACGCCCAATTACAGGACCTAAAAGAGAGACAAAAAGAACTTAAAAGGCAGCGAGATGAAGCAAAGAAAAAGTTACAAAACTTCAACCTTACGACCCAACCTTTGGAAAAGCAAATACGACAAACTGATGAACAAAGAAGAGATATACACGAACAACTCGACAAGCTCAAGCACCGCCATTCACTGTTAACCACCCAATACAAGCAACAAACTGCACAGGTTCGAGAAGCAACAGACAAGATCACCGAACTTAAAGCGTCTGTGGAATCTTTAGCGAACAAGTCCGAACGCCGAAAACAAGAGGCCGAGAAACTAAAACAAGAACGACAAGAATTGGAAGTCAAGCTTCAATCTGTACCTGAAGTAGACGAGGAGGCTTTAAAGGAGGCAAAGAAAAACCGTGATGACGCTTTCAGAGAACTAAACGAACAAAAGAGCAAAACTCAGCAGCTTGAAGATACAATGGAGCCCAAAGTATCTCGCATTCGTAATCTTCAGGCTGACTTGAAACGTTACGAGGCTAAACTCACTTCAACTGACAAGTTGCTGGTGCTTGAAGCTAGAGGAAGACCGTATAACGAATTGAGAGAGAATGCCTTGAAGGGCCATCTCTTACTTCGAGAAAATCCTCAGTTTCAGCTGCGATACTTTGAAGCTCCCATTGTATCGTGTGAGGTTACAGAAAAAGCTTATGCTCCTTTTATTGAAAAGGTGATTGATAATAATACTCTTCTCGCCATTACTGTTCCTGATCAAGAGAGTTACGATGAGGTTTCGAGACTTGTTTTCTCCAAATACAACGTCCCCATGAGACTTGCCTTAGACGAGCCTGGTCGTTTACCAGTGCCACGTGAAAGGCTACACGAATACGGCTTCGATGGGTACCTTTCTGACTACATTAATGGTCCACCAGAAGTGTTGAATATGCTCAAAGTTATCTCCAAGCTACACATGATTCCAGTCAGAAAAAATCCCATGTCTGACGAACAGTTTCAAAAACTTATTACTCCAAATGCTACTGGTCAGATTCCTTTCATGAAGTTTGTTGTTGCAGACGATTTTGTGAGTGTATCACGATCAAGATACGGGTCCCGGCAATTTTTCTACTCTACTGAAAAGGTGAGAAACGCTTCGTTTTTCGTTACTGGTGGATTGTCTAGAGAGGCTCGCCTAGATATTAAAGAGAAGATAGCGTCAGTTTCTCAAGAGTATCAACAGTGCCGAGACGAAGTCAAGCAACTCCGTCAAACAGCAGACAAGAATAGACTAATTTACGAATCAGTGAGCAAAAAATTGAGCGCTGCCCGTGTTAAGGTGGAAGAGCTCCAGTCCGTTAGATCCAACCGAGCCAAATTGGTAGCCTATATATCGGCGAAAGCTGATAGAATCAAGAAGATGGAGCATGATGCACAAAAGGATTATACCGAAAAAGTTCGACAAACCGAACAAAGGATCAACGATATGTTTCACACAAGAGCCACAAAACTGGCAGAAGCTGCTCAGACGCTATCTCAATTAACCATGCTTTCAATCGACATGGACTGCAAAAACTTTAAAATTCTTCAAGAAAAAAATCGTATAACAACTCTTAAAAAGTTGATTCACAGTCTTGACGATTACAAAAAGACTCTTGTTGAAGAATACGAAGAATTGAAGCGTAAGTATGACGAAATCAAGAAGAGTGATGCTGCACGAAAAGTTCGACAGCAAAGCGAAAATTACACGGAAAACGACAGAACAGTGCTTTCGTCGCTCGCTGAATCTTACCTTCTGGAAAATAATTTGAGTGAAGCCTTTATTCAAGACAGAATTCATTTCTTAGAAGACGAGCGGTCGGTGATGGCTACAGCTGACCAGAGTGCCATAGCTACTTTGGGACAAAGATTGCAGGAGATCAAGCAACTCGAACAAAGAATTCCTCACCTTGAAGAAGAAAAGAACAAATTGGACAAGCAAATTGAGAACAAGCGAGCCAAATGGGAACCTGAGCTATCAAGCATTGTTCTAAAGATTTCTTCGGCATTTCAAAGCAAATTCACAGCAGTCGCCAGTGATGGGCAAGTGGAATTGGTGAAAGCTGAGAGATTTAAAGATTACAAGTTGCAAATATTGGTCAAGTTTCGAGAAAATACCGACCTAAAAGTGTTGGACAATCATTCTCAATCCGGTGGGGAGAGGGCAGTGTCCACAATTTTTTTCATAATGTCACTTCAGGGATTGACAGAAGCACCATTTCGAGTTGTTGATGAGATAAACCAGGGAATGGATCCTAAAAATGAAAAGATGGCCCACAAGTATTTGGTTCAAACTGCCTGCGAAAATGATGCTTCTCAATACTTTTTGGTTACACCAAAGCTACTCACAGGTTTATATTACCACCCTGAAATGGCAGTTCATTGCATTTACACTGGGCCCTTTATAGAGAGCTCAGATAAATCTTTTCTTGACTTTAGGCAGCACCCTGAAGTCAAATAATATATACAAGAATCTAAGCATTGACATACTTTTTCAATCTTTTAACAGCAGTATCGTTGCCTAGCACTTCGACTAGCACTGGAATAGTGAGACCAGGAGCACCCCCAGCCAAAGCATTGCGCAATGACTGAAAAACGTCCTTCTTTTTCACATTTAATTCCTCACAAATTTTTGTGGTTGATTCTGTAAAAGGTGATGCCCAGAGTTCCAAGAACCTTTGTACAATTTTTTTGGAGGTAGGTGTTCCTTTTGTGAAATCAATTTCATCGTCTGTAAACAAGTATGCGTGGTTTGTTGTGATTTCGTTGAGGGATTGTAAACTTGGACCTAAAGCCACAAGTACTTTCTTGAGGTATGTGATGTCGAATTCATGTCCCGTGGCTGCGTCGAAGATTGAAAAATATTCAGTAGCCACCAGATCACAATCGGTCGCTATTCTCTGCTGCAAATGCTGTTTGTTGAAGAAAAATAATTTAGACTCATTAACCTTGACATTCCCCTTTGTCAAATGGTTAAGAGAGAACTTTTCAACCAATTGAGAAAGAGTCATGGTTTCGTCTACTGAAACGCCGGGCGTATCTCTTGGTGGAGACCAACCAAGAAAAGCAACAAAGTTAATCAAAGCTTCTGGTAGTATTCCTCTTTCCTTATAGCTGAAAATACCAATATCCCCAGATCTTTTTGATAATTTTTTATCGGCCATTGAAGTCAAGAGCGGTATGTGGGTGAATTGTGGAGGTTCCCAGCCAAAGGCACGATATAATGCAATATGCTTTGGAGTCGAAGGAAGCCACTCCTCTCCTCTAATGACATGGGTTATGCGCATAAGATGGTCGTCAACGACATTGGCAAAGTGGTACGTTGGAAGACCATCAGACTTGAGTATCACAAAATCATCGTAACGTCTATCGTCACTATTGTACTGTGGTTGCAAATTCAAATGCCCATGAAGTAGATCATCAAATGGTTCGTATACGGAAGGCGATTTGAACCGAATTATATCACCAATTTCCAGTGGATTGTGCAAACATTTACGGTCATAAGTCACTGTGGTTGGCGGTTTCAAAGCGGCTGCCGAGTCTCTCAAAGACAAAAGACGTTCTTGCGAGCACGAACAGCGATAAGCATGGCCCAATTGAATCAATTCTTCGGCATATCGCTGATAAATAGAGGTTCTGTCGGACTGCCTATAAGGTCCATATGGCCCACTTTGCTGAGGCCCTTCATCCACTTCAATACCACACCACTTTAAGCTGCGATATATGTTTTCCTCTGCTCCCTCAACCAACCGCTTCTGATCTGTATCTTCCAACCGAAGCAAAAACTGGCCACCAGTATTTTTTGCTAACAAATAATTGTACAACGCTGTACGAAGACTTCCTAAATGTAGAAAGCCAGTAGGAGAAGGTGCAAATCTCGTCCTTGCAGCTACCACAGGATGCACAGTTCCAGGGTTTGAACTTGGCACCGACCTTCGTAACTTGGTGCGGAGTGCCAGTTTACTGTACCATCGTAAGAGCATGTAGATTCGAGATGGTATACAGGAAACTGGTGAGATACGGACGATTGTGTACAGGAACGAAGCTAGACTGCCACAGTAGCCATTTATGAAGCAAAGATCAAGATAAAAAAAAACAAGGGATCAAGCGCTCAAAGGCGAAGTATCAATTCATAAGTGATTGTGCTGAACGTAAAGTGAAACAATGTTTCCACTGGCTTAAAGCTGCAATATCAACATACCAATTGTCTTTAATATTCTTTTCGCATTGAGAACCAAAGAATTTCATTACAAGAAAAGAATTCCGTTAAAGTTTTCCACCGTCTTCTCCCGCCCCGCCGTATTACGCCCTTGCAGCCTACCCTGTATTTGCCACCCTTCTGCTTACATAAGCAGGATATATTAAAGGGTGTGATTCCCCCCCTCGCGGTGATCATTAACTTGCTGCAATGTGCAGATCCAAGAAGAACGATTCCAACTACAACGAAGACCTTGAAAAGGTTGTTTCCAATGTCAATGATCTCAAGACCAACTTGGGTTCTTTGGCGTCTTCCTTTTTTGCTGAAGATGGTCCTTTCACTGAATGGCAAGATCGGGCAAAATCGTTATCATCAGGTGTGATGGATGAAGCTTGGAAGCTGGTCAATGAAGTCAAGGGCGAAGTACAGAGTCTCTTGGATGATGACGCGTTTTTCCCTAAGCCTTATCAGACAAGACTGGGAAAGCAAGAAGCAATTGATAGGGAGTCCAATACTAACTCTAGATGGGGTACATGGGGCGGCTGGCAATCGAGATGGCGCGGTCAAACCCCATTTGGGTTCTACTCGTATCAGGCTCCATCGTCCAGATCCTACCATGAGTGTTTACAGAAGAATGGAGAAACGGTATGGGACTCGGAAGGGTATTGGCGGTGCTTGTTCCCCAATGCTGAAGTGCCCAATCTGATTCTTGCGAAGAAGGATTCTAATCAGATTTTGACCAAGGAAGACTTTAATAATGCTGCTGCACATGCCAACGTTCAGGATGGCGTGTATGATTTTGGTGCAAAAGGCACATACTTTAAGCAGTTTACAGACTACCTCAATTGGAAGGAAGCGATGTATGAGAATGTGAGACGAGAGAAAGAGAACCGGTGGAACAAATTGAAGGACCTGAACCAGCTGTGGAACGAGCTGTGGCACGAGAAGCATCACAAACGCGATTTCTCTCCAAAGCTGTTGCACCAACGGTGGCACGAGAAACATGATCGGGCCCAAGAGTCTTCAAAACAGGTGGAAAAATCTGAGCCACAAGATTTGGGAATCGTGTCGTACTCGGTTCTGAATGTTTTTAATTCCAGCAATGAAGGAAACTTCTTGTCGGAGACCCGTACTGAGCGTTTTAAGGATGGTTCTACTCGTACCACAACCACCACTAAGCGTAAGCCTGTGGATTCGCTGGACTGGATCACGGTAGAGGATAAGACTGATTTTAATGGAAGCGATATGAACAGTCTCGCGGCCCAGGACAATAACCAAAGCAGCAACGGCTGGTTCTGGCGCAAGTGACTAAACAATAAAGTGAATGTACATAGATGAATGAATTATGAGAATCTTAATATCTGGTGCAGTGGGCCTCGAGCGTGCTTATTTCCAAGTCGGCTCGAAGTTGACATTGGTACCATGAACCCCTTAAACAAGATCATCTTTCTTTCGGCATTCCTTGCGTCGGGATTCTTGTTGATCTTGCTTTCCTGTGCATTATACAACAATTGGAAACCATTATGGGTCATTGTCATCTTTTTAGTGGCGCCTCTTCCTAACATTATAGCATCATCAATTGAGAATAATCGAGACGATTTTTTGACATTTAGTAACGATCATGGCAATAATCCCACTCCTGTTGAAGAGGCTGCCAAGTATATCACCGGATTTTTGATAATTAGTGGTATAGCATTACCGCTCACATTATATCATACCCATATAATTGAAGTGGGATCTACAATCATGAGTATAATCGGAGGACTAATAGTTTATGGAGATATCATTTTGTTCATCTGGTTTTTCAGTGATGAAGAGGAGGAAAATGACGACTTTAATTTCTAAATTATCTAATTAAGTACCACCAAAAGAAGTATTAAGATTACCGTCAACACCACTATGGTGACTAGGCTTCCATTTTCTCTACATGCTTGTCGAAACTTACGAAGCCGGTCAGTGGCTCGGCGGAGTCGAATTTGGGAAGCATCAACTCCCAGTTCCAAATCGTTGAGAAGAATTAAATGGTCGTCCACCTCGTCGTTGATAGACACTCCCATGGCATGCTGGCGACGCACCGAGTCATGGATAGTATCGAGTTGCTGGTCCTGGTCAGAATTTGCTGTTGATGCTGGGCGAAAAGTTGTTGGTTTGTATCGGGATCAAACGACCCTAAACTTGCCTCTTCATCGTCCCGATATGGTTTAAACGCTTTGGTTCCCATAAGCTCGCTACGCATGGTCTCAGGATCATCCTGGAACCGCACTGTCTTTGGTGTTGATGCTGAGACTGCGGTAATTACTGGAAATGGATCAAAGTGTAAGGCGTATTCGGAAACGTCGATATATGTATCGGATTGTAAGCGGTCGAAACAGCGCTGATATCGATCGAGTCGGGTCTGAAATTCCGTTATGGATGCCTGGTCTGTTCCATTCACCAAGATGTCATGTAACAGGGACAACTGTTTTGCCAGGCGGGAAACATGGCTAATAATATCGAGATTATCGTTGGCAGAAGGCTCCAAGCGAAGCACCAGAACAAGACGCAGCCGCTCGTCGAGTTCTAGCTCCATCGCCCCTAACTGGGTGTCCACTTTTCTAAGTGCCTGGTTAAGCTCATTCATGATCTAAGAACGCAACCAGCAGACGATAAAGGGTGGCACCCAAACACCACTTATGTGCTACCTGTGGCGTAATCATCGGCCGGAATTAGCGCCGATGCCGAGGGTAGACCAGAACCACATATGTGTTGCTGGGCACACTGGCGTCTATGGTGGCAATAAATTGGCGTAATTGGCGTTCAATCTCTTCGGTTTCAGCCACAATCATGTCTTCTATGCAGTCCAACATATTAGTGACATTATGAATGCTAGAATTACCGGTAGCGATTTGGGACTGAAAATGAGTATGATGATTTCTATTTGATTTCCGCACAGGGGTTGTAGGAATTGAAGACGCTACGGTTTCCGTAGTCATTGCTGACGCGAGACTATTTCGCGACGACCGGCGTGACGTAGACGATGACGATGATGGCGATTGAAAGAGTATGCTTCCCACGAGTCGGCAATATCTTCTGGGATAAGGTTGTCTAGCTGGACGAGTAGATTTTGGCGTCGTGACATTGAGTATTTTTAGAAGTTAATGGTAATCTGGAAAGAGCCTGTGAATATGGGAAGTAATAACAAAGTGATTAAGTAGTTCTTAAGTAGTGTTGATAGTGTTGTTAGTGAGTAGTGTTGATAGTGAGATTGAAGAACTTCCGAGGAGTGGACTGATTGCACTATTAATACTTCTGCGCGTAAACCATTTGCAGTCGCGGTCCGCGTCGCGGCTGCAGGGTATCGCCTGTTTTAAGGTACTTGACCCATTTGGACAAAAGGTTTTAGACGGTACAATCGCGAAGACGCATAAGGGAGCGTCAAAATCTGCGTAACAATTGCTGGATTCTGATGCAATTGCGGTTGTCAATAGTGGAGACAATAGCGATGCAGCATTCGGATGCATGGAGCGCATGACATTGCATCCGATACTCATTGTTCGTGGGTGGTGCATGCACCCATACACCGCGATGTTGCAGCCAATGGTGCCAAAGGTGTCATTGAGAAGAAGAGTAAAAAAAGGGATCATGAAACTTCGATTAGTCTCTTTCGGTTCTCTTTTCTTTTATGTGTACGACTTGCTTTTGTTTTCGAGAACTCAACTTTTCAAGCCTTCATCTGATTGCTTCATTAATGTCTCAACCATGCTATCGTCTTCCACAACATTTATCGTCTCTACTTACCGTCTTCTGCTTATCGTCTTCTCATCTTTTAATATCATCCGTTCACATCTCGTTTCTGCCCTAGGTCCAAGTCTGCAGCAATGTCGCCGCGGCGCCCCGCGGCGTATGTCGCGCGCAACCGCCATTCAACAACTATAAGAAGCAGTCGCCACGTTTACTTCTCTATTATAGACAGCATTTAAAAGTTTAAAATTCACAAAAGTCCAACAAATAAAGCTCACAAAAAAGACTGACCATGACTTCTCCTAAACCATCAACTATAGTATGTGTTTTTTGCGGATCTTCGTTCGGTAATAAACCTGGTTATGCCAATGATGCCACCGAATTGGGACAAAAGTTGGCCCATAAAGGCTGGGGAGTTGTCTACGGAGGTGGAACTACCGGTGTCATGGGTGCGGTGGCCCGTGGATGTGCTACTAATGGAGGATATGTTCATGGAATAATTCCCGAGGCATTGATTTCGAGAGAAAGAACTGAAGAAAGTGCCGAGGATCTCAATCAAAAACTTAAGGAGTCAATTGACAATCACGATGGCAGTACACCTTTGCCCGACTCGAAGGAGTACGGAAAAACCACGTTGGTGAAAGACATGCATACTCGGAAACGGATGATGGGAGAAGAAGCCAATGCATTTGTGGCACTCCCTGGTGGATATGGCACTTTAGAAGAGCTTATGGAGGTGGTTACATGGTCACAGCTTAATATCCATAACAAGCCTATTGTATTGTACAATTTGGATGGATTTTATGACAACTTTCTCAAATTCATTAATGACGCAATCGAATCTGGATTCGTTTCGAAAAAAAATGGAGAAATCATCAAGGTGGCATCCACCGTAGACGAATTGATAAAAGCGATAGAGGAGTACGAGGCGCCCGAGGGAAAATTTAACTTAAAGTGGGATACCACCTAAATATCTATATACGGATCTCACAAAAGTGTAAAGAATGTAGTTCAAGTAATGTGTTCTAATGCATCAGAAATGTGTGGTTAATGAGGGTTGAGATCGTCTGATTCATCGTGCACGTGGAACAAATCCTCAAACTCATCGTCTGGAATTTCAATCTCGTTCAAGTAACCGGTGCTCACATCGTACATCATTCCCCACACCTCGATTTCGCCATTTTTAAGAGCCATCGAGGCAGATGGGTGACGCTTGAGCGCCATCACAGACAGCACCACATTGAGTTCTGCCAACTTACGAGCCTTCATTTTAGGATCATCATTGTACTCATTGAGAAGTTTCAAATTGGCAGCTCTAATGTGACGGATAGGATTAAGCCATAAATCAAGCACCCCACCAATCTTTTTGGACGAGAGAGATGCCCATACGCCTCCACAATCGGTATGACCACAAACAATGATTTTTCTAACTTTGAGAACATCGATTGCAAATTGAATGATACCTTGTGAAGAAATATCACTAGCAGTGATGATGTTGGCAATGTTTCTATGGGTGAAAATTTCACCTGGAAGTGTAGCCAAACAGCTTTCTCCAGCACGAGAATCAGAGCATCCGATCCATAAAGTATGAGGAGATTGACCTCTTCCATTGAGTTCAAATACTTCAGATGAATGGTTATGTTTGATGGAATCAACAAAGTAACGATTGTTATCCAAAAAATCCTTTTTGGTGGACTCCTTCAGCAACAGAAATGGAGTATGGGAGTGAGAACTAGCACGAGCGGTAGTCTTGAGGTAATCGGCCAGCGCCAAGTCCGTTTCGTTATCATGTTCTAATTGATATCTGAGAATATTTTCCCTACCCATGATGCGACTCAAGGTACCAAGTTGTCTATAGCTACGAAATAAAACCAGTGTGTGGTGAGAAAATTGTGGCGGCATCCATTTATAACAATTTTTTTGTCATCTCAACATTCGGAACCCAACCGTAGTGACGTAGCCCATCTTGCATGGCCGTTAGCTAAGCGCTTACCCGCGAAGAAGAGGCGATAACGATTCGGTTGCGCCGGTGCAGGCGCCGGTGCTCGCCACACATCGCCGCACTCGCCGCGGTTGCAATGATTTCGCATTGCTAAATTCACATCGCGATTCCAACGCGTCGATGACTACGGAAGATCTACGCCTGTTAGTGGAACCACAGGTTATATCTGAGGAGCAGCGTCAGTTCAACAAACTTTCCAAAGATAGAAAGTTGGATAGACTTAATACGTTAATTCTGAAGTCTCAAATTTATGCCAATATCATTGCTGATAATATCATCGATAACACCTCCAAAAAGAAACGCGCCAGAAATGAAAGTCCCCAACCTGTAAAAGCTCAGAAAACCGCCAGCGGGAAACGAGATATTATGTCAATGCTCACAAATCCCAAACCAGAAACCACCTATCAACCATCGTTGATAACTGGTGGAACCATGAAAGATTATCAACTCGATGGTTTGGAATGGCTTCTGACATTATATGAGAATGGTCTTAATGGTATCTTGGCAGACGAAATGGGTCTTGGAAAGACTCTTCAATGCATTGCATTTCTTAGTTATTTGATATCAAATGGAGTGACAGGTCCATTTCTCGTTGTGGTTCCACTCTCCACTTTGAGTGGTTGGTTCAACGAAGTACAACGTTTCGCACCATCAATGAAGGTCCTCAAGTATACAGGAACCAAACAAGAGAGACAAAAGATAAGACTCAACTCAGATTATAATCTCATACTCACATCTTATGAAATTTCCATTCGAGATTTCACCAAATTGAACTCGGTATCGTGGAAATACCTTATAGTTGACGAGGGCCATCGTCTCAAAAATAGCGAATGCCTACTTATCAAGGTGTTAAAAAAACTTGATGTCCAAAATAGACTTCTCATAACAGGCACACCATTACAAAACAATTTAAACGAATTATGGTCATTGCTCAATTTCATTCTTCCCGATGTGTTCCATGACTTGGAATTATTTCAACAGTGGTTTAATTTCGACGAGCTCACAACCATGAAAGACGACGAAGACGACGATGAGACAAGACGATTGATAGAACTTAACATTCAAGAAAACTTGATTCATAATCTCCACACCATCTTAAAGCCATTTATCCTTCGCAGAGTTAAAAAGGATGTCATAATGAACTTGCCTCCAAAGAAAGAGTATTTGATCCATATCCCTTTAACACTGCTCCAAAAGAAACTTTATAAAGATGGCTTGGAGAATAACCTCCATAGAAGCATCGTTGAAGTGAATTTGAAAGAATATCTCTTTTATAACCACTCATCAACTTTCAAATACCCCAGAGACGAACCTGAAATTGATGCATATTTACAAAGAGCTTACGATGATCAGAACCTAGAGGAGCGACAAAAAGACTATAGCTTTGTTGAAGAAGAAAGCGACGAAGAATTCGAAAGCAAAAGTCCACGAAAATCCAAACCAAAGACGGTCAGAATGACAAGAAAACAAAAAATCATTGATGAGTGCTTCCATAAGATAAGCAAGCATACCAGGAATCTCTCACTTCAAAATGCCGTGGTCCAATTGCGTTCGATATGTAACTCACCTTACACTTTTTTACGAGCCATTTCTCTAAATGATTCCAAAACCAGTATTTTCATGGAGGTGTTTTATAAAAATTCGGCAAAAATTCAAGTCTTGGACCAGCTAATTAACGAGCTCTTGCCAGATCATAAACTATTGATCTTCTCACAGTTTACCAAAATGTTGGATCTCCTCCATGATTGGTTAGATTTCAAAAATATCGGGTTCTGTCGTCTCGATGGATCAACATCTCATGAAGATCGGGATACTCAGATCGATCAATTTAACACTGACAAATCTAAAAAGGTCTTTTTGTTGTCAACCAGAGCAGGAGGGTTAGGAATTAATTTGACAGCTGCTGATACTGTGGTCATATTTGACAATGATTGGAACCCCCAGGTTGACTTGCAAGCGATTGACCGTGTGCATAGAATAGGACAAAAGAAGCCAGTCAAGATTTATCGCTTTCTCATCAAGAATTCAGTGGAGGAGATTCTCATCAGCAAGAGTTATTCTAAGCGGTTTTTAGAAAAACTTGTAATCCAAATGGGTCAGTTTGAGTTTAATAAGTTTCTGAAGATTCTTGATATTTCCAATGAGGAGGCTTCCAAACTATCATTAAAGAATCTTCTTGAAGTGTCGAAAAACTTTCAATTCCTGGGCGAAACCGAAGAAGGATCTTTTCAAGTTTCCTACAATTTAGACCTGCAACCTGAACTGGCGGTTCTCACAGAGACAGAATTGTCTGAATTGAACGATAGGTCTCTTGCATGTTATGAGACAGAAAAGGACTACGCCAACATCACGGTCTACGAGACTACTAATAACATGGATAATTCATCAATGCCGTCACATAAATAGTCATGATTCAGTAACATTAACAGTCACGAATCCTCAATAAATAATCATCATCATATATAGCCTATGGCCTTCTTTCTCCATCTGATAGCATTCCACACAGCACCGTAGCTCCACGTCAAGTCTCAGGCTCCTTCCATGAGTCCGTTATATCGATTGAACTGTTCAGATATGT
Source organism: Callitettix versicolor (assembly GCA_022606455.1). NCBI lineage: Eukaryota > Metazoa > Arthropoda > Insecta > Hemiptera > Cercopidae > Callitettix > Callitettix versicolor. The sequence goes on from JAJIZJ010000344.1 coordinate 403,978, forward strand.
GTCCTTGGTCGTCCACATGGGCCTGAATAATTTGCAAGAATGAGTCGGAGTAACTGAACATTCTGGAGGTGATCAACTTGAAATCGTCAGTTCCATACGAAATCTTGTCTCCTAAACGTTGGGGAAAAAATTGCTTGAAGAATTCTCGATTCGATTCATCAATGATAATGTCTTGTCGATTGTAATTCAATTTGTACACCAATTTGTAAACGGCTTCGGCTGCTGAGGCAGTGCAAAGAAACCATGGGTTACCCTCAGAAGTTCCGACTCCATTATAAATGTCCTCCGGATAACGTCCGAGAGCGGCACCAATTCCCTCCCCACTCAAGTTTCTGTTCAAGTGATAAAGTTGCTTCATTTGATCAACAAATGCATGTAATGTTTGTAGAACCTTGCTATCGTCGATGTCAAAGGGTATACTAGTATGGTTTCCAGCTTCCAAATTATGGGAGTGGAGAGCTGCGAGAATGATTGCTGAATCAAGGCCACCTCTTTTACCAGACATCACCAAACTTGGAGTTTCTAGAAGGTGATTTTCACCCACAAACCCAGCCTCAAGCAATATGAATTTCTTAACGCTTTCGAAAGTTGATGTCAAGATTTGAACAAATTGAAAGTCGCCAAAAGCTCGTGCTATGTCGATGCCATCGACTAATGACCGAAGATGTGCCATTGAAGTGTACAAGTGAACCCCATGTATCTCCTCCCACAAGTCAAATGTCTGCATCTTCCAGTTGGCAACGACAAACTCAAGATCCGGTTTGACTATTTCATGGTAAACGTAGTATGGAGACTCAAGATCAGGATTCTCAAATTCTGCCTCATGTGCCAAGAGCAAATTGAGGTACTGGATAATAGTAGACAGTCTTAGCGCCGGACCGTCGCTCTGTGGACGACCCCATGCCCCGTTAAATGGTGTAGAGTTCAAGTAAAACTTTGGCTCACCCAAACCTGAGCGTTTTTCGTCGTCAAATTTTCCGCTCAAATTGTCAAGTCGTTGAAGAATATGACAGTTAGAGATGTAAAGCTCAACTAGACGCTTCGTTTCGGAGTCTCCCAAGTTCGTGTCATACAAATGTTCCATGAGCATTCTTACCGTGAGAGCAGCATCTCTGGTCCACTGGTAGAAATAATCCGGATTTTTATTTGAAGGAGAAGCCAACACAGCACCAGGCTGAACATCATGCAAATTTGTCTTTGAACCACCAACATTGGCGAGAATGCCCTTGTATGCTATGGAAGATTGTTGTGAGAGCCATGCTTCAAAATCTGTTCTGGAAATCAAGTCTTTATCAAGAGAAAAAAATGCTTGAAGATGCAAGGCAAAACAAACTGGAATTAAAAGTAGGGTACCAAATATCATCGTGAAGTCCTAATGCTGAAGTGAAACGGAAGGTAAACAAGATCAATATTGACCGCAATTTGTGGGGTAACCCAGAAGTAAATATTGATGAAGTATGGCCTCAAATAACGCTCAAGATTTATAATACTGAAATGAAACAAGTATGAGGAACTGAGTAGAACAAATCTAAAAGTTTTTAGATTAATATCAAATGTTGCTTCTTGCAACTAGCTTGCTTCTGTTATCTGCTTTGTTATCTTATGTTTGTGTTTTCTCATGCACCGGTGCACCAATCTCAGCGAGGAACGATGAAATTGTTCAGGTTGAAATCGCATTCATGTTCTACATTATCGGAGCATTGCTATTGCTCCATGCCACATATTCCTCATTCGAGTTGCACCAGGTACTCAAAATATCACATTTAAATTCTGCATCGGTACCTTTGGATATAATTGTGGAAGTGGGAATAGGGTTAGTTTTAATATTGGCAGGTGCCATCAAGTCGATAGAAACCCATCAGTTCTTGATGTCCAGAATAAGGTTCAAACACCTAAACATAGATTCCTAAAGGACATTGAAATGAGAAAAGCGACCGTAGAGCTTGAAGCCACAGGATTTAGCGAATACCAGTATTTGGAACTGAGAGTAGATTTCATCGACATTGTGGAAAAACGCCGGCAGCACGCCGCTTGGATCGAAAAGTAATGAATATAAACCTACAGGAGTTGTTAATTCGTTTTATTATGTGATAGTACGTTTTCTTTTATTAGTGCTCTATTAAATCTGCTTCTTCTGTGCCATCTCCGCTCTCAGCTTCATCCTTTGTTCACGCTTGGCCTTTCCAGCAGGACCGGCCTCGGTGTTCAAAATTGCATCCCACCATCTGAAAGAAGAACTGTAACTTCCGATAAAGTAATGATGGTGCTCGTCGTGATGGTCTGCGCCAGCCCAGAATGGCAAAAAGTGGTGCAAAGACCATGGGAATTCGTAACCCGAATGAGAATCCACAGCTTGGAACAATCTTAAGGTGATCCAGAGACAAACAGTGAAAAGATGCAAGCTACCAGTCAACATACACCATACAATTGGAATACCAACGGTACCAAAACCAAGAAGCATCACCTCAATTGGGTGAGCGTACTCAGCAGTCAAGCCGAAAGGCGCAGCATACCGGTGATGTTGTTTGTGAATGTATTTGTAGAAAACACCATAGTGTAATCCACGATGGAACCAGTAATGCCATGCGTCTTCCAACACGAAAAATACCGCCAAATGGATACAAATGGTGGTCCACGAGGGGAATGGAACTTCAAAGCTGATACCCAACTTTTTGCAAACTGGATGGAAAAACCAACATGGAAAAGCTTCCACCAAAAAATGCGATGTTAAAACAGACTTAAGACATTCCCATTGTTCCTGATTAGAAGGAAGTTTGGTTTCTTGGATCTTGTACTTGTTGAAATAAGGGATACGGTCGATGATGGCCCATGGTAAACACCGGAAAAAGTACATGAATTCATGAACGGAAAAGAAAAGAAGACCAGTTGCAAACACATCATTTCCCATATGATAATAGTAAGCACCCCAAATTTTTTCCAAAACGTTCAACTGAGGAAGCTGAGCAAAATTGGAGTATGCATCAGCAAAAGTTGTCCCGTTAGTGAACAGGCTGTAATCATGGTATACTGAAGACAAACTCATGCTTAATGGGCTGAGACGAAAACGCGGGCTTATATGGTGGAAAAAAGAAACGCGCACAGGAACGAGAGGAACGAGATAAACGAGCATGACAGAAACCAAAAACCAAAAACCAAAAAACAGAGGGCGCGCGCACGTGATGAGATCTTTTCGGACCGAGTGCCGGTGCGTTGCGTTCCCGATGAGGATGACAAACGAGCCTTCGGAGAATTATGCAGTTTTCCGATATATTTCGAAAATAATGAAACCAAAATGCACAATTGATTCGCAAACTACGAAAGTGTCTTCAATGTCAACAATGACCACCCTTTTCAAATTTATTCACCTATCTCTCTTCATCTGTCATATGCACGAACGCGCGCGCTCGCAACCAGGGGATAAGGCGCACCGTTTGATTTTCAAGTACAAACGTAATTTAGCGCTATGAATAATAATCAAAACAAAGATAATGATTCGCTCCAGCGGTCTCTGCTGAAAGAATCACTTGCATCCTCGTTATCCTCTAACCTACTGCAGGAACATGTACCGATTCCTTTACATGATACTGATAATGGAACCTCCACTTTTGGGCGAAGAAGTTCTGGAGTTTCTTCACCATCAGATCAAAATGGGTTACGGAAAGAACGATCCTATTCGTCTGCGGTGGCGGTAGCAGGGCAGGCAATACAAAATATTAGAAGATCTATGAGTATGTCAGCTACTGCTTCTATTGATTCCAATGGAACTGATCCTCTTCAGAGAGTTCCTACTGGGTACACTGTACGAGATATATATGGTGATATGGACGAAAATGATATCAATCTTCAACGAACACTCACACGGTCTACCATATTAACCACATTGTCTCATCGGGTGCAACCTCTGCGATATAGAACTGCTCTGAGAGCCCCCACGACAAAGGAGGAAGAAGCAGAAAGTGATGAATACGAGCAAGTTTACGCAGGGGTTCCCGATATTTCTGTACCGACCAAAGAATTTGGAGCAGAATTTGCAGATATCGATCCTGAACTTGTAACCTGGGATGGAGATGATGATCCACAATATCCACGAAACTGGTCTCGAGCACAAAAAGTCTTTCAAACTTTGATTGTGGCGTTGTATACTCTCATTTCTCCAATGTCGTCGTCAATTTTATCGCCGGCAATGGAGGATATTGCTGCGAGTCTTCATATGAATTCTAACTTTATAATGTCGTTTTCAGTATCGGTGATGGTGTTGGCGTGGGCTCTCGGACCGTTAATAATTGCACCCATTTCCGAGCTGGATGCGTGTGGACGTCGTCCCGTACTTAACATCTCAATCTGGGTGATTTTCGTCTTCAATTTGGCATGTGGATTTGCAAAGACAACCACTCAACTCTGTGTGTTTCGTTTCTTGGGCGGTCTAGGTGGATGTGCCGCTCTTAATGTGGGAGCTGGAACCCTTGCTGACTTGTGGAGTGACTCTGAACGACAAATGGCTATGGCAGCGTACTCTATATGTCCTTCTTTGGGACCTATTCTTTCTCCAGTAATTGCAAGTTTTATCATTCAAGCCAAGGACTGGCCGTGGGTATTTTATGTGTTGGCTATATTCAACGGGGCAGTGGCTATCTTTGGTACCATTTTCTTCCGGGAAACCTACTCACCTAGACTTCTTAAAGATAAGGCTAATCGTATCAGAAAAGCTACCGGCAACAACCATATTCACACAATTTTCGAGGTTGCAGATGGACTGACAAAATGGGAAAAAATCGTGCTCACGTCCACAAGACCACTCAAGTTGTTGTTGACACACCCAATGATCATTGGATTGGGTTCATTCATGGCATTTGTATACGGTTTCATGTACTTGATGATCGTAACATTTCCATCTGTTTGGAAAGGCACCTACGGATTCAAAACCGGAATAGCAGGGTTATTGTATCTTCCAATGGGAATTGGATTCATGCTAGGAACCGTGTTTTGGAGTTATGCTATCGACCATATTTACCATAAGCTTACGGCGAGGAACAATGGCGTACCTAAACCTGAGTACCGTCTTCCCTGTTTGCTCTTTTCAGGAATTGGTATACCGGTTGGGCTTATTTGGTATGGATGGAGTGCCGAGAAGAAATTGCACTGGATTATGCCCTCGATAGGATCAGCGATCTTTGCGTTTGCATTTATCGCCGTATTTCAAACCATCCAAAATTACCTTATCGATATGAATAACCGATTTGCAGCCTCGTCTGTGGCAGCTGCAGCCGTGTTCAGATCACTTTTTGGGTTTCTGTTCCCCTTGTTTGCGAACAAAATGTACGAAAGGCTCAACTACGGGTGGGGCAATACAATGTGTGGACTCATTGCTTTGGCATTGGGTCTTCCGTTCCCAATCATATGCTTCTATTATGGTGAAAGAATGAGAAATTGGGCGAACAATAGAATGGATAGAGAACAAGCACAAAGAGACGCCCGAAACTTGGAACGGTTACGGAAACAGGAAGTAAAATAATATTCCAGCGTTACACGTTGCTCCCATTTTGTTTGCAACTTTGCCCGGAGTTCTTTATCTGGTGACGCCATAGGCTGCAATCTTGCATATCATTGTACAGGATTACTGCAGGTGGCTCGATGAGGCGGCTAAGAACTTGGGCGTACTTGCTGTGGCTAAGGCGGGGTGGCGGAGCAAATTTGGTGGTGAGTTGACACTAAAGTCAGCGTAATAGCTCCAGAAACCCTGTAGTTCCCTGGATACTTTTATTCTTGGCAATTGCAACCTCGTAGTTGCCCTTGCTTTGCAGGGGCCAAAGTGCAGTCCCGGGGTCGTGGGCCTGCAAAACGGCCCTTTCACGTCATAGTGATGCCGGAGAATGAGCCGTCTGCAGGTCCGAGGCGACATGAGGTCGGCTGAACCACATGGTCCGCCGAGGTTGGGCGAGGGACAAATTTCGAGGAAAGAGACAAAATTTAAGGAAACTTTCAATGTGGGGAATTGACTGGAGTATGTATAGATTCAGCATATCTTTCAATTTCCCCATAACTTTCCCCGTTCCTGTTCCATTCCAGGTAACTGGTGCGATCTAGGCATGGTAAATGTACTGCACAGAGGTCCACAGTTAGGCCGGGAGTTTTCGCGGAGTCTATTTCGGTCATCGTTTCTTTTTGCGCGGCCAGATAATCCGGGGTATTTAAAGCCAGCCTAGTGTGCTCTGCTGCACTGGTTTACAATTTTTTTTTGAGACTAGTGAACTAAAATCTGCCACATAAAGCTATAAGGGAACAGACCTGTTGATCTTTTCCTACACTCCAATAAACTCATCAAGAATAAAAATTTTTTTTGACAACAAATCATCATAAACAATGGACTACTCCTACGACAACGTTGTACCAAACTTTAGATTGGATGGAAGACTCGCTATTATCACTGGCGGTTCTGGTGGACTTGCCTCTGTGATTTCAAGAGCTCTTCTTGCTCAAGGTGCCGATGTTGCCTTGATTGATATGAACCTTGAGAGAACCAATGTCGCTGCAAAGGAGCTTCTCAAGTGGGGTGAAGACACCTTGAAGGGTGCTCACGAGTCTACTATTGGCCAAGTGTCTGCCTGGTCGTGTGACATTGGTGATGCTGGATCTGTTGAGCAAACTTTTGTAGCCATTAACGAGAAACATGGCAAGATCGCTGACTTGTTGATCAACTCTGCTGGTTACTGTGAAAATTTCCCTGCTGAAGAATACCCAGCTCACAATGCTGAGGGAATCATGAAGGTTAACGGTTTGGGTGCATTCTACGTTTCTCAGTCGTTTGCCCGTCCTTTGATCCAAAACAACTTGAGAGGTTCCATCATTCTTATTGGTTCGATGTCTGGAACTATAGTCAACGACCCTCAACCACAAGCTATGTACAACATGTCCAAGGCAGGTGTTATCCACTTGGTCAGATCGTTGGCGTGCGAATGGGCCAAGTACAACATCAGAGTCAACACCTTGAGTCCTGGTTACATCTTGACTCCATTGACCAAGAATGTCATTGCTGGACACTCTGAGATGAAGGACGCCTGGGAATCCAAGATCCCTATGAAGAGAATGGCAGAGCCAAAGGAATTTGTTGGCTCTATCTTGTACTTGGCAAGTGAATCTGCCTCCAGTTACACTACCGGCCACAACTTGGTGGTAGATGGTGGCTACGAATGCTGGTGATGACCGATATGTAAGCTTTTATTGCATGTGTACACTAATGACTTATTTCAATGTTTGAAACTTTTATAGACCTAAATTAAAACAATACTTAGTTTGACCCTAACATTTCTTGTAAGAACGCATCTGAATTTGGTTCTCTGCCCAACACTTCTTTTAATCCAATCATGATATCCCTCGAATCTCCAGGACGCAAAACCGAATCACGGTACTTGAGCCCGCTTTCAACACTCATTGGGTCTTTCTTGAAAAGAGTGTAATAGATGTCATTGGCAAATACTTGCGAATACAAGTATCCATAGTACCCAGATTCATAACCTCCAGCGAGATGCCCAAAAGTGGAGTAACCGTGAGTTTTGATTCCATCAGTCTGTAAGAGCGAAATACTTTCTCTGTAGCCATTCCACAACTTGGCCAAGTCAAGAGCTTCCAAATCTTTTTCGTTGTCGACGGTATGGAGAGCCATATCGAAGAGTCCCAATTGTAACTGTCTCAAATTCAATAAACCAGTGTTGACGTGCTTGGATTTAATCAACAGATCAATAAGGTCGTCACTGATGGGCTCACCTGTTTCGTAATGTGCCGTCAACTTCTTGAGCTCGTTCTTAGACCAAGTCCAAAACTCAAGCATTTGCGACGGAGTCTCCACAAAGTCTCTTGGTACAGCGGTACCGTGGAATCTTGAATACTTGGTCTGTGACAAGATGTTGTGGATTCCGTGTCCCAACTCGTGGAAGAAGGTAGTAACTTCGCTATGTTGCAAGAGCGATGGTTTGGTTTTGGTAGGCTTTGTAAAGTTACAAACCAAAGCGGTGACAGGAGTCATACGACCACCATCAGACAACTGGTATCCACCACCAAGAGGAAAATTGGCAGCATGGGTGTATTTTCCTTCTCTGGAAGTGCAAGTCAATGTATAACCATCCCATGAATTGGTTCTTTGGAGACCCATGAGTAATGTTTTGGTAGACGGCAAGAAGCTTGGCATCTGGATGCCACAAGGTTTTTGGGTCTGGGTTCTCAATCTGGTGCAACTTGATATCGAAAATGGTTTCGTAGAATGAGAACATTTGCTTTATAGTATTATCAAGTGGAAAATATTTGGAGATCTTTTGGTGATCAACTTGGTATTCCTTCTCCAAAAGCAAATTGCTGTAGTAGGAATGATCCCAGGCGTAGTACACGTCTTGCGGAGGCAAGTTTCGAGACTTCAATTCGTTGTTTTTGAACTCTTTTAAACGCTCAAGTTCATCTTTCCCCAATGGAGTGAGCTTATCACGAAGATCAGTGAGGAAGTCCATCACAGTTGACTTGGTCTTTGCCAAGCGATCTTCCAAAACGTAGTCTGAGTAGGTGTCGTAGCCCAAAAGCTTGGCGATTTTGAACCGAAGCTTAGCAACTTTCAACAAAATTTCAGAGTTTGCCATTAACTTGTTCTCATTGGCAACGTAGGACTTCTTACGAATCTCCTGCTTTTTGGCATACTTGATCACAGGCAACACATCAGGGTACTTGAAAGTCATCTTGTAACCACCGTCAACTTTTTCAAACTGGTCAAGATTATCTTGAGGTACACCTTCAAGATCTTCAGCCGTGTACACAATGAACCCTTTTTCTTCATTCATGTTTTTGTGAAAGTCATTACAGAGGTTCGAAACCTCCACCTTGAGTCTTTTCACCTCTTCGCGCTTGTCTTCTGGAAGATCTAAACCATTACGCTTATAAGAAATATAAGTCTTTTCCAACCATCTGTAGGTTTCTGGGTCCATTTCGTCCTCCTTAGCAGACTCATACAATTTCTTGTAGACACGGTAAACATCAACCCTTGAATTTTGTTCAATTGCAACCTCCAGCATTTTGCGCAGAGCCTCCGACGAAGCGTCTCTCAATTCTTTGTTGGCAGATACATTTTCGTAAAAAGTGATCATATTCTCGCGCAAGTAGCTCTCGTTCTCATAGTTGATAACGGGAAAAACAACGTTTTCAATGGTGGGATTTTCAAGAGACACGATATGATCGTTCAATTTGATCAAATCCTCACCCGCCTTTTTGGCAAGTTCCTCAACTTGTTGTGGAGTATGTGTCCATTGTGGAGGAGGATACGCAGGCGTGAAGGAAGAAGAATTGGAAGTGGACATGATATAAGCACCAATTATTGCTAGTATTGGCCAAACAGCTCGCTTAAGTAGGTTGCGACTACGTGCCATGCGCGGCACCATTTTATTAAAGTGTACGTATTCGCGCCGCACGGCAGTCGCATACCATAAAAAGTCTCTATTATTAGCGGTTTAATCGAGCACCGTCCCACATTTTCATGAGCGACTTTTTGAACTGGTTGACATTGTAATCGATGATGGCTAGCGAACCATCAAGTTTATCTTCTTCGTAGCGGACTAGCGCCACCAATGCTAATCCTCGTATCATTTGCCCAAGGTATAAAAGCGAGCCATTCGAGAGGTGGCTCACCGATTTCAACGGCTTAGTAGCCCGAGTCAAATCTTTAGCACTTTCGTCCACGTACAAGTCATTCAAGTCAATGGTGATGTCTATAAACTCGCCGCACACCTCGTAGGTCTGAATGTCCACCGGGGACGAGTCGGTGGCCACGTATATTTTGGAATTGACATCGAAAAGGAACACTTTTTCAATGGCTGAATGTTGGACCAAATTGTCTAGCATGTTCTCCAACGAGGGAGTTCAGGGATAAGTTTCTGTACAATGCGTGAGAACGCCTCGTAGATGGAATGGTCAAAAATACTCGTCAAGTAGAAAGAAACTTGCACTCCTTCCAACCCCAAATCCAAGAGTTCATCGCCAGTTCGTTGCATGATATCCCGCTGGGCATCTAGACGGTAATCCTCCGAGAGACCGTCTATCTTGTGGATAAGAACCTCGATATTGATGCGTGGGTTCACCAGATACGCATATTCAATGATCATGGAGAGATTGGTCAATGCATTGAGGTACTCGTCCTGCGAGTCTATGACATATACCAATGCTCCCACGCTCGAGAATAGCCGCTCGGAATCGTATGTGGGCTCGAAATAGTTGAGCTGGCCCGGAAGTTCCATAACAGAAAGGTCTATCAACGACAGAAATTGTTCCGTGGTGGGCTTCGAGGTACTCTCCAAATAAAGGGTATCTAGAGGCTGCATATTGTGAAAGACAACTTTGCAAATAGACGACTTGCCGCCACGACGAAGCCCCATAAGGAGAATCGTGGCGGATCTATCGCGAGGATCCTGCATTACCGTAGCCTCCATGTCTAATGTTATTTGAAATTCGTGGGCTTATATTTCGCGATGTATATACTGCATACGGCATCATCATGGCCGGAGTCTCTTGGGGTCTCTGGGGAAGAGAGATGCACGACGAATATTCTTCAAATCCAAGTAGAACATCAACACTCTTTCCAATCCAATACCTCCACCGGCGTGTGGAGGGCATCCGTAAGTGAACGCATCAATATAATCAGAAAGCCCTGGTGCATTGGGGTCGATGTCAAGGTCGATCATTCTCTTCTTCAACAATTCGGGATCGTGAATACGCTGGGCTCCCGACATGATTTCCTCTCCACGCATGAAGAAATCGTACGAGTTGGAGTAACGAGGGTCTTCAGGGTCGGGCATGGTGTAGGCTGGTCTTATAGCCAATGGGAATTTGTCCAAGATGTAGAAATCGGTGTCGTATTTCTCTCTCACCAATTTTCCAAGCAACTTTTCATTTTCAGTCGACAAGTCGTCAAAGTCTCCAACATCCTTGCCTGCTTCTCTCAACATAGCCACACCTTCCTTGAACTCGATTCTCACCATCTTTCCATCCTTGGGAAGCTTGAACTCTTCCATGGGGTATTGTCTTCTGACGGTAGCAATTTCCTTAGCATATCTTGACTTCAATTCGGAGAAAATGTACACGAACAAGTCAGCCAAGTTGTCCAAAACCTCATGGTAATGCTCTTCAAACGTCATTTCCAAATCCATTCCCATAAATTCAGTCATGTGTCTGTGTGTGTTAGAGTTCTCGGCACGGAACACTGGTGCAACTTCGTAGACTTTTTCGAAATCAGCAGCGATCAATTGTTGCTTGTAGAATTGAGGAGACTGTGCCAAGTACGCCAGGCTCTTAAAGTAGGTAACTTCAAACACATTGGCACCACCTTCCGTCGCAGCACCCAAAAGCTTTGGAGTGTGGATTTCCACGAAACCTTTCTTGTCTAAAAATTCACGGAACAATTTACCAACACCAGCCTGAATTTTAAAGATGGCCTGGTTGGTGGTGGTTCTTAAATCGATCACACGAGCATCCAATCTGGTGTCAAGATTGACAACAGGTAATCCAGCAGCCTCGGCTTCCGCATCGGATCTCGAGGCATCTTCTATAAGAATAGGCAATTGCTCTGGAGCCGCTGAAATAACATAGATCTTGCTCACATGGATCTCTGCGTCTTGAACAGTGGCAGACTTGATGGGTTCCTCGACTTTGCGGACTTCTCCGTGGACAACTACGATCGATTCCAAGTTGATGGAGCCGGCAAACTTGACCATTTGCTTCAGCACTTGTTCACCATCTGCTTTTATCAAGCACTGAATCAACTCAGATTGCTGTCTCAACGTCAAAAATGCCATGGTGGCTCCTTGTTGACGAGAATTGTGCACTCTAGCTCTGATGATGACAGACTTTCCATCGTCGGCGGCCGACAAATTCTCAATCTTGGATCTCTTTTCGCCGGTAACAACCGAAGAGTTGATCAATGGAGACTTACCGTAGTTGTCCTTAGCAGGGTCGTTAGCAGCTTTGGCTTCTCTTTCGGCTTTTTCCTTTGCCAATTGTGCTTCTCTCTCAGCCTTCTTCTTGGCCTTTTCCTTCTCTTTCTCTAATTTTTTGAGCGCCTTTTTGGACAAAGGCTGGCCATCAGGACCGAGTACCACTTCCCCGGCTGGTTCCTCTTTGTTTTCCAGGATCTTAAGCTTTTCAATTTCGGTAGAATCTGCCATAATTAATATGCTCCGAGAATGTCAAAAGATTTGAAAAATTGTCGCATCCGGCATGCTATACAGACACACTACTGTTGACTCATATACAGTTGCAAATTCCACCAAATGGATCTATGATGGTATATTACTTTTTGGGAGGTACTTCATTGGTCTATGCTATTCACTTGGTCAATTTGCTCAATATTTGCCGAGTTAAGCTTTTTATCGTCGTTTTCTCTTTTTAACCGTTGTCTTTCCAAACCTTCTTTTCGTTTCCGTTCTCGCCTCTCCTCCTTGGTCTCTGTATGGGAAGCCTCAGCACTAAGGACACGAAGACTTTCCATAGACCTCTCTAATTGCTCGAGTTTTCGAAAGTTCTCCGCAAATCGATCCTCCGCCAATTTCGTTACCAATTGCAAGTATTCTTCAGAAACCATAATTTTGAAAATTTGGTCGTCGAAGTAGCCAATTGGAATATCAAGCTTGATGGAAATACGGATCCCCACTATGTCGTTCGTTCCTATTCCTGATTCTCGAAATCCACAGGCCATCGCTGCCTGATATACTCGATTGGCCATTAGTGTGTTTCTGCATTTAACATGGAGAATAAGCGGCTCAAACTTGAATAAAATGTACCTCGTGCTTGCTCCAGTTTGAAAACCTGAAGAAACATATTCGAAATTCATTCGGTTATACCATCCTGAAAGTTCCTTCGGATCATGTGATACAAATAACCACCTCCCTTCGTGACCCTTGGCTCCAATGCTCCTATTCACCGCCTCTGATTGCTTAACACCCTCTAAGAATACCGAAACTCTCCCTGAACAGGAAGAAGTGGTCACCATATCGGGGTGTGCATTTATGGTTTGTATTATGGGCCAGCATGGTTCATCGATTGTTCCTTTTGGAGAGGCATCGAGTACACTAGAAGCTATTTCCTGAAGAATGTAGCTCTTTTTCTGGTCAAAGGGATCTTGCATATTGGTCGTCGGTTAATCTATTGACTCGAAGCTAACCCGATCTCTAATTCGCGATGCTCATCACCAACCATACAGTACACTGGCTCATTTCAACGCTACCAAAAACTTTTGTTCATCTTCTGGAGATAGATCGAATAACGTTTTGACCACAGGAAGCAACTGGTCTCTCTGTTCCTTGTGCTCAAAGAAACCTAGTAAAACGTTTTTGAGGTATGCAACATTGGTTGAAGAATTGGGCTTTGATTCCTCTTCAGAAATCCTACTTGACCGCCGCGAATCAACCGAAGTTCGAGCACTTTCGGGCTCTGTAGCGGCGGAGTTTGCTCGAGACCGCATATTGTTCTCTTTCAAGGTACGATATTGCTGTGTGAGTAACTTGTAACTCTTCAGCAACCGTTCAAACTTGAGGTTGGACTCTTCATTGAGTTTTTTCAAGATGCCGTTCACGTTTTCATAATCTTTAATCTTCTTAGATGAGTCTCGCAACGAAGTACGAAGAATCTCAATCGTTTCGAGAACTTCTTCCGAAGAATCATCACTTGCTTCATTTGTATTACCTCCTTTGCTGGCCGCAAGATCATCATACTTTGTCTTCAATTGGTTGTACCTCGCCTCCAACTCTTGAAGCTTGGTCAAGTAATTGTCGGTAATCGACTTCATCTCATCAATTTCTCGTTGCTTCTTTTTGCTGGCACTCATCCACTCGGCTTCGACACGCTCTTTATCCTCTTTCAACGACTGGATTTCTGCCATCAATTCACCGTCTTTCGCTTTGAGAGATTCCTCCGCATCCATGAGCAATCTTCGAATTGTGTTCGACTCTCTCGTACGCTCCAGTAACATGTTTCGTGCCTCTGAGAGCTCATCTTGCATGCCATCAACTTTGTCTTGAGCTTCTTTCGATTTCATGTAAAGTTCTTCATACCTCTGCTTGAAGGTCAGTAACTCAGAAGAAACATGCTGCTTATCTCGTGCAACGTTTTCATGCTTTCTGTTTAATGCTTCTAACTCTGTTGACAACGATTGTTTTTCGGCTTGCAACTTGAAAAGCTGCTGCTCCATAGATTTACCCTTCTCGAACAGCAACTCCTGTTTTGTTATCAACTCGTTTTTATCATTCACCAATGATTTGTTGTTGGCCTCAAGTTCCATCTTTTGCCTCTTGGTTAACGCTAAAGAATCCGCGAGCTCCTTCTCTCGCAGAGTTAGCTTTTCCACCTCTTTCCTGAGTTCCTTGATCAGTTGCTCCTTATGATCTAAAGAAACTTGCAACGTTGAAACTTCAAGCTTGAGAGAAGTGTCTGAACTTTTGTATTTGGCGAGTTCAGAGAGTCGTTTGTTTAACTCTTCCTTCTCGGACGTAATGCTTCCCACTTCTCTCTTCAGTCGCTCAAGATCAGCTTTGACTTCATCTAGTTTCTTCTGAAGCTCTTTGACAGAAGTTGACAATTTGTTATTTTCGTTTTTCAACTCCTCTGAGTTGTCAGTAACATCTTTCAGTTTGGAAGTTTGCTCAGCTTTTTCTTGTTCAAGATCTTTAATGGTCGCTTCCAATTGAAGTATTTTGGATTCAAGTGCGTTCTTATCGACCTTTAATTGAGCAAGTTCCTTTTCCATAGCAAGATAATGCCCATCCGGCTTACCGTTGTCCAGGGCTTGAGCGTTAAGCTCTTTTATTCGATCTTTGGCCTGCACCAATTCATCGCCGACATCTCGTAACAGGTCTCTCAATTCCTCAAGATCCTCGGATTGAAGCTGGCATTTCTCTCTCAATTCCTTGACTTCATTTGACTTGTTGACGTTTGCTATCTCCTTTTCCTTTTCACTTAATTGTCCCTCCAACTCCTCAATGCGCTCCTTCAATTTTTTGATTTGAAGATCGGTTGGACCTTCTGATGTTACATTTGTTGATGCAGACTTGTTGTTCTTCTTGTTCTTGTTTTTCTTCTTTTTATTACCCGACGGTTGAGCATCAACCGAAGCATCTGGCTTACTGAGGCTAGATGAGCTGCTTTCCAACGACGCTAATTTTAGCTCCAATCCGTCCTTCTCTTTCCTTAACAGCTCAGCTTTGGCTTCAAGCTCTTTCGTTTTTGATTCAAGCTCCGAGCGGGCTTGTTCAGATTCGGATTTGATACTCGTTAACTGCTCTTCGTCACGAGCCTTCAGTTCACGAAGCAGTTCATTTTCTTGAGAAAGACTTGAAGAACGCTCTTCCAATTGAGTGAGAGAAACTCTGAGCTCATCAATCTCAGATTTACGACTCGCCAAGTCATCTTCTGCAGTCTTCAATTGCAGCTTGAGCGCTTCTATCTCAGAAGAAGCACTCAGGTCGTTGACGGTCGGGTCTGAGGCACTTGCTTTCAGCTCAAGTTCATTGATTTTTGCTTCGTATTCTGTAATCTTTTGGTTGATATCTGAAACTGTATTTTCCAAGTCCGTTTTCGATTTTGAAAGATTTGTCTTTTCTCGAGAAAGACGACGCATTTCCACATTAAGCATAGAAGTCTTTTCGTTGAGGCCCTTAAGATAGTCGATCAAGACGCCTGCGTCCGAGATACTGGATATAGGAGTGTTTTCACTCAAAAGTTTCTCAAACATATCGATCAACTCGCTTTTTCTCTTCTCAGTCTTATATGCCTCGAGAAGTAAAGGATACTTCTCTTCGTACTTTGCAAACTTCTTCATCTTAGCCCGCACTTGTGGAGTCAAAGTCTCGAGATCAATTCCCGAAATCACATTTGGAGTTGAAGGCTTGTCTATTCTTGGGGCCACCGAGTTAGTTTCAATTGTCTTTTCATGTTTCGCATCCAGGTCAATGTTAGTCTGCTCCTTTTGCTCTGGAGTTTTCAGAGACTCGTCATGCTCCAGCAGCATTTCTGCCTCGTCTTGTGGTTGCGATAAATCGTTGGGATCCGGTGTCTTTGTATGGAGAATTTTGTTTCCGCTTTGTAGTTCCTTTACAGGATTCTTTCTCTGCTCCTCGGCACTAAACTCATTCAAGCTCTTAGCTACGTCCTCAGAGAAGTTTCGTAGCTTGGAAAACATCTGGTGCAACCGGAACTCCTACCGTTGGTACTGAATCGCGCACAAGTAGGCTAAGTAACGGTGATGGAGTTCTATACAGGAACGGTATAGAGAATGATAATGAAACCCAGTTGTAATTAAAAGTTTGTACTATTCAAATATACGAATATAACACTTATTTTTAGCGTGGAGACATACCGGCTGTCACTCACAGTTTATTGAAGACAAAGTTTCCCAACAGTGATTTTTGGTTCCGCGGACCACTGCTACTACCCTGACTCGATTCTCGTGGTTCAAGGTTCAAAGATAATTGATACTGCTCGTCTATACTTGGACATTTGTCGAACCAAGAATCCAAGTATGCCTGAATCTCGCTGACTTCTTGGAGGTTGTACGCTGTAGTTTTGAACCGGTCTATTCCAGACACAATTTCAGTAGTCTTGGAACGTTTGGCAAAGTTGATCATTCTGGTTCGATTCATTAGGTAGTCGGGATTTCCATGATACACGAACGTGAGGTCACTAAGATAGACACCAAAGAAAGGAACACAGGGTTCCGAACCAATAAATTTGAGCACATCTCTGTATTCGTTAAAGTTTCGAGACGAGTTCATAAGACGGTTCATGCTCTGAAGATGCATCGCAGTCTCTGGTGAAACATATCTCCAAGTTTTCTTTAGACGGTGCACCGACGACGAGTATAATGCCGATATAATCGCCGTCATAGACGAGAAATTGTTGTACTGACGACACTTCTCTGCCACTTGCACAAAATATCTGATCACCTGGACTCTCTTTTTCACATCAGGTTTCCTAAGAATCATATAAGCAACAAAGTTAGTTAGTTGATTCGAAGCCTTGATGAAGTGGGCAATCAGCTCAGTGCTTTCTGATAAACCAGACTTGCGGCCCCAGACCTTGGCAATACATGCATGCTTGGTGATTTTTGAGTACAACTTGAACTCTCGTATAGTCAATTGTCTCGCGAGCTCGACGTAGTCGATATCAAGAAGTTTGAATTTCTTTGAACCTCTCGTAAGCGGAGCAGGAGGACGCCCTGATACCACACTTGGTTCTCTTTCAAAGCAGATCTTTTCTCCATCTAACACCCTTTGGATATCTGCAGACAAAATCTTACCGCCTGAAATCGATTGAACCGCTGGGCTTTGAGCGAATGCCAACCACCGCTCCAAGATCTGTTCCTGATGGTACGACTCTACCCAATACTTTTCCAATAACAACCTCATCACCAGAATAACCTTAAGTCGAATTGGTGCTTGTTTCTGAGAAATCCAGGTATTATACTCTTCAAAGCTCAATCCCTCTGGGGCATCAATATTGAAGCGATTGATCATGAGAGTGAGAAGTTCACCCAAAGTGGTAACAGTAGAAAAGGAGAACAAAAAGGATGAGGTAAATGAGCTGTCGGACTGGTCGTGGTGGGTGAGATGTGCCACAAGTGCTTCCTTGGTACCTCCTTTGATGTTTCCCTTCAAATCAAGTAACAAGTCGAATTCTTCGTCACCTTCAAGATACCACGGTACATTCGTTGTTTGCTTTTTGCTTCCGTAAAACGAATGGCCCTCTTCAGCTTTCTCGGATAAGCTCGTGTTGTTTCGCTCAATAACCAAGAGCTGCATATTCACATCATCATGCATCACTCTGGTGGCATAGTTCAAAATTGTTTCTCTTTCCTCAATCAAGTGTTGAACTATGTCCAGCATGGAATCTAACAATTTCAAACCTCCATGAAGAGTCTTTGTCATTGTGGTGTCAGGGTTGAGAGACATAGACTCTCCCTTTTCCTTTTCAATCTTTTCAGTCATAAGTCGAGCCAACATTCTTGATGCTCTTTCCGTGGGCATTTTGATTACGTCGCGATCGTAAAGTAGATCATCGTCCTCTTTTACAGCTCTGAACACATCGGGATCTTCCAACGTTAAAGCCTGTGTAGTCATGACAACTTTGGAAACATGATCGTGGAACTGCTGCTTGAATTGAAAGAAGTCCAAAACCACGGGATAGTCAAATGTGAGTCCGCTACGCTCATACTCACCAACCCCATCTTTCAAAGACTCTTCACTGGGTGCATCTTTGAGCCCCTTGTCTGACCTTTCCTCCTGCTCGCCTGAAGAGTTGGTGTCCCATTTGCGAATCAAACAGAAAATGGTGAAATCGAACGACTCAAGAACATCCATGATGAGTCCCGCATGGAATAAGTACTTGTAAGCCAGGCGAAGAATCTCTGTATTCCGTTCCTTGACAAGGGCTTTGTTGTAGTACATATGCTGGTTTGCAGGGTCCAACACTTCGAGTAATGAGTTGGCTATTTTCTCTGCTTCTGCCTTTTGAGTGACTACCTTTTCATGAGCATCACGGTCAATCAACACCTTCAGGTGATGTCTGTTCTTGAGATCATTACCACTTGCGTTGAGGACTGGATTGCTGGTAGCAAAGAACGGATTGCACCAGTTCCCACCATTGAATTCATCGGTCAAAAACCGGGGATATAATTGTGGTAATATATCGTAGCGCTCTTCACCATCGTCGTCTGAAACATCTGAGCCATCGTAATCGGATTTTTTGACTCTTTTGTCTTTTGTGATCTTCATAAAGATCTTTACAAAATTGTCGAGATTGTAGCGAAGTGTTTCAACTTCGAGCACTATCTGCTGGATATAAGTCTTGCCAGTGATCGTGCTTACGCTAGGGTTACGGAGTGGAAAAGTTCCCTCCTCGTTGTTTCCGATCGTCGACAAGGAAGATTTACAGCTATCGTTTGCATCTGATCGATTCAATGCATTGATATCATTGCTGAAAAGTTGCGAGTCAGATATATGTGGGGAGTGGTGCATAACATTCAAATGAAGAGCACCGTTGATGTAAATCTGGGCGTACGAACTCACAATTCGACGAAGTTTTCTCTTGAGCGACAATTCATACTTGGTGGATAAGAAGTCGTTTTGTTGTAATCTGGCTGCCGAAGCAAGTAAGGAAACGAGTTTGTTCAACATCGAAAAATGAGCATTGAAAAGTTGTTTGCTATAGTCCTTGAGTGCCTTCAAGCATAGATCCAAAATATAATGAATTTGTGCTCGAAGTTCAGACCATTGTGTCAAGTCTGTAGGGTGCTTGTAGAACAAATCGCTCATAGCAAAAAATGGCTGCTTGAAATGATGGTAATGGGTTGTCGATTGGGAAGATGCCATGGACGGCGTAGCTGAATCTCGTTTCAAGGACTCCTGCAGAGCATTTCTATGAAACTTATTGCTAGAGACATCACCATAATCTGCGTTAAGCAACTGGTTGGTATTGCTGGTGTTGTTATTTGATGAGGATGATGTTGAGTGGAGGACAGCAGTAGATGCATTTTCAAGCACTTCAGGTGGGGGAACTGAAAATGTTTCAAAGTTCAAATTATCGTTGTTGTACTGGGTAAGGGGCATGATTTCACAGTATATGTCAAGCTGGTGTGAGTAGAAGATTAAGTCACCACCAGTCGTAGATTTTGGATGCCAAACAACGTTTTCGTGGTGTTCAGAGCAGTACTTTTCAGCCATACTCTCTGCTTCTTCTACCAGAACCACATTTATGGAAGGGATACTAGGTTCTTGGTCCATAGACACCGACCCTCCGTAGGCGTGAATACTATCCAGTTGAGTCAGAATCGAACCTTTGTGTTCCGTCTCAGGTTCTTGGAAAGTTTGTAGCAGAACATTGGGGTCGTCTTCTGCAATTAAAGGTTCATCGTCTTGATGTACTTTCAGAGGCCTACGCTCCTGCTTTCCATCGGAGTGTAAGCTTGTTTCCGAGCTTGCAAAACTAACAACAGAGTTTTTTCTGGTGCTGTTATTTGGGGTGTTTTTTTCCGAGTCACCAAGGAGGTTCTTTTGGAGGAGGGAAGTGAACGATGGAATGAGCACGTTGGCAGCGGTGTTGGCAGCGGTTATTGAATCGATCTCCTTGTTAGACTGGAGCTTATTGAGCACGGGCTGAACATAATTTACCGACCTGACGTAGTTGTGAGGAAACCATCCCTTTGTAAATCAGCGTTATTTCCCACAATCACTCCGTCCCACCAACCGGTATCTGATTTCGAGAGCACATTGACACTGTCACCAAGGCGCAATGGCAAATGTGACGGCTGGGTTCCGGGAAAATCATACAATGCAATCACAGTATCAAGCTGCTTCAAATGTTGCACTTTAGTTTCTTGAGGTTGAACCTCATCGGGAGGTACTTCATCATAGGCCATTGTGAAATGATTGGCCCAAGTTTTTGAGTGGAATAAAAGCCGCGGCTAAGTAATATACAAGTACTTGCTCCACCGGGATTGAGGGTAACCAATCACCGACCAGACTTTGTAAGGAAGATGAAGTGCAAAGATACGACAAATATAATACAAACAGCTGTCGAGACACCTATCGCAAAAAGTTTCCGTTCATAAACCAACGTCAGAAACGATAAACGACTGAAGTGAGCGATTGGCCAACAGGTGCTGTAAATTTGGTGAACTCTTTGATGCCGCGGACCTGTATATGGGCGGGACCAAGGTGATGGGGTGCAGATGAGCGGGGCGAGGCAGTAGAAAATGGAAGAAAAAAAAAGACTAGGGAGGGACAATTTGGTGGAGATTGAAGAGAGAACAGCTTTTACTGGTATTGGCGATTTCAATGTTTCTGGAATTTTTCTATCTTTCATCAAAAATTTCAAATTTGTCTTTCTCACAGAAACTCAGCTTTCTTTCACAGAAACGATTAACATTTCGTAAACCACGGAGAATATTTCCGGCGGTTGCATCGCCTAAACCAGCCTAGACTGCGCTCCGTTGCTCTACTAAACGCTTATATGCACGGACATTATATGGGGAAGTCAGGTCCGAACTTGAAATTGGCGGGCCAAGGCATATGTGCGCCGCAGTGCCAGATCTTGCCTGTCGCTATTTTGGGCCATTTTTTGGTGCGCTGGGGGTATCGTTTTCAACAATGCACCAGTCGCGGGAACCGTCTCCAGGCCACATATCTTATATACCATCTGCTACAGGCTAGCTTAAGAAGCATTTTCAAGGGTTTACGAACACAAAAACAACCACCTTACCCCTACAAGAACCACCAGCCATGTCTCTTTTCTTTCGGGCGCCTTTGAAATTGACATTCGTTTCGATAGCGAGGAAAGCCGAAAGTATGTTGATGTCAAAACCACACAAGGACGGCTAGAAAAGCTTCCTATATACAAGGACGGTGAAACTGTTAAGGGAAATGTCACAATACGTACGAAAGATGGACGAAAAGTTGATCATTTTGGTGTCAAAGTCCAACTATTAGGAGTGATCGAAACCAATTCTGATGGTCTACAAGTTAGTGAATTTCTTTCTTTGGCCACAGAACTAGCAGCTCCATCACAAATCTCGCGGCCGGAAACATATCCCTTTGAATTCAAGAATGTCGAAAAACAGTACGAAAGTTATCGTGGTAAAAATGCTCGTTTACGATACTACGTGAAGGTGGTGGTCTCACGCAAGTCCGCATCGGAAATAACCAGAGAGAAGGAAATGTGGGTGTACCATGAAACATCGGAAGCAGAAGGTAATGGCACAAGTAGTTTGGTCGCCAACAAGGACAAACCCAAATCTACGGTTAAAATGGACGTGGGAATCGAGGACTGTCTTCACATAGAGTTCGAGTACCTGAAATCGAGGTTCTCCTTAAAGATGTGATCGTTGGACGAATCTACTTTCTTCTCGTGAGACTCAAAATCAAGCATATGGAACTCCTGTTGATACGGCGAGAAACGGTGGGTGCCCCACCCAATGCCATCACCGATAGCGAAACGTTGGTTCGGTTTGAAATTATGGACGGTGCTCCAGTAAAGGGGGAAACTATACCCATTCGGCTCTTTTTGGGAGGATTCGATTTGACCCCAACTTACCGAGATGTTAACAAAAAGTTTTCTACCCGCACATATCTCTCACTCGTGCTCATTGACGAAGATGCCCGGCGCTACTTCAAACAGAGCGAGATCATTTTGTATAGATAACCATGGGCTGGCCATAAGTTTGCACCCATCGATAGCGAAGTCTCATCCACACACCCACACATAGAGCATCTTCGCACCAAAGTTGGAACAAGCTACTGTAGTTTTCACAGCCACATCTTCTTCACAGTAGTCTATGTCTTCGTGGTCTGAGGCTGCTAGTGGCAGTAACGGACACGAGGCACTCGTGACAAATACTGAACCGTCCATAACGCGACATAGTTTGCAACTAAATTCTGAGGAAAATGGGACTCAATTGGGTGGCACCAATCCTGGCTTCATGTCCACAAATAACCAAAAAGTGTCCTTATCAACGGCAGGTATCCGAGCGCTTATTTACCAGCTCCAAACTCTTTATATGAGAACTCCAGTCAAACTTTTCAGGCCATCTCGTTTCGACTATATGGCCTATGTTAGACAAGTGGCCGATAAGCACGATAATATTTCCCAAAAACCATATCGTTTTAGGACCCATTCTACCATAGGAATGCTAGTCAATGTGGTTCGAAAAGAGGGCTGGAAGTTTATTCCCGACCAAGTGCTTCCTCCTCTTTTAGCAAATTCCGCTACTGGTCTTATTCTCTATGGAACATACTTGACGGCTCTAGATTCGTTTGCCGATAAAAGTCAGAAAACCACTTCACAATTCAGTGCTTTAGATACGTGGAGAGCCGGATTCATCGCTGGAGCTGCCCAATCTCTTGCTGCTGCCCCAGTGGACGCTATTTATGCCCGACTGTCCGCGGCAGAAATGCTCAATGGATCTCATCAAAACTTGTGGCAGTATGGGCTTTTCAAATTACGAGAAGTTGGTCTTGTAGGAGTCTTTGCTGGCTACGGGTTCTCACTCGTAAAAGAGAGTATTGGTTTTGCATTTTACTTTTCCACCTTTGAAGTGGTCAAGACTCAAGGTTACAATTTAACCTATAGATTGATTTCAAATTATAGACGAACGAAGCAGTATCTCAGCAGCAGGCTCTCGTTCTTTACAGGAGGTGAACAAAAGGAAATTGACGAAGATCTCGTTAGACTCGAACGTACCAGGCTGACGAAAATCCTCAAATCGTCTTTTGTGCTTTTAGCTGGAGCATCGGCGGCATTTTCCCTTTTGGCTGTCCAGTATCCCTTAAGCAAAATCCAAAGTGTACATTTATCCCGCTTGGAGGCTCTCGACATCTACAATGCCTCAAGAAAATCTAATCGACCATTCATAACCCTCTACTACAATTCATATATCGATACCTACCATCAAGTGGTCAAGATAAAGAAAAAGTCCAAGATGACGTGGTTGCAGCTTGGATACCGAGGATTCATTCGCAATGCATTAACCACTATACCTGCTACCTCGGTGGGTCTTCTCGTATTTGAGATAATGCGAACTAAATTAGGTGACGATATGATGGTACTTGGTCCTGAGTGAAATACTGCCGGCGACTAACCGAATACACTTTGGAATTTTTCTCTTGAGGGGTCCAACCTCATTAATAGCATCTTGTATATACCTTATTTATTATGGAAATATCTATTCTTTGGTCCGGTTTTGGTATGCTTTCCATCCCGCATCTCTATACCTTTTTCCTTCAGCTTGGGGTCCCTTCCTTTCCAAAAAGTCCCCTGCCCACAATGATGATGTCTGTTCCAGTGGACACTACCTCGTCTACCGTTCTATATTGTTGACCAAGTCCATCTCCTTTGTCGTCCAAACCAACTCCTGGAGTCATTATGAGCCAGTCATATCCTTCATCGGCGCCCCCCATTTCTCTCTGGGCAATGAAACCAATAACAAACTCCTTGTCTGATTTGGCAATTTCCACTGTCTTTTCGGTATATTCTCCATATGCTAATGAACCTTTAGATGATAATTCAGCAAGCATTAAAAGTCCTCTAGGTTCTTCAGTAACTTCCTTGGCACCTTCTTTCAATCCCTGTACAACTCCAGCACCGGTTATTCCATGCGCATTGGTAATATCGGACCATTGGGCTATCTTATAAACACCACCTTTGTACTGAGATTTCACGGTATTTCCTATATCAGCAAACTTTCTATCTTCAAAAATCATAAAATTGTGCTTTTTGGAAAGCTCAAGGAGTGGAACGATCGTGCCTTCATAAGAAAAATCATCAATGATATCTATATGGGTTTTTACCAAACAAATGTAGGGTCCTAATTTGTCAATTAACGATAAAAATTCGCTCGAAGTCTGAACATCTACCAGGGCACAGAGGTTCGTTTTCTTCTGGTCCATAAGACGCAAAAGCTTCTGCGCAACTGGCGAGCCATGCTTGTCCGCTCTACTGGTATAGCTCTCAGTGGTTACCATTTATTAGCCGTGTCTAAAATGTGAAAA
The DNA here is from genome assembly GCA_022606455.1 of Callitettix versicolor. Taxonomy (NCBI): domain Eukaryota; kingdom Metazoa; phylum Arthropoda; class Insecta; order Hemiptera; family Cercopidae; genus Callitettix; species Callitettix versicolor. Next base: position 428,532 of record JAJIZJ010000344.1, read on the forward strand.
ATTGAAATCGCAAACTTGATGTTTGGATGTATGGATCTAAGAAGAATGATAATGATCCTACTCTGTGGGGGTGGAAGGAACCCCATCTTCTTTTGCTGAAGCTGGTTCGCTTGTCTCTTTTTTCTCTGTCACCTCCGGAGTTTTTACTTCTTCACGAAGCTCAGGGAAAATACCATCAATTTTGGACCAGGTTTCGTTCCAAAGAGCTTCATTTCTTGGAACCAATACATCAGCACTGTTGAGGACCAACACCATATTTTTCAAAACCTCCGAGCCTGATTCCCTTAAGGGCTCCTTGTTTTTAGAAAACTTACTTTCAAGATTCTGCAATGCAATGAAACCATCCAAAATTCTGAGCCAAACCTTTTCGAGTTCTTCGCCTGAGAAAGTGTTGTAATACTTTAGGAAAACCTTCCCCACTAACGAAAGTACTTCTGCGTGAGTTCTCAGGAATCCATTAGGGTCTGTTTGCAAGACTTCTGGCTTGGAAAGTTCCGTCAAAAGCGGGAAGAGTCCAAACTCAAATACACCAAGGGGAGTAATACTGTCATATGCGGACTCTGCGGTCATAATTATAGGTTGCGATGTGGTAAGTGCGTATGTTCTTATCTCTCGGCATGGGTTGAAACATTGGTGAGCAAGGGCTTGAATCAAGGAATAACCAAATTCTTTGTTCTTGAGTTCCTTTTCAGTGATGGACTTTATAGATGCCAATTCAGCAGTAAGCGAAATGGACTTCTTGAAACTTCCAAAATCTCTAATACTAATTCACTCTCCTTTTCCGTTTCTTCTCCTGCCTTTACGCGCCTTTCATTTTCTTGCTCGAGCCTTGAACCCGCAGCCCCTAGAGAAGAGAGCTCGTCTAGAAGAGCCAAGAATGGCATGTAGTTTTTCGAATTGACACCAGAGATGTTCAGTTTAACGAGCGACAGCGCATATTCAAACACCTCTTTAGAATGAACAGGAATCGAACCGTACGATCTCAAGAGCTTCCAGAAATCTTCATCGCCCATTAAGCTGTCTTTGAACATTGTATCGTCATCCACAAGCGAAAGAAGTGGCTTCAACGCTTGGGATCCATGTTTGCTGATCGTTTCTTTTTCCAAACTGAGCATCTTTTGGATCGTTGATGTCAAGATGGCTGAAGAGTCAATATTGTTGCTTTTGCGCAAAAGCAAAAATGTGTAGCTGCAGAGTCTTAAAACGCCCTTCTTGCTGAATTCTTTAAAGTCCTTCATCTCGCTCACCTGTGAAAGTACATCATTGATGACTTCTTGATCATCCAGCAACAACAGGAAACACACCGAAATTTCGAAGATGAACAAAACTTCTGGCTCGTAATAACGCTTTGACTCCGAATCAAAGTCAGGAATATTATCAAGGCAAAAGTACACAAGTTTTTTGAGATCTTCGACATCCCCCTTTGCGACAGTCTCAAGAACTGCTGGTATGTTAAGAGAATTAATGCAGTCAATTGTCGAAAGGGTCGATTCGATCTCTTGATCACTTGGTTCTGGCGGATCATCTGAGTACCCTTTTAAAAACGATGAAAAGGTGGAGAAAATACCCGAGTTATTCAAAGGCTTTACCCGATTGATGATGTATTTCGGCTTAACCTTAGGCAAAGGTGTCAAATTAACCTTCCGTTGGAAGTCAACAAATAAATTAGGGTCAAGCAAACAATTTTCAAGAATCGTGAGTATCACTTTGACAACCTTTGTCCACGAATCAGTCACTTTACAACCAGTCTTCTTGACCAATCTGAACAAGACAACGGTGGAAATTTGGGCCTTAAAGTCTCTTCCAAAGAAAACAGCCATTTCGCTGACAGTGATGGGGTCGTCTTTTTTGTCAATCTTTAGTTGTGTGATCGGAATATCTTCTCTCATGTTTTCGTCCAAATTTCCGATACGATACTGTTTTTTTGTAAGAAGCGTCAGCTCTGCCAACAATCCGATCAATGTATCGATAGCCTCAGTGTGATCACTATACATACAGATATTCGCACATTTATCAATTGATGCCATGAGCCGGGTGATAACATGGTCATCGGAAGCACTGTTGAAAACACTCACGAGAGTATGAATAATCTTTTCCATTGCATTTTGGAATAAGTATTGATCAAATTGACAAATTTGAAGGAGATCATATTTGTTGGAAGAGCCAACCGTATTCTCTCCAGATTGATTTGAATGTTGGATATCCAATGAAGCCGATGGTCTTGCCTGAGTTGCAATCATATTATTCCACGCATCGTCAAACCACTTGTCGGTTCCATGATGTTCTTCCGGCATGATGATTTCCCTGTCTTTGATAGAATTGTAAATTTTGGATAAATACCAAGGAGGAAAGTTTCCACCATAATAAAAACCACGCAAATTAGTCTTATAGGCATCAAAGTCCATTTGCTTCTTGATCTTTGAGCTGTGAAGATCTGTGTTCAATAAAATGATAGAAAAAGAAAGAATGAAGACTGCATCTCTTGTGGGGTAAACAGGTTCTTCTTCTTCATCACTCAATGCGATATCTTTACCTTCTTCCTTTTCATCTTTGCCGTACTTTTCGTTTCGTTGTTCGCATTCGGCTTCCAAGCATGACACATATCTATCAGCAAAGCACTCGACTACCCGGTCAATTTGCTGTGCTTCACCTGGAAGTCTGAAAGCTTTCAATAACATACGCAATGCTTCATCTGGTCTTGATCCACTGAAATCAAAACGATTTATAAATGCCTTCAATACTTCTATGTTCTCTGGTTTGGCGAGATATTCGCCCAACGTTTTTTTGTTAAGCCTTCCAGATCTTTCGAAGAAAAAGGCAGCTAAGGAATCAGGATCGTTAGCGTCCTTGATAAAGCCCTTCTCGGCCAATTGCTTGATACCTTCTTTCGGTTTCACATTGAATTTATCAGTGCACTTTATAAAGGATGTTTTCATCTCTTTGTTTTTGATAAAGTCGTGAATAGGAAGGTTGTCCAAATCTTGCCCGTCTGGAAGCTGTTTTATTCTCTCGTTCACGCCTCCGATAAAAGTCAAGATTCCTTCCAAACAGAGCGGAGGTACATTATCTGTCGTAGCAATTGCAGATTCAGGAAGCGACAAGTTGCATAAAAAGTTCAAAAACAGCAAGGCCAAATCGGAGCGTTCAAAGTTACAGTCAAAGTCGATAAACAAATTCGTGAAAAACAAAGGTGATCTCGTCCACAAAAGGGAAAGAGATTCAACAAGTCTTTCTTTGGATGCTGCTGAACGCGAAGTAATAGATGAATCATTTGATTTGACCACAGTCAGGTTAGATTGATTGCTCTTCTGTTTCTCTGAAATCGATTTCGTTTCGGTTTCGGGAAGTATAGTACGGAACAAAAGTGTAAGTGTAAGTTCTAGCTGTGCCTTCAAATGGTCACCCAATACGATAGCCATTGTTGTAAAAAGTTGCAAAGCGGCCTCTAATAATGGTGGGGACTCGGTAGTGGTGATGATTTGTAAAACGTGCTTAGCTACCGAGTCGGAAACAAGCACCATCAATGGCGAGTGGCGAGGAATATCTCTTCCGGAGACTTCAATGGCATTGTTAATTAGAACGAGCGCAAATACGCGAGTAGACTCCATGTGCTGATATTGATTAGATGGAGCAATCATAGAGATCAAGATTGACATGAGCTCAGTAATACAATGGAGGCCGAATGGTTCCACTGATTCTGCCTCTACCTCTGTACCAGTCTTTGGGGGCTCCTTGTTCTCTGGGATTTCTGCTGAATTTTCGTGTTCCTTGGCATCACTTTCAGGTTCTTCTTTGGAATCTTTTGTACTCAAAGCTGGGGTTTGCTCTCTTGTTGATGGTCCACCCGCACCAATGACATCCTCGGGCAATTTTGTTGCGTCAAAAGAGCTAGGGATCTCGTCTTCAGTTTGATGTTTTGGAGGCTCGATGATCCTCAATTGGCTAAAAATACGCAAGGTCATCAGTGCCATGGTCATCTCCGCCGCTCTTCGCAAGACCTCACTTCTCTTTTTATTACATGCTAGGGACAAGCAAGTCTGTACCACTTCCGATACTATTTCGTTGGGAAGCAAATTGGATAATGGCGATTCCAAGATCAGTTCAAGAAGACGAAGTACCTTGAGGAGGACTGCGTCATCTGAGTTTTGATCGGCAGCTTCAAACCGACAATGGGTTAACGATGTCACTATCTGAACCATGGCATTTTGGACATTTTTCAGGTGAATATTGATGATATCGTACCGAATAAATTTTTGGAGCGAGCTGAGCGCCAATGCAGTTATACGTCCAGATGTTGAAGAGGACTTGATCACCATGAGAAACGGTTGAAGAAGGGTCAAACTGTCGAGTTTGCATACATCCTGAGAGTCTGTGAGCATGGAACGAAGCTGAATAAACGACGATAAGAGGGGATTGTCATTGGACACCGCATGTCTCGAACCAGAAGAGCCAAATCCAATTCCTCTAGTTATGGCTTCATCGTCAACAAAAAGATCTCCAGCTCCCAAGATGGCGGCCATTCCTGTCTGGGACCACAAAGACACCTTTCTCATGGCCAGGGAAATCGTCATACACTCACTGATCATGAGTGTTACTGGGTCTACTGACGACGATAGAACACTCATTGTCGTTTATGAGGAATTTCTGGGCAACAAAAATGAGCGGTTGTAGTGGATCGGGGCGTGAAGGGCTGTAATCAGGGAATATATCGAGTGAAACTGGGAAAAATATTATTGGAAAACGTCACCACGATAAGGTGTTGTTGAAGAAGGCACGACTGAGATCGCGTTGTTGACAGGGAGTGCACACAAGACAATGACTTCGATGGGTAGTGGTGGAGAAATGGATGAACTGCGAACAAAATCCCATAAGGGAGAATGAATGTCTCTTAATGAAGGTGTTTACATGCTATATACATCATATTCTGCGCTGGTAGTAATTGCGGAACGAAGTCCATGCCAATCTCCATTCTTTCTGATTGAACTTTGGGTGCAAAATATCAAAGTCGAACCGTTCAAGTTTCCGCAAATATAAAGATGTGGGCACAGCCACCATGAACGGGGTGAAAATTGCATCTGGGACGTTTTTTCTCCATTTTCTGGAGTGGCGCTGAAGAAGTTCGTCGTCACTTTGACTGCGAACAGTTTCGACAATACCCTCTTTCAAGTTTTTCAATTTGGTTCTGGCGGTGATCATATGGTCGTTAGCGGTAATTGCCGTTTCATAGACCACATTTTTGAGCTGTTCGCGAAGCTCTTGAGTGTTTTCGGCGTGGCCGTTCATCAATCTTAGCACAGACTCCTGTGAAAGGTCAAATCTGGTCATTATATCCACCGGCAAAGTCACCAAGTTTTTCGTCTTTGAGTAGTATTCGAGTCCCAAGATCATTGAGCTCACTGCAGTGGCCTGGCCTATATGGGCAGCAATGTCACTCACGGTAGTTTGTAAGTCCGGTGAGTTCTCGAGAAGCCTTATAGACGAGGGAGATATTGAAGGCGAGAGAAGAAGTCCTTGGGTTGCGTAGTTTAATTGTGAGTATGTTCCCTCTCCATAGGAGCATATAGCATCAACAGTCTGGAACTGTCTGTCATTGAGAAACTGACGTCTGGTTTGCATGATTCGGTGAAAGTAGGAGATGTCCAAGTTCATATCGTTGCGTACTGCTTCCCTCAATAATGTGCAGATGGGTTCACCAATATCCCTTGTTGAATCAGGCTGGGTGAATGCTCTGGTGAGCATATCAGTCCAAAAGCGAAACTTGATGTCAGAGGTTGAAATTCCCATAGAGTTGGAAAGTTGGGATGAAGCACGCGAGCTCACTGATTCCGGGTTGTTTCCACCGTCCTGGATCTTGTTAATCTCAACATTGAATGCCCGGATCGCCAAAAATGCGTCTCGAGCTGGCTCTGGAATATAGTGCCCAAGAATATAGGAGGACCTATCATAAGTTTCTAGCATTCTATTGACATCTTTACGAGCGGCCAAGATGGCGTCAGTGCCACTAGCTAGTGTTCGTACCTGCCGGAACATGAATAGTTGCTGAGAAGCAAATTAACTATAGTGAGAAACAGTGAGCGAGCCCCACAAATCGCAGTGGGTGCAGGCGCGATGCTCATCTCATGAAGGTCGAGGCAGTGAACCCTAGTGTATTTATAGACATCAAAATAGGTGCTAGGGATGTGGGGAGGGTGGTGATTGAACTCTACGAGCAACAGGCTCCGCTTACCACCTCGTGGTTCCAATCGCGTATCACCCAACATGCATTTGATGGGGTCAAATTTGGCCGAGCTATCAAGAACTTTATGGTGCAAACAGCAGTTGGCGAAGGTCAAGAAACCGAAGTACCCGCTTTAGAAAATTTGGAAGGTCATTTGGATGCTCCATTTCAAGCCTGTACTGTCAATGATGCTTCAGGCAACTTTTTCATCACCACTTTTCCACAACCACATCTTCAAGGTCAACAGACGGTTTTTGGTCAAGTGACCCATGGAAAGTTCGTTATACGACAAATGGAACAAGTCAAAGCTTCTTCCAGTGGTGTTCCGGAAGAAACCATACAAATTACCACTACTGGAATCTGGACAGAAGGTATGGATGTTCCTGTTGCTGATGCAAGCTACGATACTCGAGGCGGAGATATTTACGAAGAATATCCAGACGACGATATCCATATCGATAAAGAGTCTTCGGAGCTGGTCTACGATGCCGCCTGTGCCATAAAAGAAAGTGGAACTTTGCTCTATAAGGCTGGTGATGTGCAACTGGCATTTTTCAAGTACAGAAAATGTTTGCGATATGTGATGGAATTTATTCCGGACATTGACCAGGAACCAGAGTGGTATAAGAAGTATTCTGACTTGAAAATCAAGTTATATCTCAACTTATCGCTCACTGCCATGCACTTGAAAAACTGGCAAAAAACGATAGACTACGCTACTTATATTATTGAGCTGGTTGGGGTCGAAAAGCAAACTCAAGCAAAGGCTTACTTTCGCCGGGGAAAGGCTTTGGTGGGTTCCAAGAAGTATGATGAAGCCATTTCAGACCTCAAAGAGGCACAAAAACTCGTTCCTGACGATAAGGCAATTGCGTCTGAATTGGCTTCGACAGAGGAAATTCTTCAACAACGCAAGGCTCACGAAAAAGCAAAGTACGCCAAGTTCTTCAAGTAAAATTAGCCAATTCTCAAGAATTTAAAGGTATCATGTGTATTCTATATAGATATGCTACTCCTCCGTATGTCTCTCCTCCGTATGTCTCTCCTCTGTATTTCTCTCCTCTGTATGTCCCTCCTCTTGCTCATTCTGTTGCTCGTTTTCTTCGTTTTGGTGTTCAGCTTGTCTGGTGAGGTCCCCCAAATTCATATAGTCGACAACATCACTTGTCGTCTCCACGCCTGTTTCCGTCCTTCTGCTGGAGACTCCTTGAGGAAACAAAGACTCTCGTGGTCCACGGAGATATGATAAAATATTGGAGAGAACTCCACCCTCGCGACCAGGATTTGTGTTGTCTTGAGCGTTCTGAAGCGAGTCCAATGTCGAGTTAAGAGCACGCCCTCCATTGAGAAACACTATGGGAGTTGTACCTCCATTGGGTGAGTTTGCTGGGCTAATGGTAGCTGGCGCCGTGTCTTCTTCGACCTTTTGTCTGCACAAAGGACAAGTGGTATTCGTTTTGAGCCATTCGTTAAGACACGATCTGCCGAAAACATGGCCACAAGGCAACTCCGCAGGAAGATGCTTGTAAACGGTGGTGTCGTCGGACAAGTATTTCGGAGCACGAGAAGATGTTTCTTCTGTAGTGTCAACGGGTGGCAGTGGTGACTGAGGGAGCAGTGGAGCATCGATATTTGGTGAAGCCTGGTAGTTGACATCATCTCCGGATAAAGGATCTGGTGAATTGAGCCGACGTCTCTTACAATGTCCCTCTTCTCTATTTTCTTCCCCTTCGCTAGCGCTCTCGTATTCTTCGAAACAAATGGAGCATACGCTTCCCTCGTCTTGATGTTTGATTGGGAACGAATTGAACTTTTCAACGGTTGTTCCCACCTTTTATGAAGTCCGCTCACAATAGTACGGTATGCCATCAGCGTAGCATACCTAACAAGTTCTTGCATGATTCGGGGTTGTCTGTTGGACGCATTGTCAGGAAACGTCATTACTAACGAACCCAGTCTATTGGGGTTCTGTGGATTATTGTTGTCTGAAAACACGTAGTTGACAGTGATGAGTATGGTACCGCTGGAATCTCCATCGTTGGACGACCCGTCCAGAGAACGAGGAATGGGAAAGAAATGGAAATGTCTGTGCGGAGGGTTCGACTGGGTAGTAGGAGGAGCATCCTGGGAGTCTTGAGATTCAGACTCATGCTGCGAGTTTGATGGTACCGAAGGTTCGGAGTCGTGGGTTGTTTCTTGAGCAGTGTAAGCGCTGGCACCGCTGGACCCTGATGAATGCGGTATTTCTATGTATCCACTCGGTCTTTCCAGAGACGAACTTGTGCTTTCCAGGTCTTCGGGTTGTTCCTCTGACGCCGCAGATTCCACACCAGTGCTTTCAACAGCAGCGTTTTCCCGCTCCGTGGCTTCCGGTTCTTCACGAGCGTCCGTCATCGTTTGCTCTTGGGTGTCACCGTCGAGCGGAGCCGAGTCGGTTTGCTGCTCTTTTTGAGCTCTTTCCCTTCTGCGCTGGGCTCTCCTCGAGTTGGACGAGCCCGAGTCTCGTAATATGGTGTCCAATATGCGGTCAAATACGTTTAAAGACCGCCGCTGGTCTGGTCGAGTGTTGCGGGGCATTGTAACTAGGGACCAACTTCCGGGTTAAATATTTGGTTTATGCCACTTTTTCAAGGTCTACTTGTGATCTAGGCGTTGGAATATGGTGGATTTGGTTGTCTAACAGACGAATAATGTGCCCGCTGTGTATGGATCAAAAACCACTAGTGTTGCCTTAGTAATGATTCGTGCGACACAAATGTGGTTACGAGTGGTGTGCGGGTTTGACGTCATGAAGATAAGTTTCTTATTCTATATAACTGCAATGCTTAGCAAACCACAAACAATGACCCAATTGCCACAAATGCCATAACGAGCGGCACACTGAGGATAGAACCTCCACTTTTCAGATGTCCGCTACTGCTGCTGCTACTACCGGTGCCGAGATTGGCACTTCCAGATATAATAGATTCACCTTCGTTGGAAGCGATGCTGGTCAGTGAATAGTTGGGAGCCTTCAGTGCCAGGGGAATTGACGAGGAGACCACCTCAACGTTTTCGTCGTTGGTGAATTTGACCTGGGCGAACGAAACCTCGTAATCATCCAAATCGTAGACAATGTACATGTGACGCAAGATGTTGTCTCCGAACAAAACGTAACGAGAGTCGCTGCTTTGGGGAAGCAATGTCAAGAAACAGGTATTTCCATTGCTCAGAGCAGGTGCTTGGATTGCAGAAAGAGGAATCTCGAGTTGGTTACCGCTGAAGTCCAATGTGATTTTGGCATTATCGTCGTCAATGCAACTCATGATGTATGCTCCTGCTGAACTGGAATATCTGGCACCCACGGTGTTCGCAACGTTTTCGAGCATGTCTTCAAAAATGTACGAGTAGGTGGATCCAGTGTCCAACACCACTGCATGTGCCTTGGAAGAAATGGTATAATTTTTCGAACCGGACTCGATTTGCATGGCGTTGAGAGCCACCTCTATACGGATGGGAGTGTCGGTATATTGTGAGTAGGAGTTGACCATGGGGACAGTTTGAAGAGTTCCACTGTACTTTGCCGAGTCCACAGCACCAAACAAAATCAGCCCCAGACTGTCAGATTCCTCACCGAGATAAAGTGAAAAAACATTCTTATGGATGATCCCGTCATCCTTGAGTTTTAATGGAAGATTCAGGTAAGTGTAACCTCTGCTCAGGCCGCTACTTCCCGTGAAAGAGCTGGTGACTTCAAGACCAATAAGACCAATACCCAATACTCCCACGTTAGAACTGGTTTCGTTAGCCACTGCAAAGCTCAACGATTTCACGGTGGTGTTGCCGATAATGACATCATCGTGGCCCCAAACTCCATTGGCATCGGTACCATCGGCATACAGAATGGAGAATGGAGGAGCCGACAGATTACGTTTAAACGAGTCCGAGTTGGCGGTAGCAAACGATCCGTGACCCGTGCAAGTATCGGTTTCGTGGGCGTAAGAGGCGGTAGCGTAATTACCGCCTTCGGTGAGTTCTATGGTGGTGTAAAACCTGCCTTCTCATGGCCAACTTCCTTGTGGGACCCCTTCTTTTTGTCGTCTTCGGGCAATTCAATCAAGCGTTCCCGCTTCCGTTTGGCAGACTGCAGCACTGCTTCACACCGTAAGTCATGCGACATGATCCACAAATCGGAAGACCCGGTATCCACCAACACTCCCACCTTGTTTTCATTGGAACCAAATTTGAGCTCAGCAAGGTAAAAAGTATTTTCGTTTTTAATCTCCATATCCAACAGACCATCACGCTTGACTAGTTCTCCTCGCTTATGTCGAGCCATATCCCATGTTGATGAACCTCGATGAATTTCAAAATCGATTTTGAAAGGTGATTTTCCAGCATTTTCGGTATCGGAGACAGCAGCTGCTGATACAGCACACACCGCAGCGTATGCTAACGAGGCAACAGATAAGAAGGGCCTCATGAAATTATAGCAACGGCAAAAACGTTATTGCTATTTATAGTGAATCAGAACACGATGCCAAGGTGAGAGAGCACTGCCCACATTGGCCTGCATGAAAATAGTGTGGAAACCAGTTTTAAATCGGGATAATTAGCGTCACTTGCCGAGACGACACGGGGCTGAAGATGGGGCTGAATGCAGGCTACATGAGAAAGAAGAAGGATTCATAGGACTTTAAGTAACTAAATAGTGGATATAGAACTGTCCTTCCTATATATGTGGTGATGGCCGCGCGGCCCACAAACCAGTGGACCTCTCGAGCTGAATGTGCAGGCGACGGAGAACCCAACCACCGGCCCGCGTGGCTGAGACGTCACTTGCTGCAAATAAATGTGAACTAAGCGGATACGTGAGCGGGGTTCTGCATCGGCAACAATACGAGCGGTGTTCGTAATTGGTAAATTAGTGCAACGTCACAATCGTAGTTTACGAGTAAGGCTGAACGTAGTTGAATGTAGAAGCTCTGAGTGTCAATGACTAATGATGAAGTTAATGCTGAAGTAATACCTTCAATCTTGACTTGACTGACCAATTTTGATTGTAGACTGAACGTCATTTTTGTTTTTAGACTGAAAAATTCGATTGTAAACTGAATTTTCGTGAGCATACAAAGTCAGACTGATATCAATGTAGACTTTCGAATGTAGACTGCTATTCCGTCTCGTACGATGGCCGCGAGTGCTGCTCCACAAAACTATCCACAATTTCTGGAGTTAACGGTATACCTCGGGATCGTCCGTGGTTATTCTCTAGCAACTGTTGATTGAATTCTAGCAGTCGAGTGATGGGAATGGACTTGGTTGCATTGTTCTCAATGTATTCAAAGAGATCCCATAGCTTTTCCACATATTCTACAAACACCAATTCCGACCCAAAAAATGCTCGATGAAGGTGCTGCCACACCTCGGTATTGTCTATGCTTTCGTCTATGTAGGTGACGAGCTGGGTGAAACTATCTCTTGGTGCTTGCAGTAATTCGTCCACTAGAGACCGAATAGTGGTGATGACTTGCCAGGTGGTTTGAAATTCTGATGTGCAGCCTAGATGTAATGGGCATTGCTTCAGCGCTTTCCATAACCTCAGGGTGATTTCATTGTAGCTGGTATAACACTCGTCGAAAACCCATTGGTAATCAATAGCCGTGATTGAAATATCAATACCTAAATGTTCCGCAGGTAAAAAATTGGCGAGAACCAACAACAACATTCCATGACATACAAGACAATGGTAAAATATTCTGATGTAGTAAAGTGACCCGTTCATTAAACCCTCAAAAAACGTACGAATTCCATCACTGGTCGCTTGTAGTTGATTGTCGAAACGCAATGCCAAATCAAATAAATTGATTTGTGATGTCAAATATGAAGCATAACGAAGTGAAGGAAAGTATCGAGTTTCCATACGAATGAAACTAAGCCATCTGACAAAAAATGACAAAGTTAATTGGTTTTTAATCACCAATGCACCGTCGCCCGGTTGCTCGACATAATTGCTGGCGGCTAATCGCGAATCTAGGTCGTTCAATTCTTCATTCAACATCATGTATGCATCGGTATAAAGCAAATGGTAAGACCTTATCAAGTCAATTATCGTCTTGGCTTTGCGGGTCCGCTTATAGTAGTATGATGCAAGCTTCATGATAAACTCTTGATTGATAACATACGAATAAGGGTACCGGAAAATTGCTTCCGCCGCCTCCTTATGAGGGACTATTGATGTCAGTAACAACTTGAACGAATCAGATACCTGCCACCGCTGTATTCTAGGTACTTCTAGCTCAACCAAGCGAAAAAGTAACCAAAGTCGTCCAATAATATGAAATTCGGTGGTATCTGGGTACACCATATTGTCATCTCGTTCATGAACGAGGTCAGCAAAATCTTTATTTTCATAAAGAAAAACCACAATGTCTTGTTGCAATTCACAAAGTTCATCATAGTCTTTGTTTGCCAACAAATATACATGACGAACAAGCACCCACGTTATGTTGTATAAGGCGTCGGTAAGTTTGAGGTTCTTACGGAGTTTGGCATGGATACTCAACAACAATGAATTCCATTCTACCAACACCTCCGCTTTGCTCGATACCAATTCGGGAGAGTCATTGATATACAAGAGCCCATTGATCATGATGCTAATGCCTAGAGATACCATTCGAAGAGTATCCACATTGGTGTAAAACTCGGTATCGTTGTTGATGCTAATGTCCCGAAGAAAGTCTACGAACATCACGATAGCCCGTGCCGTTGGCAAAACCGCTTCTACAAAGTCTTTTGAAGCTTGCCTGTGATTTAAATATAGCTGGTTGAAGAACTCATTCGAATAAGCAAACTTGGCTCGAAATTGAGCAGTTTCTTCCTCCAGTAGGGCAATGAGAGTTTGGCGATCCTCGTGTTCTTCAATGTCAATTTGGGAGGGTCCTCTTGGTGTGCACGCTTCGAAAGGGGGAGGACAGGTGGGCTGGGTATATTGAAGTTGAGCAAGTTGTTGGTGGTATATTGTCTCTGGGACCTGGTCATTAAACTGGATGCTTATTTGTCTATCGATTTGATTAATGTTCGGAGGTTCCAAGTCTGGTTCTTGTTTAATTGGAGGGTCCAAATGTTCATTTATGTGGGTTGGACCATTAGAATACTGGCTGGGAAGAATGGGTACGACACCAAGCGGAATACTTCCCGGAAATGGAAGCGGTGGTGGTGAGACTCCAGGAGGAGGAAATGCAGTGTAATATGGCGTTGGAGCTGGCGGAGCTGGAGCTGGTTGAGCTGGAGCTGGCGGAGCTGCTGATGGAGCTGGAGCTGATGGAGCAGCTTCAGGTTGCCATGCTGGATTGTGGGTGGTATGAGGACTTTGAGACGGCACGTATTTGGAATCAAGCGAACTGGAGGTATCCATTGGTGGCTGAGAAGTGTCGATGACTATTGATATTTCCGTCTCGGAAATCGCCGAGTTTCTCTGTTTCCATTGGGTTTTCTTGCGTCTACGGTTGGCGATCCGTTCTAGTTCCTCCTCAGAAGGTGGATGTGGTGGATCTTCAAGGCATTTGTCGGCTCTCCTTGACCTTTCACATGAACGACAAGGGATCTGAAGGTCACATTTTAACTTGAGTTTTTTGCAAGGACCACAGCTGTATGAACGCCGCTTACGTCGTTGGTTGGTTGACATGGAGATGATGAAGGAAGAAGTGGGTTTTAGGGTTGAAATTCACAATTAAAATCCATACAAGCAGGTTGATTCAGCAAACTTTTATGTTATTCGGAAGTTGAGAAAGTGTGCGACAAACACTTGGAAGCGGGATCAGTGGACAGTAAAAGCAAAGGGAAAAATTACGCAAACTCAGATCCAAGCTTGCTATTGCCACTGTTAACTTTCTTGCTTTCAAGTGAACACTGTTTCCTGCGGGGCCAATGCATCTGTGCAGCCAGAGCATGCATATATTAGGTTATCTGCAGTCTACGAATACGGGAGATTATGGTTAAATGTACGATCTAAGTGGGGAACGACAGATCTACATACATGAGAAAATATAAGATGGTTAAGAAATATAGTTTAAGTGGAAAAAAAAAAGTTGCTAAGATCTCGTTTGCACTTCACCATTGTTCTTTAGTCCGGACTATTCCCTAAATCTGCATGACATGCGCGAAATATTATTAAGTCGATGGAATTTGCCGCATTGATTTACGGTGCGAACTAAAATGGTGGATGAAGTATTGTGCGAGAGGCTCACCGATGCGCCACTTGATTACGATACTAAAACATGATCAAATAAAAGATGATCAAATAGCAGTAGCAAGTTTCATTTTTTTTCGTGTTCCGAAACCTCCGAATTCGCGTCCTGACATACGCTGGGCGGCTATTCGTTGTCCAATTCGCCACACCGCGCCGAGTTCGCATGTCCAACTCTAGTTACCAATACGGTTGTCAGTCCGGGTTATGTAAGCGACCAACCTCAACCACCGACCGTCGCACCGTAAACGTCCCTTACCTAATCTCAGCCGCTTGCTTACCTACGCCGTCCGACCAATCGAACCGCGAACATTCAAAATTATCATCTCTTGCAATGTTAGCGACTAGGACCGTCGGTCGTACTGCATCCCGCTGCATGTCTAGGGTCGTAAGACCCGGTGCTGTGAGGTCCTTCTCCGTTTCTCGTGTTTCCCGTAACGAAGAATTCGTGGATCTTAGTAAACTTCCTCGTCCAAAACCGCAAACTCCAGTGGTGCCATTACAAAATCCGGCTGAAAAATACAAAGAAGTCAATGAAGAGCTCCATAAGTTTGGCAGGTACATTATGGGGTGTATGCCCAAATATATCCAGCAGTTCTCGGTGTGGAAGGACGAATTGGTGTTGTATGTTGCTCCTTCAGCTTTGAGACCAACTATGCTTTTTTTGAAGCATCACACTCCAGCTGATTTCAAGTCGGTGATGGATGTTACTGCTGCAGACTACCCTTCTAGAACCAACCGGTTCGATGTGGTTTACAACTTGTTGTCTGTCCGTCATAATTCGAGAATTAGAGTGAAAACTTATGCTAGTGAAACCACTGCTGTACCCTCGGTGGTTCCTCTTTTTGAAGGAGCCAATTGGTTCGAAAGAGAGACCTACGATTTGTTTGGAATTTTCTTTGAAGGACATCCAGATTTGAGAAGAATTATGACCGACTATGGTTTTGAAGGCCACCCATTGAGAAAGGACTTCCCCACCACCGGTTACACCGAGATCAGATACGACGAGGAAAAGAAGAGAGTGGTATACGAGCCATTAGAATTGACCCAGGCATTCAGAAACTTCTCTGTGGGGTCTTCTGTTTGGGAACCTGTTGGTGATGGTAAGGACTTTACTCCCGAGTCTTTCAAGTTGCCAACTCCTGAAGCAGAACCAGAAGCCGAAGGCCAAGAGAAGAAGTAGTTGCATAGAGACATCATAGTAACGTAGTAGTCTAGTTAAATCTAACTGAGATGTGTTATTTCAAATTCAACTGAGTTGTGCTATTTCCTGATCCAACTGTTGTAATTCTGCCTGTTTGCGAGCATAATACTGCTCGAGTTCTTGTACTTGGCCTTCGATCAACTCAATATCGTTCTTCACATCGGTCAAGTTCTTGTCGGGCTTAACCTTGAGTTGCTCTTCCTTATACTTTAACAATTGCTCATATTCGTGCTTGGTAACTCCCAATTCATTGGTTTGTGTAGTGGATGATTCTTTTGATGTTTTTTTTAAAAGATCTTCCAAATTGGCAAGCTCACGTCTCAAACGTACTTCTTCCCAGTCGGTACCTTCTGTAGCAGAAAAATCTGTTCCTTTTTCATTGGTGGTGGTACGGCCCACTTTTTGCAAGTAACTCTCACCGAAAGCCTTTTTATTGTTGGCACTTGTAGGTGAAGAAATTTGAGGCACCGACTCAGAGAGATCATATGACGGAGTTTCTTTCGAAAAAGTGGCACGGAGTGAAGCAGGGACTCCATGGGGTACTCGTTTACCGTTCTCGCGCTGGTTAAGAATATGAAGAAACACCAACGTTTGGTCTTTATCAATGGTTTCAAACGATTTTGGATTCACCAAGTTCCATGCTGAAGAAATGCTTTCCTTGGGCACTTTGGTCAATGTCTGATACAACCCTTCAAGACTCTGAAATCGAACTCGTCCATAAGAATCACTGTTGGAATTGTATATCGACTCATAAGTGGCTTTATCCGTGGGAGAAATATACCAATCAAAGTCATCAGAGAGCAATTCTTCGTCTTCTTCATCATCATTGCTGCTTCTTCCACCGTCATATTGATTATTTCCCGTTGCTACCGCCCGATTAGCTTGTATCAAATACGCTTTAGAAGCTGGAATGAGCCATCCGGGGAGCTCTGCGGGAACATCCAGCTGGCTCCCGTTAACTATATCAAAAATAAGCCTCATAGCTATGCAAAACTCTTCAAAATCCAAATTTCCATCGCTATCAATGTCCGAAAGCTCCCAAATCTTTGATAATTTATCTTGTGGAAGTTGTGAATTTTTTAACACAGGTGATACTTTGGACCCACTGAGCTTATTATCTTGTGGCTTGAGACCCTGGAAGATTTCCCAGTACTTTTTGATTTCCCATTCTTCGAGTTGTGGCATAGTAGTTTGGGTGAGGTGAAGTTGGTGAGCGTGAGATAGCGCGGGCTTATATGCCGTACCAAGGGAAAGTGGTGAATTGTTTTCTGTGTGAAAGGGAAGTTACTAGCATCGTAAGTAGAGGTTCAGATTACACACTTCAGAAACTATAGCTTGTGATTATTTCCTTATTGAATTGGGTTATGCCTGCTGTACCTATTAGTACCTGATAATTGCCAAACACATCAAGGTGTACGGGCGGTTGGTGTAGTGGTTAACATATCTGCCTTCCAAGCAGGTGTCACGGGTTCGATTCCCGTACCGCTCATTCTTTTTTCACTAAACCTATAATACAATAGAATCCTAAATTAGGTTTCTTTTTACATTTTCTTTTTACATTTTCTCTAATGCCTATATTTACAAGTGTCTCTACTCTATTTAAGCGACGAGCCGTAGATGAGTTATTTCTCGTTCTTTGACCACGAACCGGTAACCCAGATGCGTGTCTCAGACCAGCATAAGATCCAATCGAACGTTTCAATTTGATATCATCCAAGATCTTCTGTTTCAAGTGTCCCTCCACTGATATATCAGATAATTCCTTATTTATAGCCATGATTTGTGGTTCGGTAAGTTGGTTCATTCTCATCTTGGGATAGATGCCGACCTTGGCACATATTCTCTCGGCGGTATTGTAACCCACGCCAAAAATGGTCTTTGCCAAACCTATCTTTTGTTAGTTTCTTGGTGTTTTAGTGGAAAAAGGTTGACTAGACGAAGGTTGAAAGCTATGCGATCCTTATGTGCGCTATAGAATATTTTTGAGGAGAAAGTTGCTTATATTTATCCACATGAGTCCTCTATGTCCACTCATTTCATACATACCCTGACCAAAGCATTATGCTTGATGGATTTACCAAATATATGGACGCCCATGGTTCGAAGATGTCGAAGTCAACTTTTCGCAGAATTGATTAGTGTGTTTTATGCAGTACCATTGGATGGAGACTATATACTATTAAGCAGTAGGGTGTTACGGCATCACCGTTCGCTCCTCGACATCGAGTCGAAGGATGAGCAACGATTGTAATAAAATGATCATGGTTATGAAACTGGCAAGTCCAACAGGTACCACGGCAAAGACTGCAATGTTGTAAAAGTCAAAGAATCTAGCTCTGGACTTGCCTCGAAGATCGAGGTTCAGGGTAATAAAGTTCTGGGCAAAGTACAGTACCGTTAAGCAGCAGCTAATGAGAATCCATATGTGTAGTCCATATTTGTAGCCATCTGCAGAAAATGCCGATAGGAGATATTGCTCGATGGTTATAATGATAGTTGACATAGAGAGCATACGCACTATAGCGGCTGAGGTGGAATAGGTAACTATCCAACGAATCATAAGTCCATCGAGGATAGCAAATGTGAGGTACCCAGCGACTATACACCATACTCCAGTCAAAAAATGTTCTGACATACGAGCACTGGTGATGGAAGTTTGAAGTGGTTGACCTGCTAATTCTTCAACAGCATATCCAGCGAAAACTCGGCTCCACGACTGAAAAAGTCCCACGATGCAAGGAATGAGTGATACATCTCTACTACATGCCAAAGCAAAATGTTGTCTAGCATTGAGGAGTCGCAACCCTACCTGTTTAAGTGTATTTTTAGGTTCTTTTTTGCGACCTTCTGTAAGTCCCGATCTGGTTCTGAGTAAAGGAGGTGTAAGTATTCGTTGTTGTTGCTCGTGGAGTCGCTGTGATACTTCGTAGGATGGTACTTCTAAGTCTTCATGGTTCATTGGTATTGGGGTTGCTGAAATGGGCGATGCTGCAGTGGTAACAATTGGTGATGGTGTATGACTTTCGAGGGCCGAAAGATGTCGATTGAGTTGCCTCAAGTTAGATTCAGAAGGATTTATTGCCATTTATGTATCAAGAAGGCCCCGTGATTACTTTAAACAATTTTGAAACAAATGTGATGAAATTAGCTTGGCAGAAAAATTCGATAAAAGTGGTTCTTTTACCCAGATCAACGACGATTCTGTTATCCACAAACGTTCTCAAGGTCTATTAACAATAGCAAGACGATAGATTCTCGTTCAATGACCACAAGCCACAAGCCACAAATGTTAGATAACGCACCTAAATGTTGCACAAGATGACATGATGGTGCACGGATGTGAACACGCCGAGAGCATATGATTCATTGATGAGGTACTACTTCAGTCAGGTTGTGATGGTTATTGATGTGCAGTGATCCACCTTCATAGTCTAACATATATAAAGGTAATCCTAAATAGCTTCCAATTGTTGACTGATCTCGTCCAACTCCGCCTTGGCGGCAGCATGCTGGCCAGTCAAATCTTCGTACTTGCGCTCCCATTCTTCCTTCTCTGCCTCCAATGATGCTACCTTTCTCTCCAATTGCTCGGCCTTGATATCGGTTTCTCTCAATTTGGCGGTGGTTTCACGCAAATTCTTGTCTGCCTCTTCCAATTCCTCTTCCAAAACTTGATTCTTCTTGGTGTAGTTTTCGTTGGAAGTCTTCAACGAGTGCGACTCGTCGGCGGTCTTCTTGATACCATCAATGTCGGTTTCCAACTTCTCAACCTGCTCTTCCAAAACGTGGTTCTTTCTCGTCAACGCTTGGATTTGATGCTCCTTGTCAAGGTTATCCTGCTCCAACTCCTTGATCTTCTGGGCCAACTCATCCGACTTTTCTTGCCATTTCTCGGCGTCTAACTTCAAGTTGTTGATTTTCTGGGTTAGTTTGATTCGCTAATAAATGTGGTATTCTTAGTACTAGCAGAAAAAAAGAAATTCTAGTGTATACCACTGAGTTTACTGCTTTTCCTGTGACCGAGATCACGCCTCAATCGCTTCAAAAACTTACTTCCTTGAGTTTATCCATTTTGTCGTTGTGCAAATCACCGCCTCCGTGATTTTTTGTTTGTTGTCCCGTCTGCTGACTACGCCGTTACGTAAGTGGGTGGTTGTCGTCTAACAACAATTGCGCGCCGCGCCTCCTGTGGCACGGATCACTGCATCGGGTTCAAACAGCCAGCAGCCAGCCATCTACCCTGATCTGAGATGAGTTTTCACATTTCTGAATAGATATCTACAACTACTGGTGAGTCGTAGAATACCCAATGCTGTATTCCCGCTCGACTCTGGAGTCATTTTATACGGTTCCAGAACCAAACTCAAACCCCATTTCCAACACCACCTCTTCCGATTCCAAGAGGTTTTCGGCTCAAAACAGCCATGAACAACTATTACCCCCTAACACACATCGCCGGGTGATTTCAAACCCATTTGAAATCATTTATGATCCAGAAGTAGCATCTGTTGGTGCCCAATTGCCTACTGATACAAGGTCTCTTGAACGTCTCAAATCACCAGGATACTTGGATATAGAAAGAACAATTGACCAAGGCCATGCTCACCGACGAAATCGAAGTAGCCAGATATTTTCTGCTGAACCATCCCCAAAAAGCAAGACATATAATGGAGAAGAAACGCTTACTCCTACCACCAGAATCCAGTCGATTCTGCCAGGTTCCAGGATCCAAGAACACCCAGAAATTCCACCAGTAGTCACGATTATCGGCGACCAGTCTATCTTGAGGCGAGGAAACTCTGTAATCTCATCTGGGGCCTCTTTAAGACACCGCAATAGTATTCGAAACCGCTCGAAAATGGTTAAAAAAACCGATTTGCAGCCAGTCGCTGGCGTTGATATCTCTCCGCAAACTTCTCCCAAAAGACCAACGAGAAAGCTTCGGTTTACCTTCCCTGTAAGACGCCAGAGATCCTTGAAACGCAATCCCAATTATCAACCACTTTCAACTGCTTCAAAATTCGAAACTGCTCATGATTTGTACAGTTACTATTTCAATAACGATGGCCCACGAATGATCAGAGAGCTTTTACCACCATCCATGCTTAGCTTTGCATACTCCAACTTTGCCAGCATAAATCCTACCCTTCGTCTGAGTTTGCGTCGAACAAAAATGGACAATACTTTCACTTCCGTATTCATTGAGGCAAACGACAAA
This sequence comes from Callitettix versicolor, assembly GCA_022606455.1. Lineage (NCBI taxonomy): Eukaryota > Metazoa > Arthropoda > Insecta > Hemiptera > Cercopidae > Callitettix > Callitettix versicolor. Next base: position 449,398 of record JAJIZJ010000344.1, read on the forward strand.
ACCCAGATCTCGGCGCCTATAGAAGGCACATTCAAGAAAAACGATAACCCACCTATTAACGATCCTGAAGTACATTATGACTTGTCTAGAGCAATCTTTGACAAATACAGAAACGCAGTTTTTGCCAACAAGGTGAAAAAACCAGCAACATTCTATGATATCTTTCCTGAGGAGGTTGAAAACTCATTGGTGACTCCTGAGGATGCAGAGTTCTTTACAACGAAATTATATCTCGAGGTTCTTTTGAGGAGAACCGTAGCTGCTAAAATAAACTATAGGTTGAAAGGAACCGGATGCGCAACTTCAACACTTCATCAGATTCAGCATTTTCACAAGATTCAGATTCAAATGGCGGTGGGGGCAATTTCAACAAGCACGAATCGCTTCCCAAGCTCAGCTCTGATTCTGGAAATTCTGATTCTGAGTCGGTGAACACAGATGACTTGATGCAGCAGAATGCCTCGTTGTATTCTGGTCTTCTTCCTTCGCCGCAAATCAGTTATTCCAGTAATATTTTTGGAAGTGACTTTGACTTGGCTCCGGCTCTTGAAAAGAGGAGCACTACCACAAGTCCAAGAGCTATACACAATTTTGGACACAATGATGAAATACCGGATAGAAACTTATTCCAACAAGATTCCTACAGACTCCAGCCTATGAATCGGTCAATGGCAACACTCACTTCTACAGATGATTCTGTGACACCAGTTGACATTGCAAGTACTGATAAACTTCTGACCATAGATTCGGAAGTACGCAATAGTTCTTCATCTAAAGAAGGCTCTTCAAGAGAATTATCCTCTGAGGAAAAGCGGCGTAAATCACTGTCGACAGCTCGCTTGTCGTTATTGAATGACCTTGATGGTCTTACAAGTGAGCTTTCATCTTTTATCAACGAAGAAGCCCTGGAACTTGGTCAACCACAAGATGACGATCAGCTTCCCCCAATCAAAACCAATCAGCGTATACCACAAGTAAGCACCAAACAGGTGGATGTAACTTCACAAAAGGCATCTATCTACGCTGCTTCTACATGTACAAGTCCATCCAAGAACCATCATGAATCGGATATGGACTCTCAGTTCCTTGTTGCCAGGCGTGAAGATAGCATCTCCACAAGGTCAGCAGTAAGTACAGTCAAGCATAATTAATATAACATCTATTGATATACCAAGGGTAGCATGTAACTTCTTACCCTAGTAGCCACTATGTCGTCTGGTTCATCCTTGGACTGGCTAGTTTCGCCATAAGATGCGTCTAATATATTAAGCATGAACAAGGGAACCTTTCCGTCTCGAACTCCGATGCTAACGGCCAACACTTCGTCAACGGTAATGTACTTCTTTTCGTGGAGGGCTATGAGCCTATTGAACCATTTTCTATCTTTGACGTAGACGGGGTAATCTTCATTTGCTATAATCACCGAAGGTGAATTGACTGCAGCAATTGCTGCTGATACCATTGTGCTTTCAAGCGCTAGATTCCCATCCGACTTATCGCTGATGGTATCCATGAACCCTATTTCGTCTTCAAGTCCAGGACTTTCAAAGGGAACACCTTGGAAATTTTTGAGAAGATTCCCATTATATCCTTTGATATCGGCGTAACGAGAATCCACTTCCATTAAATAGGGTACGACAACATTGTGATATAGAGACATGTATCTCAAGTTATCGGTGAGAAACATCTCGTTCACAATAACCAAACCTTTACTGAATTCAGATAATGATGGAAGCGGCAAGGCTTGTCGGTATAGTATATCCTTCAAAGCATTTTCGTCGTTGATTTTTGTCTGGGTTGTCTCATTTATCAATTCCATCTTGCCCAATTCACTATTCCACGTATAGGAGAAAGCGTTAGCCTTGGATTGATGAACCATAAGCGCATACCATATTTTGTAACGATGGTGAATAACATGAAATAAGTGTTGTTGGCACGAATACTTGGTATAGGTTGAATACACAGTTTGAGGATTGACTGCTCTCAACCCACTGGTGACATGTGCCCACACTTTCTTGTCATTTTTGTCCTTAACTCGGCCTATGGCGTCGGCTAAAAGTTTAACAAGATACTGATCCATTTTGGGCGACCATCTCTTATACTTGGCATCTTTGCTTTTTAGATCAAATACACTAAGTTGCGGAAATTTTGGTCCTGGAGACATAGTATTAATGACATTTGGTTAGACGGACTTTGAGCCCATGTGAGATTTTACCCCAGATTTCTGTTTGACAGGTCGGTATGCAGTCCGTTCACCTTAATCGTGATAGTGGGTTCGAATTCCGCTCTTGCCTGTCTGGAGTGGATGAAAAGTAGTCTTTTGAGTCTTGGTTCCATCTGGGAATGGTATGGGAAGAGCTCATGGATCTTACATCGGCCGAGGCATCCTTGAAAATGGAATGAGTTTCTTGAGTTTTTGTGAACCTGTCTAACATTTCGTAGGTTCTCTTTCGGCGGAGCGACAACTGATTTGTAAGAGGAGTCGTTGTTGAATTTCCTGGAGTCGATACGGCGGCGGGAACTGGATCTGGAGTACTGAGATGTAAACTCGTTAGGTTAGTTATCGTGGCCAACCTGTTCCGTAAAGTATTGAAAGTAGTCGATTGAGGAAGAATCATCAAAAGTCCGTAAAGAGTTTTGTACAAATACGGGTACGATTCGGGTTCTAGGAGCTGCAATCTTAGTTTGAGGAATATTGGCGACTCCAAAAGTTGTACCAATACATCAAGTTGGGTTAAAAGTTGCAAGTTAACCTCACTCTCGGAAAGGTTTTTGATGATAAGAAATCCCAACTCATACTGGGATGTGAGTAGACACAACGACAAGGCACATGCTGGGTTGTGGCACCAACTCTTGAAAAGCGTTGCAAACAAATTCCAATCCTCCAGTCCCAAATTTTTCAATTTGTTACGAAATACCGTAAGTTCTCGTGATGTCAAGAGAATGTTATTTAAAACAAGCACCATCAAATTCAAAAACTCCAAGTTTTCATATTCCTGTGAATATAACACTTCAGAAAGCGTTCGATAAATCTTTTCTGAGTCGAGAGTCACACAAAGTTTCCTGATGACAAACTCAATACGTTCACGAGAGGTCGATTCTCCCTGAGCTTCACGAACATAAAATTTTTCAACCAGTAAGTTTTTCATCTCTCGTTCACAAAAGGTGATTAACTTGGCCATGAATGTGGTAAAGAATTCATGGTTCGATTCGGATATTTTAGAAAGAAATTGCAAAACTTTGAACACCACTTCGTTGCTCGCATCATTAGCAGATCTAAGCAAAATTGTGAAATCAAAATTTTCTGGTCCATCTCCAACTACTGAACCTGAAAAGCTTGTAGGATTTGTCGAGTAAAGAAATATGAGCCAGTCCAACAGGGTTATTCTTGCAAGTTCATTGGAGGAATTGGTGCAAACTTTGATGAAGCGATCCAACATTGGATGAAAATAGAGTTCGTGGAACTCATCATAAACTTCTTTGTTCAACCCAAGAATTGAATTATGGGATGGTTCACTTTCTTCTAAAACTTTGTCAGCATCGTTTTCTGCCTCATTTAAACTCATCAATACATTTTGAAGAGCCGAATTGAACCTGAGGAATTCAATTCTCAATTCTTCATCATCGGGCTTGTTTGTAATTGCCAAATTTTGTGTAATGATGTTGACACAATCAGGAAAGAATTTGACAAAGCTAGTAGGCGAAAACTTGATAATTTCTTGAAGCCATTTGAGTGATATTGTTTGAATCTCGTAGTACGTCTCACGGCTCTCTCCACGAAGGTCGTTTACTTTCACATCTTGCTTCGCAGTCGTATTAGGGTCTCTAAGAAACGAGAGCAAAATGGAGATTATCATAGGGTAGTCGATGAAAATATCTTGTCCCTTTAAGAAAATGTCACCGTCTGGATCAGAATTATCTTTCAATGATAAGCTGCTTAAATCTTTTTCTCCATCGTCCACGTTTTCAGTTGCCTGTTCTTTCTTGGCTAATTGCTTACGCTTAATCTCATATCTTATCTTACTGATGGCTTTTATCTCTTTGAGAAAGGTGGTAAGCAACTTTTGAGTTTCTATGCGCACATCGGACGGAGCATTATTCATCAAAACTTTATGAGTGGCTCTAGGAAGTTGGGAAGGTAGGTAATGAGCTCCAATGATGGAATATCATCAAAAAGTTCAAGCCAGCTCAAAAGAAATTTCTTTGCAAATGGGTCAATGATGTACATTCTTTCCAATAATGTGGGGATGAATTTTGGAAGCGAAAATGCCTTTTGTGCATCCTGAGGAATGTTTACTTGGATAGCCACTCCATTCGAATCTACCACATGAGACAAGATCTCGTTTCTTCGGTTCTGAAACTCTTCCTGTTGAACAATTGACACATAATTTGTCGACTTGGCACTCACAATATCCTTAATGAGTCTATCCAAAATGTCGGCTGCGTTCTTTACCGACGATTCTGTATCAGTCACCAATATACAGAGGATATCAAAGACCTGGTTGAAGTAAACTAGGATCTCTCCACGAGCAATTTTGGCAATATTGTAAAGCGATTCACATGCGTAGTATCGGACGCGAGCATCAGTATCACGAAAAGTAGCAAAGATGGGCTTAATGATATCTTCTAGAAAGTAAGCAATTGCAAACGATCCAAGGGCTACGGAAACACTCCCCAATGCTGTGATAGCTCCCATTTTGGCAGAATTAGTACCGCTTCGTACCAAATCGGCCAATTCTTTGATGATCAGATAAATGGTTTTGCGAGTCATTTTTGGTGAGGGCTGCCTTGGTCAAGTTCTCTATTTGGAACGCTGTTGCTTTTCTCTTTTCATATATGTGGTTGGAGAGATCCTTGACAATGGACAGATCCAAGGCGTTGTTCATGGTGAGGAAACTACGATTTGGTCGCGCAGATAAAGTGGTGTTGCAGATAAGACAATTTTTCACCTGAACTTAATAGGAATTGTCACCGATATGGAATTGTTACTCAATTTGATCTATATAGTACAGTGGCTAAGAGAGGCCCGTCCGTGGCCGTTTTGTTCCCATGGGTGACTTGTGTTTTGGTGTAGTGGGTTGGTTGTATGATGGGAGATTGCTCAAATACGCATGCAACGTTGGCTTCTGTGCTCTGTTATCCTCCGGAGCCTCGTGCAGAGTCTCAGACGGAAGGATGTTCAGGAGCATTTTCAAGTCGTCGATGGAAAACAGGGTTGTTTCTGGAAGTCTTACATCAAACTTGATGAAGAGGTTTCCTCGTTGGTAATGAGATAAGTCGAATAATGCCAGCGAAAATTCCTCAACCTCGTCGGGGTTTTGGTAGTAGGTTCCATCTATCACATCGTTGATAGGCATTCCCAACTCTGTAACCAATTTGGGGGTTCCTGAATTGATGGTTCCCACAATTTCACCATCCTTTACATGTTCATTGATGTCGTCGTTAATGCCTGTGCGTCCGTGGACATTCACAAACAATCTTAAAGGTTGTATAAAGCTGTCGACCTTGACAGTACCTCCCAAGAGAGCAGTTTTCAAGTCTATCGGCTGTTCCAAGTATAAGTCATTATTGCGTCGAACTATCGATGAATGAGGAAGTTCGCGGAGTTGTATGATAACGTCTCCAGGTAAAGTATTGCGTCCCTCGTCAGCCTGGCCCTGGAGTACGATTTTGTCTCCACCTTTGGATCCGGGAAGAATATTGGCTCTAAGGAGCTTCTTTTCTCGAACGTACCCTCGATTGCAATGAGGACATTGATCATTAAGGCTTATGACAGTACCTGTACCATCACAGGCTCGACACAGGCTCACTTCTTGCGATCTGTAGAACTTGTTAGCCATGGTCATCATGACTCTTCCACTGCCTTCACAGGAAGGACACAGTTTAGGGTTAGCACCACCGATGCCATGACAGTGCTTACATTTGGATATTCGAGGCAATTGAAGTTTAGCAACTTTACCAAAGTAAAGGTCTTCGAGCGTAACGTCATAAGTGTGGTAGATATCTGCGCCATGACGCAATTTATGGGGATCGGTCATTGATTGTACGTGATGCTCAAATTGATCTGATGCCAAATTACCAAAGGCAAAGTTGTTCATATCGTTTGATTTGAGCATATCGTTCAAGTTGCTGAACATCTGGGTGAATATATTGGCTGTGAATGGACCAGGAGAGTTGAAAGCACATCCACTACGGCTCTTTTTTTGAGCCTCTGCTGCCGTGCCATCAAGGCCAGCCTCGCCATAATGATCGTACACCGACCGAGCCTTTTCATCTCGTAGCACCTCATATGCCCTGGTGATTTCTTTAAAGTGTTCAGTCAGCTGAGGATCGTGTTTATTCTTATCTGGATGATATTTAAGCGCCAATTTTTTGTACGCTCGTGATATCTCTTCGGTCGAAGCCGAATGAGCCACGGTTAGAATATCATATAAATGAGTATCTAATACCATGGCATATGATTTAATGGGATATAGCTAGTGAAAAGCTAGAAAATGTGGGGTAGAAACCAAGAAATAAATGAATAATCTTCAATCATGGACCGAAGCTTCGATTGGTTTCCATCCTGCATGACGCGCGGTGGTGCTGTGGGTGTCGAGAATTGGTCCGCCGCGACTAAGCGAGATAAGATAAGAAGGAAGGATGAGAACACAATTGAATTGGTTCAGTGCTTAAGTGGTAAATGAATAAATACTATAGTACAAAAACATGAGATACTCTATTTCTCTACAATTTTCACTTTTATTTTTTTTTTCATTTTTTTTTGTCAAAATCTCAGATTTCGCAATCTACTTACCATTACCTAGTGTACCCAAAATTTCATCTCTATAATGAGGTTGGTGGTTGATACGTGCTGGTTTGTGGCGTCTCTCATACATGTTGCGCTGTTTCCGTTCAAGCACCTGTACTTGTTGCTGCTGCTTAACCACTTCTCGCAGCGTTACACCAGGAGCAAACCGTCGGTCCACCATAGCCAATGTCTTTTGTGGTTCGGCAAGCTCTCGAGTCTCTGGGATATTCTGTCTATAATAGCGCATCATTGAGCGATGTCCAATACGAGAACCTGTGGGAAGGGTCAATTCGACCCCGGTAGGATCTATCTTGACGGTGGTGTAATTTGAGTTGATTTCATCCGACAGTATTTCTAATGGCGAGTCGTCAAACTTTACCTTGGATGGAGACTCATGTGGTGTTTCTGGCTCCTCACTTAGAGTGAAATCGTAGAAATGTGCAAGTAACAGACGTTCTTCTTTGGTCTCATAAGGTATTCTGCAATGGCCCTTACTATTGACATGCTGACGAATACTTTCAAGATTTTTGCCCTGGAATCCACATACCATGCATATTTTCTCGCCCACAATCATTTCCCCAAGATAAGTCAATAAGCTTTCCAAATCAACGAGAAACAGCCGTTCAGGTACGTACAACCCATGCTTGCTGAACATATGCCTCACATTACTTTCTACGTCGTGATTGTTCACCCCACAATAAACACAGTGGGTAGTAGGAAGAAGCTCATCCAAATCCTCCATCTGGTCAATATCGCTGTCTTCAAAGTGTTCATCTTCGACCACAAGAACATCTGAACGAGTATCCACTTCAGAAGCTGATGCATCGGTATCGTTGAATTCCGAACCAGTTTCAAACGCAATATCCGTGCTTCCCAAAGAGAACTGCGAGTGCCCACTACGAATGGACGCAGGACTCCCCACTCTAACAAGCGGTTCCATTGGAGTTTCTTGTAGTTGTCTGCCTCTGTGAATTTGCTGTCGCAACGACTTTTTGGTTATTTGTGGTCCATTTTTGCTCCGTCTTCGATGATTTATGTGAAATCCATACTCATCTTCATCTGCTTGTTCGGAATCCTGCGTCGATTGCAGTTCCAATACCTTTTCGGCAAAAACATCCGACGAAATCGATGGCAATTGAGCAACTCTACGCTTCAAATTGTACCTATGCCAGTCGGTTTTCATGTGCTGCCTCTGTAGGTCAGCAGTTACAAACTTGACCGAACACGTATTACATGTGAACGACGACGTGCTCGGATTGGAACCCTGTGGTAAAAAACTCATAAAGAAGTAGATAATTTGTCTCTGGGATATAGGTGCTGTGGTGTATTGGATGCACGCCTGTTCGTCATTATGGCAAACTCCGCATCATTCGCATCATTCCGCCTGCATGTGCGGTAGTGTACATAAACTATTTTGGGTGCAAATTATTTCCATGCCTCACTCACCAGAGGCCACACTCTCTTATACATGCTCATAGCAATTGTATCCTGAGCATTCAACTTGCCGTCAAAGCGTGCCTTGAAATACCCGTGGGTTCCCAAACTTTCCTTGATAAATCCACTACGACCCATTTTGGTGAATAATGGAATGGCTTTGAAGAAATTGACGTCTTGAGAATTAAAGAACATGTATCTCACCGTCACCACCGTCTTGTGAATCTTGACAGGGTGTCCAGTCAATACCGCGCGCTCAGCAACAATTCTGGTGTGGTCACAATTGAGGAATGTACCTTTACCAACAAACTTGAGCAGACCATCTGGTTGAGGCTTAAAGTAAAGTGTTGGTGAGTTGGTGAACAGAACAGGACTGATGGCACTAGCAATTGTCAATGAGCCATGATGAGCAAACCGTTCCGATTTATGGACATTGTTTGAGTTGTTGGAGGCTTGGTTAAAAAGTGGCTTGATCACTTGTCTTCGGTAACCATATTGAACAACGAGTTCCTCTCCGCTAGGAATTGGATCAACGTAGTCTTCCCAAGACTCGAATGACCAATTGACCAATCCCAACTTGTGCTCGTGCTCGAGCATTCCATAAACCACAAAAGGACGCTGGTTGGCATCACTTTGAATATCGGTGGGTGCTCGAATAGTGAGCCTGACTTTGGTTCCAGCTTCCACTTGTGCCTCTCTCGAAGCTTGCTTGGCAATTCTGTTCCGGGTCGCTTTATAGTTGGAGATTCGGAGCAACCTCTTCCATATGCTGGGTCTATTATCGTCAGCTTCATCTACTTGCCAATCACAATTACCAAGTGATTTGATTCCACGATAGGTTGCAAGTCTCTCTCTAGCAGACTCCGATGGATCAAGTTCCAACTCATCTGGGAACTCAAGGTCGTCTTTTTCCAAGGCTCTGAATTCTTGTAATTGTCTTTCTTCTTCTTCTGGTGAGAGCTCCATATACTGAACATCTTCGTCCTGGATGGTACCATCAGCATTAGCCATTTCTTCCATTTCATCCATTTCCTCGATTTCCTCCATTTCTTCCATATCCTCATTTTCATCGTCTTCCAAGTCGGATGCATCTTCGAGAACATCGTCTATGAGCCATTTTCTTTGGTACTCAGAGGTACCTTTTGGAACGGGTTTTCTGGAACTATTATCGTCGTCGGTTGCAAAATATTTGTACCCGTCCATCTTCACCCCGTCTTCATAGACATCTTCTATATCGTCTTCCATCTCCAACTCTTCAGGCAAAAGTTCATTTAGATCTTCTTGATCTTGAGTTGGAATTATCACTTGGGTCTCTGAAGTACGCTCAACCATGGTCTCAATGCCTTCTAGCTGATAATCTCCCAGCCCAGGAATGTGCACGAGTCTATTAACATTGAAACCAACACCACGAACAGTTCCAATAACTGTCATCAATGGTGCACCATTTGCACCTTGAATCCACGAAACTTCGTCAGCAACGAGGTATCCTCGAGCATCTCTCCACGAAACCGATTTGGGCATCTTCTGTGACATTAATCTTATGCAATTGATACATTCTGAGGCAGTTTCCAAAGCGTATAATTTGTCCACATCTGGAAAAAAATGGGTAAAATAAGATTGAAGAGACTGCCTTATATCGAGCTGTAAGTTGCGTTTAGGATAGGCTGAAACAAGATTGGGCAACACACCAATCACAGAAGCAATACCCTGTGCTATAATTGACCGCAACAACTGTTCACCATAAGTGGGATCCACTTCCTGTTGCGCAGATATTCCAAATACAACATAGTCAGAAACCTTTGTGGCATCGAGAATAGCCAAAAAATCATTTTGGTCTGGAATTATGATCTTGAAATTGGCCTTGTATTGGCGTATTCGGATGCTACTGACACTGGGATATTCGAATGTGAATTTTTCACCGGTTCCACTGAATAAGGAAGAGGCTACATCGGCTGGAGAAATGTCATTTGTGAGCGAGATTACAGTCACAATTTTCTCAGCACCCAAACTATCGAAAAGCTTTCTCGTATTCTTACTTTCAAGGATCTTTTGCTCCTTCAATTGCTTAGCGACGTTTTTTCCGTTCTGTCTTGGACATTACTCGGATCGCTTTAGACCCCGAAGCGCCCTTTTCGACTTTTCCTTTAAACCGGTTTTTGATCTGGCCCTTGGTGGCATGCTTGGATTTGAACGACTTATGGTCGTTTTTGAGGGTAGATCGATGTGAATGGGCCCATGGCACTGATTTTGATTCGGCTGCACCTTGTAGGTGCGATGAGGTTGATGCGCGAGATGGCGATCACGCGCAAGTCATGTGCATTCAAACAGGGCTACACACGTGATACCACGACCGCACTTTTTGATTTTGTCACGTTCCTTGGTCTGGCACGACCACCGCGAGTCCAGTGTGAAAAAATTGAACAGTATTGGATAACAGACAGATACAGCAAAGAGTATGTTATAACGAGAATGGGGTCCTAAGGAGGGAAAATGTTGTTCATTGCGTGGAGAATGTAGGGCCAGTTTACTATGAGAGAATTTGTTGGATCGACAAGCAAAAGTGGAGACACAGAGAATACGAAATTTAATCATCCATCTCCAAAGACTTTGAAACGTCAAATGGAAAGATACAATTGAACCCACAATACACTGGAAGAATTTTCGACAGTCTGGAACAAGAAATATCCCTAAGACATCCTTTGGACACCCTTTAATCACCTTGTACTTATACTAACTACAGAATATGGCTCACGAATCAGTTTGGTTTTCACACCCAAGAAACTTTGGTAAAGGTTCTAGACAATGCCGTGTGTGCTCTTCGCACTCCGGTTTGATCAGAAAGTACGGATTGAACATCTGCCGTCAATGCTTCAGAGAGAGAGCTACTGACATTGGCTTCAACAAGTACCGTTAAGCTTACACACTTGCATAGATAGTTGTGGATATCATGTATAATTAATACGCTGATAAGAGAATGTAGAAATGTGGACGAATTTCAGAAAGTGACCATGCTCTGAACGTAAGCTCAGACCATGCTTTGACTTACTTTAAGTCAATGTATCTTTGAACGCACAATAACCTACTGATCCTCTATCCGTCAAGAACTTGATGAAGTAAAGTATAGCTATTACTTACTGTTTACTCTCCTGACTGTCTACTCTCTCTACATTACTAAAAATATATCCCATCATCGACATTCAGAATCATCGCCGCACTGAAGCGACCCAACGATTGCCAAACTTCCTACAGGGATTATTGATCTGGGGAGTTGAATATTAAATATGGCAACAATCATAACTTGTCTATTTACGTTAGATTGTCGTGGCAAATACTCCCAGTATTATTATACTTTTTGATTAACTGAATTTTCAACTTTTCGATGCTTTATAGTGCGGTTACCCGGCCACCAGTGTCCTATGCAGACGATTGATGAAGCTTAGGTATCAATGTCTAATTCCGGAGTAAAAGCACTTACAATCTTGTTTGTGGGTGGACTAAGCTGGTATGCTGGACTTAAATTCTGGCAGCCGTTGATAATGTAAGAATCAATACATATATTGTAAAAATCATGGCTAACAAAGCGAACAATTACAAAAAGATGGAAATTTAAGAGACGACGTTTATGTTCCTGATACTTCAGACCAGCCTAAATCATGGCAGGACCTCAAGGCAAAGGTAAGAACGACATTGCATCCTGAATTGGAAAAGGAAAATGAAAGCAAAAATGTAGATGATATTGGCAAATGAGAAGGTACTAGAAATGGATGAGACACTATGAAGATCGATAAGGGTACGAAGCTAAGGTACTCAATGGTACTGACCTAGATACTGAACTAGTGGTCTGAACTACAGGACTGAACTGGTACTGAATTGACCATTTGGCTGAGTCTACTCAACTGAAGTCATGGTCAGGCGATCAAATTTCAATTGAAAGCAATCATTGAACCATGAAACTTGTATCATGATCTATAACATGATCATTTCATGAATCTATATCATGAATCTATATCATGACTCTATATCATGATAATATATCATGACCTATATATCTAGAACATTGTATATACTGTACCCACCACCATATTGACCTACACTCTGCTCATCGCGAAAAATTATTGAGAATTCACTACGATGGGCAAGCTAAAGAAGTCCAAAAGAAACCAGAACAGAACGAACCCGCTAGCTCGGGGACGCAAACTGTCCAATGAAACAAAATCAGAAGAATCAGCAAGAAGAAGAGCACTTCCATTAATTGAAAATTAACATCAACCAGTGCCAATGATAGAGCCATGGCTCTTGCTGCCATTACCGTGCTTTGTGAAGACGAAAACACTCGAAAAGTTCTTTTGAAGGAAAGAATTATAACCATTATTATGGAGCAATGTCTTACAGATTCAGATGATGAGATCGTAGTGGAAGCTTTTGGAGTGTTGCGCAATATAGCGGTGGAAGAAGGTTACGATGTTATTCAACATATATGGAGACAGAATATCTGGACAGCTATTGAGGAGCACTTGTCAAGATCCAAAAGTCATTTGAATACTTGGGTTCGGGAAAAACATCAACCATTGGAAATAAAAAAGCTGATGAGAAAGCCCGTCTACAATTACTTTACGATTATACGGAGAATGTTATAATGCTTGTGGTGGTGATTGCCAGTGGCTCTTCAAAACTATTCGAGTCTGTGTTTGCCAAGATCGATCCAATTTTGTCGTTGGTGATTAACATAATCAACTGGAATACCCCAGTGGTGCAAACCTCACTCAAATTGCACCATGCATTACTTGATTTTGTGTATGAATTTGCTTCCGAATCACAAGAATTTATTGGAAAACTTGCCAATTTTGACTTGGAAATTCAAAATGAAAAGAGTCTGATATTGACTCAGATATATGCAAATGCCATCAAGTTTCATATTATCGAAGATGGGATATCCATCCAAGACATTGACAATATTCTCAACCGCATGTTCAGCACACTAGTCACCATCAACTTGGACGAGGTCAAACTGAACCTAACTGTGACCGACAATGCACAGCATCCTATCCAGAAAAAACCAGAGACAATGCAAGATATTGACCAGCCTTTGGGTGGTGAGCTGGTAGAAACATGGCAAGCAAAATGTAACGTTCAAGCCATGGAAATAGCCATTGACGTCACCACGTCAATTTGGGAACTCCTAGCAACCGGACCCTTCAATGCCTCGGATATAATGCCCACTGTGTTTCAGGTGGTTTATCCTAGTTTAATGGAACTTCTCAAATTTGAATCTTCGAATAATTTGGGATTTGCTGAGCGGTTATTGCAATGTCTTAATAACTTGTGCTGGTTAATGTTAATGGTGGATCCTATTCCTACTCTGTGGCACCAATGTTGTTTACAAATGTGGGACGCGTGTTCTATTTTCGGCACCACCGATGACATTGCCATTAAAACGCATTGTCTAAATGCATGCTGGGCTATCTGCAAAGCAATTGGCCCTGAAGTAACATCGAAAATAAATCCTGCAGCGATTATGAGTACAGTGGAAACAAGCAGAAGCGCATTACACCAGTTACAGGCCGGAACAGGAGACCCAGACCTTCTTACTGAGTGGTTGGTTACTGCGGCTGGATTTCTTGCCTCGGCCGTGGTACCAGCAGCACATGATTCCGACTATGTTCCTGCGGTGAAGGAGGTTGGTTCGTTATTGGTGGATTGCATTCTGTGGCTGGTAAAAGGTGGTAGTGGTAGTGTCATGGTGGAGTGTCTTAATTCGTTGTATGATATTTTTGGCGACGCCGATTATGTTTACGATGAACCCGTGTTTGTGCAAGAGCAATATTTACTTGTTTTACAGGAGTTGGAGCCGAAAGTGAAAGATGCGTCCAAACGCATCGACAAACATCTTCATGCGGAGACTAGAGCTAGGGGCTGAAGAGGCTTGCACTAATTTGACGCGATTTTTGGAATACAAAGTTTCCGAAAAACAATAATTGTGCGGCTTGACCTCGTGCGGGTGGTCGAAACAGCCGGGTCGCATTAACGACGTGCATGGAACACATTTCTTGGTATAATTACCGGATATGAAATACCACCAAAAAAGGTGGTATTTCAATCTGAAAAGTCGCTACAGGTGAGTTGTGGCTTCTATTTACTTGTGTGGTGATATAGAAAATAATGAAACTTAGTAACCGCTTGAATTTGGTTGGTGTGCACGGCGGCTACTTGCAATTAGTCTATTGCCGGATTCGATGCAGCCTGACGCATGGGAAAAGGGTGCCGCAGAAAAAATATGCCGTATACAGGCAACCAGGGTCCAGCAGTTTCACATCTTCTATTTTTAGATTTCACACCACGGTGCAGAATGTACGATGGGTTATTGACCACGAATTGTTGGTAATTTTTTAGCCCTCAATGCGCGGCGTACCGGCTTAGTATCGCGTTCTCACATGATTCTTCACCATATAAATACGCACTCCCACCTTTTTTCTCATCACAAATTTATTTGCACCCTAATTCACTCGCTATGAAATACTCCACCACTGCTTTCGCCCTTATCGCTCTCGTTGCTACCGTGTCTGCTGACTCGGCTCCTGTTGCCCCAACCATCAACGGTAAGCCATTCTTCGCTGGTCCAGACTTTGTTGGTTCCGACTCCACCACCCAGCCAATTCCTACTACCATCAACGGTAGACCATTTTTCGCTGGACCTGACTTTGTTGGTTCTGACTCTGTCAACTACAATGCTACCACCCACACTGGTATTACCGTTACTGGATACACCACCTACTGTCCAGAGGCTACCACTGTGACTATTACCACCTGTAAGCAACACAAGTGTGCCCCAACTCACATTACCGTTACTGGTCCAACCACCATTACCGTTACTGAAGAATGTGTTGTGCCATCTACTGCTCCTCCAAAGACTGTTGCTCCAGTTTCTACTGCTCCTCCAGCTACTACTGCTCCTCCTGCTAAGAGTAGTCCATCCACTGTTGCTGCTCAATCTTCCAAGCCACCAAAGGTCTCCACCTTGACTGGTGGAGCTCCTCAAAATGCTGTTGCTGGAGGTTTGATTGCTGCCGTTGCTGCTGCCGTTGCTATGGTTTAAACCAGAATTGTATACTTATACATCTGTTTAAGGTTGTGTTTTCTTCTTTTTAGCTGTTACTTCGTACCTAATACTTCAAAAAGGTTTGCTGTAGACCGACTTAACTAGGTCTTCTCACAACTAAAATCATCTCTACAACTAATTTTATCCTCACTTCACTTTAACCTCTCTTTTCCCTTCCCTTTATTTTCTCTTCCCACCTCCTTCCCAATGGGGAACTGAAACAGAAGGCTGGATATTTTTAGATTAGAGTTGGCCGAACGCTGCCGCGGGCTCTTCTCGGTTGCCCGCTCGGCTATATAAACAGCAGTATTCTCGGAATCTTTATTCCATTCCACTCGCTATGAAATTTTCCACCATTGCCTTTACTGCCCTCTTTGCTTCTGTCTTTGCTGAAGAACTGGCACCCGTTGCACCCACTGTTAATGGTGCACCATTTTTCGCGGGCCCCAGTTTTGTGCCTTCCGAGACCACCACCCAGCCAATTCCTTCTACCGTTAATGGTGCACCCTTCTTTGCTGGACCTGACTTTGTTGGCTCTGAAACCACCACTCAACCAATTCCTCCAACTATCAACAGTATTCCATTTTTGCTGGTCCAAGTTTTGTCGGATCCGACTCGGTCAATTATAACGCTACTGTTACTGGTATCACTGTGACTGGATTCACCACTTATTGCCCAGAAGCCACTACTGTGACTATAACTACATGCTCCCAAAACAAGTGTGCTCCTACCGAAATCACCGTAACTGGTCCAAGTACCGTTACCGTTACTGAAGAATGTGTGGTGCCTTCTACCGTTGCGGCTGAATCCACTCAGCCAGCTGTGAGCACCTTAGTTGGCGCGGCTCCAAGAAACGTTGCCGGAGGTCTCTTAGCAGCCGTTGCCGTTGCCGTTGTACTTTAGATAGATAATTGACTTTTCCTTGTGTTTTGTATGTCTATCTTATTCTTCTGTCTTTCTGTCATTTTTCTTCTTTTCGCCGGTACCTGGCGTATATGCGGTACCTTACGTATATGCGGATGACGTAGCCGTAGTGCCGTGCGGTATTAACATTGGTTCCCACACGTGGTTGCATTCTGTCAATTTAGGCTCTGTGGGGTAGTACCCCTGCATACTGACGTCATGGCCATCGACATCGGGTAAAGAGATACGGCTGCAAAGAGGGTAATCTACAACATAAAGTTGGTGCCAAGAACCAGATATGAATACTATATTGCAAAATGCTATAAAGTGCTCCAAACGGCTTTTCATTTTGGTTTTTTTAGTCTTTTTAGTTTCGCAGTTTCTCTTCCGTGCATTGACATCGAACGATCTGCTCGCCGCACGATATAAATAGATCTGCTTGTCACATTTGTTTGTCATTATGCGGCACTAAAATTAACCACTGAACTCAACTATAAAACGGGACCGATTCTGTCTTTTTCAGTATCCACTTTCAATCGCTTCGCTATGAAATTTACTCTCGCTATCTTGTCAACCCTCGCTACCGTTCTCGCTGCTGACTACGACCTTCACCTCTCGTCGGACAATTCCGACTTGAACAACCAAGGTTTAGGAGGCATGCACGAGGGTGCTGGTATCAATTACATTGCCGTTCGTGGAAGTCCTCTTCGTGTTTCTTGGGACAGGTACAACAGAACTTTTACTAGTCACAACCAAGGCGATTTCACTACTACCTTGTCTGTCAACGAAGGTAACTTTTTGCAAGACAGTGTCACGGAACCAGGAGCATTTGATCTTATCAACTATAATGTTGTCTATGACGGATCAGACACATTCTACGCTTGTAAGAATGTCAATGACCCATACAACTACTCGAAGGATACTTATCTCATCTTGACCTCCAACAGTGTTGGAGACTGTGAGGCAGTTAAAATTGTTGCCGATGCTGTTGAATCGTCTTCGTCTTCTGCTCCTTCGTCAGCTCCTTCGTCAGCTCCTTCGTCAGTTCCTTCAGCTTCAGCTTCACTACTTCCTACGTCCTTCTCTTCCGGTCCTTGGTCGAACACAACCACCACCGAAGTCACTGTTACAGACTACACCACGTACTGTCCTAACCCAACCACCATCACCATTACCACTTGCACCCAGGACAGATGTGCTCCTCATCCTATCACCATTACTGAACCAACTACTGTGACTGTTACTGGTGAGTGTGGTCCCATCGACCCAAGCACCACCACCTCAGGAAACCACTCCAGCCACCACTGTTGCTGGTGAATCTTCTGTTCCTAGTGTTACTTCAGCTGAGAACGGTGTGGGCAAGAACATTGCCAACTATGGAGCTGCTGCTGTTGCCATTGCTGCCGTGTTGATGTAAACATTTTTTTCTTTTCGCACCCATTTTTCGCACCCATTTTTTTGTTATATGTATTGAATGAACATTTTGAGTTAAGTAAGTGTCAGTCAAATAAGAGGTTTTGTACCAATTTATAATGTACAGAATCAAGCTAGACATAGCTGTATGTATCATAAATTGAGGAATTGAGGTGGTGCACCGAAAACTGAAAAGCTTCGGTCTCTATTTGTGTTGAGCCCTAGGTCCGTGAAAGTCCTTCTCGTAAATTTTGTTGAGTGGGTTCACTCATCGTCCTTGTTCTTTGTTCATATTGTCATAACTTTATCTTTTTTCACTCTCCATATTAGTCCACGTCAAATGGCGTAGACACCTCATCCTCACTCACTTCACTGTCACTTTCCATTTCTCCCTCAGTATTGTGCTCGCTATCGTACCGGTACACATCCTTCTCCGGCACTCCAACAACTCCCCATTTTATACTGGTGACTTCCTCCAACCGCAGCAAAATCTCGTTCATAGGTGTAAAAAGTCCAAATTGTTTATACTCTCCGTCATAAGAATGTAACATGCCAACAACTCCAAGTCCCTTGTTCTCGGAAACCGTTTCACAATCTTCAAGTTTAGTCAAAATCCACGCACCACTGTCACCGCCAGCGGCAAAAGCAGTATTGTTCTCGGTGGAGTTTATGACAAACTCAGAAGAATGAATGGCTCCATCTAACCAGTAGACGAGCTTAATTCCATTAAGAGTTCCTTTCGTAAACTTGGTAGTAGATCCATATTTGAACACTTGAAGGCCATCCGTCGAAGCCTCAGACACAGAATCAACCTCATCAATGTTCAAGTTCATTGGCTTGGCCGCACGCTGAAGATTCACCACGGCTCTTACGTACATGTTATCAAACATCAAGGCTGGATCAAACTCATTGAACGCTATATCATCGCCGAGATAGTTTTGTTCACAGTTGAGATGCTTATTCACTTTGATAATGGCAAGATCAGAAAGTCTCTTTTGGCTACTTTCCTTCACCTTGATCAAGTTTCTTTCACCCCATATGATCTGGCCGAATCTATGCACTGGCAAATTGCGATACTCGTATTCTGGTTGCTTCTGCTTGGGATTGGTGACAAAGCTTTTTACCCTTTTGGGAGGAAATATTACATCCAATTGTTTGAGCACAGCACCATATGCCACTTTTGCCTCAGCCATACTGGAGTCGTTGGTCGCCAGCGATGCCTTGACATATTGTCCGTACAATGCTTGCTTGTACAACGAGATGAGAACCGAAGAAGGTGATGAAACATAGGGATAATCCATATTGTTTTCAAAGTTATTCAAGCAAACATGTCCACATGAAAGTGCAAATTTGGCTCTAGTATAAGACTCCAAATGTGGCTGCTTCTTCACATCAATAATCGGGTATATGAATCCACCCATAGTGCCTGAAGTGCGAGGGGAATTCTCCACTGAAAGTGAGAGCGACATTGGTTGGATGTTTTTTTCGTTAGGTACGCGGAATGGTAACTTGAATTTTTGCAATACCTGAGGATTGAGAGGAGGAGAGCTTGGTCCCGCTGGTATGGGGGCGGCACGATGCAGACTCACCGACGCCACATCTATACGATTTTTCACTACCATCACATGGATATCATCGTATAAATCCCGGATACTTTGAGTGAGTTTAAAATGGTGATCTGTGGGACTTGGGTATCCAAAGTACAAGCAGAGAATACTGAACTCTTTGGAAAGCCCTCGCGTGATAGGAGCAATGAAGGAACCGTTCTGCTCTTTGAGCAGCATTGCTGAGTTGGCAATACGATCAATAATGTTAGAAAGTACCAGGGCATTTGGTAACGTTTGACCTTCGTAAGCATCCACGGAAAAGTTCTGTGGTTTAAGTAAAGTTGTCAGGTCTGAACCGGATCCAGACTTGAGAATGGCAGCAAACTCATTGATGCGTTTCGTGAGCAAAAGTCGCAATTTTATATAGACATCGTCGTTGAGCAAGTTGTCATAAAAGTCAAGAAACACTCGAAGAATTTTGCGAACATCATCATTATTGAACGTGTTGTAGTTGTAGTAGCCATGCCCTGCCAGACGATACTCGTTGGCAAACACCAAGAACGATTTGAACCGATCGATACAATTCATGACTGCGGCCGTAAGTGTAACCTGAGAATTTGAATATTGATTGGCAGCATAAACGATGTCATGAGCCAAGTCGGTCAACCTTTCCTCGAACGAAACCACATTTTTCGCCGTGTTTTCTTCACCGACAAAGGAAATCTGTAACGGCTGACCATATTCAACGCTATAAGATCCCTTCAGTTGCAGTGATTGCACTGATGACTGCTTTGTTGAAAAACTCGCTTTGCTTCTAGAAAACACAGATTTCGATCTGGCCTCGGATTCGATCGAGGGAACCAGCTTGGAGTTGGATATGGACGGATTTAGGTCCAAGGTGGTATCATGGTTGGATTCAAAAAAAACTGGAAGCTCGCGGATGGAATCGAGAGATTCGCCAGCTTCACTCGTTGCCGACTTTATTGTGCTGAGAGAAGTCCTTTCTACTTCTGGAGACTCCCTCAGGTCACGCAGGTCGCCACTTCCACGTCGGGAAAGAAAGCGCTTCATATTAAGAAAAAGCGACAGTAAAGACTCGCACAAATTTACCAAAATGACAAAGATGAGACGCTTACTCCGCACAAAGCTGGTGTTTGGGTTCGGATGGCATCGGCACGCTACCATTAGCAAAGTAGGGTCATAAAGTCAATAATGAGCAGGTATGTTTCAATTGGTACAATTGACGTCTCAAGCGGTCCTTGCCCGTTTTTCGTGACCGGAAATGTACCATAACACTTCCGAATAATCCTCCATGATTGCCCCACAATTGCTTACCTGCAGGCTGGACCCCGATATTCTTTTCACACCACAAAAGTGAACGACGCTTGTTGGCATTATTGATTTTGACGGCAAAGCTACCAAAATCATTTTGGCGACTTTTCGCAGGATCTTTAAGCTACATAAGCAGTAGCCATTAACAAGTTTAAGGCTCTTTTTCATCAAAAATAATAACAAACTAATTCGAAGTAATGCCGGTGTATTCGATTTCACACGTTGAAAATGTCCGTATTTGTGTGGTGATGGTGGGCCTTCCGGCCAGAGGCAAATCATTGATAGCCCAGAAAATTGTCAGGTACCTTTCTTGGCTATCGATCAAAGCCAAATGTTTCAATGTTGGTTCTTATCGCCGGAATCTTGCTGGTGACCGACCTGTAGATGCTTCATTTTTTGATCCTAAAAACAAGGATGGCCTTGAGGTTCGCCAGGAAGCGGTCAATAGTGCTATTCGAGACATGATGTCGTGGTTTATGGACGAAAATGGAGTGGTTGGTATTTTGGATGCGACCAATTCAACACGGCAAAGAAGAGAACAAATCTTGCGATTGTGTCGAGAGAATGGCATAGAGCCCATGTTCTTGGAAAGCTGGTGTGACGATCAGGAACTTATTCTTCAAAACATAGCTGATGTGAAAACTACTTCGCCAGATTATACCAACCGCAATTCCGAGCTTGCTACCGACGATTTTTTGAAGCGAATTGCATTCTACGAACAAGGGTACGAGACTATGGACAAGGACGTGGACAACTCGTTGACATTCATTAAGCTTGTCAATGTCAACTCACAAATAATCTTAAACCGTATAGAGAGCTACTTGGAAAGTAGAATTGTCTATTACGTGATGAATCTCCATATCAAACCAAGAAGTATCTGGCTTTCAAGGCACGGAGAGTCGCAGTATAACCTCACGGGCCAGATTGGAGGCGATGCAGACCTTTCGGAACGGGGAATGCGGTATGCGAAACGGCTTCCTGAACTCGTACTCAAATCATTGGGAGAAGAAAATAAGCACACCAATCTTACGGTATGGACTTCAACTATGAAACGAACCCAGCAAACCGCCTCGTTTTTACCATATAAGAAGAAACTTCAATGGAAAGCTTTGGATGAGTTGGATGCTGGTGAATGTGATGGAATGACATATGAAGAAATTGAACAAAAATTTCCCGAAGACTTCAAAGCTCGTGATGATAACAAGTACGAGTATCGATACCGTGGAGGAGAATCGTATCGTGATATTGTCATAAGGCTTGAACCTATTATCATGGAGTTGGAGAGACAAGAAAATATCTTAATTATAACCCATCAAGCCGTATTGCGATGCTTGTATGCGTATTTCATGAATGTTCCTCAAGAAGAATCGCCTTGGATGTCGATACCATTGCACACACTCATCAAGTTGGAACCAAGAGCCTACCTGACATTGGTGACGAGTATAAAAGCAGATATTCCTGCCGTTAGTACCTATAAGGAAAAGGGCACATCGCAGCTTGGAGAAACCGAAACCATGACCAGTAAGAGCCGTGATATCATTCGGAACTCCAAGGACCTGGCTTAGATTGACGCAAATCGAGATCTAATCGAGATCATCTTTCTAGGTTGTCATCGTATACTTATTATTATTATCTATTCTACAGATTACCCAGTGGCATATCTCTTTGCTTGCTCTCGCACCTTCTTCTCGTAAGTCACTCTATCCTTACTGTATGCCTTCCACGCTGGCTCCTGAGCCGGGGAGTCGGGATTGGGAGAGTCCAAAAGTTCTTGAACTCCCATGACTATTTGCTTGAGAGTGATGGCAGGTCGCCAATCTTGCTCCTCGTTCAAAATTGAAAGACATACGGTTCCACTGGGATAAACGTTAGGATGATAGAATCCACTTGGAAATTTCACCTTGGGAGGTTTGGAAGGATATTCTTCGGGAAATGTAATGGTTATGGGAAAACTGGCATCAGCCCAGAGAGTTCCAGGTCGTCCAGGTATGCCAGCAGTCCACTGAGTTAAGTCAAGAGACCCATCTGGGGCCTTATTGGGCTTTGCGTAGAATCCAAACGGATGGTCTTTTCTCCACTGCTTTCTCTCCTCCTGCAACCTAGTCTTACAAAGCGACATTGTCGATGCTACGATAAAGCTGGTTTTTCTTTTCGCGCGGAATATTCTACAAATTCACTTCAGGATTAAGCAAATAATATTTGATGCAGTCTCCAGACAAAGCATAAAAGTGGCTTACTGGAATGAGTGGAGGATAAGAAGCCAGCTGAGTATGGCTAAGACTGTGAAACTAGATGAAACTATCTGTCTTTTTCATCTTGATTTTTATGTCTCAGCACGAGTTAATATTGAAAATTGAAGCAATACAATTATAAATCACAACACTGCTCCGAGCCCTTTTATACCTAATAGTTGGCTACAGAAGGTTGAACATAGCTTCATGTGGTTATCAATTCGGTAAAATTCATACCATAATTCTGATGGCTTATCTGTATTCAAGTGGAAACCTTACTCAAGTTTGCATGCTTTGTGGACATATAAGTACGACTTCAAAATGGAGTTGTTTTGGTTGTTATTGTCATCATAATCAAGGAAATTCTTGGAAAAGATGAAGATAACACAATTACGCTGTATGACAATCATTATATGGAACCTTGGCTGACTTGTATGGCAGTTTACGTCAAACAGTAAGACGAAACAAGATTTTCCATTATTCTAATCTACTCTCAACAGTCAGCAACCTTTAGCCTTAAGATATGTTAAGTCTTACTTCCCGAAGGCAGATTAAGAACTACAATTGCAGATATCTAAACACTAGAAGAGTGAAAGTTTATTGCCATTTTGCTGTGGCTTATCAGTTTTACAATTGACCAAAAAGTCTTTCATACACTTTTCGTAGCCCATTCTCTATATCTGAACTACCTCTTTGGCATCGCACCGTATGGCCCTCGGGCTGCACTTTGCGAGGTGGGGAAGCCCTGCATACACACCCGTTCTCCACATGATCGTCCTTCCATAGGAAAATCCAAGTGATTGTGGAAAATAAAATGTCCGAATTGGAAAAGAAACCACCCACGGAAGATGATCTTGATGACTTGGATGACTTGTTGGACGATTTTGCCAACGATGTCTTGAGTAAACCTCCTGGTGGTACTACGGCGTCAGTAGCCAATACCACCAGTGGAGATGGTTCAGGTGAACCCGATCAGCCATTGAAGAATGAAATTGACCAAGGAATTGAAGAATTAATCAAGGATTTGAAGATCGAAGACCCTGAGACCAAAGCACAATTTGAAACTCTTGTAAAGCAATTTGAAGAAGACCGTAAAGATGAACTGAAAGACCCCAAGAAATTCGAAAATGTCATGGAGGAAGCTATGCAGAGATTACGGGACTCTGGTAAGAATATTGATGAGCAGATCAAAAACGACCAGTCGTCATCTAATCCTGAAGATGTTCTTACTCAGATGCTTGCTGGACTCGGTGGAGGTGATGGAGATATGGATATGTCCAAGATGCTTGTAGACATGTTAGAGCAACTATCATCCAAAGAAGTGCTTTATGAACCCATCAAGGACTTGAACACCAAGTTTCCTGATTATCTCAAGGAGAAGAAGGGAGTTATAACCGATGCAGAATATGATAATTATTCAAAGCAGTATGAAATCACCACCTCCATAGTGACCATATTCGAAAACGCCAATTATTCGGACGAAGACAAGGTGAAGCGAGATGAAGTCAATTCTTTGCTTGAACAATTGCAAGAGTTGGGTCAGCCTCCAACAGAACTTGTAGGAGATGCTAGTACATTTCCAGGGTTTGGTGGTGGACTAGGCGGTGATGGAGTTCCTGGAGGATTGGACTTCAATGACAAAGACTTGCCTCCCGACTTGGAAAAGCAGCTTGAGGAAGGATGCAAGCAGACATAGTACATATTACTGTCATTAGAGTATACATTATGATACATTGGTTATCGAAGGAACTCTTTGTGGCTCTCTATTTTATACTCAACCAGTCTTATAGCTTTTTCTGATTTGTTCTCATATATTGAGACCGCCTCTGGCTGCAAACTCTCTATAATAATCGAGCATGTCTTCTGTTATACCACGAGAAACACCCTTCAATGCATGGTCAAAATGACGCTTTTCTACTCTTGTAGCACTCTTATTTTCCATGACAGCTGCAAGCCCTGCTTCCTGACTGACAAGTGCCACTTCGGCTCCAGAGCAGCCTTCGGTAAGCTCAGCAATTTCTGCCAATGAGACCGACTCTGGAAGGTTGAATTTGGAAGTTCTTGTTTGCAAGATCTGTAATCTCGCTTCGAAATCGGGTGGAGCAACGTAGATATGGCGATCTAATCTTCCTGGACGGAGTAAGGCAGGATCAATTTCGGTGGGCCTATTAGTGGCTGCGACAATGACAACTCCATTCAATTCTTCCACACCGTCAATTTCGTTCAACAAAGTTGTCAATACTTGCAGAGCTGCTGACGTACTTGCTGAATCCCGGTCCCCAGATATGGCATCGATCTCGTCAAAAAATATAATCGAAGGTGAAGCCGCTCTCGCTTTGCGAAAGATTTCTCGAATTGTACGCTCAGATTCACCCACATACTTGTTGAATATTTCTGGTCCTTTCACTGTCAAGAAGTTAAGACCCAGCTCGGTAGCAAGTGCCTTCGCCGTGAGCGTTTTTGAGCATCCTGGAGGTCCATATAAGAGCACACCTCTGGGAGCCAGAACGCCCAAGTTTGCAAATGTGGAGGTAGCTTCCAAGGGCAATTGCACAACTTCAACTAATTTTCTCTTGAGCTCTTCTTGTCCGCCTATATCTGACCAGTAAACTTTGGGCATCTCAAGGAAGATTTCTCTCATTGCTGATGGTCTGATCTCTAATAAGGCTTCTTCAACATCATCAATATAAAGCTTGATATCGCTTTGAGGTGTACCAGTTCTCTTCCCTCTATTGATCGCTTTCATCACAGACTCACGACAAAGCGCAGTAAGATCTGCACCGACATATCCATGGGTCTTTAAAGCCACAGCACTGATATCTTTCTCATCTAAACAGCATTTTTCTTTGGACATTTTTCCAAATTGCTTGGAAAGAATATCCAATCTTGCATTGACATCGGGAATCCCAATTTCCACTTCTTGGTCAAACCTTCCAGGTCTTCTTAATGCTGGGTCCAAAGAGTTGGGTCTGTTTGTAGCACCGATCACGACCACTCTTCCTGACTCGCCCATTCCGTCCATCATAGTCAACAAGGTAGCTACGACTCTCGACTCTGTTTCACCACTATCATCAGAGTTTCTGTTTGGAGCTAGCGAATCAATTTCGTCCATGAAGATAATGGACGGCTGGTACTGGCGAGCTTCCAGAAATATTTCTCGTAATGCGTTCTCGGTTTCTCCAAGGTACTTTGATACAATCGAAGGTCCATTTACCGCCAACACATGAGCATCAACCTCGTTAGCCACGGACCTCAATAGCATGGTTTTTCCGGTTCCAGGAGGTCCATGAAGAAGGACACCTCTGGGAGGAGCTATGCCAAACTCTGCAAACAAACCGGGGTTGTTTAACGGTACTTCGATTATGGACCGAAGCAAAGAGATTTCTTTATCAAGTCCTCCTATGTTCAGAAACCCCGTTGGCTGCGGTAAGTAAGGGTACTTTGCTTTGGAAAAAGTGGCAGTGGAAGCTTGAATAATGACTGTTTTACCATTGGCATAGATGAATGGAGGAGACACAGTTGACGAGTTGGAAGTTTTTGAGTCGAGAGAAAGACCCTCTAGTCTCTCTTGAACGTCGGTGGATAAGTCAGTAATGGAAAATTGGGTGGTGATACCGTCTAAGGTCGCCAGAAAGGCCATACCTGGGCAAATGAGGCCTATATCATCGAGAGTCTTCTGGATCGGTTTTCTCCATATTTCAAAGTCGATTTCTGTACTTTGCTCAATTGCGGCAATATGAACGTCCAGAGCATAGCTTGGCTGTTTTCCAAATGGACTAAACACAACTCTGTCGCCTAGAAGAAACGCACCTAGTTTGCGTAAATTAGAGCTCATTAATAGCTCACTTTTGTCACATTCCTTCGACTCAAACACTCGAGCAACAACTCCGGGACTACTGGATTCAGCATTGCGGACCAAAACCACCGAACCACTCGTTATTTCCATTCCAATGAGAATATCATTATTTACCCACACCTTTGATATACTTTTTATTCAGATTATTTTCGGGGTTATTGGGTCTCAAAATGTACGATTTAGGAGCTTGACCTTCTTGGACGTCGAGTCGGCATCCCCTGCCTTCGCTTTGGACGCAGAACTTTTCTTTTCTCCATCAACTATAACCAAGTAAATAATTTGGGGTTCATCTCTTCGCATTATGTAATGAAATGAGACAAAAACGCTTCGGTTCCTACAAGCCATTACTTGTTGCATATACATGACTGGCAAGAACCCCATTTGAAATAACATCGACCATGTTTCAGCATATAGCGAGACCCTCCTTCCGACTATCTTGTCGAACCCTAGTCAGGACATATGTGAAGTTATCGGGAATCGACCCATCTTTGATTCTGCCAAGCGATTTGGATCATGGCATTAAACCTTTCGAACCCAGTGATAAAGTTGGTCCTGTTCCCACAAGCTTTGTAGCTGCTCTGAGCTATTTTGATCATTTTGAGCGACTTTACGGTGAAGAAAAATTGGAAAATAACCATAGACTGGTTTCCTCAATGCCCTTAATCAAGAAACTAGAACTGGATCCTTGGTACAAACAGTTTCTAAAACCACGCATGCAAAAGATACGCCGGTTTGTATCGCTGAATTTCACTCTACTGAATAGAGAATGTCTAGCCATCATGTGTGGACATTCTCCGGTAGATGTACAATTAGACAATCATAATCCACAAGCATTAAATCAAGAACAAGCAACGGGAATCAATTCCAAATCAAACACAATCTCCACGACTTACTCGTCCGAAAAATTACATGCACTAGGCATCACCGTCATGGAAAGTTATTTGACTTTGACCACCCTATTCACTGATGAGTCTTATCTTTCTCTTCTGTCAGATGACTTACAACCTATATACGACCTTTTCTGTGACAGACAGATCATTCCAGAGTTCATGAGCCGTCATAGTCTTTATGACTGTGTGGTTCCGTACAGAGGAGCCTCGAGAAGCGGCAGGATAGGTACACTAGAAGGGTATCAGGCAGAAAAAACCAAGATCATGAATGCAACTTCAGCAGCGAGTTTCTACACCCTAATTGGTCTTCTCTGCGTCAAATATGACCAGCGACAGGTTGCCCAGTCGTTCATTTTACCTACTGTCCTCTATGGTCCTCGGGGCCTCATCCAGCTTGCTACTGAAAAAGTTACAAAGTAATAGAAATATGTACATAAATCATAAGTATAACGAAGCACAGAATACTATATCACGCTTGATTCTCTCCTGAGCCTCGGACATTTTGGAATGCAATGTCGAATCTCCAACAATCAAGGCTGCACTCTTCACCTGTCGACAAATTTCATCTAATCTTGTGATTACCCGTACAATGGTTCCCTCAGCTTCAGTACTCATTTGCATTATCTCATTGAAAGATAAGCCTCGTGCCCACTCATAAACCACATTCATCAATGCAAATCTCTTGCGCTCCAAAAATTCGGTTTCTTCAGATGTAAGTGCAATTTGATTGTCAGAACAAACGTCCAAAACATGCTTACTTATATCCATGATTTTCTGCTTTCCTCTTTCAAGTCTTGGAGTCAACGGAGGGTCTTCCTCGTCGTTAGTTTTTCCCTCATAGACGAAACACGAGAGCAAAGCCACTATCTCTTCTGGTTCAAAGTCACCCAAGAAATTGTCTAAAATCAACTCTGTTATCGCCAATTCCCATCCAGAATTAATTTCACATCCTACTCTTCCCTTTAGTCCAACATTATGGTTAGCATCAATGAATCCCAAGGTTTCCAACACACGTAATCTCTGCTCGTAGTCAGGAAGTAATTCCAAGTTTTCGTCTGAAATCAATCTTTGAAGAGAGCTAATTTGTGTTTTGAGTTCGTCTTGTTGGCTGAGTTGCTTGTAGTGAAGTGCAAAGTTAGGACACTCATAACTTCGGAGTACGCTGATTTTTTCCACAATTTCACGTTTCCTGACGAGAAGTTCGTGTAGCGAGATTTGGACCGCCAGATCAAAGCTAAGTTCACGCCAGGCGGTTTGGAACCTAAGAAGTGTCTTCACTTGAGCCGAGGCATGGGCAATCTCATTCTTATTTCCATGAATCAAGTCCTTCATATAGATTTTCACCATCTTTTGGCCAATGAAATTAACTTTATCAATTGGAACTGCAACAACTTTGAACGAACCGTTGAATGTAATTTGTCCAAAATAATGCTGGAGGTAGTCTTTAGTAGCAATATACGGCAATTTCGAGACATCATCTTGGGTATCTCCATGATCAAAGGTCAAAAGTAGAACAGAATCATTATCCATGGAAACCCTAACCAAGAAACCAACTCGTTGTCTCATCTCTTCATCGCGGAAACAGAAAAGTCGACCAGCACGAAGATAGTTATTCTTGAGAAGTGGCAGCTGTTGAACGTTTCTGAGTATCTCACCGTATACATGTTCGTACTCTTTCATTAGATCGTAGGTTTCCTCTGTAAACTCAAGGTTACAAACAGAACATGGTTCAAGATGAACTGTCTGCAATTCCTTGCTGAGCTTCTCGACCGTCTTTTGGTGTTCAGGAAGGAGAGATTGAGTAGAGTTCTCACTGAACGAATGCTTGATCATTTCCTCAACTCTCAAAGCCTCAATTCGTAAGAGATTCAAAATCATATTGTAGGTCAATCTGAACTGAGACAGAAGCTTTGTTGGAACTCCTAGAGCCACCTCTTTGAAGTCCATGGGGGAAAGAGGTTCATTGTATGACATTACGATAACGGTACCGGTATCATCAAGACCTCTTCTACCAGCACGCCCGGACATTTGAGTGAATTCACCAGGCAACAAATTACGGAAACCTCGACCGTCGTGCTTTGCGAAGTTGGTTGAAGACAACTGTTCTCGTAGGCAAGTTTAATCCCATTGCAAACGTCTCAGTTGCAAATAAAACCTTGACAAGAGTTCTCGAGAACAATATTTCAATACACTCTTTGACGATAGGCAACAATCCACCATGATGTACCGCTATTCCACGACTTAACAAGTCTCTGATTTTGAGAATCTGAGGAAGCTCTCTGTCCTCCTTCTTCAATCTGGATACAGCTCTATCCACAAACATATGAATTTCCGATTTTTCTTTCGCTGTGCAAAAATCGACACTGCTCAAAGTGTCCGCATATTCCTCACAACGCTTCTTTGAGAAGACGAACACAACTGCTGGTAATAAATTGTGCTGCTTGAGATACTGGACAAGTTGCAACCAGGTATTCTTGTTGGGTCCATCTCTGCTGAATCCAGCTCGTCCCGATGATCTAGTGCTTACTTGACCACCATTGGAGCCACCACGACCAGAACCACCTCCGCCTCTTCCTCCGCCTCTGTTGCCTCCTCTTGCCGTACCACCTCTTCCTCCACGGCTGCCTGGTCCTAAAACCACGTTGGGACGGCCCTTGTTCTTTCCACTTTCAAGGGCTTCTTTGTGCTTTCTGAACTCTAGGTCGCTGAAATTTCGCTGAGCATCAACAACCTTGTACAAATGCTGTTTCGCCCAAATCAGAATTTCCAAAGGAACAGGTCTCTTTGGTGTCGATATGACATATATATCCTTTGCTTGGTACGACCCACCCAGTTTGCAAACTCAAAAGTGTTTGGAACCGTGGCAGAAAGCAAAATGTACTTTTGACATGGTCGGGAAGCATAATGATCACTTCTTCCCAAACAACACCACGGTCGATATCGTTCACGTAATGAACCTCGTCGAAAATCACAAATTCGACATCTCTTATCAAGTCGGCTCCTCGATACAACATGGACCGAAGAATCTCGGTGGTCATGATCAAACAATTCGCATCGGGGTTGATCTGAACATCAC
The DNA here is from genome assembly GCA_022606455.1 of Callitettix versicolor. Lineage (NCBI taxonomy): Eukaryota > Metazoa > Arthropoda > Insecta > Hemiptera > Cercopidae > Callitettix > Callitettix versicolor. The sequence continues at coordinate 479,966 of JAJIZJ010000344.1, forward strand.
CAGTAATGAGACCAACATCGATGTCTTTAAACGTTTCTTTGAAATCACGAAACTTCTGATTAGACAATGCTTTGATGGGAGAGGTGTAGATGGCTTTGGTCATGTTTCGGGTGGCCATCGCTATGGCGTATTCAGCTACCACAGTCTTACCGGCTGAAGTGTGAGCAGCAACAAATACTGAATCGCCCTGTTCTAGATGATAAACTGCTTCCTGCTGAAACGTATCTAGTTCAAAGGGCCATTCTCGTGCCATATTGGGGACAACATCCTTGAAATTATCCACACGATGACTGAGATCAACCACATGTGCCCAAGTCTTTTTTCGTTCACTCTCATTTTTCAACTTCTCTCTGATGGCAGAGTAGTTCATCGGAATGATATCATCTATATCGTCGAGATCCTCGTCGTCTCTGGGAATAACTTCCTCTATTTCTTCCTCTTCCTCCACAATTAATTTTGTTCCGCCGGCTGATGGTTCCTCGTCTTCTTCACCATGTATGTCTTCGTTCGACTTGTCATCCAATTCCTGTAATTGTGCGCTTACTTCCTTCTTGTCAGACTCGCCTGCTATGACCAAACCACGTTCAAATCCTTGAGGAATGTCAAACAATCCAAGATCGTTTCTATGTAAAAATGCAGACTCATCCTTTGCAGCCGTTTGAGTCGTAAGTCCTCCTGGTTGGAAAGGAAGAAACGTGGTTTTGCCTTTCAAGGAGTCATTTTTGGAGGTGTACTTTCTTGTTATTGATAAAGAATTGCCTGAATTTGCATTGTCGATATCTGAACGTTTGGTTTCTTCTTTGTACCCAGTGATGGTACCACTAATTCCATGACGTTTAAATCTAAAACTGGTCCTTCCAGCACTTTTCGGTATAGTTACCAAGTTTTGGCTTAGTTTTGTCACGTCCACATCGGGTGTAACCTGCATCAAGTCGAGTAAATCCCATGATAGTTGCGACGATGGTGTTAAAAACTCAGTCTTAAGGCTCGTTTCTGCATCAATTTCATCTTCTGGAAGCTCAAGCTGGAAACTTGGATCAATACCTGTCCCAGGAAGTGCTCTGCTGTTTTGAATGGAAACCGCAGTTTCCCCTGATGCCTCTGCAACCATGAGTACAGACAGTATAGTGATCGCAGCGACAAGTTCTACATTTGGGTGTTTGGGTGTCTTAAAGTCTACATGCTTCATGAAGTTATTCTATTTTAAAGCTTAGGTTTAGAGGCATCTACGCCGCCAGCAGTGGCCTCCATGTTTGTGGCCAACTTTCCTTCTTCGTTGGGACCATTGGGTTGCGTGCCGAAGAAGACCACGGTGACAGTCAAGTCATCTCTGTACCGACGAGAGATTGGATTTGGAATCGAAATCAACATCGATAGCTGCTCCTTGAACCCTCCATTTGAAAGGGCGTTCCGAATAAGATGCGTGGATACGTTTTTGTCTTCAAGCAAATATCCATCGGTGATGCTAGTATTCTTTGCCTTTCTGTTTGGCCGTTTCGAGCTCTTGTCGTTCGTGACATCTGCCACTTCAGGAAGCTTACTCTCCGACAGACCAAAGTAGTTCCAAAACGTTTTTTGAGGTTTTATCATCTTCTCTTTTTCCATCCATTTGACAACAAGACCCACGATTTCTTCGTTGGTCAACATCTCGTACAAGCCATCACTCGCCATCACCAAGAAATCGTTATTCTCAGGGCTCATTTTCGTTGTGGTTATGACAGGTTCTGCCGTAACGTATGGTGGGGACGTCAAGTTGTTTGGAAGTCGTTTGCCAAAGAATTGTTTGTAAATTCTCTCCTGGATACTGGCGGGGAGCTTGTAACGACAGTCACCAAACGCTCTGGTTGGTTCTAACGTTCCAAGGACACGGCCATTGCGAACCACATTTGGTTCATCTGGATGTTCCGAGATTATTCGAGCCACTTCTGTTGGACTGGAACCGGTTTGATCTATACTCAACTGGCGCACTGTCCACTTGTTGTCTCTAAAAGACCCCAAGATGGCCCTGGAGTCACCAGTGACGGCCACTTTAAGCAACTTTGAGTTGGTATCGTAGAAGGAAAGAAGTGCACACGAGCCCGATAACGCGGGCATCAACAACTCTGCTGCCTTTGCCTTGCTGTTGTCGGTCAACAAGCGCTCTATGCTCTTGTGGACGATTTCATGGTCGAGCTTCAAAAATCCGTTTTTGATTGCTTGGTCAATGCTGGCACTATTGGGCACGTAACGCAAGCTGGGGTCCTCGTTTGTAGGACGGAAGATAGTGCCGAGTTCGTGGATCACATAAGAAATGAGCTGGTCGCGCAACTTGCTGCTGGTAGTCCAACCGCCATGGCCATCAAACACACCAAAGAACATCCAGTCCGTGGAAGCCTTGACATTGTTATCTTGGAGAATGGGCACCTGAACAATCTCCTCGGCGCGATCATCCTCGATGGGCAGATTCGAGGGCAACTGACAGATATCATATCTAGTAACACCCTTGCCGCGCTCGACATGATAGCTTTCTTCAAACTGACGCAACTTGTTACTAACCTGTTCTTCATTGAGCAAGAATACTCCCTCCTTATGCTGCTGGTGACCAATGCCATCTTTGTTCTTTATCGACGATGTAGATGTAGAAAAAAGTCGCTGACCACCGTCATCGGCTAAATTCGATGAGCCGGTAACCCCAGACAACATTCTATTGCGGAAACTAGCCGGCGAAGGAACACCGGATCCAATTCCTGAACCGGACCCAGATGATGGAACCGAGTCGAGACTAAAGTAGTTTGATTGGTTGAAACTGATATAAGATCCCACAATTATAACTCCAGAAACAAGGGCAACCGCATGTTTACGAGCTGGTTTTGGAGAGGTTCCATTTCGCATCAAACGCCCTGGAGCTCCATTCTTCAAGAGTCTGGAAGCATGGTTCATAAATGGACGCTTTCGCGTGATCAGACGTGCGTTGACGTACACTAGCCGTGGACGAACCGCTAGCACATACATGAAATGAGGGATAATTTTGGAGCAAGATCAGTATCAGGCCCAGACACCAAAGAATGCAGGAAGAAGTTCACCAAGACCATTATCAGGTGTAAAGAGTTAGTCATTTCTGTTCTCGTCCTTTATCCTTCGTCTTTCTTTTAGTTTTCTCTTCTCCGTTTTTCCGTTTCCTTCTCCTTTTCTTTCCCTTTTCTTCTTCCTTCTACACTTTCTATTCACATCTTTTATTACTACTGACCCGCACCAAATCCTGATAGCTAACACCGCAACGTCTGTGCAATATTATATACACGGCACGCCTAGAGCACTTGGATACGATACATGTCTTACGACCGGCTTAAGCAGCAATGGTGACTTCCACATCCACACCAGGTTCGATGGTGATTTGAGTGATTCTCTTGACAATGGAAGCAGGAGCTTGCAAGTCAATGACACGCTTGTGGATTCTCATCTCGTAGGTGTCCCATGTCTTGGAACCCTCACCGTTTGGTGCCTTTCTGGTGGTGATCTTCAAAACCTTGGTTGGCATTCTAACGGGACCCTTCTTGACAATGTCACTTTGAGTAGCATTGGCAATGATGTTAGAAGAGACCTTCTCCAATTGCTTAACCTTGGTGGAAGTCAAGGTGATTCTGATCTTGTGGATCTCTTGTTCTTGTTCCTGAACCTTTTCCTTGTTGATTGGGGCAGACATGTTGGATAGATGTTTGAGTAATGAAAAATTTCTCAAAAGTGCGACTCGTGGGGGCCGAGCCCTATATGTGGTCACGTGAATTACGAGGTTGGAGAAGATGATGGTATAGTTGATGGGCCATGCTATTGGTGGCGTAGCACTCTCTACTGTGGCATTCTCCTTTGGCACTCTACTGTGGCTACTGTGACTCTATAGAGCTTAGGTTTTTTCTTTCGAAAAATTTCGGTTCTTGATTCTACACTATTTTCATCTGGGTTAGTATTCAGAAATCAATTATTAGTTTTCTCCATCTTGAAGTTTTGAATGGTGTCAGAGAGATTCCCAATTGAAGATTCATCATTGTACATACTTCTTGTTACTGTTATTACTTGTTCTTCCATAAAAATGTAAAACGCTGCAAAGTGATGCTGATGGTGTTGGTGTGAACACGACCATCTTCATGCAGTACGCCGACATTTTGGAACCAAAAAGTGTTAATGGTCAATTGACACATTATATTACTCTATTCCACTATATAGGACCATCATAGTACTCTCCCTCACAGTCTTTTAAAAGTGGCTCAACTCGGGCTGCCCAGTTTTTGTTTGCGTAATTTTCGTCACATCCGTCACTCTGACATTTCCGAAGTTTACGGTGGAAATGACTCGAACATAAACAGTTTCTGATGTCCTCAATCTCCTGACATCCTCTGGCGAAAAGGACTGCTTCGTTGCATTCTTTGTCGCACCAAAATGCCGGCCATGTATCAGCCGCGAAAGCCATGGCTGCGAAAAGTAGAATGGAGAACTTCATAATTAAATGGCTGAACAAAAGTAGGATACACTAATGCTCTTATAAGTTATAAATGATCCGTAGTTCATTCTTTCCACCTTCTTGATTTGATTTTTCTTTTTTTGCATATTCACGAAATTATGTAAAATCTCACTTTTTGCAACAATAAAATGGAATTATACTTACCAGCCCAGTACCTTTATTCAGGTTGTCTATTTACACTATTGTGACAACAGGGCGTATTCCTTCTCTAATCCCTTTAAACATTTCCACATCAATTCCACTTCACTATCATTGGCACTGCCACTAGTTGCCCATCTAATGCGTCCCTGGTGGTCCACCAAGTAAATGTAGCCGGAACAGGTATTATCACAGAGCAATTTTTGCTTGATATCGTACGGAAACAATGACTCAGGTACAATATAATAAAGATTGTGTCTTTCACTTGGTAGTTGTGCTCTGAGATTACTTTCTGCAAGCTTAACAAACAAACCCTTTACAAAACTCTGGGGAATGTTGATATCAATTATCTGAGCATGAGGATATTTCTCCACCATCTCACCATAATCCTGTTTCAAGTAGTTTTTCCCATCTCTATCGAAATACGAGTCTGCACATTTCTCACCAGAAACCGTGGAGTATATCCGCACAAAACTGATTTTGTTTTGAAGAAGCTCGTAGAACAGTTGTGATTTCTTTGTTAATGTAGACGAGGAAAAGTCAGGAAAATATTTGGACTTGTCACTTCTGAAAAATGATATTGGTGGCGTGAAAATCTTACCCTTGGTATTGTTGAAAGATTTGGACTCGTAGAAAGGACTGTGTGCTATATCATGATCCAATCGTTTCTGCCGACGCTCTTTGGCCTCAGAACTAAACAATTCGTGTGTCAAGCCTCCAAAACTACTGGATTTATGGTTCAAGACTGTTCCTCTTTCCACGCCAAATGGCTTCGAAACTTTTATAGATTCCGTCAATGGTGGCTTGCTCGCCTCCTTTATGGTCTCTGCAAACCTAAGACTCTTCAAATGCGCCACAGAAGTGGAAAAGGTCCGATATCGAGACATGGCCATCATTTCACTAGCGGCTCCGATTCATTGAACTCATCCGCACCACATTCGCACCCGTGCACCCACAATTCGAGCGCTGTTACCAACAAGCGATTTCTGTAGTATATGCAAAAGCACCAATAAAATGTCTTTACAGTTGAGTGACGGGTTGGCCAACCAACCACTAGACTTGGTGCTAGAGGATTTATTAGTGAGGTTCCTTGCAAATGTTCCTGATGAGGATTTGTCATCTATCGAGCGAGTGTTATTTCAAGTCGAAGAAGCTCAATGGTTTTACACCGACTTTTTACGACAAAAGAGTCCATATTTACCCCAATTGAAGATGAAGGGGTTTGCTGCTCAATTTTAGAGAAGTGTCCGTTGATCTGGAAATGGGGTAACCCATCTGATGCCCTTGGAAAATTCGGCCGTTACAAGTCGACAATCCCTGTTCGTGGAGTTGCATTATTCAATAAGGATCTCACCAAAATGGTTTTGGTCAAGGGAACCGAATCCAACTCTTGGTCGTTCCCTCGTGGAAAAATCTCAAAGGATGAAGCAGATACGGTATGTGCTGCTCGTGAATGTTACGAGGAAACCAGCTACGATGTAAAAGACGCCATTTCGGAAGATAATTGCATCGAAAGAACAATTAGAGGTAAAAACTACAAGATTTACTTGGTCAAAAATGTACCTGAAGACTTTGATTTTCAACCAATAGTTCGTGGTGAAATCGCCAAGATTCAATGGCATGATATCAAAACCACCGGAAAAAAAGTGAAATCCAACCCTAATCAGTATTTCATCGTTTCTGCGATCTGGAAACCTTTGACCCGCTGGGTCAATAAGAATAGAGGTGTTTCGAACGAAGAGGAACTCTTGGTGAAGGCTGAGTTTAGATTAAAGGAATACTTGGGAATTCTGCCCAAGGCTCAAGAAAATGTTGATGCTGGTAGAGAACTTTTGAATATTCTTCAAGGATCTTCCAAAGAAACCTCCAATAATTTACAGGCTGCTAGTCAAAATCAAGTCAGTCTGTACCAGCAATTTATCCACAGCAGTCTTCCACAGCATCTTCACAACCTGCTTCCATTTTTTCCTTACGCGCCAGCACCACCCATGCCCATGTATTATCCTTCATTCATTCCTCCTCAGAGTTTATCACAACCTCCAGCACCCCAGCCTCAGTCTGTACCGTCAGTTGATGCTCAGCCCAATCCATCAACTCTACAGAAACCCGCCATGAGTTCTGTGGCACCTAACTCAAAGGAGTTTTTATCTATTTTGTCCCAGCCTAAGAAGTCAACAGCACCAACACCAGAAGAATTGCCAAAGAAGTCAACCCTTGAAAGTAATAGATCCAAAGCTCAGCAACTTATGAGTCTTTTCAAGAAGGCGGAACCTGCTAAGGAACCTACTTCTGAACCTGCTAAGGAATCTACCTCAACTGAATCTAAGGAAACTGCACCAGCTTCAATTGAAACCGCAAAACAAGAACCTGTGTATCTCAATTTGACATTGAGAACTCCCTGCCTAATCTTGGTGTTCTTGGTGTTCAACAAGCTTCCAATGAACTTGAAGAGTCACTTCGCTCGTCGCATCCTGGAAGTGGAAATAATTCTCGTCCTTCAACTCCAGCGGGCAAACTTAAAATCTTGAAAAGACCTACTGCCACTGGAGATAAGCAAAATGCATCAAGTGAACTTCTCAGCTTGCTCAAACCAAAACAAACACCTAAAAGCACAGAAGAGAACCCCCAGCTGCCCAAAGTGCAAGAAAAAATCAATGGCAATTCCAAAGCGTCTTCTGATCTTTTGAGTTTATTGAAAAAACCCAAAAGTCCAGAGCAACCCACAGTGAGCACACCTGAAGTAGTGTACGATTCGACCACGTCCAAGCAAGAAGAGTCCAATAGTGAAGAATTTCAGGACTTCGAGGATTTTGAAGATTTTGATGCATTAGACCAATCTTTCGGTGCACCACCAACCAACTTTCACCAGCATTTTGACATCGATAGTGATGACGAGCATGAAGAAGAAGAACAAGATGAACCTGTACCAGTGATGCCACCCAAAATACAAGTCCTCAAGAGAAACCAGGAAAATCTGGACGAGGGAGCAGGAAAATCGTTATTGCATCTCCTCAATGGGAAAACAAAAGATGAGAGTCCAAAGACGGATTTCAGCAGCATTTACGGAACGGATTCTACTCAGGGATCAGAAGAGCCCCAATTTGTACCACCCGTTACTTCGCCATCTCAAGCTGCGTCGAGCTCCTTTTTGAGTATATTGACCAGACCCACGGAAAGTAAGCATCAAGTGTCATCTCCTCCAGCCCAAAAGAACGCAAATTCACCGGCAAAAAACCTACTTGATATTTTACATGGAAGAGCAAAATGATCGTTCAAAACGAGAGGACTATCATTAAGAAGCTATAGATCAAAGAAACGTTTTACATCAGACTTGATTCTGTTTCTTTGTATTTTCGGCATATGTCGGGACAGCGATGGACGAGCTAGTTGCGACAAAGGCTCAGGCTTCAGCTCAGACTTCACTTTTGTCCTATTGTCTACCACATATGTGAAACATGGCTTTGAATTGTGGTTTGCATTTTTACGCTTCGTCCAGCCACTAACCATGGCGTCGGTATTGAATTGACTGTCCAACGCAACATCAACATACGAGAGGTCCAAAAGGATGAAATCCTTCGACCACAGTAGGTACACTGGGTTTGTAGTGATGTCTTTTGACGAAGATTCCGTGAGGATGTGAGGACCATAGTTCTTGAATAAATATTGTAACTTTAAGGTTAGAGGAAGCGAAGACATACGTTTGTCCGATGTGACAAACCAGTTGTCATGGACGTATGACGAATTATCCTTGTTGAGTTCCAAGTCCAGCTCGATGCAACTTAGGAAAACGAGGCTCTGTTCTTGATATTCATCAAACTTTTGATTCCATCAATGGTGACATTTTTGCAATTGACCAAACGAATGATGGTCAATTTTGAGAGCTTTCCTTCTCGAAGTATGCTCGTGGCAAGGCTGTATAGAAAAGAATCATCTATGGCGCTGTAAGACAAATCCAAGCATACCAAGTTTTGAAAATTAAGTACCAGTAACATATCGTCTTTTGATGCTTTGAAAGAAGTTAGGTCTAAGATTATCCACGAGCAAGTCTCTAGCTTGAAACTGTAGCTAACTGTGTCTCTAATTCGCACGTTCAGATAGACGATTTCTATGCGGTGTTTTCTGGAATTGGGTAGTTTGTGGTGGTCGATAGCCTCATGTCGTATTTTTGCAACTTCGTTATTCAGTTTGAGTTTTTGATTGTGACATTTAAAATCTTTTTGCTTATAGAACCTTTGAGCAAACATGGAAAACACCCTTGGTGAATCAGTATTGAGCTTGAGACATTGTTTCCATACTTCACCAAGAGCACTCCAAGGTATTTCATGAATGCTCAGTGATGCGATGAACTCGATATTTCTCGCTACTTTGTTTGCACAAATAGCCTTAAGAGACTTTAAGGATACTAATTTCGGTTCAGGGACTCCGAAAGGGCCACGATAATCATACAGTGTGGGTGCTAAACGAGGCCAATCGAATGTTGCAATTTCACTTGAATCTTGAAATAATCCGTTAGAACCCTGAACGGCAGCCAAATTGGGAACAATTGGAATTTTGCGATCTATTCTGGATTTAGTGGGTCTAATACTCTTCGGGATGCGCCGAAAACGCTTTCTCATAAAACCCCGTGGCCGTCCCCCCATACTTATATCTATAGGTTCCCCAGTTGATGCTGCGGTTCCTGCATGGAGGTGCATCCTCATCGCAGATGTCAAGACGCATCCTGCAAACCTTTGGAACTCACCATGAAGCTTGACACCTCCAAGATGCGGTACTTGACCGCCGACGACTTCCGGGTTCTCCAGGCGGTCGAGTTAGGGTCCAGGAACCACGAACTTGTACCCACGCAAATGATCCATTCTATTAGTGGACTCAAGTCTCCTAGTGGGACAAACCGAGCTATCGGCGATCTTGCAAAGCTCAAACTTGTTGCACGACTCCGGAATGCAAAGTACGACGGATTCCGCTTGACGTATAACGGTTATGACTACCTTGCCATAAAGTCGATGTTGAAACGTGATACTCTCTACTCGGTTGGAAATACCATTGGAGTTGGAAAAGAGTCAGATATCTACGCTGTGGGTGATCCCAAGGGAGACCAGAAGGTTCTCAAGATCCATCGGCTTGGTAGAACTTCGTTCAAGACGGTGAAGAATAACCGTGATTACTTGAAAAATAGACAATCATCCAATTGGATGTATTTGAGCAGATTAGCTGCAGAAAAAGAGTACCAGTTCATGGTAATTTTTCATGAAAATGGATTGCCAGTACCTCGTCCATACGACCATTCCCGTCATTGTGTGTTGATGGAATGGATAGACGGCATACCCATGAAGCATTTACGGAAGCATGGTGACTATAAAAACTTTATTCTGATCTCATGAAATTTATTGTCAATTTGGCCAATAATGGTATTATCCACTGTGACTTTAACGAGTTCAACATTATAGTCAAAGATCCTTCCAAGACCAAACAGCCATCTTGTTTCCAGGACTCCGAGTTTGTGGTTATCGATTTTCCTCAATGTGTGTCTATTGACCATGTAGATGCCGAAACATACTTCAATCGAGACGTTGCTGGAATACGAGCATTTTTCGAGAAAAAATTTCGTTATGTTCCTGAAAACGATCCTATTATGCTTGACACTGACGGATATGGTGAAGGCTACAAACATGCATACCCCAGCTTTACCAGAGACGTCAAAAGAATTAATAGTTTAGACCTTGAAGTCAAGGCATCAGGCTATGCCAAGGCGAATCTGAAGGAAAGCAAAGATTTGGAAAATGCGGTTGAGAGTATGAGAATTCTAGATGAGGATCGCTTTGAAGAAGATGAGTCAGAAGAAGATGAATATGGAAGCAGTGAAGACGATTATGACAGTTATGAGTTGGAGAGTGATGATGCTGAGTTTGAACAAGAAGAGGAAAAGTTGAAGGAAGAAAACGAAAAAATCGTCGATGCATTATCACTGGGAGTCAAGGAACTTAAAATGGACAAGCTCGGAAACTATATACTTGAGTAGAAGAAATCAAGAATATGACAGAAATCAATGTTCGGTTCTCGTTCATCTACAATAAATCTACGAAACGTATTTTATACAGAATTAATGTGACCTAACTATACCTTAACGGGTGGACATACCTCTGGTGACGGCACGCTTCAATGCCAACTCAGCCTTTCTGTAGTCATCAGCAGAAGAGTCTTCGATCTCCAAAGCTTGCATGGCATCAGACAAAGCAGCCTCGATCTTGTCCTTGGCAGACTTCTTCAACTTAGCAGACAAGACTGGGTCGGTGACAGTGGACTCAACCGAGGCAACGTAAGCCTCCAACTTTTGCTTGTGCTCGTGTCTCTTGGCGAAAGCATCGTCAGACGATTTGAACTTCTCGGCGTCCTCAATCATCTTCTCAATCTCATCGGAAGACAATCTACCAATGGAGTTGGAGATGGTGATGTTAGCGGAACGACCAGTGGACTTCTCAACAGCAGTCACCTTCAAGATACCGTTAGCATCGACCTCGAAAATAGACTCCAAAACTGGTTCACCAGCTTGCATAGGAGGAATGTTCTTCAAGTCGAACTCACCCAACAAGGTGTTTTCGGAACAGTTGACACGCTCACCTTGGTAAACTGGGAACTGCACGGTGGTTTGGTGGTCAGCAACAGTGGTGAAAGTTCTTCTCTTGATGGTAGGAACAGTGGTGTTTCTTGGCACAACAGGAGCGAAAACATTACCTTGCATAGCAACACCCAATGACAATGGAATAACATCCAACAACAACAAGTCCTTGGTGTCTTCGGAGGTGGATTGACCGGTCAAGATAGCACCTTGGACGGCAGCACCGTAAGCAACAGCCTCATCAGGGTTGATGGACTTTTCCAATTGCTTACCATCGAAGAAGTCAGACAACAATTTTTGCACCTTTGGAATTCTGGTGGAACCACCAACCAACACAACCTCATCGACAGCGGACTTGCTGACCTTGGCATCCTTCAACACTTGTTCAACTGGCTCCAAAGTGGACTTGAACAAAGCAGAGTTGATGTCTTCGAATCTAGCTCTGGTGATGTTAGCGGAGAAGTCTTCACCCTCACTAAGAGAGTCGACCTCAACGGTGGTTTGAGTGACAGATGACAAAGTTCTCTTGGCACGCTCACAAGCAGTTCTCAATCTTCTGATAGCTCTGGCATCGTTGGTGATGTCCAAACCGGTCTTCTTCTTGAAGTCAGCCTTGAAGTGGTCCAACAAGTTGGTGTCGAAATCTTGACCACCCAAGTGAGTGTCACCAGCGGTAGCCTTGACGGTGAAAACACCACCAGTAATGTTCAAAAGAGAAACATCGAAAGTACCACCACCCAAGTCGAAAATCAAAACGTTTCTTTCCTTCTCGGATTTACCAGCACCCAAACCGTAGGCAATGGCAGCAGCAGTAGGCTCGTTAATGATACGCAAAACGTTCAATCCGGCAATGGCACCGGCATCCTTGGTAGCTTGACGTTGAGCATCGTTAAAGTAAGCTGGAACGGTGACAACAGCCTTTTCAACCTTCTTACCGATCTTGGCCTCGGCAATCTCCTTCATCTTGGTCAAAACCATAGAGGAGATTTCTTGAGGAGAGAAAGACTTGGTCTCACCCAAGTACTCAACCTCAATTTGAGGGTTACCACTAGAGTTGACAACCTTGAATGGCCAACTCTTGATATCCTTTTGAACGGATTCATCATCGAAAGCACGACCAATCAAACGCTTAGCATCGAACACAGTGTTTTTTGGGTTCAAAGCAGCTTGGTTCTTAGCAGCATCACCAATCAATCTCTCTTCTGGAGTGAAAGCGACGAAAGAAGGAGTAACTCTGTTACCCTGTTCGTTGGCAATGATCTCCACAGCAGAGTCATAGGTTGCCACACACGAGTAGGTAGTACCCAAATCGATACCGATTGCACCTTGGAAAACACCGTCAGCCATTTTTAATTATTGGGTGAACTAGTCAGGAAGATGGTCTGAAAAATTTTCAGAAAAAAAATGCACCTGCAGGGCTGAAGTGTGGCCTGGGAGTTACGCAGGCCGGGAGGAGAAGTGCGCACCCACATAGCGCGCGAACCTGCTCACAGCTGAATGTAGGAATAACTGCGGGTTAAATGTCAATTTTATAGGATCTGCTCCACCATGAGCTTCAACGTATCGTAGAGAAATTCATACTGATGCAGCGTCTGGACCATCATCATTCGTTGCTGGCGCAACTTTGTAACGGTATCGAGGATGGGATCTCGGTCGTTTTCCGGGTTGATAACCGATTGGACATGATGCAATAAGTGGTCCACCGTGATGTAGGTGCCGGTTCTACCCACTCCAGCCGAGCAATGGATGATGGGAATTGGTCGATTGGGGACCGTGGACTGTAGAAGGCGGATTCTACGCGAAAGCGTCACCAAAGGACGTGCTGACGGTGGACTTCGAGAGTCTACCCATTTGGAGTAGTAGTAGTGATGAACTGTTTTTGACTTTTCTGGTGTCAGTAATGTAAATTTGGACACGAGAAAACCTCCTTCGTCGTCCCAGGACAGTGAATTGTATTCAAGAGTCAATTTTTCAGTAAATCCATCGCGGTGGAGATCGTTGGTCAAGTACATAATCGGTTCGTTTTCATCGGGCCAATATTTGCAACATTTAGTCATACCATTTTCCACGAGCGGGGTCACCATAGCGACGATGATGGTGTCGTTGTGCTGTAGTTCTGACTGCTGGAAGCACATGGCCCAGAAATGGTGGATTGTTGCTGGCATTGGACCCTGGCTAGCGATGTAACGACTGCTGGAATCGATCTCTATATGAGAAGCATTGATGTAATCTGAGTGATTAGGGGAGAACCTTGAGATGTACACGATTGAAATTCCAAGGAAACACGTTTATATATCTGTTTCTGCTGGCATTACGTGGTGCTGAAGCGTCGCTAATTGACCAAGGTGACATATCAGGCACCGCCATGGCTTCCTCGATTCTTCCCAACTCTTGTACTTGCAACCGGGAAAAGAGCGACTTTCGAGCCGACGCCAGCTGTCGGAGGTAGGGTGGAAATTGCATGTATGGTGTTGAGTGGTGATTCGCGATTAAGTTGATAAAGAGAGTGCGGCTGCGCATAAAAATTCGGAATGAAAAAGGAAGGAAAATGTAAGGAGGATGCCACAACTGTTATAGTCCTTGTATAGTTGTCTTTGTATAATTGTCCTTCTATAGTTGTTCTTGTATAATTGACTTGTATATTCTATTTCTGTATATTCAGTATTTTCAGGTGAGACATAGAGTTCTTGAGTCTTGGGTTGTACGGCTCAAGGCCGCTCGTTTCACTCGCGACCTACTTCGCGACCTACTTCGCGACATAGTTCGCCTCCACCCCCTCTCCAACCGCAGATTTATCTCCTCGCTGCTGTCGGTAAGCACCCCAGCAGTCTGGAGCACCTGCGCAGTCTTTGTAACCACCCGGTCCCAGTCGAGTTTTGAGAGCCCAAACCGCTGTTGAACTTGACCGTAGTGAGCCATTTGCGGGCGTCTTCCTCAGAATAGTCCAAATTGCTGCCAATATAAGTTACGGCTTCGTCGTGGTGGTTGTTAAAGTAGTCGATTCCACGAGCCACACTGGACACAAACAGAGCCAATTGAGTGCTGTCGACGTCCCGGCGAGCCGTTATCACCCACAGCGGCCATGGAGTGTAAATCTCACCAATTTGTTTGAGCTCCTTGTTGTCGTAGTACTTTTTGGTGGTAAAGTATTCCCACATAAATGCATCACTAGTACCGTCATTGACAGACTGGCGAAGGTTTGCAAAGTTGGAAAGCACAGGGAAGTCACTGAAAAACGGTTTACTAGCGTTGTGCTCGAGTCCCAACACAAAACTCATGATATACGACCCAGATCCGATTCTTGAAACGCCAATTTTTTTTCCAAGAACATCTTTCGTCGAAGTAATTTCATTTCTGGAAGCTCCAGTGCTCACAGCCCAGCACAATGGCGATTCCACATACGTTCCCACCACCTTGTAGGCGTCATTTCCTTTTGCCACATCAGCAATAAATCCTTCTGTCAAACCAATGGCAATATCCACTTCGCCATCAGAAAGCAAACGAACCAATCTACCGGTTCCTTCAATGACAGGAATAAACTTGACGTCAATGCCAGCATCAGCATAGTAGTTTTGCTGCTGGGCAAAGAACAATGGTGTAGAAAAATGTTCTGGTACGTAGGCCACACGAAGCATTAGAGGTGCGAATAAAACAAGAGACTACAAGGTGCGAAACGAGACTAATTGAGACTTAAATTGCGAGACTTCAAGCTACTACAAATTGCGAAAGGAGACTTCACAAAGCAGAGAACACTAGTAGAATCATGGTTATTAGTTGGAATGAGATCGCTAAGGAGTTGACCGTAACTTAATGTATCCATTGAGTACTCTAGTGTACTACATCCGCATCTAAGCGGTTACAGCAGACATCACATCAGAGCAGACGCTCTCTTCTCTCTTCTCTCTTCTCTCTTCCCTCTTCTCTTCTCTCTCCCTCTCCTAGCACGCACATCCGTCCGCCGCGGGCGCCGTTCCCGTACTGAGATCAATGCGCCCGTCGGTAGCCTGTGGCTGTTGTGGTTTCAGCAGCGGAGCCTCAGGGATCTTTGACCCTATACCCACAAAGACTTCATTGACATTGTACGCCGTTTTGGCACTGGTCTCGAAGAAAAGAAGTCCCTCCTCGTCCGCAAGCTTTTGACCCTCTTCGATGCTGACTTTGCGAAGTGAACTGTCGTCACCGTCATTATCGTCTTCCACCAAATCGTGCTTGTTTCCCACTAACGCTATGGTGATATCCTTCGAAGCCTGTTCGTGCAACTCCTTGACCCAATGACGAGCCTTGATAAACGACGCTGGCTTGGTAATATCATAAACCACCAACGCCGCCTGGGCATTCCGGTAGTACATTGGAGCCAACGAGGCAAATCTCTCCTGACCAGCGGTGTCCCATATTTCGTACTTGATGGTGCGCTCACCAATGGTGCACTTTTGTGTCAAAAACGCTGCCCCAATGGTTGGTTCTTTGTTTTCTTGAAAATCATTGCTAACGAACCGAAGCACCAAAGATGATTTTCCCACTGCTGCTTCACCAAGAAGCACAAGTTTCACAGACGTGGTAGGTGGTGCGAAACTCATTCGATGTTTGTGGTATGATTTGAGTTATTTAATGCAATACGGTGTAAGACCACTAGTCGGATAATCCGTGATTTGTGCGTACCCATTTTCGCTTATCGGTGATGGCGGTGGTCGCACGACGGGCTGTGCGCAGGGAAGAAGGGACTTGAGAAAGAGAGAGAAAAAAGATAGAGAAAAGAATGATGTAGCATTGACTCTGTTCAGTTCAGAGCTGTATCTCCACTTCTATTCATTTTTAATGTCATTCGTTTTCAATGTACTCGTTTCTCAATCTTTCATAATTCTTCACTTCTCACAAATATTATTTACAAGTTCTTTATGACTGTTTCCTTATTCTGTCTATTCCTTAATCTGTCTGTTCCTTCCGTTCCTCCACCCTCGCAACCCAGTACTCACACTCATACACATACCCTCCCATTGCTCTGGGGTCCCCACTATATGTAGTCTTGATTCCACTCTCATGCTTGTCAAGAGTAAATCCCATATCTTTCATGAGTTGTAAGAGATCCTCAAGTGAAAGTTCCATTCCCTTTCGAGTCGTAGCAACTTTTCGAGGCTCGTCACCTTCCTTGAGAACCATAGATTTATACTCCACATTAGCATCATCTTCAAAGTGCCACAATAAAGGCCCAAAGTTGATCCATATTCCACTGGTTTTCTTCAAACAATGACGAATTGTCTTCAAGTAGTCCACGATATTAGAGGCAGTATCGAGGAAGAAACAAGTACACAAAATATCAAACGTTCCTTGTACCAGTTGACGAAATTGTATGGCATCGTCCAGCTGTACTTCTTCCACAGGCTGTATTTCCTCAGGACCATAGAGTTCAGTAAACGAGCCCGCTGCCATCGACATGAGCTCACTAATGTCGACATTTGGAAGCTGTGCTTGTAAATCGTGAATGTCTCGAGCACTCACATCGGGGACAGTAACGGGTCGTAATTGCAAGCTCCGTTTTGAAACGTGCGATGCTTTGTAGATATAGGGCAAGATGGAGTGTTCATTGGCAAACTGACAGTTGTTCAAAATGTAATTTGATGTCAAAAGCATATGGTAACTAAACTCATTTCCTTGACACTTGAATCCATGGTGAACAAATTCATACACCAATCTTCCAAGACCACATCCAGGAACAAGAACATTGACCCCGGGCCTTTGGGTGACTTCAGGGTACCGCTCAAGAGCCTCGTTGAGGATTCTTCCAAAAGATACTTCTCTTTCCTTGACTCCGTCACTGCTCCATTCACGACAAAGTTGGAGCAACGTTGACCTTACTTTATCAAAATCCAGTCCACTTGGTTCTGCCCAGCTAGTCGGATCAGCCCCTACACCCCACTGGCTAGCCGCTACACCAGCAAGACCACTGCAAAAATGGGAATTGAGTTGTACCGCTTCGGCCAAATCGGACGTATGTTTACTGTACCAAGATAAAAGGTTTTTTTCCAGTTCTTTCATGGATGCTTCTCTAATGCGACGAGGTTTCACCACCTCCTCGTACAGCCAGCAGTGGAAGTTGTGGAATGCTGCTAGGGTGCCCAGAAGGGCGTTCCATTCTTCATCAGCCATCGCAACGATAAGGTTTGAGCTGCGAAGTAGAGAAATGCAGGAGCGAGCATAGCGAGCGAGTGCGAGCGGAGCCAGTGCGAAGCCGATTCCACTAGGTTAGAGCAAGTCGGTCGTGTCATATATGTAATAAATAGTTACTGTAAAAATGGGTCAAAGTCAGCCTCAAGTAAACAGTTCGGTTTCAATGTAAGAAAGTCAACTTCATCAAAAGTGTGCTCCGGTTGCAATTGTTCCGCTGACCTGCGCGGGTAGTGGTGGGGCTTGAGAAGGGTAGTTGTAAACGAAGTTACCGGAACTTCCAGCAAGCCTAGAGCCGCGGCAAAGTCGCTCCTCACACGGGCTATATCTGTGATCAGCGCTCGCCACTTACGGACGTCTGTGATGGGGAACAATTTTTTGGAATCTTCTTGCACTGCCATACGGTAGATGATCATTATACGTTTTTGAAGAAATGTCACCAACCGAATTAGGTAGCCAGAAAGACTTTTGAGTTCGTGTTTGTGCACATCGTACGAATCAGGATTGCAGCAAAGATTCAGTGGCTGGTCGATTTCTGACTTGAAAATATCGAAATCGCTGCGAGTAATAACCACATCCAACATGAGTGGACTATCAAAATCTCTCAAAAAAAGTATTTGACCTGTGGGAATATCGAGTAGAGTGCTTTCTTGAACACTTTGTAGAATAACGCCAAAATTTTCTCAAGTGGGTCGGATGAAGCATTGACCACCAGGAACCGAATCGGGTAACTTATGGCCCATTTTTGCATAAGTTTGAACAAAATCATTTGTTGGTGCTCCACATTGTCGTAAGAGCCAGTAATTTCCTCTATAATGTTGTCTATCACAAGATTGATAAAGCTGTAGAGCTCGTTATACTTTGAGGTGAGCATTTGGGTGAGCGAAGTGTTGGAATTGACACTCCGTAAAATCTCTCCAAACCGAATATATTTTTCACGAAACTCGTTTAAAAACGTCGGATCGTAGCTCGGATGGTACACAGACCGCTCGATATTGACCATGAGCTGCATATGAGCTGGAATTAACGTTGGTGCTCTGGCGCCGTTTTTAGCAGCAAGATTCAAGTTGTATGAAAGTACGCTGAAAAGACCATCCCGAAAACAGTTTATCGAGTTGAGAGTCGCTTCAGGATCGTAGATCGACATCAAACTGAGAATATACGACACAGTGGAACAAGTTTCAGGATCTTCATTTTTGTTCAAAAAGTCTCGCAAGTCCTTGATTACCTTGGCATAGTGCTTAATAGACACGATAATGAGGGCATTGTTCTGCTTTGTTCGGTCCACAAGCTCGGTAAAGCCCGCAACTGTACGCTGGTTTGGGTTGAGACAGTTGGAAATAAGGTAGTTTGTCGTCAAGTTGAGAAGACAGCTGAACATCATTTCGGACCTGATCAGCACCGTTATAAAGTAATTGAGCCATAAGTGGAACAAGTGTCGTATATCGGGGAGCGGACAGGTGCCATTGGCTATGGAAGCACCAACACTGAATAGAAAAGTGTAAAGTCCCTTTTCGTAGTCTACCCTTGTGCGAGGTTTCTTCGCAAACGAGACTGGATGAATCATTGCATTGGGAAGTTTATCATAGGTATCGAGCTCCATAGGATCGTATCCTGAATCGTTGACAAAAGAAGAAGACTCGTACCCGAGAGCTGACGAATTGAAAATGTCTCTTGTGGGACGGAACGAGCTATCAGCGGGAGTCGACGACAGATCTCGCGAGATTCCGGCGCTGTTGTGGATCGAGTAAACCGGGTATATGATGGGCTGGCCTTCAAAATTCTCGGCACTCATGATATTGTCAAAGTCCTGGGTGACATGCTGGGCCTGGAAATTAAACACATCGTTCACGCCCGAGTCGAGAGTGTAATTTTTGCAGACAAAAAATGAGTATGGTCAAAATCCTGGTCGAAATCCATAACAGAGCCGTTACCAATGGGTTCAACAGGATGGTCTGGAGGAGGACTTGGTTCTTGGTCCGGGTCATTGGCGACCGGATTGGAGTCGAGTGAATCGCCAGAACCGGAATTAGCAGGTGAATCGACCTTAATTGCTGGTGGAGACACCTTGGACAGCGCATATGACCCTCGGGACTCATGGCGTGACAAAGTAAGTTGTTTGAGGTCGATTTCGGCCAATTCCGATTTGGAGCCTGTGGAGGTGGAAGTGGCCGAAACCACTAAACTGGCCTTGGCAGCACGAAGTTCGTCTAGTTGCTCCTCTGTGTAGTCTAGGTAGCCACAGCGAGTCTTATGCTTGATACAATTGAGACACGACGGAAGATCTTCGGAACATTTGACTCGTCTTTTTTTGCAATTGGGGCAACCGAATTTGGAGTTTTTATGTCTGCGTCTTTTGGTGGCTTTTTCTTGAGCCTTCATTTCCAATGCTCACAACAAAGAGGAATCAGAATATTTGCGGACTGCCGCGTGGGAACCGTGGCCAATTCTATGGTGTAGATGTGGTTCTCAACTAAGGAGCGATGATGGTTAAGATCGATGCTTGTAATGCTACGAGTCGAATACCACGATTTGAAGTTGATGCCACGATTTTGTAAAGAAGGCACTTTAGATTGAAGAAATGATGAATGACTATTTTTATGATTTATGAGTTAATTCTATTATTTCGGGGACAAAAGGCTGATACTTGGCGTGCATACAGATCGGTAGCAGCATACGCAATCTGTGAACCGGCGAAATGGTAAAGGTTGTTTTTTGTTTCGCGAAACAGTTTTGGTGGGGTAAATCACCTGATTTGGCGGTTTCCGGCTGCAAGTTAGTTGGTGCTCCATCGAAAACTTGGAAATTGGTTGTTGAAGGCCAATTAAGTTTTCATGGTACGGCCGTGGCCTTGCATGATTTCAGTCCCAATTAGGAAGGTCTTCTCGGTCGCAGATGCGCGCTGCAGGTCGATGGCATACACCGTGCAGAGAAAAATGCGTCATAAAGTCATCAATTTGCGTGCGCCTCTGTCATGATTTTATGCATAAACGATAAATGGTGGAAATGAGGTGAAAGGTGCATATGATTCACCCCTGTTTCTGCATGGCAGTGTATATATGCGCCAAGTATGGTATGCGGCCGGAGGAGGCCGATGTCAGAAAAGGAAACCTTTCCGTTCGTAATACATTCAATCCTATACATAGTTTTGCTCCGCTCTATAGAATTTGTCACTCATAACATTGTAGAATTGACTGTCGTTTTCGTCATCATCTGTGGCTCTTGTAAGCATGTTTTTCCTCATCTCCATCGTTTGCGGAACAACTTGAAATACCGATTCCGGCCACTGGATGGGCGAGCTAACTCCGACCAAGATCGACTGCAAGGCTGCTTCGGAAATTAACGAAAACGGTTCGGAATCGTCCATGTAAAGACCGGTACGCCAGTCGAGTTTTGTGGTGTCTCGTGGAACAGGGAAACCTTTTTTGAATAGTTCAGAATACTCTTGGTTTAAACGTACCAAATAATGTTCAACTTCGTCTTCTGAAAGCCATAATTTGTAGTCGAGCGGTTGGGAATCGTCATCTTGTAATTTGTAGTCGGTAGTGTTACTCAAATGGAATCGGAGAAGGGGATCGCTGGTTTGAAACCCTTTGGTGCTGTCAGTCATATATGCTTTTAACAATTCGAAATGCTGAGGATTATAAGGGTAGGGGTTACCCATTCTTTGTAGGTTGTGAAGCATATCTGGGGTGGCTGTTGGTTTTGATTTCAGTGGTAAGTGGATGAAATTGTAAAGGCGAATCAGCGAATTGGTGAAATCACGAATCATTATCTCGTTAATATCTGACCTCACGTCCATCGGAGTTATACCCTTCCCGCCAATCAGGGGCCCGAATATCATCGCTAGCTGATTATGTCTTGTTTTGAAAAACGAGTTAACACGGAAGCAGTACCGTTCAATACTCTGCAATATGTTACAAGTCAAGTCTGTTTCTTTGGGAATGGTGTGATGAGTGTCGTACCACAATGTGAGACCGCCATTGAAGCCCAGCAAGTACATGAACATGGCACTTGGGAACACATTATTAAGTATTGACGTGAGGGTTTTGTACATTAACATCAACACCCGTTCCATGGGGTGGCCTAGAGATGTTAATATGTGCATCTTGGGAGGCATCATAAGAAGCCATCGACGCAACAACTTGTAGATGAGTTGGGAATCTTTTTTGAGTACTTCGATATCCTTATTGGCAGTTATTTGTATGACATCTTTGACGTAGTACCATATCTGATTGAAATGCTGGACAATCCAATCGCTGGAAATTTCTTCTACGGTGACAAACTGGGAGTAGCGTTTGAGATAGCTCTGAAATTCCACAAGCACTTGTGGAGTGTAGCATGGGAAATGGATCAGTTGCGACACCAAATTCATGTAGCTAAACATGTGACGAACCTGGTGGTCGAGGTGCTCATATCTGCCCAAAGCGTCGCAAAAGATGGAAAGCATACCCTGGCCGAAAGTGATGGAATGGAGAGAATTTTCAAACTCATAAATGGAGCATTTGTTGAGTAACGCCAGTGCCTTTAATGCCACAATAACGTCGTAATCTGACAGCACCGAGATGTGCATGCGAAGAGCGGTGATGGCTTCGCTATAATGGCGGTTTGCAAACGCACAAAACTTCCTTCGAAGCGCCGATTCTCGCACCTTGTTGATGTTGGCAAACGACTTTAGCGCATTATTTCCAAGATACGATGCAAAAAGCAGGATCAACACCTCGTACACCAACGGCAGTTTGATATTCAACACGTCATTGCCTACACTTTGGTGATGAAGCCACTCATTCAGGGCATACGATGGCGCGTTCATGAAATGGACCGGTTCACGGTTCAACAGAAAAGACACATATTTGGTGTAAGCTCCCGGTAAAGCTCTCATTGAATCATCGGGAGACGTAAAACCAGTCAGAAGCGTTTCTTCCATTTCCAGAATTTGACTTTCACTGGAAAGCAAGTCATCATTAAATGGCAAACCGCATTGAAGACACATTGAAAATTCGTTATTGGAGGTTCTTTCTAGAGATCCACAAGTACACATACGAGGGGATTCTGGTTGATGGCCGCGAACTAGACGCCAGGGGTCATCTAAATTTAATGCTCTACTAACACTCATGAATTCAAGTTTTAAAAAAGATCACGATTTTGGGGGTATGTTCACCTTACGTAAGGTTATGCAACTTGCGGGGGGTAGGCTCGTAATTACAATATTCGGTTGCGAATTTAAGCAGCATGACAGGAGGTAAGAATTGGCGGGAGACTTGAAAATTCCAATTATTATACTAGTACATACTTGTGGCTGAAATCCAGCCTTTGTTTTGTTGTTTGTTTTTAAATGGTGGTAGCTTTGGCATCCTGGCCCTTGCATTTCATCTTTTTTATTTTTTCAAATTAGGGTATTAAACCTCCTGCATCGCGCATTTTTGCAGATACGATAAAGGTTAATATGGTAATGGCCGCAAAATCTCAAGCACCAGAAGTGGCTATTTCTCTCCGTGACATCTCAATGCAATACATCCGCTTGCGCCACTCCTCAATAGATGGTGTGGATAACCTCCAGGCTTTTTCTTGGCGTATAGCAAATCGTTGGATGAGGTCTCTTGGATCAAAATCGTACATTCCCAAACCCAGTGAAAAGTTTATTTGGGGAGGCTTGTGCATTGAGTTTGTTTGGGTAAGTTGGCTTTGGTGGATCACTTGCTGGTATCCCTGGTCGTATGCGAAAAATGGAAGACGAGGATAATTTTCGTAGTTGATAATTGTGTCCACATCAAACAGGTTCACGAATTGTTCTTCTATGTCCATCTTTGACGGAATAATTTCGAGTATCCCGGTAGGAACCGATGTGTTACTTAAAACAGGCTGGGTGAATTTTTGATCGAGAACAGTGGTGGTTGAAAGAAGATGCGAATAGAACATGGTGCGGTAGGTGAAAAAACTGTTGATTCGCATGAGTCTGGCCTGGATTCGAGTCAAGGCAACTATCTGGGATTCACCCATATTGGACGGGTACTTGAATGAATATAACGAGGGATCCATGTCGGAACGTGCACATATAATGTTGCACATATCGATCATCCAGATGGACCGAATTGGAGTGAGAACATTTTGCAATGCTTTACCAGTAGCGGTATAGAACAAGCAAAACATCTTTGTCATAAAACCACATTTTGCACTGAGTCCCATGACTTCGGAGGGAAAAATACGGAACCAGCGTACTATCAATTCACAAAGACTGTTCGTTTGGACGAAATGAACATTGTGCGTACCTTCATTTCTGGTTTGGTTGATTTGTTGAATGTTAGGATAGCATTCATTGATTAGTTGCTTCAAAAATCCATGTAACCCAATCAAGCGGTATGCGGTTACTCGGTCGCATATAGGGTCTCTATCGTTTCCTGGTCCTTCGGATATTCCAAACTGGTCCATAAATTGTTCGAGGTCGCTGAAAATTTCATTCATCACGCTGAACCGATAATCAGGAACCAAACAGAAGCTCAGATGAAGATTCACGAGGTCCAAAACTACCCGTATAGTGGGGGTGATATCAGCAGTCGATTGGGCATCGTTGCAAATTTTGGAAAGTAACGAAGCAGTTCCGGTGTAAATCAAGCTCACCGTTTCCATAGACGCATGAACATGAAGGAAAGAAGACCATCCTGCGAAAAGCGAGATTTTGGCCAGATATTCTATATGGATCCGCGAAAGCGATTCACGCAAGTTTCTTATCAACTCTCCATAAATCATATACGATTTTTTCGTCAACACAGCTAAGTCTTCATAATTGTAACAGGCGTCTGAATTCGATGCCACAGAAGATGTAGGAGAGTCATTGTATGGTGTGGAAGTGGAGCTTGGAGAATCGCCTCCCATGCTCAAATAATCATTGCAAGATTTGAGAAGAATGTTGAGCGATCTGTCGACAAAAAATGAAAAATAGACATCGAGGATGACTGCCTGGTTATAAATACTGGCCCAGAAGGAAGCGGATTGCAGTGCGTTCCATACTGGAGCGTAGGAAAACATGAATTTGTCGTTTATCATCCGCTTTAGGTCACCTCCACACTTTTTGTAAAGAAGGGAAATGAATGTGTTTTTGAGTCGTTCTTCACGAACCATCAACTTGAACAGCCGCTTTTGAATGTATGCCTCTGGTAATGGTTTCGGGTCTCCTGGGGCTATCAATGGGAACGAGAGATCATACGAGTTTCGTCGGTCGAGAAAATCTTCGCCGAAAAATCCAGCTTTCGAGCCTTCAAACTCGTCGGCTGTTGGTTGCTGGATAAACTGCGAATCCTCGTTGGAATTGACCACCCGCACAAAGGAATCTCGATATAATTGGTATCTTAATGAATCTTTCTTCTTGAAAAAATGGTTTGTGCTAGCCAGTTCAGACTTATCCGAAGCATTATTGGATTCTCGAGAATGCATTATATCGTGGGCCAGCATATCATCGTGGAAAGCTCGACCCTGTTTTTTTCGTTCGTTTTTGAGGCGAATTTGCTCCAACCGCTCTGGTGGGAAATCCAAGTAACCACAGCGGTACTCTTTTTTGATACAATTTTGACATGCTGGGAGATCTTCCGAACACTTGATACGCTTTGCTTTGCAGTTGGGACACCCGTCTCTGGAGTTCTTATGAGTCCGTCTGCTTTTGCGTTCCTTCTTTAATACAGATTTTTTGTCAATAGAAGACATTACCACCGCTGGACATATGATCGAAATGAAGGTTAGTAGCTAATCTCAACCAAGTGAATGTAAGATTTACACGTAGTGAACATGCAAATAAGGAGTTGTGGTGACTTTTATAGTCAGTTGGTGGATATTATGAATGTCTTTAAAGGAAACAGTTTACCTTTTGGAAGTGTAGGACGGGTCACCACTAGTTCACTGAATGGGTAGCAACACCTTAGAGTCAAATGACAGCCTGGAAGCAAATAAATGTGGAAGATAACCTAGTTTAAAATCGACAACACCGTCACAAGGTAGATAGACTTTTGTGTAACAATGGAAAAGCCTCACCGTTTCCGGCATGGAATTCGGCGAACGACAAAGTTATTAAATTTGTACATTTTAGTTTACAAATACAATAGCGATAGAGAAAATGCAGCGATCTATAATATTTATCCAATACGATATGATTTGGTTGTTGGTTGCTATACCAAAAATAAAATATTTTATTATTTGTGACGGCTTTCAAAATTCAGAAACCGCCCACTTGGGACCCTGTAATGCAGGGCTGCGACCGACGCCACCGATCGCAAATCTTGCCGGTTGAATTTCACGGCAATTTCACGGCAAATTTCACAACCCGCCATGCATGCGATGTTTTCACGTCATGTTCGGTGCATCACACAACATTCCTAATGCAGCAGAATACTGCAGCAGACGTGGGGCGGTGCGGCGCGGGAACGTGCCTTGGGTGCAAATTAAGCGAGGGTGTCAAGGGTCCAGAAAGTGACGGTTTTACTGCAATTGGTAGTCTTTGGTGAATGTATGCCACTCGTTGAGTTCGGTAAGGTGTCGCATCGTGGGTCGCCCATGAGGACAGTTCCATGGTTTGTCCAAGTGGCTTAGATTATGAACAACTTTTTCATTGTGGAGGTCGAAAGTGGCTGTCCTATCATGATACTCGAACGACAAGATCTCAGAGCCAAAATCGTACGAATTTTGGAGCACTTGACATGCTTATTATTGACTGAACCTGCTTGGTTGGTAAGGTGAATTAACTCATGAAAATCTGATTCGTCAAAAACTGTGGTTCGCAGTACAGGTAAACTTGTTAACTTCACCCGATGCCCAGGAGCTTCATCTTCATCCACCTTTAGTCCAAATCCGTTGGTTTTAAAAACATCAAGATTCGCAAGAACCGTCATTTCATCGAGCGCATTGAGCTCCATTACTCGTGGAACCACAAGCAGCTGCGAGTGGAACATGGTTGTGGAGTTGGCGAGCCTTTCAAAATTGTACTTTTCATCTGAAGCGTGCTGATCAACAATAAAAAGATTGTTTCCGCCATTCAATGTGACTAGAATAAACCCCAAATTGAATTGACCAACAACTTGCATTTTCGTGAAATCTTTCTTGGAAATCAGGTACACTAATTTTTTTCAGCTTCTTCTCTCGCCTCAATGTTGTCGATATGTATCTTCTTTCCAGCTTGCAGCGAGTTCTGGTGGTCATTGTTAAGAATGTTGGAGCCAATACCATTGATATCAAACGACAAAACTTTGCGCACATCATGAACGTTTTGCTTTTTCTTTGGTGACTGTTTCTTTGGGCTCTCCAAAAAGTTGCGATTTCCAATACTAATGGCAATATTATCGTCAAGCTCTTTGTCTGAATCTGAAGCAACAACTTCTGAAGTACCAGAATGGACAAAGTCAGATAGCCTGACGACTCGGACCCTAGAGTCCTCAACAACTTGCTCAGCGGTCTCTTGCTCAGCGGTAACTTCATCATCGTCCACAAAAAGCGTTGTAGGTTCGTCATTTGTAGCTCTCGCTATGTCTGGATCCGGACTATCGTGGTCAGATATTTCTATCTCGTTCTCGTCAACATTATAAGTCTCTTCAATCATTTCTTTTTCATTAACTGAATCCTCTTCATAACTCTCGTTATTCCCCATCTCATCAACATTATTAGTATTTTCAATCATTTCTTTTTCATTATCTGAATCCTCTTCATAACTCTCGTTATTCCCCATCTCATCAACATTATTAGTATCTTCAATCATACCTTCATTAAGTGAATCTTCTTCACAATTCTCATTATTCTCCATCTCATCTTCTTCTTGAATCTTGTGTTCATTATCTTCTTCCAGCTCAGAGTTATTCTCACCAATTTCATTCAATTCGATTTCTGTATTCCTAGTATCATCAGCATCATGTTCTTCCTCAACTAAATGGTGTCTCTTCAAACTTGACGGTTGCTCATAGTCCTCTTTACGTTTTGATCTGCCAATACTTTGTGAAGGTCCCACTTTAAAGCTGTCATTGTTCACAGGAATTTGGGTGTCTTTTGACTCGTAAAACTTGGTGAGTTCGTGACGAAGAACATCGTTCAACACATCTTCATTGTGTATCATGACCGTGCGCTTATCTGGAGTCACGTTGATATCAAGAAAGTCTCCATCAAGAACAATGTTGAGTACAACGACAGGAAATTGGACGGTGTTGAAAGATCTGTACACTTCATTGACAGTTTTGATAAACCGCCTGGACTCAACCGGTCGCTTGTTAAGGTAGATATACTGTCTGTCGCCAGCCGAACGACCCATGCCAAATGAGCAATTGGAAATCATACCCTCAAATTTTATATCTAGTCTTTTCAAAACCGGCAATTCTCCAGCATTCAACTTGAATTTCACTTCTAGCTCCTTCGCTTCTAGAGAAACCGGTTCGAGTCCGTAGGTTCCATTGGACCCGTATACATTGAGAAGACCCAGCTTTATGTCTGCTTTAGAACCACCTTGAGTTCCTAGCATCATTTGCTTCTTTTTCGCAGCCGTAATGTTGTATACTGTGAACCGAATTTCCGGATGGATAAGAATGTAGCAGATCAAATTGTTAACTGCTTTTTGAAACTCCCTTTTGATATTTTTTTCCAAAGTCTTGCGTCGAACCGGCAACGCATTAAACAAAGAAGTTACAGTAACCACAGTTCCTCGGAGACCACCCACAGACTTTTCTGTTCCTGTCAAACGTCCCATATTATCAAATGTCAATTGGGATATACGAGGGTAATTTTGTTTCGTACAAGTGCTAATTGTTAGATTTGCAACAGAACAAATGGAACTCATAGCTTCACCTCGAAATCCCAAAGTAGATACTTGTGCTAAACCTTCAAACAGAACCAACTTGGAAGTATGGTGGCGCAAGCACACATATTCAAAATCTTCCTCTTCAATTCCACTGCCGTCGTCTTCAATTTTAATATAGTCTAATCCACTATCGGAGAACGTGACATCGATTTTGGTGCTTCCTGAATCTATGGCATTTTCCACCAATTCTTTCACGACCGAGACGAGATCGACGATCACCTGGCCGGAGGTTATTCGCTGTACTTCGGTAGAATCAATGTTCTTTATTGGCATGAAAAAATAAATCAAGACTATAGTAAGGTGATCAGGGTATCAAGATTGAGTCGATGAACAAAGTGTATATGCAGAAAGGGGATATTTGATTGAAGGTTTCAATAAGTAGTAGGGTGAACAGTATACTCCTTCACTTTTGATGCCTTGTCGTCACAAATTTTTTGAGTTATTATAGTCTTGGTATGTCTTATCTCTCGTTCTCGCTCTCGCGCTCGCACGCGCGTTCGCGAACTGAGCTCAACTGATCTCGCTTCATTTATGGATGATGTCCCATTTACCGTCCCCAACGTAATACTAACCCTCAAGGAGTTCCTCATCGTGTGGTTGAACCAAGTTCTCTACACAAGCAACATATACCCTCCAGAATCATACACGAAACGAAAATCGTTCGATGTCATAGTTCACATAACTCGAAGTCCATCACTCCAAAAATATTTAGAAGACTTTGTTGACGAATTTCTAAATGTTTTGGTTAGCGATGAGCCATCCAGCAAGTCAGGAAATGTCAGTCTGCTCATAATTGTTCTTTTTGAACAAGCAAACAACAAAGTAAAGGAGAAATATTGTGTTAAAATGGACCATTTTGTTAGTCTTGGAGATTTGAATGTTGATGTTTCCACCATAAAAACTCGTGTGTTTGAAGCAGAAACTCAAAAAATTAACATTCTGGGGTTCGACTGGAATACGGTGTATTCTGAGCTTCGTTCTTTGTTGTCTCAGCATGTTCAAGAATTACTGCGTAGACAATCAAATCGACTTCCATTCAACGACATTTTTTTCAAAGCTGTTATCGACACTTCAGAACATGTAAACTTGTCAGCATCTGAGAAATGGGTCAAGGTGGGAGACATAAGGCTGCCAGCAACTCAATTGCCCAAGGTGGTACCTATTGGCCAAGTAAGCACTGGGTTTCTACAGTTTGGATGTGTGAACGAGTATGCGAAATAACTAAATGCTCTTCTTTATTGTGCCATATGCTATATACATCTATTTCACTGTGTTGGTCAACCCCATGATTGTCTTTAGGTTTTCGTAGACAAAGTAACTAATCGACACCGCCGGTGCAACCTTTGCAAGATTGGGCACCAATCCCTTGAACAACCCAGGTACACCTTCTCGAGCCAATGTCTGTTTCAATACATCCGAAAAGCCATTATAGGTATACGGATGAGCGTATGTTCCTTGTGCTTGTAAACGAGTTCTCAACAAGTTAATAGGGTACACCACAGTAGCACCAAAAGATCCAGAGAGAGCACCTAGGGTCAAGACTTCAATATTTGGAAGCTTCACTTCGTCTTCAGGTAATCCTGTTTTCTTGGCCTGCCTTTTGATTAATATGTGTTTGATGGTTGTAAATGTTCCAAGATCCAAAGCAGCGTATGGGAATATACCACTGACTCCTACAAACCAACCACGATAAAAGCCTGCAATACCATTTGATTGGAAAATTCTTCTTGCTGTGTCAAATAAAAGAGCATTTCCTTTCAAAGACGAGTCCAAATTGGAGCATTGAAGCCTAAATTTGAGCGTATCGATAGGATATACCGCCAATTGAGCAACTACACCTCCCATACCACCAGAAAGGTAGGTGGATACTTTGGAAAGTTTGGTCGGGTCGCTGACACCTTCAACGCGACAAAAGAATCTTTGGCTGCTTCAAAAGAGCCGAATTTTATCGCAGATTCCGGTAACACTTTGATGACATTCAATCCGTTTCCAACGTAAAATGCTCTGAAACCACCTTGTTTCCACAACGTTCTTGCGGCTTGTATAATGGGGGATCTGATTGTCTTTGGATGATCAGGGTGGGCCACAGCATCGGCGGCAGCTTTTTCAGCCACGGCAAGACGTCTTCGAGCCTCATCTATTACATGCTGTGCTGCTCCATCGCTAATTTTCTTTGCAATATCCTTCTTGGAATGAAGAACCGTGGACGAAAGGTCGGTTCTGGCAATTAAAAATACTTTGATTCTGTCGAATGGAGCGGTACATGTTCTGGAAATTACGCCAGCAATCCCGCCGGCAAAGAAGAATCCAAGACCGTTCAAAATTGGTTAATCAAAGTGACATCTCCATCACTGGAAAGATCCAATTCCTCAATGAGAAAGCCGTAAGCAGTCCTTATTCGAGATCCATGTAATCGGGGCATAAGGAGAAGAAATTGCCTAAACTCGTCATAAGTGATATACCCGTCGCTCTTATAATCTATCTGTTTGAACAACATATCCACATCGTAGTCTCGTGGACTCAAATTGAGCGACTTTTTCAAGTATTTCACAAAGTCTGTCTTGTTTAATTTCCCATCATGGTCCTCGTCAATTTTGTTAAATCCTTGAAGAATCTGGTCGTCTGTCGATGTCAAGTATAGTTTGAAGTCATTAAAGTCAATAACTTCATCGTTATTGGCATCAAATGAATGGAATATTTTTTCGGTAAGTTCCGGGTTGTTCTTAATGGGATGATCAAGATCCACCAAAGCGCGTCTAAAGTCCTCAAGAGTGATCTCTCCATTGTGCTGGACATCAAGCTGTTTAAATAGGTACTGATAATCATCAGGATGCAGAAGTTCTTTGAACTTTTTATCGTAGAAACTCAAGTTCGGGTCGTCTTTGGACATGGTTCAGTGAGTCAGTGAATGTGTAGGTTATGTGTGGTCAGCTATGTGTGATGGGTTGTGTGCACTATGCTAGAACGAATTCAGGTGTGTATGATTAAATTAAACTTTCCCACAAACTTGTCGTGTCATACGAGGTGTAGAGTAAGCGAATTTTGACAAAGTTTCATTGGTTGTCACGTGATACAGGCAGGAAGAAGCGACAAAGAAGCAGCCTAAAAAACGTGAAGTGAAGCCACAAAGAGAATCAGCACCTACGAAAAAGCTACTAGATCTCTATATATACCCAATTGACTCCTTTCCCCTACTTTTTCTTCTTCAATTTCCTCGATCGTGTTTCGCACGACCCTTCTTATTTCTGCGATTCTCCGGCAAACTTCACCATCATGTCGGTACAGATTTTGGGAGACCAAGCCACGGAAGAAAGGGGCGAAAATGCCCGGATGTCGGCATTTGTAGGCGCCATTGCCGTAGGGGACCTTGTAAAGTCAACTTTGGGACCCAAAGGAATGGATAAACTCTTGCAAAGTTCATCGGACATGGACAAGTCTTTGATCACCAACGATGGAGCCACGATTTTAAAGTCGATTCCGTTCGATAATCCAGCAGCAAAGGTTCTTGTGAACATTTCCAAGGTCCAGGACGATGTGGTGGGAGACGGAACCACTTCGGTGACGGTTTTGAGTGCTGAGCTTTTGAGAGAGGCAGAAAAATTAATTGAGAAAAAGATTCATCCACAAACGATCATCGAGGGTTACAGAATAGCGTGTGCTAAGGCTTTGGAGGCGTTGGACAAAGTTTCTGTGAACAACGCTGATGACAAAGAAAAGTTTCGTAGCGATTTGATCAACATCGCCAAGACTACTTTATCTTCCAAGATCTTGTCACAGGACAAGGACCAGTTTGCCGAGTTGGCTGTAAGTGCTGTTCTTCGTCTCAAGGGCTCTACCAACTTGGACCATATTCAAATTATTAAGCGTGTGGGTGGAAAGTTGTCAGATTCATTTCTCGATGAAGGGTTCATTTTGGATAAGAGATTTGGAATTAGTCAACCCAGAAAACTTAAAGACGCCAAGATTTTGATTGCAAATACATCTATGGATACCGATAAGGTCAAGGTGTTTGGAGCAAAGTTCAAGGTGGATTCTACATCTAAATTAGCCGAATTGGAGAAGGCAGAAAAGGCTAAAATGAAGAACAAGGTTGAAAAAATCAAAAGTTTGGAATTAATTGTTTCATCAATCGTCAATTGATCTATGATTATCCCGAGCTGTTGTTCACGGATAGCAAGATCAACAGTATCGAGCACGCCGATTTTGACGGTGTGGAAAGATTAGCATTGGTTACAGGTGCCGAAGTTGTATCTACATTCGACAATCCCGAAAAAGGTCAAATTGGGTCACTGTGAGTCGATAGAGGAAATCTTAATAGGAGAAGACGTTATGACAGAAATTTTCAGGTGTGGCAGCTGGAGAAGCATGTACAATTGTGTTGAGAGGAGCCACCGAACAAGTGTTGGATGAAGCTGAAAGATCGATCCACGATGCATTATCCGTGCTCTCACAAACCACCAAAGAGACAAAAACCTGTCTTGGAGGAGGCTCGGCCGAAATGAACATGTCTAAAGCCGTAGACCAAGCGGCTGCAAATATCACTGGCAAAAAGTCATTGGCTGTGGAATCATTTGCCCATGCATTGAGGCAATTACCGCTGATTTTGGCCGACAATGCTGGTTATGATTCGTCGGAGCTCGTTTCCAAGCTCCGGTCTGCCATCTACAACGGAATGTCGACATCGGGCTTAGACTTGAATCGGGGCGTTGTAGCCGATATGCGTGAATTAGGAATTGTTGAAAGTTACAAATTGAAACATGCTGTGGTGGCCTCAGCCACTGAGGCTGCGGAGGTATTGTTAAGAGTGGACAATATTTTGCGTGCTAAGCCCAGAACTGCCGACAGGAACCACTAATCCGACGTCGCTATTGTATAATGACCGGCATGCGTGCATACAGCCCGGGCGCGCGTGCGTGTCGAAGCAGGGGACTGCGGCAACGTGCGTGGCGCCTATGGCGACTATGGCGCGCGGTCACCCGGGCACTACCCCACAAGTCAAATAGTTAGGTATGAGGTTGTAAATCAGGTTGTGGAATCAACATCGATAGAGCATGTACCAATTGTAATTTGGGAGTCAATTGACATTTTGTTGCCGAATTGGTTTGGTCTTCGTCTACCCGCAGCAAAGATGAAATGCGGGGCCCACAACGTGCATGAATCGCATTCTTCTCTTGCAGGCTGCAATTTCACTTAGATCCACACCACATAGGGGGTAGCAATAATGGAGAGTATAAAAGGGGACCAGGAACCTCAATTGCAATAGTGAAAAATGGTATTTGGATTTGGAAGTGACGACGACAAGAAGCAACGCAGAGACGATGATCGTCAGGGACTGAGAGACGACAGCTATGGATCTGGAAGAGACAACTCCGACTCTTACGGTTCCAGTAACACTGACTCCTATGGTTCAGGAAGAGACAATTCGGACAGTTATGGATCCAGCAAGTCTGACTCTTATGGATCCAGCAAGAATGACTCTTATGGATCCAGCAAGTCCGACTCTTATGGATCTAGTAAGACTGACTCTTACGGTTCAAGCAACACCGACTCATATGGATCTGGAAGAGACAACTCTGACTCTTATGGTTCCAATAAAGGAGACCAAGCTTATGGTTCTGGAAGAGGAAGTGACTCCTACGGTTCTTCTAGAGACGATTCCTATGGTTCTTCTGACAAGTATGGTTCTTCTGGAAGAGACACTTCGGACTCTTATGGTTCCAAGGGAGACCAATCCTATGGTTCTTCTGGAAGAGGTGGAAACAGCTATGGTTCCTCGAACAGGGATGATGACGACTCGTATGGTTCTTCCGGTAGAGGTGGAGACAGCTATGGTTCTTCTGGAAGAGACAACTATGGTTCATCGAGAAACGACGACTACTAAGTATGAAATTGAGAATTATTTTTAAGTGGTAATGAACGTTATTTCAGCTACTAGTTGTAATTGAACATTCCCTCAACTAATAAGTATGTAATTGAACATTATCTTCTACTACTAAACATGTACTTCAACTTCTTTCTACTAAGATGTAATTGAACATTACTTTCCACTATTAATTACGTTTTCTACACTACTATGAAGTATTTACTTCAGTATTATCTTCTTAAGTATGTACTTCACCATTATTTTCTACAAGTGTGCTTCAACATTTTTATCAAGTATGTAATTGACATTCTCAATTACTAAGTTGTAACACAAAAATTCTACTCTACTATCAAGATTGCAATTTAAGAATTAGCTTCTACGGCTAAGTATGTACTTCAACTTTTACCAAGTATGTAATTAAAGATGATTTTCAACTACCAAATACTTCAACATTATTTTTACGAAGTATGTACTTCAACACTTTTACTAAGTTGTATTTGAACATTCTTTTCAACTATTGTAATTCAACATTATCCTCTACTCTTAAGTATCTAATTTAACATTATTATAAACTACTAACTTGTAAATCAACATTGATCCCAACTACTAAGTTGCAATTCAAGAATTATCTTCTACTATTCAATATCTACTTCAACATTATTTGTATGTTCAACATTTTCTCATCTATTCATGCTTCTAGTTATTGCTGCAACGGTGCGTACAACACCTGAGTAACATACTTACGTTTGTAACGTATAATGCTGGCAACCGCCAAAGTACCATGTTTGATGCTAGTGGTAGCTAAATGATTCAACACAACGTGATTGGGTATAGGTAAAGCACCAGCGTTGTTATCTTTATCCATGGCACTTTGACTGTTAAGATTAACATTCTCCAAATGTGGGGGAAGCTGTGGAGGATGAAGCCATGCTTGTTGTTGACCTCCTTGATTCTTCGACTGCTTGTCAATTGCAATGTAATATTGTTCCATGACTTTTGGATCGGTGAAAATCGGTGGAATCTCGTTGATATATTCAAATTCTGGTGCATTGAAATTGCCATCTTCATCATGGTATCGTGAGTATCCATCTCCCATATCATCATCATCACCTGTTAATCTCCATGCCGAATTGCTGCGTCCTCTTGCTACAGATCTACGCCTCTGTGGTGCAGGATGAGACGGAACAGAAGCTTTTGTTTTTGTTTTTGTTTCCTCTTGGCTTTCCATATACTGTTGAACATGCTCTTGGGTAACTTCCACATAGTTGACAAAGTTTCCCATCTGGTCGGTTGCAGCTGGAAGATTATCGGAAAACCGAAGTTCGTTATCCACCACAAATCGGAACCTATGGGTGCCCATTGGAAGTCCAAGGGTAATGCTAAAGTTGTTATCTGGTTGTTTGACGAGCCCAATCATTTTTCTCCATTGGGTAAAGGATCCCGTCACATACACCTTTTCTCCTCCTTGAACCCATTTTATGTCAACAGGAACCGTCACATTGGGGTCTGGAACCGGTGTTTGTTCTGTGCTGGGCGCTACTGACTCCGGTTGGGGTGAGTTGAGGCCGGTGCTGTGGCTGTCCAATTCCATCTTATCAGCATTATCTTTCTTGTCGTTGTCTTCGTCGCGTAAAATTAACGTAGATTTGCGTCTTCCAAGACCACCTGAACCCGCGTGTGGGTCGTTTGAACTGATTCTGGCGTCGGCCGCAGTCATCTCCCGATCTTCATTGGCTTCCGAAACATCCACCATCGACACCTCTCTATTTTCTGGGCCCGGATTATGGTCCTCCAGGGTAGACATGGCCAAGTACTTGCTACGTTGGGTTCAGACCACCGCGGAATTGGGAATTTAAGCGGACGTGGTCGGTGGTTGTGTCGTCGATTGTAAAAGGCGGGACTGCGAATTCGGGTGAGCGCGGGTCACGTGACCGTTCCAGGAACATAGGAGGTGGGGAATAATGGGCAGAAGGTGATATGGTGGACGCTGTGGAGCGGTTATGTAGTTGGGAGGTTGGTGTGTGATATCCGATAAGCTTGGATGTCCATTTATCCTTTTGCGTTCTATTTCTTACCACCACCAATTTCCATTGCAGCGTCCCAATGCGGAATATTTCGATGCCGGAGGTACATGAAGTTGCATGAAGAGTTGCAGCATCGATTTTGGGTTACCACTTATAAATGAGCCAAAATTTGAAAGTGTATCAACTTTAACGATGGACGTGAGTTTTATTGATGCAGATGTCAACCCTGATAACATTTTGTTGAATTTCACAATTCCCGGGTACCAAAATGGGTTTTCGGTTCCTATGGTGGTGATTAATGAGTTGCAAAAATCTCAAATGGAATATGCCATAGTTTATGGATGCGGTGTTGGGGCATCTTTGATCTTGTTGTTTGTGGTTTGGGTCTTGTGTTCGAGAAAAACTCCACTTTTCATCATGAATAATACCACTTTGGTGTTGTATGTGATAAGCTCAAGTTTGAATCTTGCTTATATTACTGGACCCTTGCTGTCGGTTTCAGTATTTCTTACGGGAATTCTAACCTCCCACGATGCGATAAATGTGGTATATGCTTCGAATGCCTTGCAAATGTTACTTATATTTCTGATACAACTGACCATGACCTACCATGTATATGTCATGTTCAAGTCACCAGAAATCAAGTATTTGCGATACATGCTCGTTGGGTTTCTTGGGTGCTTGCAAATCGTCACCACTTGCTTGTACATCAACTATAATGTGCTCTATTCTCGGAGAATGCACAAGTTGTATAAAACTGGTCAAACTTATCAAGACGGTACGGTAATGACTTTCGTACCATTTATTATTTTCCAATGCTCAGTCAATTTTTCGAGTATATTCTTGGTGCTCAAGTTGATTATGGCGATCAGAACCCGTCGATACCTTGGTTTGAGACAGTTTGGTGGGTTCCACATTCTCATGATAGTGAGTCTCCAAACCATGCTTGTACCCTCAATTTTGGTTTTGGTGAATTATGCCGCCCACAAGGCAGTTCCACTGAATCTTTTGTCATCTGTCAGTATGATGTTAATTGTCTTGTCACTTCCAGCATCGTCAATGTGGGCAGCGGCTGCAAATGCTTCTTCCGCACCATCTTCAGCTGCTTCCAGTCTTTTCAGATATACCACTTCGGACATTGATAGGACTTTGGAAACGAAAAGTGACCACTTTATAATGAAGCACGAGAGCCATAACCTGTCTCCAAACTCACTGCCTTTGACTTTGGTGCAAAAAAGGTTATCTGAAGAAACACTCGAACTCCCAAAAGAACTCGAGGACTTGATTGATAGTACCAGTATTTGACAGTATCTACTAGAAACTAGCGGGCTAGGGAAGAAGGACGAGTGGTACAAGGAATTAACTTTTATTTGTACTGAATGAATACTTCTTAAATTTATTTTCGCATTGGCTGCAAGTCCGGCATAAATCTCACTGCGATTATCACTGCGATCACTGCGATCATTTTATCTCCTCTAGTGGCAATCATGGTGGCTGAACCCGTTCTGGCTACTGTGCAAATGCTAAATTTAGCCTACTCCAAAGTCTCAGACTTCATCTCGTTCCTGACTAATGCTACCTACAATACTAATATTTACGATAAAGTCTCGAAATTCAATCCGTTTATTGAAGATCATCATTTTCAACCTACGAAAAGTTTCTGGGAAAAAGTTGAAGATCACATAGTGGAACACAGATTGAGCTACATATCGGTTCTTTCCGTTGGTATAGGTTTGGGTGGCTACTATCAGTACAAATCTAAAGCATCAGAACCCAAAAATGGTCATCGAAGAAGGGTCCGAAAACTTCCTAATGGAGCACGAAGAGACGCTGTGTTGTTGGTGGGTTCTCCAACTGAGCCATTGACTCGTCTTATGGCGCTAGACTTGGAAAAACGTGGCTTTATTGTGTACTTGACAATTCTCGATGAGAAAGACGAAAAGTACGTGGAGGCCAATACTATTATGGAAGATCTCGATTATCTCAATTTATCGGATTCTTACTCGTTTGAAATGCACTTGTCGAAATTTAGGAAACTTTTACAAATGCCAGTGGTTCCTTTCGTGGGCGCTGAACCACATACTCTCAATCTCTTGGGAATAGTTTTAGCTCCACTGTTGTATTTCCCCATTGGACCCATTGAGAATATTACTGTTGCATCCTGGCTCAAAGTGAATGAAAGGCTTAACGTTTACCTCAAATTATTGTCATCAGGATTGGTGTCAATGGCACGCGATCACAAGAGTAAACTTATTGTGGTTTACCCCAACGTTGTACGCAATTTGACCATTCCATACCACGCTCCTGAAGCCGTGTTTCAGTCCAGTGTTCACAGCTTGTTCACCGCATTATCTCGAGAACTCTACACCCAAAATATCCCGGTAACTCACATAAGAATGGGTAATTTGAATGTTTCCAGCCATGACAAAAGCTATGACAAATCGAAAATATCAAGCTTGGTCGCTTCAGAAATGAAGGGTGGAACGAAGACGTCAGGTCCATCTACGCAGACCGATTTGCTAAAGCAGAATACAGAGCTAACCCAATACGATCTACTGGAAAGGGCACAAGCTTACGAGATTTTTACCATACAATTTTTGATGTTTTGTACTCAAAAAACCCTCCAAAAGTCATCTACTGCGGTACAGGAGCTCGTACCTACGAATGGATCCTGAGATTCCTACCACAATCATTTCTTGACTTGGTTTTAAGGTGATGGTTGTCGGTATACCGGTGTGTATATAGCGCTGGTTTTCGCACGCCGCGTCTATATAATGAAAATTTTCAGCTTTTCTTCTTCACGTTCATGGCCAAAGATTTGTTTTCGAAGCTTACAAAAGGACTTTCGGGTCGTCAGTGCTTTGGGGAAAGTCTCCTGCCTAAACGCGGAAACGCAATGGTCCCATCAGACCATTTGAACCATCCAGAATTTTAGAGGCGGACAACCCTTTACAACATTTTGGCGAATATTAACGATTTCGTTGTGTCTATTTTCAAAATAGCTCTGGTATTGGCCACTTTGTATCGTATTGGACTCAGTTGTACGGTAAAGCTCTTTAATTTTGGCTGGTTCACATCCCATTTATGGTGTACATTCGGCAATGGGACGGTGAATCCTAAACGATAGTTATAACAAATGATCTACGATCAACCCAATGGAGCTCACTCTTGGACCATGAACGTCATTTCTCTTCGAGCCTAGTGCTGGAATTGGACATTTATTTTGTCCAATTTTGAGCCGCATAGTCAAATGTGCCAGGCTATTTGTCAGTCTTCAGGTGAGGACCATTATCATTTGTAGCTGTTAAATGATGAGATATTAAGCAAACATAGAGTCAAGCTCAGAGAATATTCAAAGACGAGAGTTGCAAAAATTTCTGAAAACAGTAAATGGTGATGCCGACATTAAAATTAACGATTATATAGTACACTAGTCAACTTTCCAGTGACTGGTTAGAGCATTCCCTCCCGATGGTGATGTGTTACCCAGAAGCTCGGCGGTGTAGAGCAACAATGTAGTAGCCATATTGATCCAGTTCCAGAACTGCCAAGGATGCACAATGACGGTGAAGTCTGACGACTCCCAAAAACCCCATAATTTAAGTTCAGTGCCCAATTGACCCGAATATTGCATCATCAAGTGGGTGTAGGCAAAGATGATGAAACAAAGGGAATATGCGTAAATTAGCTTGAGAATGGTAGCTTTCGGTTGACGGGTACGAATTTTTTTCTGTGGAGGTTTGGAGATTGTGCTTTCTTGAAATAACGACGAAGACGAGCTTTGTCTCGACTTGGACGCTGGTGTTCGTGGAGGGGAGAACGTGGGGTACATGGATCCGTAGTAAAGGGAGGGAATGATTTTCGTTGCAGCATAGAAAACGGAAAGACGATAAGCCAAGCTGAGGAGGAGTGGAATCGTTAGTTTCTGTAAGGAAATCACCAAAAAGTGCCAGATTGTTTTCATTGTCATTGGCAAATTGGAGGCTAAAAAGGGAACCGCATTCAGTACGGTGTCGATAATTGTTGGAGGAAGTAATGGGATTTGATTCTTTAATGTTGTAGTGGTTTGAGCAAACAACGATGCTAATGCCTCGGAAGCGTTCTCAGAAAGGTCTGGGAAGGTTTCGTAGATGCACCGGACAATATATGCTAGAAGCAATGAAGATTCTATCATACTTCCACGACCAGACACAATGCCAAAAGCTCCAATTCCAATGGTGAGGGTTAGCGACGAACCGAGTAAAGAAGCATTCACCATATCGATGGTAAAGTTCAAGGTGTAGATACGGTACAAGAAGTAGCAAGCAGTTGTTGTGGTCAATCCGCTACCCACCAATGAAACAATTAACCAGTTATCCGAGCGGTGTATGGTGAACCAGTTGAGGGTTTGGCCCACGGCTTGAATGAGAAGAAGCGAGCAAAATCCCTCCATGATAGTGATGATCGGAGTGGAATTTACCACGCAAAACTTCCAAACGTCAACTGGATTGAATCGAGGTGATGGTTGTTTCGAGGAGTAATACGACAAAAAAAAACGTGAGCAAGCTCGGTATAACAAAATGCTGGGTATAGTAAAGAAGCGACACCCACCTGAACCAACGAGACTTCTTTGTGATCATTCTAACTGTGGTAAGAACGAAATAAATACTGAAAAGCGTAAATGAGTAGCTTAACCCACAAGGTATTCCGCCCACATCAAAAGCTAAGGGTACGGTTAAAATCACGAGAGCCAAGTAGGCAAACGAAAAAGTGCCTGGAGTGCACGCAGGGCACGCAGGGCCGTCATATTGGATTGGTAATTGGAAATTTCGATTTGTTCTTTTGCTTAAAACGGTTTAAAATCACCCAGAAAAAATTGGGCAGAAACGCAAAGATTCAAAGAGTGCGCTTGGCGCTGTTAGGAAAAGATGTGTGCGAAATCAGCACCTTCTATGATTGGTGGTAGAAGAATTAAATGAAGAATAAATAATCACCGAAACTCCTTGACGAGGATGTTTTTGCACACGACAGATGCAGGAGAGTGGCGCGTGCAGGAAAAAACCAGCGATGCCATCGCGAAATGCAGGATCTCATCTTGTCGTTATGAAGCGGATCCAGCGTAATGGTGACAGCGCCATGAAACGGCAGAAGCACGGCCGAAGAGAGTTGCGTGATGTGAAGCGTACGCTGAGGCGTCTGGCAAAATCTGAGGATTTTAGTGGTGCTGAGGATGAAAATAAGGGAGAAAACGATCCAGAGGTCGCCGTGAATAATACTGAAAGTGGAGAACAAGAGGGTGTTGACGACACTGGGATGGCCTATAATGCATTATTGACGCTTTTGGGATCGGAAAAGCCCGAAAAACCAACAAAAAGACGTAAAAATGACGAATCTGGTGTTGAGGAAATCAACGAGGACGACTTGGAAATTCATTTAACAAAGTCAGATGACGAGTCAGATGAAGAAAATGAACCTGAAGTAGCCAGCGATGACGAAGAGTTGGACGAAAAGCTTAATGCTTTTGATTTTCATTTCAATCAACCGTCTGAAGACTATATGGAAAAGGCATCTCAAAGTGTAACCAGCAAATGGAATAACATTTCAAAAGAAACAATTGACGAGTACGTGGTATCTACAAGTTCACCACTGTGTGTGAACCAAGAATCCGTGAAACTTGGCATTTCCCTGATAAAAAAACGAGTTCGAGATGTCTATTCGGAGAAACACCCATCAAAGATTTCAAGCATTGATGCTTCACTTTTGGACTCAATGTTAAACTATAAGAGTGTTCTCTACCCCTACAAGCATTACACCAATACCTTTTACCGTGAGCTCTACGCTATGCATGCTATTAACCATGTTTTTAAGACGAGAGACAACATCTTGAAGAACACTGAAAAGATAAAACATGCTCAAGAAATGGCTCTTGAAGGTAAATCCCACGAAGACAAGGAATATAGAGACCAGGGGTTTACACGTCCAAAGGTTTTGATACTTTTACCAACGAGAAATGCCGCTTATGAAGTGGTTGAGAATATTTTAAAGTACTCTGGAAGCGAGCAACAAGAGAACAAAAAGAAGTTCAAGGCACAATTTTACAGTAATGATGTTCCTCCGGAAACAAAACCACAGGACTTTAGAGATGCTTTCAAAGGTAACAATAACGATTTCTTCTGCCTTGGAATGAAATTTACCAGAAAATCCGCAAAGTTATACTCTTCGTTTTATTCATCTGACATTATAATTGCATCACCTCTTGGTCTTTCTATGATCTTGGAGAACCCCGATAAGAAAAAACGACAATACGACTTTCTTTCTTCGATTGAAGTATTTATCGTCGACAGAGCAAATCAAATCGAAGCGCAAAATTGGGCTCATGTCAATCTTGTTCTCAAATATTTGAACAAAGTGCCCAAGGAATTCCATGATGCCGACTTCTCCAGAATCCGTATGTGGTACATTAATGACCAGGCACCTTTGGTTCGGCAAACTTTGGTGTTCTGCGAGTATACCACTCCACCAATTACCAGTTTGGTGAGCTCCAAGAGTGTCAATATTGGAGGAAGAGTGCGGTATAAACCGATTTTCACCTCGAAAAATTGTATTATGAACTCAATTGGTCTCCGTCTTAAACAAATTTTTCAACGATTCAGCAGCCCATCACCAATGGAAGACTCCGAAAATCGGTTTAAATTTTTCATCAATTCGATGCTTCCATCACTCCTAAGTTCTACATCTTACAGTGATGGCATCCTCGTATACATCCCGTCATACTTTGATTACGTCCGCATAAAAAATTACATGAGAAACTCGACCAAATTCACGTTTGAAGGTATCGACGAATACTCCACCCAATCCAAACTTACCCGATACCGCCAGCAATTTGTTAGCGGCAAGGTCAAGATTCTCTTGTATACCGAGAGACTCCACTATTTCCGAAGATTTGAAATTAATGGTGTGAAAACCCTATTGATGTATGGAGTTCCGTCTAACCCAATCTTTTACAAGGAGCTCGTAAGATGCATTGGAAAATCCGTTTTCAAGGAGGTGGCCGACATTGACCTTTCTTTCGTCAAGGTTATGTACTCGCAGTGGGATGCTATTGCTTTGGAAAGAATCGTAGGAGGAGACCGAGCACCGGTGTTGTGCAGTGGCACCAATGAGATGTATGAGTTTAGATAGACAAAAGAATAACAAGTAGGAATGACAGTTGAAAAGTAGAACAACAGGATGATAGGACAATAAAAGTATCGTTTAGGAATCATTTTGGATGGCTCTGTTCAATAGTTGATTCGGTACTTTCTTTCAAGCTCGAAGATTATTAATCGCCATAATAAAGCACCCAATCGACATATAAGGGCTCAATCTTTCACCAATACGAGCAAACTTCCAAAATACGCCGAGAGCTCCCGATTTATTGCGGTCGAGAAGCGAAGGATAAGTGGCATGGATATACGTGCAAGTGCAAATGAGTAACAAAATGACTTGTAAAAGTGACTGAAAGTTGAAGAGTGCGGACTGGGTTAGAGCTGAACAAAAAAAAGGTTTCTTAAAGAACTGCGTGGGCTGAAAAGTACTTACCATTATTAGTGTTGGTGGTATATAGTTGTCAGGATTCGCGCTCATTTTGAGTTGTGGTGCACGGGTGTGATTCCGGGAATTTTGGAGGCTCGTTGTGAGTTTCTGGTCGAGGAGTATGGCAGATTATGACGATGAACCGTTCCAAATGGACGAAGAAGTGGATCTCGGGAGTCCGGAGCGGGAATTGAGTCTCACTGAAGAGTATTTTTCCCGAGATGGAACGTATATGGAAGAAAATGATAATCGACTACCTTCGAAGCCGGAACATAAAGGAGGAAATTCCGGGCTGTATAAAGTGAGTGAAAGTGTAAATGATAATCCGGAGGAGTTGGCTCGTTTGCTTGCTGAGCGGCTTGGAAAAATCCAGAAAAAATGGTGAGGAAAGCACCGAATATGATGAAGATGCGGATGATAAACTCGATATTCAGAAACAAAAAGCCCTTGAAAATGAGTTCCGTGAAAAGAATATAGATTTGCGGGCACAGGAGGTGACTCCTCCAGAGAATTTTGCCCCGGTTATCAACAATATTTACCGATCTTCGTTTCCTCAGATTCACAGTTTTTCATTTCTTCGAACATTGAAATTGAAGTCAATTCTTTGTTTGATCCCTGAAGAATACCCACAAATGCACAAAGACTTTTTTGAAGAGGAAGGAATCAAGCTTTTTCAAATGGGAATGTCAGGAAACAAAGAACCGTTTGTAAAAATTCCTCCGGATTTGGTGACGGAAGCCGTCAAGGTGGTGCTTGATCCACGCAACCAGCCCATACTAATTCACTGCAATCGAGGGAAGCATAGAACCGGGTGTTTGGTGGGGGTTATACGACGATTGCAACGGTGGCTGTTGACGATTATTTTTGACGAGTATCGTAAATTTGCAGCTCCCAAGGAACGACCAATGGACCAGCAGTTTATTGAATTGTACAATGAAACCGAGATAGAGAGGTACGCACATGAACACGGGTTGCTTCCGCTTCAATGGGATGATGAGGCTGGGCTCTAATCGAAGACTAACAGACTAGTCGGCTGATCGGCTGAATATTGCATTCTACATGAACACTACCATCA
The DNA here is from genome assembly GCA_022606455.1 of Callitettix versicolor. NCBI lineage: Eukaryota > Metazoa > Arthropoda > Insecta > Hemiptera > Cercopidae > Callitettix > Callitettix versicolor. Next base: position 524,715 of record JAJIZJ010000344.1, read on the forward strand.
CTTCTTAACATTTTCCATATTTTGGACCTACGACTGTTTGGTCTTATTTATATACTAGAAACTAAGCATCATGAATATTACTTATTCAATTTCCATTGAAACCACTATTTTATCTTTCTTGAAAACTAGTAAGTGTACGTCGAATAGTAACCACTTATATCACCAGGTTATTTCAATACACTATTCAACACTGGTACTACGTCTTTTACCCAATGGCTCAATTTTAGACCAGTTCTCTACTTTTCTACTCATAAACCATTTCCATTTAATTCTTTTCTTTCCATTTTTTCTTTCCATTTTTATGGCCAGAAAAACTTGCGCCCGTAGATCCCAGCATTTCCGGTCGCAAGCACCGCCAACGCTAATGGCGAAAAATGGCCTCGGAATACACTTTTGAGTGACGACCGGCCGTTGACAAGAACGTACAATGTCGACCATGCAAATGAAAAACCAGCACCATTGGTGATGTCTCCGTCGTAGGTTATGTAACCACCAAGCAAGTGAGCAGCCCCAAATGTCAAACATGTGGCTCTAGAAGGCTTTTCGAGCGCCATGGCTACGCTGGTTTTGTAGGAACCTCCAGATCCGAGGTTCAGCGGAAGTGGCTTAGAGCCACCAATGCTCTTTGCAAGTAATGCACCGGAAAGCAACCATGCTGGAAACGGCGACTCGCCCTGGCGGTTAATGGTGTCGGCGTTGGGAATTGGAAGGGAAATCATTTCTGGAGGTGGTGCAAGAAGTGAAATTTGTTCTGAAGTGGTGCAAGTTTGTGAGATTTGTTATGAAGTGGAGTGCACACAAGCCCTACGAAAGTTGCTGTTCTGAAATCAATTTACTAATATACACCTAATACCACATATAATCTCTAAGATCTCTCACCTCTCAATCTTCTGGCCAATTGGATGTCCTTCTTTTGGATAGTGACTCTCTTGGCGTGGATAGCACACAAGTTGGTGTCCTCAAACAAGGAGACCAAGTAAGCTTCAACGGATTCTTGCAAGGCACCGATAGCAGAAGATTGGAATCTCAAATCGGTCTTGAAGTCTTGAGCGATTTCTCTAACCAATCTTTGGAATGGCAACTTTCTGATCAAAAGTTCAGTGGACTTTTGGAATCTTCTGATTTCTCTCAAGGCAACGGTACCTGGCTTATATCTGTGGGGCTTCTTAACACCTCCAGTAGATGGAGCGGACTTTCTGGCAGCCTTAGAAGCCAATTGCTTTCTTGGGGCCTTACCACCAGTAGACTTTCTTGCTGTTTGCTTAGTTCTAGCCATGATAAACTGATAACTAAAAAAAATGCGAGGGGTGTAAGTGGTGTTTTTATAATCAAGGTGTGTTTATTTTTCTTGCAGTATGTCACGGTACCAATATCGCGCCCACAACAACGCTTCCGTTACCGCGCGCAGCCTAAAACTGGGGAGAAGCCGGCTTGTGTGCCGTCCGCGCGCTTCAATCTGGCGTCTCGCGGAGTGAAAAGTGCCTGGTTGTGGTGCTGCGATTTACCGGACCTCGCGCACGTTTCAGCACGGCTTTGCGAACGCTTCGCGATCGCTTCGCGGACAGTTCGCGGTGTAGCGACAGGTTGTGCGGCTCGCGCCAGGTTGCAAACAAACAACACCAAAAATCTCTATATAAAGAGGCAGCCGGTGCGATTTTTCAGTATTCACACAAATATGTCTGGAAGAGGAAAAGGCGGAAAAGGATTAGGAAAGGGTGGCGCTAAGCGTCACAGAAAGATCTTGAGAGATAACATTCAAGGTATCACCAAACCAGCTATCAGAAGATTGGCTAGAAGAGGTGGTGTTAAGCGTATTTCTGCTTTGATTTACGAAGAAGTCAGAGGAGTTCTTAAGACTTTCTTGGAGAACGTCATCAGAGATGCTGTTACTTACACTGAGCACGCCAAGAGAAAGACTGTTACTTCTTTGGATGTTGTTTACGCTTTGAAGAGACAAGGTAGAACCTTGTACGGTTTCGGAGGTTAGTATTGTACTACTAGTGTATATTAGAATATATTGGAGAGAAGAAAGTGTAAATCGAGCATCGAGCAATCGAGCTGTGTCAACAGCTCGAGCTCGATGGCTCAGTCTATTCTGTCGTTCATATTACAGTGGATTGATCCAGTCTATTCTGTGGTTAATACTACAGTGGACCGCTATGCTTCATACTATTACAGGCGATATTGACTTATACATTTTGAGCTTGCTTTCTTTTTTCAACCTCCTTCGCGTTGCTCAGGAAGTTGAGCCGGTGGCCCCCGCAACAATTCCAAATCATCATTAAGCTCCTCCGGCTTGAGTCCCTGCGGCCCCACAAACTGCTTATGTGCAGCGCGCGAACTCACCTTGGCCGGTTCCGGGTGGTCCAACATTACCAACGAGGCACCGCCATCGTCATTGTTCATGATAAGTTTGTTGAGCGTATCGTAGTCCTTGTCACTCAAATTGCTATCGTTCCCACTGCTGGCGGCCACAGCATTAGTTTTTCCTCCTGCCGCAGAAGTCATTCCAGAAGACTCATCATTGGAAGAATAACGAGTAGCATAATGCCGTCGCCTTTTGCCGGAAGCAGAGATGTAACCAGCCGCCGCCGAGGTGCCGCCACTTCCACCGTCACTAAGATATTCTGCCTCGCCAGCGGTAAATTTCGACGACAATTCGCGCTTTCGGAGCAGTCGCCGGTCGCCGATGGTAGCAGCTGCCGCCGTGAGAGCAGCGGTGGTGGCAGCCAGTTCGGCGTTCTGTGTGGACCACGAGCTGGCATTGACGAGATTGAGAAGAAGTTTTTCCTCTTTAAGCTGTTTGATTTGCCGTTGCATTTTATCGTAAAGTTTCTCTTTGATTAATCTGATCATATTGTCTCGATTGGTGTTGGCTCGTATTACGTCGTTTTGGTACTCTTGTTCCACCATTTTCACCTGGTACTCTTCCCAGAGCCGTAACCGAAGAAGCTCGTAGTCCCTCTGTTCTCCAAATGCTGTCCATTCCACTTGGAGATCGGCATCAGTGCCTTGTTGGAGGGTCGCAAGTTTTGTTTGAAGATTATGAAGCAACCCTCGGTAGTAACTGTCGCTTTCAGCCTCGAAAAGGTACTCTAGCTTGTGGAGGCGGGAGCTGATTTGGTGCTTTCGTTTGTCACGTTTGCTGAGATCTGTGTTAGGGATGAAGAAGATGGGGAAGTGAACACAGCTTTAGAAGAAAGATTGGAGTCTCGGGAAAGAGTATGTTGTTCTTTGGGACGTGGGGATGCTGTGGGTTCAGTTTGAGGAAGGGAAACGTGGTATTACTTACTTTCGGCATTGCCGTTTCGCTTGTAGTCTTCCATGAAGATGAAGATGAGCGCGAATGTCTGAATGGGAAGAGAGAACGAAGTAGGAAAGGTGTTAGGGAGTGCGAAAGGCTAGGGAGTGCGAATGGAATTAGGGAGAATAGCGAAAAATAGCGAGCGGTGTAGGGAGTGCGAAATGGAGCGATTAGGGAGGAATAGCGAGAGGTGTTAGGAAGTGCGAATGGGAAAATAACGAAAATAGCGAGCGGTGTCAGGGAGTGCGAATTTTGGAACGGGAACCGGTACCCGATAGCGAGGAATAGCGAGAAGTGTTGGGAGTGGCACCGCTGCGGCTCGGTATCCTCCCTATTTATTCGCACCCATTCTTTCTTCTTCTTCATCTTCATGGACTACTCTTCTCTCCCATTTGCTGACGGCGACTCCCCCTTAAAAATTACCGAGCCAATATGCTTCCAGCTCAAAAAGGATGGCCGTTCCGTTACGCTTCTTCCCGTACATGACCCCAAAGTGGTTCCAAATGGTCTCATCGAGACTCTTCGCGATGAGTTCAATTACATTATAGAAGAAGGATTAACGTACCCATACCACCAAAAAATGGACCACGACAAGTTTGTGAGCTACTGGTTTCAAAGTTTCGCTGCAATTCTTCTAGAGGGAACTTATAGTAGTTGGAAAGATGTTCCCAACGGAAATTGGAGTGAACTCTTTTTGGGCACCTTTTATGTGAAACCTAATTATTTGGGTAGATGCTCTCATGTATGTAATGCTGGTTTTGTAGTGGCCCATGCTAAGCGAGGACTTGGATTGGGACGGGAATTGGGAGCCAAGTATCTTGTTTGGGGACCTCAATTGGGTTATGCGTACTCGGTGTTCAATCTTGTTTTCGAGACCAATGTTGCAAGTATGCGAATTTGGGACTCGCTTGGATTTGAGAAGATTGGGTATGTCAAGAATGTAGCAGCACTCAAGGGAGTTAAGGGGTTGGTGGGGGCGTACATGTATGGAAAGAGTTTCCAGGAAGACGTAGAGACAAAGTAGACAAAAAGATAGAATAGATTAATAGACTTAGGCTTGTAAACTTGGGCTTGTAGCGAAAGTTAAAGTAAGGTGGTAAGTGATTTGTGGTGCAATGGACTTTGGGATGGAGTAATATAGGGACTGGTAATTATTGGAACAGTACTTGGGACAGTAATTACTGGAACAGTAACTACTGGAACAGTCTGCGAAATCTCATTTACAAGCAAGTACTTAAGACTATGAGACTATGACTACATTAGCTGGTTGAACTGGTGACTAGAGACCATGATACTAGAGACCAGTGACTATGAAGACCGGTGATCAAAGAATAGTGATTAAAGACTGGTGACTGGATCCACTAAGGATAGGTGGCAACCGTTAGTAGGACTATTCTTACTACTGACCCAGTCTAGGTGGCAATGACTTGAATTATTGACTTCTACTAGTGAAGGTGACTACTCGTGACTGCTAGTGACACTAATCCAATGGTTACTATTGACTATCCAGTACTTTGAGTCACTCTAGGTACTTTGGTACTTTGTACTTTGTACTTATGTACTTATGTACTCTAGGTTTCCTGGTACTTGTACTGAATGGCATTCTGCTATTTTATTGAGCCAGTTACGAGTCACTTTATTTTCTCTCTCTGGCTCGCTCGGCTCGCTACGCTCGCCGCTCACTTGGCTCGCTGCGCTCGCGAAGTGAGTTCGCACGCCTGTTTTCATTCCACGATATACTCATTCCCCTATCTACATGGCAGCCGAGTACGACGAAGACCTTCCTGCGAACCAGTTCCGCCACCTAGAATACCCGCCGTCCATCATCGACAGGTATACGGTACTCCTAAAAGATGGTGAAACCACCGCTACCATTTATCCTATTCATTCTCCAACAGATCTTCCACCAGGACTTTTGGCGTTTCTTTGTGATGAATTCAATATGGAAATCGAACGAGGTGACACGTCTCCGTTCTTCGACACGCTCGATATGAACCAGTTCCAGCAATACTGGTTTGGTTCTTTTGGTGCTGTGATGATTTTGGGCGATGCGCCCGCATTGGAAGGACCTCGCCAGTGGGAAAAAGAGTGCTTGGGAACGTTCCTGGTGAAACCAAACTATCCGGGTCGGTGCTCCCATATATGTACTGGGTCGTTTTTGGTGAACGCAGGAATCCGTGGTAAGGGAATTGGACGTACTTTGACCGATTGCTTTCTCCAATGGGCTCCGCGTTTGGGGTACACTTATACGATTTTCAACCTTGTTTTTGAAACAAATGTGCCGGCTCGTCGCATCTGGGAGCTGTTCAACTTTAAGCGGATCGGTCGTATCAAACTGGCGGGAATTTTGAAGGGCCATGAACAGGCGGTCGATGCCATAATGTATGGTCGCGAACTTATCACCAATTCGGATCCGGCCGTTGGGGCTTACCGGTTCGACAAAATCAAATTCTACTTGGAAACAGGCCGGTACCCTGCCATGGCTGATCGCCAAGAAAAGAGCAGGTTGCGGCTGCTGGCTCTGCATTACCGATTGGAAAATGGAAAGTTGATGCTTAAGGGCCGAGAGGTGATTCTGGACCCAGAGCGCCAGTTGCAAATTTGCACCGATGTCCACATGACCAACCACGGTGGAATCAACAAGACTACGTCGGTGGTGGCCGAAAAATATCACTGGACTCGTATCAAGGATACGGTAGCTGCCGCCATCAAAAACTGCCCAGAGTGCCGTGATATCGGCAAGGACCCTCAAATTGTCAAACGTCAACCTCCACGCAAACCAGCGAATCATCCGCTCTCCCGTAAAGGCATCAAGATGCTTCTGACCCAGCCCAATAATCCCAATGCTCGTCATATGCTTCGTCGCCGCGATGACGTCGATATGTCACTTCCTGGCAACGAAGCACTTTTGTCCCACGACTTGCTGGGATTGGATGATAACATCATGGCTGCCGTGGAAGCTGCGCAGAGATCGCACCATAATGGCCAAAATTCAAATTCACATCCATCGTACGCAGCAGCCGCTGCTTCTGCTGTTTCTGGAGATTCCGATTACCACCAGTATCTGCACGATTATCTGGCTGAGTACCAAACTGATGGTCGCCTGGACAAGGACAGAAACTCTAATATACCCGTGGACCCTGAAGTGAGCGCATTTGATCATGTCGATAGCGGAGGAGACGAAATTGAAATTGCCCGTGCGTTGATCCAGGCCAATGAGGATGTGCCAGAAAAGAGAGAGGGATGGGACTGATGTAAAATAATGTATAATAGGAATGTAGTTGAGCTGAGTGGAAGTAAAGACTGTTGAACTCAACGTTATTGTAGTATCTTAATTTTAAATGAATCTTGATAAAATGTATCTTATAATTACTAAATGAATCTTGATGAAGTTATCATTGATCAACTAGATGAATCTTCGAATGACTAACTGCTAATCGAATATTGATTAAATTATTTTTTGGTTTATAAATGAATCGATTAAATCATGTTATAACAAAATGAATCGATTACATTATTACTATATGAAACTTTGATTAAATTATCTTTATGATTAACTTTATGAATCTGGATTAAATTATCTTATGATTATCATCTTATAATTACTAAATGAATCTTGAATTAAATATAATAACTAAATGAACTTTTGATTAAATTACTTCATGATCAGCTAAATGAATATTTGATTAAACTCTTATGATTACCAAATGAATCTTTTGATTAAATTATCTTATGGATATTATCTTTTAACAAAATGAATCTTCAAATTATTCAGGCTATAGTTACTAAATGATTTGATTGAATGAATCTTATTATTAAATGTAACTCTGAGTCTTTGATCAAATCATCTTATAATTCCAAAATGAATCGATTAAATCATCTTGATTACTAAATGAATCTTTTGATTAAATTATCTTATAATCTTTAAATGAATGTTTGATGAAATATATTTTTTCATTGAATGAATCTTTGATCAAATTCTCTTATAATTACTAAATGTTCTTGATTAAATCATTTATAATTACTAACTGAATCTTGATTAATTCTCTTATAATTACTAAATGAATCTTGATAAATATCTTATGATTATTATAATTACTAAATGAATCTTTTACTAAATGAATTTTAAATAAATCTTTAATGAATCTTTAATGAATTTTTGTATCGGTCAATCACTTTCGGTATCTCCCCAAACACCTCAAGCTAAAAATCAACTCCAATAACCATGGCCAAGAGAGCCATTCTAACAAACAATCCATGACGCATTTGTCTAAAGTAGGCAGCACGCTGGTCGAAATCAACTTCTTCGCTGATTTCGTTGGTTCTTGGCAATGGGTGCATCACACACATGTGCTGCTTGGCATAAGAAAGAATCTTGTTGTTGACAATGTAGGTATCTTTCAACCGGTGGTACTGTTCTTTGTCAGCAAAACGTTCTTCCTGAACTCTAGTACAGTACAAAACGTCAGACCGAGCTATCAAGTCTTCGGTAAGAGCTTCGGACTCAGACACCAACATGCCGTTTTCAACCAACATATCCTTGATTCCCTTGGGCAAAGATAACTCTTTAGGAGAAACCAATTGCACTCTCACCTGGTAGTGACGCAACAAATGGCACAAGGAATGAACTGGACGGCCGTATTTCAAGTCTCCCATAAAAGTGACGGTGATTCCATTGACGGTTCCCAACTCTTCACGAATGGTGAAAAGGTCAAGCAAGGCTTGGGTAGGATGTTCTCTCGAGCCGTTTCCTCCATTGATGATAGGAACTGGTGAGTATTTTGCAGCAATGGAAGCTGAAGACTCCTCTGGGTGTCTCAACACAATGGCATCAGAATAGCATGCCAAGGTTCTGATGGTATCTTGAAGAGTTTCGCCCTTTTTGATGGACGAAGAGCCAGCGGAAACAGCCAAAACTCTTCCTCCTAATCTTTGCATGGCAGCATCGAATGAAGACGAGGTTCTGGTGGAAGGTTCGTAGAACATGGTAGCCAACAATCTGCCCTTCAAGAGGTCCAACACACCCTGTCTCTTGACGGCAGATCTCATTTCTTGGGCCACGGTGAACAAACTGTGCAAGTCTGATCTGGAAAAGTCACTGACAGACAACACCGAGTTGCGCAAGAAACTGTTGTGGTTTCTGATATAATCTGCCAAAGCATTAAACTCACCCAACGAGCCGGCTGGGGGTTGCGAGACAAGTTCTGAGCCCAACTTTTCAAACTCAGACTCGTTGGAGTCCTTGTAAACCGAAGGTCTTCTGGTATCAAATGACATTCTAGCCTTTCTGTTTAAAGCTGGAGAAGCTGGAGTGGTGGTGGTGGCTGTGAAACGGGCTCTTGGAGTAACCTCGTTCTTTCCAAGAGCATGTTGAACAACAGAAGCTCCGTCCAAGCAAACTGTTTGGCTGTGAACCGAAACTCTCTCGACAAAACCAACCAATTTGCGGTTGGTGAGAGCATTTTCAACCTTCACAACTCTGTCCAAATCGAGCTCCACCGTTGCATCTTGCTTTGGAATGTTGAAAATCTTGACTGGATTGTCGTGGAAACGAGAAACAATGTCCTCCAACTTGAGACGCTTTTCCTTGACGGCGGTGAGCAACAAAGGAAGAACCTCAGAAATTCCCCAAGCCAGCAGAAATGGAACGGTTAGCTGCCTTGTTGATAACATATGGTAAAACTCCAATGGAGAAACAGTCAACATCCACCAAATTCTGCCACAAAGCATCCTGGTCGTTCTTGGTGGGCAAGAAGCTGTACTGTGGGTACTCTTCACGGTTCATGAACAACGAGTGAACAGCAACGTCGCAGGTGACCTGGAGCTTCTTTTCCTTGGCCATTCTGATCAAGTTCAAGTCCTCTTGCGAAGAAACTCCGGTGATGTGGATTGAGCGGGTATGCAATGAAGCCAACAACAAGACTGAAGCCAAATCGGTGGCCTTGGCGTCGGTGATAATTGGCTTGGACTCGGGCCATGAGGCAAAGTGCGACGAAATAGCCGACACTTTGGAGTTGGCAAAGTCGTTAAATGGCAAGAACAAAGCACCAGCGTTTTGTTCGGCTTGAGATGCTTCTTCGGAATTGCTTTCTGAGCCAGCAATGGACATTGAAAAGTCGGTAAATGCATTTTCCGAAGCACTTTCTATAGCTTCAAGCAAAGATTCTGAATCCACAATGGTGGAACCCTCGATGGTTTGCGGCAAGAAAGCATTGTGGGTGAATCCCGCCGCCAAAGAAGCCTTGGTGGTGGCTTCAAAGTCTTCAAAAGAAGGCACAAAAGACGTAATGTTGACCAAACCAGGAATAACCGCCGTGTTGTGTGAAGTTTGAGCATCGTTGTTGGAAACGTCCAAAGTGATATTTCTAGCAAGAGCTTCAATCAACAACTTGGCACACTTGACATTGGTCACCAAAGGAATCGAGTAGTCAATGGCCATACGACGAGACTCGTATCCCTTCGACATGTACGAAGCAGGTCTTCTGAATCTGTTGGAAGAAGGCAAGTTGATGTACAAATCGATCAAGTTGTTGGCAAGATGCTGGGTCAACGAGTACTCGGATTTCTGATCATCCTGGGATCCAAGAACTTCCAAGTAGTGGACAGGCACGCCGTGCTCTTTGATAAAGTCGGCGGTACCAGAAGTAGCAAATAACTTGTAGCCCAATTCGTGAAGTTTTTGAATCGAAGGTAACAATTCTTGCTTTTCTTTGTAGGAACCAATGGAGAAAAGAATGTTCTTTTTGGGCAATTTGAACCCGGTGGAAATCAACGACTTCAAGTAGGCTTCGTACTTGTTGTGACCAAACGTAGCCACTTCACCAGTAGAAGCCATTTCCACACCCAAAACAGGATCGGCACCAGCCAATCTTGAAAATGAAAATTGTGGAACTTTAACGGCACAGTAATCGCTGGGCAATTTTTCTCCAGGGTATGGAGTAACTGGCATGTCCATAATAGCCTTGGTAGCCAACTCAATCAAATCTGTTCCCACAACTTTGGAAATGAATGGGAACGAACGAGAAGCACGAACATTACATTCAATCACCTTGATCTCGTTATCCTTGGCAATAAACTGGATGTTATAAGGTCCAGTGATATCAAGAGCTTTACCAATTCTGGCGGTCGCTTCCACAATTCTTTCAACCGTAGCTGGGTCCAAGTCTTGAGGTGGAACAATCAAAGTAGCATCTCCAGAATGGACACCAGCGTTCTCCACATGCTCGGACACAACGTGCATTATCATCTTACCGTCCTTAGCCACGGCGTCCATTTCAATCTCTTTGGCGTTCTCAATGTACTTGGTGATCACCACAGGATAGTCGGGAGAAACGTCCACGGCTTGGGTCAAGTACGAAGCCAAATCGTCACGAGAGTAAACTGTGTTCATGGCAGCTCCAGACAAGACATACGAAGGACGAACAAGAACTGGATAGGTGACCTTTTCGGCAAACTCCTCGGCTTCTTCAATCGAAGTAAGTTCTTTCCATGCTGGTTGGTCGACGCCAATCTTGTCCAACATTCTCGAGAACTTGTATCTGTTTTCAGCCGAGTCAATCATCTCTGGAGAAGTACCCAAAATCTTGACGTTTTGGCGATGCAATGGCAAGGCAATATTGTTACTTGTTTGTCCACCCATGGAAATAATTACACCAGATGACTGTTCCAAGTCGTAGATATCCAAAACTCTTTCCAAATTGATGGTTTCAAAGTACAATCTGTCGGCTTCGTCGTAATCTGTCGAAACGGTTTCTGGGTTATAGTTGATCATAATGGTCTTGGTGCCGTTTTCACGCAAGGTTCTGATGGCTCTAACGGCACACCAGTCGAATTCCACCGAGGACCCAATACGGTAGACACCAGAACCCAAAACGATCACTCCGTGCTCGTCAAAAGTCACATCTGAAGAGTCGGCGTTGTAGGTGATGTACAAGTAGTTGGTGAACGCAGGGAACTCGGCTGCAACCGTATCGATTTGCTTGACGAAAGGCACCACACCAGCTTCCTTTCTCACTCTTCTGACAGCGACTTCATTGGAGTTCAAAAACTTGGCAATTTGTCTGTCTTCGAAACCCAACTGCTTGGCTTGTCTCATGATGGTAACTGGTAAAGCGTCGGTAGACCCATAGGAAGCGATCAAGTTTCCAAATTCAATCAAACCGTTCAATTTGTTCAAAAACCACTTGTCGATGTTGGTGAGTTTCAAACCTTGTCGACGGTGTATCCGTCAGATAAAGCATTGGCAATTGCAAACAAACGCTGGTCCGAAGGAGTCTGCAATTCGGTGTCTATGTCGATCGACATCAACGCAGAAGTTTCGTTGAAACCCAAATTGTGGTAATCTGTGGATCTAATAGCCTTTTGAATGGCTTCTTCAAATGTTCTGCCGATAGCCATCACTTCTCCCACCGATTTCATCGACGACGACAACAACGACGACACTCTGGTGAACTTCTTCAAGTCCCATCTGGGGATCTTGACCACCACGTAGTCCAAAGAAGGCTCGAAACAAGCACAGGTGGACTTGGTGACGGAGTTGCTAATTTCGTTCAATGGAATGTTCAAACCCAACTTGGCAGCGGTGTAAGCCAATGGGTAACCGGTGGCCTTGGAAGCCAAAGCAGAAGAACGAGACAATCTGGCGTTGACCTCGATAATACAATAATCCTTGGAAAATGGGTTCAAGGCGTACTGGATGTTACACTCACCAACAACCCCCAAGTGTCTGATGACATTGACAGCGGTGGTTCTCAACATGTTGTAGTCTTCGTCAGACAAAGTTTGCGAAGGTGCAACCACAATCGAGTCACCGGTATGGATACCCAAGGGATCAAAGTTCTCCATGTTACAAACGGTGATACAGTTGTCGAAAGCATCACGAACAACTTCGTATTCAACTTCTTTCCAACCTTTCATGGATCTTTCCACCAAAACTTGCGGAGAAGTAGCAAATGCCTTGTTACAAAGAGCCACCAATTCTTCCTCGTTGTCAGCGAATCCGGATCCCAATCCACCCAAAGCATAAGCAGCTCTGACGATCAATGGGTAACCGATTTCATTAGCGGCTCTGATAGCCTCACTGACACTTTCAACAGCTTCTGAACGAGCACATTTTTCTCCGATTTCTTCCATGGCTTGAGCGAACAATTCTCTGTCTTCGGTGGTGATGACAGTGTCGATAGGAGTACCCAAAACCTTGACTCCCAAACCTTCAAATTCCTCCTTCAATTTGATACCGACGTTCAACGCAGTTTGTCCACCGAAAGTACAGTAGATACCATCGGGACGTTCGTGTTGGATAACCTTTCTCACGAACTCGGGAGTCACTGGCAAGAAATAAACCTTGTCTGCCAACCCGCGAGAAGTCTGAATGGTTGCAATGTTGGGGTTAATCAAAACGGTGTAGATTCCTTCTTCTTTCAACGCCTTGATAGCCTGCGAACCCGAGTAATCGAACTCTCCAGCTTGACCAATCGACAAACCACCAGAACCCAAAACCAACACTTTTTTGACTTCAACCTTAGGGTGGGCTGCTCTGTTGGAAGCCAAGTCTCCACCAGGAAACTCCACTGCCTTGTGGACTCCGGACTTGGTGAAGTCTACCACCGACTGGATGAAAACATCAAACAAAAATTCGGTGTCTCTTGGACCTGGGGTGGATTCAGGGTGGAATTGCACCGAGAAGTATGGCTTGGTTTCGTGGTAAATACCTTCGTTGGAGCCGTCGTTGGCGTTGACAAACAACTCTTTCCATTGAGGAGCCAAAGTGTTGGAATCGACGGCATAACCGTGGTTCTGAGATGTGATGTAACATCTGCCGGAAATTCTCGAAGTACATGGAATATTGTGACCACGGTTACCGAACTTCAACTTCAAAGTAGAGGCACCAGTGGCACGGGCGAGCAACTGATGTCCCAAACAGATACCAAACACTGGAGTTTTCCTTCTTGAAGCACTTTTTCAAGTGAGAAACGGTTTTGGTCATCACGGCTGGATCACCAGGACCGTTGGAAACGAACAAACCATCGTACTTTTCGTTGGTAAAGTCGTAGTCCCAGGGAACAACCTTCAACTCGACACCTCTTCTTACAAAACATCTAATTTGGTTGAATTTCAAACCCACATCCACGGCTAAAATTCTAATTGGTTTTCCATCTTTGCCAAGTTTGACCTCCGACAACGGTGATGGAGCATAGGTAACAGGTTCTTTGGTAGACACCTCAGCCACCAAGTTTTTGACGTTGGGGTCGTCCCATTCTGGTACTGAAAAGTTGGTTTTCCAGTCACCGGAGTAGGCCAAAACTTCAGTGGAAGAAATGGAGTCGTTTTGCAAAGCCAATCTTCCCAAAGTTGAACCTTTTTCTCTCAATCTTTTGGTCAACGAACGAGTATCCACACCGTAAATGGCAGGAACTCCTTGCTCTTTCAACCATTGACCCAAAGACGATTTAGCAAGCCAATGAGAATATTCTTCAGTATAGTGCGCAACCACCAAACCAGCAATATGGATTCTAGACAGCTCAAAATACTTGGGGAGTTGAGGAACATCTTCATCCTTCAAATTGCGGTCGGGAACACCGTAATTACCAACCAACGGATAGGTGATAACCAAAATTTGACCCTCATAAGATGGGTCAGTAATAGACTCAGGGTAGCCCACCATACCAGTTTGGAACACCACTTCACCAGCAGCGGTCACGGGAGCACCAAATGAGTAACCCTGCAAGGCAATTCCATCGTGGGTCTCCAAAGTCATCAAGCGGTCACCGCAAGCTTCCTTCATGGGGGGAGTAATTGGAGCTGAAAGCGACATGATGTATGACCTGTAATGTAGTACTTTATCTAAGGGGAGTATCGATGGGGAGATTCAATACTATGAGTAATAAAGATACCAACTACTGACCTGATGTTAGTTACTGAGAAATGGAAATTCGCACTGCGAATGCGATGAGCAGAATCGAAATCATGAGCACAAATGAGCACAAAGTGATGCAAAAGTGATGAGCACACGAGATGAAAATTGCCCAAAAGTAAAGTGGCAAAATGTACTAGAAGGTTCAGAGAGTGATAGAGCACTACACTCTCTCACCAACACTTACTTTTTGATCACCGGGAAGTGGCTGAAAATGTTGATGAGAGAGAAGAGAGAAGAGAGAGAAAAAGAATCCGCGCCGAAATCACAAGTTTAAATAGATGGCAGAATTTTTTCGCGATGAGACTACGTCAGTGATGGTGCATGTGGTGTCTGGGTGGGTGTCTGGGTCTACTGACAGAGAAAAGAAAAGAGAAGAGAAAAGAGAAAAGACATTGAAGGTGAAAATGAACAGGTTTTGAAGGACTGTGAGTAATTTGTATGTGACGAGTAGCAATTGAGCCATTCTACAACTTTACAATTTTCATTTTTCAAATTTTCATTTTTTCAAAAATATCAATTTTCAAAAATATGCAATTTATTGAAATGTGAAAAAACTCTTCTTTCGACTCTCCTACTACAATTGTTCGTCCTCCTGCTTTCATCTTTCATCTTTTCATCTTTTCTTCCGGTTTGTTCTTTTCTTCTTTTTCTTCTCTTTCCCCACTTCTCTTCCGGCTCCGAAACCCGGCCGAGATCCGGAACTGGGTGCCTCCGCACTTCAGCCGCACGCCAATGTGTCATATCGACTCCGATATATATAAATGTCGGCCCCGCGATTTGCTACAATACTACATATGGTTGTCTCATAGATTCTTTCAATTCGTTTTATTTCTTGATGACCACTCATTCGTTGTCATCTTTAGAGTCCGATGACATCTCTCACCCCAACTACCACGAGGCTATTCCCATAGAACTCAGTAATGTGGCAGATGAAGCTGTATCTCGACAAATCTCGAGAATCCAGTCACGACGGTCTTCTGCTTCAAGAATAAGTGAAGTTTCGGATGAACTTTCGGAACCACCGTATGCATCACAATCTGCACAAAAATCGGATGATCTCGAAAATGCTGCAGGAGTTGATGCTGCCAAAACAAAGACTCGAGAGTCGATTTCCAACAACGCCAACTTTACTAGGTTTTCCGAGTCCAAGAAAAACTTGTGTGTTGTTATCGCGGCGTCATCAGGGTTTCTTTCTCCTCTTTCTGGGTTGGCATTTTTACCAGCAGTGCCAGAAATTGCTGCAAGATTCAACACTACCGGAGAAGTAATCAATATTTCCAGTGCAGTATACTGCGTTTTCATGTCACTTTCACCATGCATATTCTCTCCCATTTCCGATATTTACGGCCGGAGAATTACGTTTTTGATATGTGCTTTCTTGTTTTCAGTATGCACGATTTTGGTGGCCGTTTCGGTGAATCTTACCATGTTTTACATTTTTAGATCGTTGACAGCACTTTTTGGAACTTCCTTTTTTAGTATTGGTGGGCATATTGTTGGAGATTTGTACCCTCCGGTTCGTCGGGGAACTTATATGGCATGGATTATTTCCGGTGCACAACTAGGAACCGCATTTGGAAGTGTTGGCGGAGGAATTATTGTCAATTATACGTCATGGAGAGTTATCTTTTGGGTCCTTGCAGGCATAGGATTCGGAGTATTTGTTCCAGCATTCATATTTTTGCCGGAAACTCTGGCCCAAACCCGGCATCAGTTGGTTCTTGAAGAAATTCATAAAGATAATCCGGGAAAAAAATTTGTTTGGATTCCTATTAATCCGTTCAGCGTTATGGGTGCACTCAAGTATCCCAATTTGGCCATTGACGGCTATATCACCATTACAATTTTGTTTACAATGTACTCACTTCTCACACCTATTCGGTATGTGGTGGACCCTCGGTTTCATTTGGAGGAACCTATCTATAGTGGGCTATTCTACTTGGCTCCAGGGATGGGGTTTCTTGTTGGAAGTTTTTTTGGAGGAAAATGGGCCGATTCCGTGGTGAAAAATGGATTGCAAAAAGAGGAAAACGAGTTCCGGAAGATCGCATTCGGCAGGTAATTATTCCGCTCGGAATAGTTTATCCGGTATCGATATTAATCTATGGCTGGTCCATTGAAAAGGCTAAAGGAGGCATGGCGGTGCCTATAATCTTTATGTTTCTATGTGGAGGTGCCCAGGTGTGTATTTTTCCGGCGATTAATGTGTACTGCGTCGATTCTATGCCGCAAATTGGCGGTCTGGCCATCGCCAGCAGCTATTTTACCCGATATTTGGCGGCAGCAGTTGCGTCTGCAACTTGTTTGAGGAGCGTAAAAAGCATAGGAGTCGGATGGACATGCACAATTAGCGCATTTGTGCTCTGGAGTGGACTTGCGTGCGCATTGGTGCTCATTTACTATGGTGAAAGTATGCGAGAAAAAGCTGTAAAGAAGCAGGAGAGAAAGAAGTCCAAAACAAATAATAACTAAACAACTATAACTACATAACTAATAACTAATATGCACAAAACTTAATTTTTCAGCGCCGGTTGGGCGCATCGTGGCTGGGCACCCAAACACCGCGGCTGTTGAAGTTTGAGTAGCTTTGGTTCAGAAATATTTTACTCCCCATTTCCCGGCCTAATACCCATTTCTAGTCGCCATGGCTTGGTTTCCAAGCAGACTCGGAGTCCACCAGCCGGAAACACCATTAGGAATGGCAGTGCGTAACTTTATAAGCAAGGTGGCTCTGGCTCTTTACCCATACGTTTCATTCGTGATTCCCAATTTCAAAGCTGCCCACTACACGTATATCATATTCTGGGTGTTTTTGGGGCTGGTGTTGATGTACCCGGTCCACAACATGCGGTATATTGACGTTTTGTTTTTGAGTGGAGGAGCTTCGACCCAGGCTGGTCTCAACACTGTTGACATCAATAACATCAAATTGTACCAGCAAATCATAGCGTATCTCGTGACGATGGTGACGACGCCCATCTTCATCCACGGGTCGTTGTTGTTCTGGCGGCTTTTCTTTTTTGAGCGGTATTTTGACGGAATAAAAGAACGGCTGAAACTCGACTTTAAGATGCGACGAAATGCCACTTTGGCGGCCCGGACCCGCACAAACGAGTCCACGAGAAACACCGGGACCGACTCGTCTCGAGCCGGCGCATCTAACAACTTTACAAGGGTTAATACTCCCAATACGAGCGTTGATCCGACGGAAAAATCTGCCCATGAACCGAACCACGGAGAAACTTCGTTGCCTTCTTCCGAGTCCACCGGCAACGTAGAGCACTACAGCGAGCCCAGTGACGACGACGAGGACCACGCCGAAACATCGGCAGGAATCCGGTTTGGAAATCTTCCGCAACCTCGAAAAGTGGCCGTGGAACCGTCCGACATGTACCGGTCGATTGCCATGCTTCAAAATAACCACCACGACGGAGGTGATGGAGGTGGTGACGACGACGACGTGCTCATCATCAAGTCGCCCGGAGAAATCGAAAACGACGCCGCCAACCCGATTTACACCAAACGGCTGCAAATTCAGTTCAATGTGAACAAGTCTCCCATCAAGGATTGGAAGCGCAAAAGACGGAGATCGCAGTGGCTGATGCTCCGCAGGACGTTCAGCAACTCGGGAAGTCCCCGGCACCGTCGGCGCATGCTGGCGCTGCTGCTAGCGCTGGAGGAAAATGACGAAAATGACGAAAACGACGACGACGAAAGTATTGATTCCGAGGACGAAACCGGCCATCATCTGGACTATGCCGTGACGGACGACGATGCCAGCGAGCGGGATTTGGGCATAGACGAGAGATTGGAGGCGGGAGAAGCCCATAACGATCACCGACGACGATTCAGAAAACAGTTGCGTCGACTCACTTCGTCCGGAATGGTCCGAAATTTCACCAACGCCAGCACCAGACCCGAGTCCGAGTCCGAGTCCGACGACGAGTTCGGTTTGGGCAGAACCATGAGCACCAACTACTTGTCGTGGGTTCCCACGGTGGGCCGCAATTCGACTTTTGTGCATTTGACCGACGAACAAAAAGATGAGCTTGGAGGAGTGGAGTACCGAGCAGTCAAGCTTCTCATCAAGATTATTGTCGTTTACTACGTTGGGTACCATTTGATCGCACTTGCAATGATGTGGATCTACATTTCCAAGAGACCCAACTACCAAGAAATTCTTCGAGCCCAGGGAATCAACCCAACTTGGTGGGCTATATTCACAGCACAGTCTGCGTTCAACGATTTGGGTCTTACGCTCACAGCAAACTCCATGGCAAGCTTTGACCGGTCGTTGTTCGTGTTGATCGTTATGAGTTTTTTCATCGTGATTGGAAATACTGGGTTCCCGGTGCTTTTACGGTTCATCATTTGGATCATGTTCAAGTTTGCCAAACCGCTCTCGTTGTACAAGGAGTCGCTAGGGTTTCTCCTCGACCATCCCCGTCGTTGTTTCACGCTTTTATTTCCTTCGGTACCAACTTGGTGGTTGTTCTTTATCCTTGTGGTTCTCAACGCCGTGGACTTGATTTTGTTCGTGGTGCTCGATTTGCACAATAAGTACTTGAGCTCGTACCCAGTGGGGTACCGGGTTATGGACGGGCTTTTCCAGGCTTTCAGTACGAGAACCGCAGGGTTTTCCGTGCTAGATCTCTCCAAACTTCACTCGGCAGTCCAGGTCAGTTACATGTTGATGATGTACATTTCGGTGTTACCGTTGGCCATTTCTATCAGAAGAACTAATGTCTACGAAGAGCAGTCGTTGGGGGTGTACTTGCGAGACGAAAACCACGAAGAAGCCAATGACGACTCACCGCAAAACTTTGTTGGAGCCCATTTGCGAAACCAGTTGTCGTTTGATTTGTGGTTTATTTTCTTGGGTTTGTTCATTATCTGCATTGCCGAAGGCGGAAAACTCGACAACGACGATTTCCGGTTCTCGGTGTTCTCGGTTCTCTTTGAAGTCATCAGTGCCTATGGAACCGTGGGTATGTCGTTGGGATATCCTGACGTCAATACCTCGTTGTCCGGCAAATTTACCACACTTTCCAAACTCGTTATCATCGCTATGATGATCCGTGGTCGTCACAGAGGCCTCCCGTACTCCTTGGATCGTGCCATTATGCTTCCAGATAAGCAAATGGAAAGAAGAGACCGAGTACAAGAGAGCCATGCTCTTCGTCGTGAGCAAACTTTGGAGCGTTCTGCTACCATTGCAGACAATCCTTTCACACGGATATTCACTCGCCGTGGCTCCAATACCTCAGGCTTGCGTAGACGTCGCTCACGCAACAGTACCACGGGATTCGAGATGGAAGACATGTCTTGAAGTTGAAATTGCAGCATTGACACCTGCATATAACCCACATATCGGATTATTGTGCGCGACATGCGACATGTATCTCATCGCATCTTACATATTTGTGCATCTGTGCAGCAGACGGAAATGATCAGAAAACAGGCCCGAGAAAGAAGAGAGTTTCTCTACCGCAAGTCGGTACAGCTCCAGGAATCGAAGCTCGCCGAGAAACGCCGGCAGTTGAAGGCAGCTTTGGCTTCGGGAAAACCGCTTTCGAAAGATTTGGCCGAAGATGAACAGCTTCGAAAAGATTTCATTTTCGATGAAAGTGAGCAGGTGAATGTCGATGACGAGTATTCTGCGCTCAGCGGCATTGCGGAGCCCAAGGTGATTGTGACTACGTCGAGAAGTCCCTCGGTAAAACTTCTTCAATTTGCCAAAGAGATGAAACTATTTTTTCCGCAATCGGTGAAACTCAACCGGGGAAACTACATTGTTCCGGAACTCGTGGAGTCTTGCAAAAAAGTCAATATGACCGACATGGTGGTGCTTCACGAGCACCGAGGGGTACCTACATCGCTCACAATCTCGCATTTTCCCCATGGACCAACCGCCATGTTCTCATTGCACAATGTCAAACTTCGTCATGATTTGCCCAATCTTGGTAATATTTCCGAGGCATATCCACATTTAATTTTTGAAAACTTTACCACGCCGCTCGGTCAGAGAGTAGTGCAAATTCTCAAGCATTTGTTTCCGCCCGGAGCTAAAAAAGATAGTTCCAGAGTTATAACATTTGTCAATAATGACGACTTTATAACCGTGAGACACCATGTATATGTACGAACAAAAGACAGTGTTGAGCTCAGCGAGGTGGGACCACGATTTGAAATGAAGCTTTATGAGGTTCGGTTGGGGTTGATCGACAATAAAGATAGCGATATCGAGTGGCAGGCCAAGCGGTTTATCAGGACTGCCAACCGGAAGAATTATTTGTAGCGGCATGAAAGAAGATACTGAATGCCAGACTTTGAAATAGTCGCTGAATGCTCAAGTTAAGGAAAGACAGCGAATGAACCCAAGTGTTTGTAAACTAAATAAAATACATAGTGGAAGGAAGTTGGTAGTGACAGAGGTGTAGTGGAAAAGTTGGAAAAAGTTGGAGTGTCTGGAAGAGAAAGTACGCTGCAATGCAGCAATGAGTTACCGTTTTTGGTGGTTGGTTTTTGGTGGTTTGTTTCGGTTTGTTTTGGTTGGTTACGGTTGGTTAGTTGCCGTTGATCTCGGTGGTGGTGCGCCGGAGACAATCACCAATAGTGCTGGAAACCAAGCTTTCGTTATCGGAAGAAACAGACTTGCGGTGGAGAACGTCTTCCGAGTCGGACGAGTCGGGCGAAATCAAGTAATTATTCAAGTTGCTTTGGGGCCGGTCCTTGATGGACATATGGCGCACCGGAGCAGACTTGAGAGAGGTCATGGTAGGCACTCGACTGGTCAGGGCCATTTTTTTCGTGGTGGGCACCATTGAATGCGATACCAGTTGTCTAAAACCAGGGCGTCCTGGTGGTGATTTCCATGTTTCGTCATTATTGACCATATCGGCATAAGAGTAGAAGCTCAACGACGACCGGGACTGGTTGAGGCGTGGGGGAGAAACCGGGGAGTCGAGAGTCAGTGGCAGAAACTGCAGTTGGCTGTGGATGGAAAGCGCCGAGTTTTTCCGAGACGGACCAAAGGGGCGCCCGAGTGCAGCATTGAGTCCCACTACCAGCGAGTTTCGCCGGTTAGAATACACCATTTCCACGTCGTCGAGATTGGTGTTTTTGTTGGAGAGGATCTGGGTGGAGGCATCCAACGCCGGAGGAATACAGTCCTCGTTTTTGAAAAACTGCCCCAGCAACGAGATCGACGAGTTGTGAGTACAGCTACGAGACCGATTGACATTACAACGGCTACACCGTGGTTGTTCTGTGATTTCCGGAGCGGGCTGAACATTCTGAACCGACCGCTCAAAAATCGGTTCTGCCGAGTCCTCGGAAGCGGGAAACTGCTCCTGGGCCATTTCCGATACTGGCAGATTCATCGGGGACGATAACTGGCCATTTATGTTGGAAACCTGTTTTGGGCCGACGGCCGAAACCAACGATTCAGCATCGTCTTCACCTCGAGACGAAGCCAGGCCGAAGGAAAAGAGCGATAGTCTGTTCTTGGTGGCCATGCCGTTAAATTTTGGGCAAACAGTCGAGTTTTTCGATAAACAAGAACTATTTAATTACGCAAGGATCGCCTGGCTGAGATAAGTGCCGGACGGCGCCGTGGATGCAGGCCGGTCACAAGTCGTGCGCGGGCCCTGCGATAAGTGGGGACGGGGAAGTGCCGTGCGAGGGAGGGGGCGGGCAGTAGAATGGGGAGGGAGTGGGGCTGATGCGGTAGGGAAGAAAGTGGATGGGTTGCGTGATGGTTGCGTGATGGTTGTGGTTGGGGGAGGGTGCATGTGCGCCACGACGTCGCCCAATCAGGAGCCGCATATTGAGATGCATGGAGTGCAGATGCAGACAGATGGGCTGCATACAAACAGATCGTGGAGTGTGATGGAAAGACTGCAGGTAAGAACGCTTGACAGTTTGAGACAAATGTCGTGCGTGGTGTCGTGGTTTTTGTCGCCCCTGCATATGGTGCGCATACTCCGCTTTATGCTGCCAATATAACTTATGCGATCCCGGTCCCAATCTTGGTCGGTAATTCCGACCCAAAGTGCCCCCGGAATCACCCGCAACCATTCCTTCTCCATCAACAAACCTCGCGGCGCGTCCGGCCTTGCATCCCCCTCCGCCATCCACCCGGCATCCCGAGATCCGTCCTTTTCTGCAGCAGACCGGAATCGGAGCGCCACCCTTAATTCCATCGACAGCCTCAATATAAATAGCATCGATTCCATAAAATTCAACAATTCTTCCCACGACTTTGATGCCGCCATTTCCGATAGCCCGCCCCATGAAAGTCCCACATGGATCCTCAGCGACCTTCTACAGTCATTTGCATTTATTAAGGACCTGACAGATTCACTTTCAATTGTCACCAAGGGTAACGATCTCATACTACTTCTTCGTCAATATCCCGGTTTGAAAGAAGACATCGTCATGAAACATTTACTCACGCGAATCCAGTTCATGTTCTACCATCTGGTCCTGGAGGTGCGAGCCACAGGCTACCGAATCTTACGCTACTCTATCATCGATAACGACGGACTTTCGTTGGTGGTGCAATTCAAAATTCTCATCTTCATCATCATCACCATGTCAACGTCAAACACGCTCGTGGAAAAAGAACAAGCTCTAAAACTCGTGCGCGAGTTCACCACCATCCCCCGGGGCATCGATAACCTCTCCATTGGTGTGGTGAAGAGCATTATTGCCGTGGTGGAACTGGGCGATGAACAGGACGTTTCGTCGTCGTTTATGTTTGCTGGCGTCGAAACCGTGTGCGAATTGGCGCTCGCCAAACCAGAACTCGTGTTCCATGCCGGTGGGTTCCAGTTCATGATCCAAACCATGCTCGACGGAGAAACTGAGGCCGCTTGCATGTGTATAATGGTGCTTCTTAAAACGTTGGACTGCGCCGAATCCCGAAAATACTTGCGAGGGGGGCAGGACCTCACCTCGTTGCTTTCGTTTATGAGCCCAATCGACTCAGGCGCAGACGACCGCCGGATTCCCACCGCAAAGCTTCAAAAAATCGCATTTTTAATCACCGTTCTTCTCAAAAATTGGACTGGACTTTTGAGTGTTTCACATCATAACTTTCGTTTCATTGGAGACTTGGTCCATAATCTCCAGAAACGAAGCCCCAAACTTCGGGGCGTTATAATGGACATTATCTTTGATGTCCTTCGCATTCGAGCACTACCCTGGCTTGAATCGTCGTCGGTCGGTTCGGTTCTCAATGTTATGCACACAAAACTTCGAACCGGATCTTCTCGCTTTGCGTATACGGAATTGGAGCCCACAAGCTTACAGCATGGTTTTGTCAATCACTATTTGGGCTTGCTTGTAATGATCTTTGTTCGTTGTGGAATCATGCCTCTTCTAGCTGACATTGTAGCAGCCAGAGACAAAACTTCGGAAAAAGCGTCGCTACTTCTTTATCATATTTACCACATGGCAACAACTTTGATTCCGACAGATATTCTAAATGGTTACGATCTTCTTCCAGCCAACCCAGAGCTCACGGCTACCGTGATGATCGAAAAAAGGGCTCGCAAGCAAGTTACCCGTAAACTGCAAGATGTCAAACCATATGTGAAAGCCATTGATAACGAGGCATGTTATAATCTAGACGACTCCGAGTTCAAGTTGATGGTTACGAATACACGGGTTTTGACCGTCAAAGAATACGAAGAGTGGAACTGGACTTTGCTCTCCACCATGATTCAAGGATGTTTGCGCAATCCAAAACGGTTCGATGACATTGAAAAAAGCCCCAGGTTTTTGAAACGGGTGTTTTCGTTTTACCGTCCCTTCAAATATCGGTTTTGCGGTGTGCCAACGACCGCTAAAAATGCCAAAAGATACGTAACTGTGGGATGTCAGTTGCTTGAGGTTCTCCTCAGCTTTGATGCGGGAATTCGCTACTTGGCAAGCAGCAAGCTCCTTCCACAAATGGCTGAGGCTCTCGCTCAGGTGGACCAGTACAGTGGAATCAATGCCAAAGAACCCATTCTTCTGCGTAAGCGACTTGAAACCACCCTCAGTTTCGGATACTTGCGTTTCATAGGCGTCTTGTCGGACAATCCGTTTGGAGTCCGTATTCTTGAGCAGTGGCAGATCTTTAATATCTTGCAAAATATCGTTGATGGCAGCGTCTCAGACGAGTCCAACAACTATCTTCTTGTTAATTTGTTATCAAGGCTCAATTATCGACTTGACAGTCAAGCGAGAATCCTTTTGATCAAAAGTGTTTCTATATCCAATAACAAGGTCCGTATGTACTTGATGGAAAATGTGGTTCCGGGTTTATTGAAAGCAGAAGAATGTGAAGATTTGAGTATACGAATTCTAGTGGACAAGGTTTACGATTTCAACAAAGATATTTCAAATCACGCCATCGAATGGTTGTACCGGTTTTCTCAAGAAAACGAGTATCTGAAGCTTGATCGAATCATTGAATACCGACCATCAGTGAGAATTCTTCAGACCCACGAGTTTGGCCGCAAGCTCTTGATTCATTTCTTGAACACGCCAAACGGGTTCCGTTATCTCCACGACGATGGATACGTGGATAGAGAACTACAGAACACACTCAAGGCAATCGACTCCAATCATCTTGACAAAATTGAAGAAATCTTGTGGGGCTGTTTCTTTCCATACAGCCACACTGTTCTGCACGATGTCATTCCTCACCACTTTTTGACTGATTTGTTGCAGACTGAAGATGGTCTCCATTACTTTCAGAATGGGCCTGCAAAAGTCTACCTTGAAAGAATACTCCAGGAAACAAAAACAATGGCACGAGCGTTGATCGAAGGTGGTCACTTTGACAACACTGCGTTGAGGAAATTAAAACAAAATCTTTGGATAATTGGTGACATTTCTCTGTCTGAGTACGGGATTCAGCTTTTTGATCTGTGTGAAAATAGTAGCATTGACAAGACGATTATTTCTGTGATTCTTGAGCTATTTGAAAAATCTCCCGTGTGGCAGATTCGAGGAATCGTGTTTTTGCAGCTCGGGAGGATCGCATCCACGGTTGAAGGCATTGAGATCCTTGACGAAAACAAATGGGTATCTACGATTGACTCACACAATCGTCCTCAGAGCTTGTGCTTTCCGTTGGACATTCGCCTCATGAAGGTGGATATTGAAAATCCGTATCGCGATGCCAACTATTACGCACTATACAGTGGAGGACAAGAAAGTTTGGAGTTTGTAGACAACGATGAATATGCTGATTTTGAGCATGTCAAACAGAAGGTTTTGGTGCTCATCAGCAACTTGGGTTCGCTTCTCGGCCGTATAGAGAGAAGAGCACGCAAGGAGTTGATGCTAATCAAGACAGGACCTACCGGGCGAGTATTTGGAGATATCAGCTTGTTCTTGGAGGTTATCAAGCTTATCGACAAGAGCAAGTTTGCACTTCCAACAAGAAAGTTTGTTTTTGAACTTTTTCTTGATACAAAAGTGTTGGAGAGTTTGGTGAAAAGAGAGCGAAAAAATTCTGGATTGAAGTAATCATACTATTTATGTGCGTTGTGTGCAATGAACCGTTTGCGATACCGCGAGTTGGTTAGATGAGGCATGTGACGGCACGCCCAAGGTTCAAGATCCTGGGGATTTCGTTCATAATTTTCGAGACCTTCGTTGGGTATTTCCAGTATTCCTTCATGTATGAACATATTGATTTTGTGAGCATGTTTGAGCGGAACGTCTTCTTTCATGAGAGGCTCAAGTACCAGGCTCAATTCTGGATTCATCTGAGCCATATTTTCAATCCGGTTTTTCGTCAATTCCAAGATGTTGGCATCGGGCTCGGACTCTATATTAGATAACAATTCCAATAGCGCATTATTGCGGCGTTGATAAAAGTTCATGGTTTGTCGCTGGGCCTGCTCAGCTTCAAATAGTTCGACCGACACATTGTAGGATTCATTAAATTGTTTTTGAAGGTTTTCGAGGAGGGCATAGTAATCGGAGGTGTCACCCTCTTGATGCCCCTCCTCCACATCTTGACGTTCTTTGTCTTGGTCATGCACCTGTGGTGTTCCTTGCATTTCATGCTTGGGAATATGCACATCCTGATGCAGTGGTAACACCAGCTGTGGTAACACCAGCAGTGCATGCATATGCATGTCTCTTTGGACTTTTGGCAACCCTGGCTGCATAGATTGATTTATCTCCGTGTTCGATTGCAGATATGGGTCGGAATTCAAGTTTTGCGTGACCTCCTGCCGCTGGTCCTCCTTATTTAAAGGCGGCGTCTGCCCAATTCCAGGCTGGTCTCCCATTTTCCTGTAGTTGAGATTTTTGAGATTTGGTGAAATAATTGGCAACACTTATGTAATTCCACCGCGCGTCTTTAACCAAGTTGTAACCTTTACCAATGTCCATCGTATCCCTACTTGGAGTAGAAGTGTTGAACAACCCGGCCAAGTTTTCTGATCCATATGAGTTTGAGATAACGTTTGAGTGTTTGGAACCTTTAAAGGAGGATTTGGAATGGAAACTCACGTACGTGGGGTCGTCGCGTTCTTTGGATCACGACCAGGAATTGGACCTGATTCTTGTGGGACCAGTGCCAGTTGGTGTGAACAAGTTTTTGTTCCAAGCAGATCCACCATCGCCAGATCTTATTCCGGCAAGTGAATTGGTGAGTGTCACGGTGATTCTTTTAAGCTGCTCATACGCGGACCGTGAATTCGTACGAGTGGGATACTATGTAAACAACGAATATGACCTGGAGGAATTGCGAGAGAACCCACCAGCCAAGGTCCAGGTGGAGCACGTTGTGCGTAATATTTTAGCGGAAAAACCAAGAGTCACCAGATTTAATATAGTGTGGGATAATGAGGGTGGTGAAGAGTATCCGCCAGAACAGCCCGAGGTTGAGGAAGAGGAGGAGGAAGATGAAGACGAAGAGGAAGATGTGGAAGATGGCGAACAGGAAAATGAAGTAGAAGAAGAGGAGGCTGAAGAAGCAGAAGAGGACATAGAAGAAGAGGAGGGTGATGAAGACGATGCCAATGGGGCAGAGACCCCCAAGGACACGGTACAGAGTTGATCGGCTAGATACGAGTCTTTAATATAATTACTGTCATCTGATGGTATTGTGGTGATGTCTATCCAGTGTTGGTCGGTGTTTCGTTGGTCAGCGGTCCTGCTTTGCTAGTTCTTGGACCATGGCATTGAGCGTCAGACTAAGGGCGGTGACTATGTGTAGGTTGTTCTTCAGGCCGCTCCATTTATCTGGGTGCCAACGAACCCGTTCTGTTTTAAGGAGTGAAAGCAACAGCTCGTCGTCTTCGAGGATTGCAGAGTAAAAGTGGTGAACGAGGCTCGAGTCCTGACATTCCTTATATGCTGTTTCCGGGGTTATTGAGCCGTTATTGTAGTGAGAAAAGAGAGGGTATCGGATTTCATTGGTGGGTTCAAAGTACCAGTCTCGAATTGTGTTTTCGTTTGTTTCCAAGTACGGGTCGCCAATTCGTTGGTCTCCAACGTGTGTGTCGGACTCATCCATCAACCCTGCTGCCAGTACTGGAACTTCACCGAGAATGGTGTAATTGTTCAGAACATAACTGTTCTTCAAAGTTTGCGATGGAGTTTGTGTGGGAGTCTTGTAGGTGTAATAATTGTGTTTTGGAGCCACGCCGACAAAAGCGTAGCCGTTGATTGCGGGACCAAATTCTGTGAATGAAGCGACGGTTGGAGGGCTTGGTTGTCGCGAGCTGGTGGGAGTGGACTGCGATATGGGTGTCTGCAATGGGATGTCGTTATTTTCGTGTTCGTGGTCGTGGTCGTTATTGTTGTCGTTGTCGTCATCAAAGTCCCTATCGTTATCGTTATTGTCCTCGTCATCAGAGTCCTTTTCGTTCTCGTTTTCGTTTTCAATCTTTTTGTTTTCGGTCTCGTTTTCAATCTCGGCGAGGATTCGAACTTGCAGAAGATTGAGCAACTTGGGTCGTGCTGATGGGGTTCCTTCGTCTTTGAATTTGAGCCGTTTTCGGTAATGAGGAGGACAAGGTGTGGAGTCGCTGTTGGAAACGGTCAGAGGAAGCGAGGTGGAGCAAATGGACATGTGCGATGGGGTGACGAAATTGGCAATTTCGGGTGACTCGAGTTGTCTTTTCCGGGATATTCGGTCAGATTCATTGATCTTGTTCATTTGCGGCAATTGGGACCGTTTCACAAAAACAGGTGCCTCGCTGAATACATTTGTGTCATCACTTTCCGAGTTGGAAAGTTCCATAGTTCGATCCGCGGCTGTGTGGTCGTCTTCCAGAGGTTTTATGGCGCCAAAACCAATTTTTTTTCTGTTGTTGACGTCGTTATTTGCATTTTGAAAGATTGTCTTTTCGTTATTTTGGGCCCCGTTTGTCCGTTCTGGCTCCAAAAATCCGTCTGGGTCATTTTGTCGTCGATTGGGACCCGTACCGTGTTTCTGAGGGGTGCTGGCGTCGTCCTGGAGGTGTAAATTGTCAAGTTTTTTCATTGGCGAAGAGCAGAAAAACGAGGTTTCTGTTGTTTTGAGCGGCGTGGAAGCGCTGGCAGCCTCCAAATCAAAAGAGGAGCTCGTGACATCGTCCGCATCCGAGTCGTCCGGCGTCTGGCCAAACCATCGTTCGGGACCACGCAGGCGTGACACACGAGAATTCATTGTTGTGGTGTTTATGGTGGTCGGGTGTTGAGAATTGGGGAAGGGTGTGCATACAGGACAAAATGAGAAGAGAGAAAAGAGAGAGAAGCGAGAGACAAAAGAGAAAGAAGTAAGTGAGCAGAGTTTGAAAAAATGGTTACACAATTGAACTGAATTTTTGTAAGACAGCAGTTGTTTGAAATATTTCTTGAAATTTTTTGGTTGCTTTACCATTAGTGCTATATTGTTCAGATTGCTTAATAGTAGTAATTGCAGCCAATTCCATAATCAATTTATTTCATTTCATTTCAATTATTCATTTCATTTTTCGTTGCCGTTTCTCTCTGCAGTCTGTCTCCGAATCAGTCCGACCCACGTGCGTGGCTGAAGCCAGATCTTCTTTGCAACGGCGCGTGACTGTTGCGCATGCAGCAAATTTCAGCCTGCGTTTTTGCTCACCCAAACTTGCTGGGATTGCTGCGGTTTCTAAGCTGCAGTCGGCTTGGCGTCATTTCTCGTTTCTTCCATGCCTGCAGCAGTTTCGCGATAAGCAATCAATTGGGTGCAAGATACGCAGGAGTGCACACCACGCGCGGGTGTGTATAAAGCAGGGCAGTGGCTCAGATAGAGGGAGGCGTCAAATTCACTCATCTTTTCAACAACAGGGCTTTTTCTCGAGGATATTTTCTGGTTGTTTCTGGACACTGACTAAATACAAAACCTGGTCTTGGGTCTCACCAAATTATACATTTACAACTCATTGATTTTTGAAACCGTTTTTAAACCGTTTTTGAACCAACTTTGAAAACTTTAAAAACTCGGTTCATGGCCACAAATCCCGATCTATCGTTTCTATCGATAGCATTCCTCACCTTCGAAGCCGTTCTCGAGGTTGTGTTAATATGTTTTGCCGGATTCATTGCTGCTCGTGTTGGGCTTCTTAATGTGGCGGCACAAAAAGTCATTTCGCTGCTTAACGTCGACCTTTTCACGCCATGTTTGGTGTTTTCCAAGTTGGCGCCGTCGCTCTCGTTCCAACGAATGGCCGATATCATCATAATACCGATTTTCTACGCCGTTAGTACCGCCATTTCGTTTGCTTGCTCTCGCGTGGTGTCTCGATTTTTGCATTTGAACGAACCGGAAGGAGACTTTGTCACTGCCATGGCAGTGTTTGGTAATTCCAACTCGTTGCCGGTGTCGCTCACCTTGTCGTTGGCTTACACCCTCCCGGATTTACTCTGGGAAGACATTGATAACGACAATTCCGACCAGGTTGCCAGCAGAGGTATCCTCTATTTGCTCATTTTCCAGCAGTTGGGCCAGATACTAAGATGGTCCTGGGGCTACAACAAGCTCTTGCGACTGCGGTCGCAGTTGGAGCTCAATTCCATGCCTGGAAGCGTCTTTCACGATGAAGAACAAGAACCACCAAATAGTCCTGCGCCGGAATCAAATGACGCCATGGCATCTCTTTTGACTCATTCCCAGCCGGTCAGCAACTATACAGCCACACCAGGTGAATCGTCGCTGGATGCGTCGCTGGAAGTCGAACCCAAACTCTCGGCGTTTCTCTCACGACCTTTCACTTTCATTCGTCATTATTGGCGAATGTTTGCTGCTTTGCCAGGCGTACGCCTGTTTCTCGCGTTCATGAACCCACCCTTATATGCCATGTTCATCTCCATCGTGGTGGCGTCTGTTCCAGCAATTCAAAAGGCGTTTTTCGGTGATACTTTCTTGCACAATACGCTTACCGAGGCGGTCTCTCAACTAGGATCGGTATCGATTCCACTTATTCTTATCGTGTTGGGCCTGAACCTCCACCCTTCAAACGACCTTCCAGCTCCTGCCAAAAACCATACCAAAATCGTCATGGGGTCTTTGATCTCTCGTATGATCATTCCACCCATAATCCTCCTTCCCACTATTGCACTCTGTGTGAAATACATCAATGTTTCGATCTTGGACGACCCGATCTTCCTCATTGTTGCATTTATTCTTTCCATTTCACCACCTGCCATTCAGCTTTCACAGATTGTGCAACTCAACAACATCTACCAACAAGAAATGGGGTCTGTTCTTTTCTGGGGCTATGTCGTTTTGACCCTCCCCACCACCATTTTCATCGTTGTCACCAGCTTGGAAGTGATCAAGTGGACCGCTTAGTAATGCTGACTACTGCTATCTGCTATCTACTGCTATCAACTATTGCTAAACTTTTGCTACATGCTACAACTTTTGCTAACTTTTGCTATCTACTGCTATCTACTACTTGGTTTTGCCATTTGCTATCTCTACTGTCTGACACTTGAGGTTACCCTTCAGAATCCTCTACTCTACACTTTGCTATACTTTTCTACCCTTTGCTACTTTGCTATCCTTATCTCCTGTATCTCTCGGACTTCCCTACTTCCTATCGCAGTTGTCACGGGACGGAAAATTTCTTTGCTCAAACCCCAGAATTTTACATGCCATGGCCAAAGCACGCAAATTAGCGGTGGTAGGGTCCCGGAGTGTCGGGAAATCCAGCATGACGGTCCGGTTCGTTGAAGACCATTTCGTGGAGTCGTATTACCCCACCATCGAGAACCAGTTTTCCAAAACCATAGAGTTTAAAAACCAAGAATATGCTATCGAAATCCTTGATACTGCGGGACAGGACGAATTTTCCATGATGAGTGAAAAGCACTTGATCGGGGTCCATGGCTACTTGCTAGTCTACTCGGTTTCATCCCGCCAGTCGTTCGAAATGGTGGAAGTTATTCGCGACAAGATCTTGAATGCCATTGGAAACGACAATATTCCGCTTGTTCTTGTGGGGAACAAATCAGATTTGGAGTACCAGCGCCAGGTAGAGCATTCAGATGGTTTGAAGCTTGCCGAGCGTTTTGGGTGTCCTTTCATGGAACTGTCTGTGAAGGAAAATATCAACGTTAACTCGGTGTTTGAAACCCTCATCGATCGGGTGGAATCAGTACAGAACCCCAAGTCCAAGCCAGAGGAGAAATGTGTCATAATGTAGAGACGAGCTTGCACCAATCACCGCTACGAAATCTTGCTAACTTTTTTCAACACTGCTATTACTATATATTGCTATTTTTTTGCTAAATATTTCCAGTCTCAACTCTCAATCCGCGAACCATGAAGTCCCCTCAGCCGGGCCCAGTTTACCTGGAAGACAATATCCCCTACGATTACATCGTGATCATAGACTCGGGCTCTAGTGGGTCCCGGGTCTATGTCTACAACTGGCTCAACCCGCTTGCGGTGCTCAACAAGACCGGCGACTTTACCGAGATGCCCAAGCCTAACGTACGACTTGTTCACAGAGAAGATGCAAACACAGATGGTGAAAAGACAGAAGAGGAAAAGACAGAAGAGGAAAAGACAGAAGGTGAAAAGACAGAAGAAGCCTCTAATCCGGATTCACTGGAAAAATCGACTCGAAAATTGCGGGTTCCAAAAGTCCAGACCCGCCGTAAATGGAACAAAAAGATCAAACCCGGTCTCTCCACTTTCAGTTCGAGTCCCCAGAAGGTCGGGAACCACCACTTGCGGTATCTTCTTCAACTTGCGAGCTACGTCGTTCCCAAATCGCAGCATCATCGGACACCTATTTTTCTACATTCCACGGCTGGAATGAGACTTTTGGACTTGAAAGACCAACGAGTCATCTTGGATACCATCTGTGACTACTTGACTCGAAACTCGGACTTTTATCTCCCAGAATGCCCAAATCACGTCAACGTTATCGACGGAGATGTCGAAGGTCTTTACGGCTGGTTGGCTGTCAATTACCTCCAAGGTTCTATGGACCACCCAGAAGAACACCAGCACGGCAAGGGTCACACAACCTATGGACTTTTGGACATGGGAGGAGCATCGACCCAGGTTGTTTTCAGCCAAATTCAACAGAAATTGAAGAACACAAAATAATCTCTTCCGCATAAATCTCTACGAGTTGCCGACGAAAATGGACAATTCGTACCAAAAGCCGGCACCTTTGGAATACAACGTATATTCGGACTCGTTTCTTGGTTTTGGAATGTACCAGGCTCATACCAGATACCTCAAGAAGCTCATTGACGCATTTGCCAAAGAACATAATGTTGAGCCCAAGTTTCTTTCCATGCCTGTTCCTGATCCCTGTGTTCCAAAGGGATATACGTACTCGGATACGCTGAGCGAAGGCTCTTTTGATCTCATCGGTTCGAGCGATTTCCAGGGCTGTCTTAAAGCGATCTTTTCTGTCATTTCTGACAAAGACTACACTCCAAAAGTGGGAGATGCCAATTGCGAGCAGCTCAGTGAGAGCAGTATGGTCAGCTCGTGTCTACTCAACGACCTTATCCCAGCTTTTGACTTCGATGTAAACCACTTTGTTGGAGTTTCTGGCTACTGGGACGCAATCAACAGTCTATATTCCTACGAGAAAGAAAAGCGCC
Organism: Callitettix versicolor; assembly: GCA_022606455.1. Lineage (NCBI taxonomy): Eukaryota > Metazoa > Arthropoda > Insecta > Hemiptera > Cercopidae > Callitettix > Callitettix versicolor. The sequence continues at coordinate 558,029 of JAJIZJ010000344.1, forward strand.
TGGGGCTCAAGTACGACTACAGGCGAATCTACAAGCAGACGTCTACGTTGTGCTCACTGACGTTTGCAGACTTGAAGCTCAGAAGCAAAACGAAAGGAAAGGGTCAATTAGACGAGAGCGACTTGGCGAATCTCTGTTTCAAGTCGTCGTGGATTTTGAACTTTCTCCATCAAAGTCTTGGATTTCCACGATTTGGTATTGATTCAGAGCCCAAGAAGCCAGACAGATTCCAGTCGTTGCAATTGGTGGACAAGGTGGGAGGACTGCCTTTTTCATGGACGCTAGGAAGAGCCATTTTGTATGCCAACGACGAGTACGTTCAAGCTTACAACAACTTTACAATTTCTCGACATGGGACAGAAGAATCCTCCCTATTAAAACGTCCTGGCTTTTACCACTCGGTTTCGCCAAATGCTTACAATTATGGAGGAGAACAAAAGGCGTAATTCCTCGACTGCAGTTTCAGGAACCGGATCCCAATGCCAAATACCATCATTATGACTACGAGACAAGTCTCAACGCTGGCATTGGAGAACTGAAATGGCATGTCCAGCCACATCGGTGGTATGGTGCGCTTATCTTTATGAGCTTGATTTTGTTCATCATTTGGCTCATGATGGGTCGCAATGGAAGAAGTGATTTGAAGCAAAAAGTGTCCAAAAAATTAAGAAGTTTGGCATTTTGGAAAAAGAGATGACGGAACTACTCTCGTGTGAACCAAGATGAGATTGCGGGATTCGAACTTAGGGACTTGGAGGACGAGGTATGATTATAGAATATTGCAAAAGTCGCAAATAAAATAAAAAACAAGAAACAAGAAAAAAAGGATAAAAGGAAAAAAGGAAAAAAGATAAAAGAACATCTTAAAAAAACAACTCTCTTTTCTCCCCTAGCTGTCTACTATCTCCATCCATGTTGCAATCTGCAACCATTTCAGCGACATTTTTATCTGCAGTCCGCTTCTCAAAAGTGGAGCCGATAAGAATGATCTGTAATCAGACTTCCGATAATTCTCCATTAATTTCTACACATTTTCAAGTTTGCAAGCGCTCAATTATCAGTTACACGTTATAGAGAGTCAGACTAATACACTAGACTCATAAACTGTTCTGTCAAGCCATCTAAATATGAGTGAGGCCACCCTTAACTTCCACGTTCAAGCTCGTCTGGAGCAGTTCCGAGTGCCCACGGAGCTTATTCGAGCCAATTTCAAGTCGATCCAGAGACTCATAGAGAAACAGAAGAAGTCTATGAGTGACGATATTGGAAAAATCAAGAAGAATCCGAAACTTCCGCCGGCTATAAAACTAGAAATGGTCCGCAAACTTATCAAGGGTTTTGAGCTATTTGAAAAGAGATTGCAGGCATTTATCAACAAAGACGAGGATTACCAGTCACGTATTGAAGCGAGGTTTGATAATCTCAACGAAATCAAGGCTTTTACGGTGTTCAAACCGGTTCAATCAGACTCAGAAAATAAGGATCAGAATGCGGAAATTTCCTCCAACGACATGTTTCTTGATCTCCACAACAACAACCTTTTGAACTGGTACCGTGACCAAACCAACCTTCTTCTCGTGGACTATCTCACAAAGACAAACACAAGAAGTGACGGCAACATAGGCATTATGCTCCTCCAAAGTCTCGCAGCTCAAAATCCCCGACTTTTGAAATTGGTCGATTACGACTTGTTTGACAACTTCAACAAGGTGTACTCGCTGATTGTACGCAACCATGATCTTGCCCCGATCGTAGCGTGGTTCAACGAGAATAGAAATGCATTGAAAAAGATTAACTCGAATCTTGAGTTCGAGATCAACTACTGCAAGTTTCTCTCTCTCATAGAAAACGAGGAAATCAACGAGGCAATCAAGTTTTCCCAGGAAAATTTGTCGTTGTATGGAAATGAAGAAAAGTACCAAGTCATTGACCAAGTCAACCGAAAGAGCAATCTCACCAAACTCAAGGAAATTGGAGGTCTATTGATTTATGTGGCTATCAATGGCACCACATCTGGCTCGTTTCTGCTTCCCGGAGCCCTGTTTTTTTCCAGCAGCTTGATGACGAACACTCCTCGTTATAGCGAGTACCAAGCTACTCTCTGCTGAGCGATGGGAGAATTTAGGACGGTGTTTCATTGAGAATTTCACCCAGCTATACGGAATATCTCAAAACTTTCCGTTATTTGTCTACTTGCTGGCAGGTATGGCAAGTTTAAAGACAAAATCGTGCTATTGCAATCTTAGCAACTCGATCTTTTATGATGTACCAAAGGAGACTGATAGTAGAACTTTCGATCCAGAGTCTCTTCAGTATCGTGGACCAAACCACTATTATGACTTGCTAGGCAAGATCAATCATTGTCCCGTGTGCTCTCCCGAACTTTTCCAGCTCGCAAGAAATCTTCCCTATGCCGAGTTGATCACCAACATCTTCAACAATCCGTTCATGTTGCCGAATGGTAATATATATCCTTTTGAAAAGTTGGCTAGTGGGCTTCGCTACGGCGACAGTCTGTCAGTAGGTCTCATAGTGGACCCGTTGACGAACCAGGAGTTTCAAGTGGACCAGTGCCACAGGGTGTATCCTGCTTAGGATCATGGATCATGGGTTTTTATTAGGTGCTATGGCATATACTGAGTACTCTTGAGTATTAGTTTATTGCTAGATATACGTACATTTTATTACCTCCTTTTTATTACTGCGTTTTGTCGAGCGGTTCCTCGAGTCTTCTCTCAAAGACATAGATTCTAGCATCTCTGACACTAGCTTCCTTGGTGGTGTCCTTCATGCTATTTGTGCGACGATGATGGTATTCTGGAAAAAGATCCCAATCAAAACGACCCGACCTTTGGACCTTCCAGGCTTCGCTTCTTGCAATAGCCTTTATACCCCAAGAAACGTAAGGTTCTCCTTCAAAAGTTGACAAAATTATTCGTTCATCATTAGCCTTCGAATAGCCAGAAAATGCAGCGTCAAGCGACCGTTCATTGACGATAGGAAACAATTCGTTACAGCTTTGAAAATATTGCAAGACTAGCTTCTGGTGGTCTCGAACGTTTCGATCCATATCTTTTATACCCTTGCCTGTGTGTGGAAAGTTGAAAAGAATTACGTCCAACTTCTGGCTAGCAGTGAAAAGCGTCAGCTTATTTTCTTTGAGCTCAAGCCCAAAGTTTGTGGAATCTTTGTAGCATCGATTTCAAACAAGACTTTCACTCCACGGCTTTCAAGGTACTCCAAATTGTTAGCTGCGGTGGTATATTTTTCAGTTGCAACCTCACGGCGATCGTAGCTTGTGGCTACTAGATTAGTAGGAAGAACATGATCATTCTTGACAACCGAAACGGCAAAGGAAAAGTCTCCTTCGCCCACTAGAAGAACGGTGTTTTCAGTATTGAAAGGTACAAAGCCTTTTTGATTTGACTGGGCTTTTCCACCACCACTTATAGACTTCTTTTTTTGAGCTTCAAATTTTTTCTGCGACACCAATTGATGTTCCCGCTTCTTCTTGAGCTTCTCGGCTTCTTCGAATCGTCGCAATGAGGCCTTGAGCCCCTTCGACGCCTTTCCTTTCTTGGCCATCGAGAAGGCCATCTCGTGAAATTTTATCGAAAAACCGGGGTACGGCTATCTGCAGGAGCAAATCAAAATTTCACATATGGAACGCTCTTTCTTCCCCATTGGTGTATTCCAAGTCTTCGGTGGCTGCTGTGCTGGGCGCATTAACTACACCACTTTCCATCGAGACATCGTCCTCGACTAGGGAATCTGACTTGTCGTTTTCGTACAAATCGTCGTCCTCATCTTCGGTGCGGAAACTAGGTCCGGATGGCTGCAAATTGCGGCTGTTATTCGAGTCGGAACCATCTCTTTCTGTCTCGAGATCCGACTCTGTGAGTTCCTGGAGCGACTCCGTTTCATTATCGTTGTACTCGAAGAAAAGCATGAACGTTCCTTGAGAGTTTAAGGCTTCGTGCTCAGTCACAGCGTATACCGATTCGTCGCTGATTCTCCACCACGTACCTCTGTGTTTTCTGTAGCAGATGTAGTGGCCGTAGTTATGGGTTCCGTAATGTGCAATGACGGCTTTGAGCTGGTACTGAAGCTCGGGATTCTTGGGGATGTGTGTGTTTCCATTGGCCTGGCCGTCTTCGTCTTCGTCTTCTTTTGGCTCAAGCGGAGCGTCTCCACGCCTGAACGGCATTCTGGCATCAAGATCAACATCTTGAGGCTCCACCACATACGGAGACAAATCTAACACTGCCGGAAATTCAACATTGCTGGAATTTTTCACCACCATATAGGTTCTGGGATCGAAAACCGACCGATTGATATGGAGCGAAAGAAGTGCTGGGGGACGACTCATGTATATCTGCTTGGATTTTTTGGTTTTGCGGATCATTTGCTTGATGCTCAATTTCTCAAATACCTCGTCGGTGATATGGGGCTGTTTGAGTTCTGCTTCAATTTCAGCAAGACGAGATTTAAACAGCTGAGCGACTTTTTCGTTGGTAGCATCGGTGATTTTCTCTTGTAAAAACTGTTTTGTCTGCTCCAATCCGCATCGATTACAGTTGACATCTTCTATGATTTCAGGATTAATCCACTCGTCCAATAATTCTTGCAACGAAACGCTCGAGTAGTACGATTCTTTGCGAGGCAAGTTCAAACTAATACCACTCATTACCGAGTACCTGATACCTCCAACCTCTCCACACACCAAACACCCAATGCGCTCAGCAGATACTCCATCGACTGGAGTAATCAAGTTCATTTTGAATGCTTTGTGTTCTGCATCTTCGATATTTGGATCCACATGAGTTGCTGGAACGTATACTGGAAGTGTCTTTCCTAGTTGGTCGCAGCCAGTCACATAGTTGGCCACGGAGGAGATGTCTATGAATTTAGATCCCTTCTCGTCGATTTGCTTCGGAATATTACTGGCTTTTTTGTATTCTGATTCCACCAAATTCATCACCAACTGATAAAATTCTTGGGCATCTTCCTGGTTGTATCCTGTGAAAAAGTTCTGTTTGGGACCATTGGGCATCTTGTTGAGAAGCGGCTTGGCACTGAATTCCTTGCCTCGAGTACCATAGCAGCCATTTACGTTTTCTATGAGTTTGCGAAGGGCCGCTGTGAACACCAATTCCGAACGAGGAACCACCGATTTGACCGGTTGCAGGTTTTCAACCTCGATGTCTGGGTACAAGTAGGAGTCGATGAACCGGAGTAGTTCCTTGGAAGAAGCCAAAGACTGTATTACCGAGTTCATAAAACAGGTGTTTCCATCATTGGATATTCCGCCGATTTCACCGCCATTTTTGAGAGCAAACCGCGTCTCTTTTGTGGTTCTTCCTGAAGTTCCCGAGAGATTGGACCGGGTCATAAAGCCGTAGGAGGTCATGGACGCCAACAAGTCTGATATTGGTGGCGGAACGAGATATGGCAATAAGTATTTGTATCTTTTGCCAACGAGAAAAGTAGCAAAAATGACAGCTGCGGTGACAGAAAGCTTCTTGGAGTTGTGGAGGGTCTTTTCAATGAGCGTGGTAGCACTAAAGCTGTTGGCAGATGCCCAAAACAACGATTTATAAGGCAACAAAACTTGGTAGATGAGGTAGAAAAGTGGAGAGATCGCAATCAATACTAATAGAAACACCGGAAATAGGATGAACGGGACCCTTGTACCAAACATATGTTTCAAAAAACCGAACAGTTCAAGTTCACTGGGGACCACGAACGTTGTGTTTCTATGTCAAGTTTGTTCTGGCAAAAATTCACCGAGATCACGAACGAAATTCATCGGCGCATGTGCAGGACGCCAGTAACCGATTTTGAATGCATAGGTATTACGTCTATTTATATGGTTCCGGCCCGTATCTGAAGCCTTGGTAAGGTGCAATTGGTCGGTCTCGTCCCCATCCGCATTTGAGTGGGCGGCCATTAACGGAATAGCCCGCTAGTTGGACAATTGCCAAAGCGGCCCGTTCATGGGAATCGTATTTGACGAAAGCACAGCCTTTGCTGGGGTGGAATTTGAAGTCGACGATAAAACCAAAGTTCTGGAGGAGGGGTATGAGGTCCGACAGGTGGGTGAAGTGGGCTATATTGCCCAAATAAACCGTGGTTTGCCAATTTGGAGCCTGGCGCAAAACCACTTCAAACGACTTGGGCGCTTGTGGCTGAGGGTTGCGCCCGCCATTGCTGGTGTCTATAGGGTAGCCGTGGGCGGTGTAGGGCAGTGGGGGAGTTGTAGCGCCGGCCGATGCTGATCTTTTGGGAGGTGGTCGGGTATTTTTCTTTTGGTACATGTGTCGATGAGATGCCCAATTACAGCGGATGGCTCTGCCACCTATAAACAGGCCCGGCATCGTTACCAATGCGTTTTCTGCCTCGGCAGGGTCTGCAAAACTGACAAATCCGTAACCTCGAGATCGCGAAGTTTGCATGTCCCACATCACATGGGCCTGTTTTCGACTCGGGAATTGATCGAATGCCTTGCCTAGCGTCTCGTCGTCAACCTCCGCCGACAAGTCGCCCACAAAAATGGTATAGAGAGGCAGTTCTGGACTCGAAGAGGTACTGATGGTTGACAGCTGGTACGCCCAGTTTATCTTGATGGAACTTCCGCCAACATCAGAACCATTGAATGCTGTAAGAACACTCTCGGCGTCTTCCCGGGTGTCGAATTCCACAAATGCATAGTTAAAACCGGGTTTGTTCTTGTCGTGGAGAAGTTTGACCGACTTGGTCTTGCCAAAGAGTTCATGAAGATACTGCTCGTTGACAGTTTTGGGATGTTTCCACATACAAAACCGTGTTGGAAATCTCCCTGCCACCGTTCACAGCACTGGCAACCGCAACTTCGCCGCCATTATGGGCAATTGTCATGTTTCCAAGCTTTTCCGCGATTTCATCGCCCCCATTTTCACTCTGATCCGCCGTTGATGCTGTGGTCAAAGGCAGCGTTTTGGTGTCGCTGGGCAGTTTGGATGCTTCTCCGCTGGACCTGGAGTCACTTCCGGCTCCAATTGAACCCTCCTGAGACATTTATGATGAATTCAAGACGGAGACCTTTGTAGTTTTTGCTGTCAAAATCGGTATAGCAGGAGTCCTTGACCACTGAAATTCGAGCACGCGATTCCTCCAGGCGTCCGCACTAACAAAATGCCGTCAATCTTCCTCAATCGTCACTGTTGATCCGTAGTGATACTCCACCACACACGCTGATCTCACGAGTTCGCAGTTCGACGATACCCACCACGTCGTGCGCGCACCGGGAAGTTTCGTGGGGTCTGGTGTACTGGAAGTCATCGCGATGGGTTTCCACCATGTTGGCGGTGATTGTCGATGACCAGCGTGACATCAGCACGGTAAAGCAGCGGCTAGGGACCATCGTCAGCAAACGCAGAAAGGTCGAGAACCGCAACGGCGAATTTTGGATTTATTGCAAAACCGATAATACCCTCGATATTACCCTCGGATCTTTAACGACCGGGTGTCGAGGTAGTGTGAGATTTGGAACTTATGAAGAAGATGAGTTTGTCCATTTGCAGCCATCGCAGCGGCTTTTAAAGAGATTTTTGCGCTCCAGAGGTTCAATTGTGCCCTCAGAACCACAACTAATAGAAACCTGTCCCAAAACATGGACTTTGTATAAGCCAATGGTTCTCTTTGGAGCCAACAGTTTTGGGTGCAAATTATGGAAGGAATTTTGTCGGAATATGGACCGGATTTCTTCGAGTATATCTTACAAGACGAGCTTTTTGCAAAATATACCCATATAGCCATCAACAAACCAATTCAAAACGATGACGTCATGCGGCGGCCGTTTTCTATCACACCTGTTTTTGGCGATTTTGGACCGGAACCCAATGACAAAATTTTCAACGAGCCAACAAAACAAGATTTCGACCAAGCGTTCTGGTGCTCTGCTGTCCAGAATGGAATTTACCAGGAATGGGCACCGCGGTTTACCATGTTTTCTCGAGGCAATATTAAGGAAAAAAAACGAGTGTTGCAATTTGGCTGCGAAAACGACGATTTTGTCCTTGATATGTATGCTGGAATTGGATACTTTACATTGTCTTATTTGCACAATGGGGCAATTGTGTTTTGCTGGGAACTCAATCCGTGGTCCATTGAGGGTCTCAAGAGAGGTTTGAGTGCTAATGGTCACCACCCAAAAATTTTTCAGTCTCAAGATGAATTTACTTTGGATCGTTTTAACCAACTTAGAAAAGAAGGAGTCACTGCATTTGTATTTGCGGAGAGCAATATACACGCTGTGGACCGACTAAGCGTTTTGGACAACCCGAAAATTAGCCACATCAATCTTGGCTTGCTTCCCTCATCGCGAGATTCGTGGAGCGCAGCGAAAAATTTGGCTGCGAAATCTTCAATTTCTACAACTATCCATGTCCACGAAAACGTACATATAGGGGAGATTGACACATTTGCCAAAGAGATGGGGGTCCAGTTTGGCACTGTGGAACATGTGGAAAAGGTGAAGACTTTTGCCCCGGATATTTGGCACATTGTGGTGGATGTAAAAGCGAAACAAGAGAAATGAGATTGAAGTGAAAAATTAAGAGAAGAAAGAGAATGAAGAGATAGAAGAAGTAGAGACAGAATGATCATAATAGATGTGAGGAGGCAGATTGAAAAATGTAAATGTCAAAAATGAAGACTGAAATATGTCGATAATAAAAAAAAAAGAAGAATTGAAATGGGCATGAATAGGCGGAATGAGGACGGAAGTGAATTGACCAAACCGATTTTATGAATTTTATAAATTTCAAATCAACTCAAACCAATTCTCAAATACTTGAAATCAGATATTCGAAAATTATATGCCAAGTTAATTCAAGGCATCTCCTCACGTCAAGCTCGTCAATCACGTCAATCTGCATCAATTTCACTGCATCCATCAATGACCAGGCTCAGCCCGTATTTTTGCGTATCGGAAGCAGGTCCGCGGCCGATCGAGCATCCGGCCCACAGTAAATCCCATCATGCATATACACCCAAACACCAGCACCTCTCCATAACCACTCTAAAACTCCTAAAAGCTGCATTTTTTGTTCTCCACCACCTCAAAAACCACTATCCTCCCACCATAAACCCCGCTCGTAACTCGGCCTGCTTTCTCATCCGCCGAATTTTTTTCAGCCGTTCCTGCAGACAAGCACGTCAGCGTGACTGCGCCGCCTTTAAACCAAACTATTTCAGAAACAAGTAATTAGCATTCGCGTGGTTTTCACGTTTTATTTGATATAAAGATCCCAGAGTTGGCACATACGTTCTTCTCAGCACACACACCTACCAAACAGCTTTTGGAGCCGGAAATAACGGTAAAAGATTTCCGTTTGGAATAATTAATAATTCAGTCCACACGGCTTGGCACCAAAAAGCCGGTAAATTTGTCCGTGACAAGCTACAAATTTTCAAAGCCCGGCCGTCCGTGACCAGCAACAATGGCTGACGAAGATTTCTATGATATGCTTGACTTGTCGCCGCCGGGAATACCGAAACAAGATCCCAATTACCCTTTTCAAGACGGATTTCTGCAGTATGGCAATTCGTTTCACCAACAGACACCCGACGGGAACACTCCTCCACCCGCCCCCACGTCAAACAACCCACAAACGCTTCCGGAATTACCATCTAATCAGCCATCTCTGCGACCTTCGCAGCCGGGACCACTCGGGCCGGGGTTCATGCCCGATTACTACGGCGCCGGCTTGAGCACCGGAAACAACCAAACTGTTTCGATGGGCTTGAATACGAATCTGATTTCGAATCTGATCTCAAATCTGATCCCGAATCTGATCTCGAATCTGAACTCCAATCTGATTTCGAATCACTCCAATCTGCTCCATCCCGCAACCCAGTCGCAATTTCTCCAACCAAAGTCACCCAGCGCCTACTCATCGCATTCTTTATACAGCGATGCGTCGCTGAATCCAGGAAGCCCGTACATGGACGCAGTATCGCAGTTCAGTCACACCTACTCTGACGCCGGAGGAGGTGGTGATTTTGGTGGTTTCGACACAGAAATTGCTCTTGGAGGCTCCATTTCCACCACCAACCTTGCCGGTCTCAACCAAAGCCAGTTTTTCAACGACAGACAATACTTTCCCCAGCAGCCGGCCGTACTTCAACAAAACTACAATGCTCGAGACCACTACCAAAGCATGCCGTACGCCGGGTTTGACTACCTTTCGAGCCCGCCGTCTGCCAGCCAAACCATAGATACCCGTTACAACGGAAGTTCGACTTCCGCGACAGCAGAAATGCCGTCTTCTTCCATCGACAATTCTCACAGTGGTCCATTGACGGAAAATAACCTCCAGTACAACGAGTTGCAGCAGGTAAAGATCTCGGTGCAAAAGGCACCCGAACAAGTGGCAGCTCGAACCCCTTCGCTCTTCAGCAACTCGTCGCATTCACTGTACAATTCCACCAAAAGCCCCAACGAAAGCCTGAAAAATCACAACCATCTTCAAAACCCCTCGCCCATATCTCCCTCGGTTTCCGATACTGCTTCTGATGCATTATTGCGTCCCGACGAATTCCAGTCTATGAAGCGGGGCCGCCGACATGCCCATCATTTACGGCTGGAACTGCGCCTGAGACTGCGTCTGCAACTGCGCCAGCTGCAACCGAATCTGCGCCTGTCGCTGCGGCTGCCTTCCGTCTACGACGAAGACGACTACTCGGAAAACGACGGCGATCGCGACGACTACGAGTCTCCGTACGAGAGTATTCGGGGAGAAGATGGCGAAATGAAGGTTCCTTCACGCACAAAAATGCTTGAATTAGCACTGCAGAACCTGGCTCCACGAAGGGTGCAAAACACCCGTCTTTGTTCTCGTGCCATTTGTGCGATAAGCGGTTTACCAGACCATATAATCTCAAGTCTCATCTTCGCACCCACACCAACGAGCGGCCCTTTGTTTGCAGCGTTTGCGGCAAGGCATTTGCTCGACAGCACGATCGAAAGCGTCATGAGGATTTACATACTGGAGAAAAGAAGTTTCTGTGCCGCGGGTTTCTCCGAGACGGTACACCCTACGGCTGTGGTCGTAAATTTGCCCGAGCCGACGCTTTACGGCGCCATTTCCAAACCGAGGCTGGCCGAGACTGTATCAAGGCGCTTTTGGAAGAGGACGATCGAGACCGAAAGAACGGTATAGAAGGCGGCAGCGAACTTCCAGGGGGATTGAAGCGTGAAACCATCATGTTTGCAGGTTCGGTGCCGCTGGTGGCTATATCGCCGCCGGACTAGACGTTTAAAGACAAGGTGAGAAGAACAAGAAATGAGAGGTGCAAAGAATGGAATACTAGGGAATCACAAAGAAACGCAAGAATATCTAAGGAATACCCAATATCTGAGGAATACTTTAACAGTTCCCAAGGAATACTCCAAGAATACTCAGGATACTAAAAGTGATCAAGATATACCCAAGGAATATTTGAGGAATACTTTAACTATACTCAAGCTACCCTGGATATCTGGAGACTACACTTGAAGGAGTACATGCTACTCTTGAGACTGTGATACTCTTTACAGTACATCTCGAATACTGGTGAAAGAGATATTCAGACTGAGAATGTTACATATGTCTTGGATTACCAAAATTGGTTTGTGGCTCTGAGATTATAGCCTGCTCCGAATGGAGCGCTGTCAAGAATATCTTCAGCTGAATATTCAAGGAATTCTTGAAGAATATCCAAGAAATACCAGGGAATACCAGGGTGTACTCTAAGAATACCCATGGAATACCAAGGATACTCAATGAATACTCAAGGAATACTCAGAGAATACCCATGTCATGTTCAATGAATACCCTATGAATAACCAAGAATTGTTTAGGTACTAAAGGGTTGATAAAGGAACACAAGGAATACCAAAGGAACCAAGAGTATCCAAGGAATACAAAGGAATACCCAAGGAATTCAAGAAATTTTCAAAGAATACTCAAATATTACCCAAGGAATTTATAGGATTCCAAGGGTTGACAAGAACACAAGATTACCCAAGAACCAAGGAATCAAAGTACCAAGTATCATGAGGTATACCAAATTATAGAGTACCGTGTATGTAGTAATGCAGATATTCTTTTGGTAGACTTCTCTTGGGTGTTTGGATCCGCACCCATCTCAACTTTCGAACTTTATTCTCTTTATGGACCACGACAATTTGGCCGATCGTCTAACCGGCACGCCACAAGCTCTGCTGCAGTCTGAATTGGAGCTGCTTTTGCAGAGGAAGCAGCAAATACTCCAAAACCAAAGCCACGCGACAATAGAAGCAATATTGAAAGAAAACGCCACGGCTCCAATTCACGTTTCCAATGCCCAAGTTACCAATGGTCAAGCATTTCGGGACTCGTTTCTCCAAGCACAACTCAAACCGCTTTTGCAGTCGGATCTTACCACGTTACACAAACTATCTCTCGGAATAGACGAGGTGAGCCGAAATTTTACCAATGCTGGAGCGGTCAAATCTATCGCCGTTTCGTTGTCTTCTCCCCATTCGAATTCGCCATTTTTGCAGCGCAGAAGACGACCGGGGTATGAGATTGTGCCCGTGTTTCACATAGACCCCGTTTCCAAGTTTTACGCCAAAACAGGAACAAATATAGGCAATGGTGAAGGCGACACATACGTCCAATTTCAACTCCGAAACATTTTTGGTGGCGGAGAAAGTTTGGTCATGGACGCCGTTAAGGGAACTCGGACGCCATCGCTGTATCTCGTCAACTACTCACAGCCAATATGGAACAATCCCGACTACATGAGCGACACCCAGGCGTATATTCATACTAGAACCATGGACTGGATCGGTGCCAGCACCAAGGTTAGAGGCATCACCACCAAGATTTATACTCAGTTTTTGAAAAGTAACCACGAATTGGTGCTAGAAAACTGCTGGAGGTCGCTTTCCAACCAAACTTCCAAGTCGCTAGAGGTTTTGGCCCAGCTGGGTGAAGACTTTAAAACATCTTTAATTTACAACTGGAAATACGATACCAGAAACAACTTGCATCTTCCCACCAGTGGACACTACTACCGTCTCGGCTTGGAATACAGTGGCATACTTGCTGTGAATAATGTTCGGTACAGCAAAATTGTCGCCGAGACTCAACATGCTGTGGAACTCAACGATTCACATTCGATAATTGGAACACTAAAATCTGGCTTTATAACTTCCCGTGGCTCTACAAGCAGCATATTGGACCGGTTTTACATGGGAGGACCCAATGATGTTCGATCGTTTGTCCACAATGGCTTGGGTCCCAAACTGTTTGGCTCTTGCATTGGAGGAGATTTTTTTGTCAGTGGAGGATTTTCCTTGGTTTCTCGATTACCGGCAAAAGCACGAGACAGCAACTTTCGGCTTCATAGTTTTGTGAATGCTGGTCACTTGGCACTGAATTTGAGAACGCTTAATTGGTTGCAACCGTCCGTTGGTTGCGGAATCGGTATACTATACAACCATCCCATGGCACGGTTTGAGCTTAATGTGGTGGTTCCTTTGGCGGCACACGAGCGGGATGGACTCAGAAAGGGGATCCAGTATGGAATTGGAATGTCGTTTTTGTAAGGAGGAACAATTGAAACATTTGGTTTCTGCTGAAAATGTTAGAAGAGAAAAATGATAGAACTGCTCGTCAACTGAAAATTTGGCAATGAAAAAAAGAGAGATGAAAGGATCAAGGTCGTCTGAAGAGAACAAATAAGAAGAATTGGATGCTCGACATGAAACTGATAAAGTTTTCGAAGGTTACCATACAAAGTTCAGGAGGTTCAGAGCCAAAAATGCTTGACTAAATCTCACGAAAATCACCAATTCACTGTCTTAACATGACTGGAAAATGATAAATTTTGGTCCTTTAGCTTTATCGCTTGTATATATTGCATTGATCTACTAGATTCTAACTTCAGTTTTACTCTTTTTCTTACTCTCAATCCACTTATGGTGCCTTTCGATCACCGCCGGAACAATCAAACTTTCAATTTCCACTCCATTTTTCTCCTCCTGCTCCGACAACCGAACCCACTCAGTCTTTTCATCGGGTGTTACCAAGACAACTTCTTTTTTTCTCGTTTGGAGCAAATTTCCAATCACCAATTGATGCTGGTAACGAGATAAAGCCGTTAAAGATTTTTGTAAAAGAATTGAATTGTCAGTTTCCAATTTGAACGAAACAATCATAGCAGATGGTGCCCAACTGTCCACTAAACGACGTAAGAATTTAGGTACTTGTTCAAGGTCAATTACCAATTTTCCACTTGGCTGCGATTGGATTTTATGTTGCGGCATTCTGGACTGAGGAAGAAAAAATCAGAAACTGCTGCTGCCAAGTAGAACAAGGCTCCACTGTCCAATCTGCTCATTATAGTGGACGCAGCTTTCAATGTGTACAAATATTGGTTCACTGTGGTATATGGAATGAGAAGAAGCAGATTGGACTCGGTCGCATTTTTATATTTGCGAAGCACCACCAACATTTCATCAGCAAAATCCGGGTTTATTTGAACCTTGTTGTCGATTTCTGTCATATAGTCCAAAAAGCAATTGGTAGTATGGGAATAATGGCGAGAATATGGAAGAAGCGAATACTCTCGATGAAGAAAAATTACTGCGTAATCATTCTCCAAAAATATTCAGCAGAAGTAGCTCCTCTGGTTCCTGCACTGAAATTGTCAATGAATCTTACTGTGTTATTTTCAAGCGGAACCGTAGTTCCTCCAGAAGTCACTAAAACCACATTTTTTTTTCCAGCATGAAATTCTATGAATTTAGTCATTTGTTCTTCAAGCTCAGGAAGGTACGCCGGTGGTTTGTGCAGGGAAAAGTAGCGGTCTTCGTCCAAGACCTCAGCTACCGGAGGATCCGCATGAGTACGGTCGATTGCGGTTTGCGGTTCAGGATGCGCGGTTCCATAGGAACGGTGTTTTGACATATGCACAGAAGGTTAGCAAATCGACATAGAAATCACTGCGCAGCCTGCATAATGCCCCGCGATATACGACCAGACCCCAGATCTGCATCGCACTCTGCATCAGTGTCACCAATATCTGCACCAGCCTGCATCAGTGTCACCAACATCTGCACAACATCTGCACAACATCTGCACATCTGCATCTGCATTGATGTCCGCAAACTACTGGTCGTCGTCGCAACGCAACGTTTGGCAGCACACCCGCCAATCGTTGGCCGAATGTCGCCGCCGGCTTCTAGTGCTCGAAAAAAAAATGATTCAAAATGGCTTTATTAAAGACTACCCGCATATCACATACCAACCGCATGTCCGGATCTATTTGCATAATTGTATGTATGCCCTCGGAACCACCAGGTTGTCCCTGCTACTAACCCCAGTGCTATGCAAGCTTGGCCGCCGCTTAAATATAAGACAGGTGGCCCTCGCTTCTGCCGAAGTTTTTCTTACTCGTTTTCTCATTAGAGTTCTGCTAAAAGAGATAAATATTTACCTTTTGGCCACGACTTGCTTGTACGTTGCTTGCAAATCAGAAGAATGTCCTCAACACATTCGGCTTATAATATCCGAAGCTCGAAATTTATGGCCAGAATATATCCCCCATGACGTGACAAAACTTGCCGAATTTGAGTTTTACTTGATCGAGGAAATGGACCTGTATCTCGTTCTCCATCACCCTTACAAATCGCTCCTTCAAATCCAACAATACCTCAGCGATAATTTTGCAACCTACAAATTTGCCCTCACAGAACAAGATCTTCAACACGCGTGGTCAATAGTCAACGATAGCTACGTGACCGATGTTCACCTCGTGTATCCCCACATATCGTGGCGGTAGCGTGTATTTACATCACGGTGGTTTTGAGACGCCACGCATCCACGGGCGATTCTACAGGCGCAGGCGACTTGACGTCGATGCATATCGACGATTTAGCCGATATGTCGGTAGTGGCTAGCAGCGGCGACAATTTTTCGTTCGATCACGACGTCAATAGAGCTGCAAAACTCACCAATTTCATCAACCATTCTCACATGAATCTCGAAGAAATTGTTGATGTAGTGGAAGACATTCTCAACTTGTACGTTCTCTGGAATCGGTACAATGAAGCCAATTGGAAAAAGGCGTTTCAAGATATGTTATTGGGGCAGGTACCCCGCTAATCAGCCTCGAACCCTGGTTCATACCCTGTTGCCGCATTGGGGCATCAGGCACCGCACGTGACGCGAAATTTTTTTTCAACCGGTGTCAAACACGTCGTTGGTATTTGATGGCTTCTCCCAATACTAAGGGAATGGCAGTGGCAGAGGCAGTGCCTGGAAAAGTCACGACGAATCGCCTGAAACCGTCCAAAATGTCACAAAAGGGACCGTATCACACGTCATTTGTGGCGACAGTCGAACGTAATCAGATCCCAATTTCCCAGGTTTTACTTGCATGCTTGTACATGCTTCATATCTTCTACCCCAAACTCTTACCCATCACCACAAAGTTCATCCATCTCCAATACAAGATCGGAACGGGGTCCGACGGCGCTCCGCTCTACGATATTGGCATCGACGACGCCTACTATGTGGCTCACTGGGTGATCACCCTCACATTTTTACGAGCCTTCTTGATGCAATGGGTATTTGGACCATTTGCTAGCATGTCCAACAAGATCAAAACCAAGGGAGCTCGCACGAGGTTCTGTGAACAGAGTTGGTTGGTCACCTACTACACGTTTTCGTTCGCATATGGCATCTATTTGTATGTCCACTCGCCATACTACATGAATATCGATCACCTCTATCTTCATTGGCCCAACCACAATATGACCGCAGGGTTCAAAAAATACTACCTCATCTCCATGGGGTTCTGGTTCCAACAGGTGTTTGTTCTTCACATCGAAAAACGCAGAAAAGATCACTATCAAATGTTAAGCCACCACATCATAACTTGTTGCCTTATGGTCGGCTCCTATAATTACTACTACTTCCGTATCGGCCACATAATTCTCATGATCATGGATTCAGTCGATATTCTCTTCTCAGGAGCCAAAATCTTACGCTACCTCGGTTACTCCCAACTTTGTGACTTGATGTTCTTCTGTTTCCTCATGTCGTGGATCATCTTGCGGCACGGCTTGTACAACTATCTTTACTATCACGCATGGACAAAGGCTTCATCGCTCATGCCCGACGCCAAATGCATCCCTGGAGTGTTGCAAAGAAGGTGTTGGACCAATACTGTGATCAACACGTTTTTGGGGCTTTTGGGAGGGCTTCAGATCATCACCATTGTTTGGATGTATTTAATCGCAAAGGTCGCCTATAGAGTAGTTACTGGCCAGGGTGCAGAGGACGTCCGTAGTGATGAGTCTGATGAAGAGTAGCATAGCATTAATTCAGGATTAGATACTTTTAACCGCATTAATTCACGACATCATTCTATCGCAAACTAACGTACAAGCACACCACCATCACCACAACGCCCCAAACAACAAGAAGAAGCGATAAGGTTTTTAACAATTTCTCGTATCGACTTGTAATTGCCAGCTCCGATCCGATAAGCTTGTAGCCGAAAAGTCCAGGAAGAATGAACGAAATTGCGGTGGATCCAGTTGCGCCCACAACCGCCAAAACTAGGGCAAAAGACTTGACACTTACAGCCAATATGTAGCCCAAAACGAGGAGAATCACCGTCAAAGGAACAAACGTTTTTTCTATGGGAGGTGAGGGAGCTTGAGATTCCAAAAGTGGTGTCTCGTCGTCGATTTCAACGGTCGATTCTTTAGACAGTATGAGCCATTGGTATATGTTGTTGACGCTGATTCTTGCAGGGTGGAGCATCAAGGGAAAGCTGAACAAGACCATGAAAACAATACAAAGTTTTCCAAACGTGGCAGACAAAGAATGTGAATACAGCAAGATGATGTTTCCTGAAACCAAATCGCCAAAAGTCAAGTATCCAGCAAGCCCAACAGCCACGAAAAGTCCTGAAGATGCTAAGATGGCGGTTGTGATGAGCGAAGTTAAGCCTTGAAGCGACCGATCTGACGCTTCATTGATGATTGAGAACATATTCTGGTGGCCAGTGAAAGCGAAAACGATGATGGAAAATGTGGAAAAAACGCCCCACGCACTCTGTGGCACCAAATGGCGCTCTCCTGGAACATAGGCGTCACCTAGAAAGAAATGGAAAATCACCAAAATCGACATATATGCAATAGCCGCGAGACCCAAAATGGAACTGTATTTCAACGAGTCCAAATTCCGAAGAAACGAAAGCGGAACGCACACAAAGGTGCTCGCCAATATCCAGAACACTTTAGGCAGCCAGAACGGTGACCCAAAAATCGTGGGCATGATATCTCCGACCAATACTAGGTACAGAATCGCGCACCCAAAACACTGGATTGCAATTGCCAAGTCAAAAACAACGGAAAGTGACTTGTAAGTGAGCGAGCTCAATGCAAAGAACGTGGCGTGTCCAGGAGACGTATATCGAGACACGTAAGCCTGAAGAAAGAGCCCATAACCAGAGGTGATTGCAGCGACAAGAATAATAATCACTCCAACCACAATTCCATCGGTGGAAAACGCAAGGGGCATGGAGAGCAAGCCCGCACCAATGATGGTCTTCGTGAGCGAGATCGCTGACGACGTCCTAGATGCCATTTCAAGGAAATTGATTGAAAAATATACAGTCACGTGATGTGGCACGTGATAGTGAAATTGGACAGAATCGGTTTTTTGAAGGTTTTTTGGAGGTTAATGTGGTATTAGTGACGCGATGCAGTCGCCGAGGAACTTCCAGCACCGGTTTTTTCAAATTGTCAGTTTTGACAAAGAGCAATAGAAAGAGAGCCACAAAGCGCGACACAAACTGTGGAGTGGCGGCGCCTGCATGTAGAGTTGGAGCCTCCTGTATATACGACGCGATGTGATTTGGTGTAGTGATGTCACTGTTTACGTCTGTGTTATGAAGAACGGCATCCATGAGCTGTCGATTTCGGTGGCGGTCCGTGTGCGGCCGTTTACCGAGGCCGAGCTCCGGCGGCTCTCTGAGTATATTCCGGGGCCACGACCGGTGGACAATGCGCAGTTGGCGTCGACTGCGCCGCCGGTGGTGACGCCTGCAGCAATCCGACGAGTACTCCGGGTTGTTGATGAAAAGATGTTGGTGTTTGATCCGGCCGACGAGGGTGGCGGACGACATGGCAACCTGGCCAATCCGAGGGCACGCGAACATCGGTTTGTTTTTGACCGGTTATTGGACGAGACCGCGGGGCAGGTGCATACATACGAGGCCACCGCCCGGCCGCTTATAGACAGTGTACTTGACGGGTATAATTCGACGGTGTTTGCATATGGAGCCACCGGATGTGGCAAAACTCATACCATCGTTGGACCGGAACTGGATCCGGGGGTGGTTTTTTTGGCGACACGCGAGCTTTACGACCGGCTCGAGGCCCGCACCGATAAACCGTCGGTCACGATGTCGTACCTCGAGATCTACAACGAAACGGTTCGAGATCTACTTAATCCGACCACCACATCCAACCGGTTGGTTATCCGCGAAAATGCCGGGGGCAAAATGACGGTTGCAAATCTTGCATCTCATGCCCCCGGAAATGTTGATGAAGTGATGCAACTCATAGCCATTGGCAACCAAAACCGAACCTGCGCTGCCACCGACGCCAATGCGGTATCGTCGCGATCACACGCGGTGCTCCAGCTCACCGTTACCACCGGAACTCCCGAAGACACCGCCGACGCCAACCTGTTTCACGTCACCTCGGCCACCTTCACGTTTGTCGACTTGGCCGGAAGTGAACGCGCCGCCGCGTCGTCCAACCGAGGAACCCGCCTTCACGAGGGCGCCAACATCAACCGGTCGCTCCTTGCATTGGGAAACTGCATCAACGCCCTCTGCGATCCGCGTCGCCATAAACATGTTCCTTACCGCGACTCAAAACTAACACGTCTTCTTAAATTTTCTCTTGGAGGAAATTGTCGAACGGTCATGATTGCTTGTGTATCGCCGCTGTCGCACCATTATGATGAAACGTTAAACACTCTCAAATATGCTGACCGGGCAAAACATATTTCTACAAAAGTGGTGAGAAATCGCCACACTGTTGACCGCCATGTTGGCACGCTTCGGGCCACCGTAATGGCTCAACAGCGGAGATCAACCGTCTACGGCTCCAGCTTGGCCAGCTTGAAACTTCTGGCAAAAATCCGCTGGCAAAAAGGAGCTCTCTGGCAATTTTGGCCCTGGTTGACCATGAAAACACGTCGCAAACATTAAGGAATTTATGGTCCCAAATCAACTCGCTGGTGGACTCTCGTCGCCGGAAATGTACGTTGTTGGCCCAAAGACTGATCTTGTTTCGCCACCGATTGCAGGCATCTTTTTTGGCGGAAAAAATTCAACATTTGCCCGACAAATCCGTACTCATTTCGCTCGTGGCAACCATAGACAAAAATATCGCCATGTTGGAATCACAGTATAACACACCCGACGAAACAGACGAGTTGTTCGCGGTGGCGTCGCAGGTCGATCCCACAGCAGACTCAAGTCCTCACTGGCACGAATTCCATCGGTCGGTGGTGCAACTCGCACACCAAAATTATAGTGGAATTGTCGTCCAAAAAGCTTCTGTTTTCCTTGAAAGCTTGCTCTGTGCCGAGCCCCATCTCGTGTGTAGCCACGCCGACACCGACTTTGCCACTGAGTTCATCAACACCGTTTCTGACTTTGTTGGAGGAAAGCACAATGATGTCATTGAGAACCACGCACAGTGGTTTTTCAGCCAGCTGCAACACCAGACGGTCCAGCCGCCTGTCCCTCCTCAAGAACCTTTGTCGCGTCGCCGAAAATCGATCAGAATGCTGCTGGCAGAGAAACGGGTCCGATGGGAGTTTCCCGATCAATCGGACAGACATATGGACAAATCTATAGACAAGTCGATGGATCCCAGCGACTTTAGTCCCGACGGGTCTGAGGTAGGGTCGCCAAAAGCGCCCTTTGATGAGTTCGACTTGTCGTTTGACCCTTCTCTCAGTCTGCCTCCGCTATCGGCGGTGCTTCCAGAACAGTTGAACAAGACCCTTGCCGTGAACAAGGTGAGAAAAACCCGCCGAATACCACTCACGGCTCGAAAACTACCTACTAGCGATACAATCCAGGAAAATTCAGACTCCATTGAGGAAGCGGTTAGTCTGACTCCGGTCCACAGTCCTGGCTCTCCGCGATTGGGACCACCTACAAGAGCGATTGATCGTTAACGACAGAAAACAGCACAACATTTTGATGAAGTGAAAAGTCAAAGTTTACAACCCCTAGAGATCAATTCTTAGCGTTGTATTACTGATCTACCGTATATTCTGGATAAGTAGAAGGTCAAAAATTTGCATTTTATTGAATATCATCATACTTTTGAGTCTGAGTTTGCACCGAATAGAACCTTACTGATTTGCAATACAAAGAGGTATTGCTGAGAGCGAATTCAAAATATTCACCATGTGGATCTCAACGTATATTTCATCGAGATCTAGAAGTAGCTGAAAGATTTCAAGGTTGTAGGAATTGAGTGCTCATTGTAAAATAAGATCAAGACAAACAATTTTTTATTTATCAATGAAAACTAGTATCTGTCGTTTCTTCCGTAATCATCTCTACGTCCACCGTAGTCATCTCTTCTTCCACCATAGTCATCTCTTCTTCCACCATAGTCATCTCTTCCTCCACCGTAGTCATCCCTACGTCCGCCGTAGTCATCTCTTCCACCAAATCCACCAAAGTCTCCACCGTGTCTTCCCTCGTGTCTTCCTTCGTTTCTGCCGAAATCGTTACGACCGTAGTCATTTCTACCATAATCGTTACCTCCACCGTAATTGTCATTTCTTCCGTAATCGTTTCTTCCTCCGTAATTGTCGTTTCTTCCATGATCGTTTCTTCCGTCATGCTTACCTTGGCCTCCCAACAATCCACTCACCATTCCACCGAGGCCACCCTGGCCATGACTCTGGTTCTGGTTCTGGTAGCCCTGGTTCTGGTTGTGGCGACCCTCGAACGCATCTTCAAGCTTGTTGGCTCCAATTGCGCCAACTAAAGCTCCGCCAATTTTTCCGAGTGTCGAGTGTTCCTGGCCGCCCATTTTTCCGCCGCCGTAACCGCCAGCAACTCCGCCAATAACAGTTGATAAAAGTCCTCTATCGCCCTCCTGGCCCTCACCTCCTTGTGGGCGTTGTTGCTGGGATTCTGGACGTTGGTAAGATCCCTGATCTCCTTGGGAGTAAAATTCGTTGGCAGACATTTGTGGGAATCGAGGGGAAACGTTCCTTATATAGGGGTCTTGGATCTGATGACGTCATGGATGCAGGGGACACGCAAGAGAACGCGTCGACAGAAGTCGGATTTCGAATACGGAGATGAAACGGATATAATAGAAACGATGTACTTACATGATGACGCAGTCCTTTTCGGCCAGGCCGGAACTCTTTTTGATCCTCTTTTGGAGTTTTGCCGCCACTTGCTTGTCGTGAATTCGCGACACCGCTTTGGCTTCGCCATGTTCAGCCGCACGCAAGTACCATGTCTGAGCCTCAGCGTCATTTTTTATGCACCCAATTCCCTTGTCGTAAAAATTAGCCATTGCAAATTCTGCTTTAGGTAGCCCACATGCAGCTGCACGCTTAACCCATTCGAATGCCTCACTTTCATCTTTGGGGAGATATGGATCACTTCCGACCAAGTACCATGCACCCATAGCGAGCATACTGGCCGGATCTCCACCCATTGCCGCTTGGGTATAATAATGAATCGACAAGTTTGCATCCTGCGGAACCGTGTCACCAACCTCGTAAAATTGGCCGAGGGCTGCTGCCAGTTGTATGTGACCAAATGCAGCCGCCTGCGAATAAAGTTCCAATGCATACTTTCGGTCAACAATGACAATATCTTTAAACCCTTCCAAATATATTTTTCCAAGTTCATATGGTGCTGCCGCAGTCAATTCGGTGGCAGCAGTAGCTGCACGTGTAAGCCACTTGATTCCCATTTTTTTGGTGTTGTCATCTTGTCCGAGACCCATGCGACCATGAAACATGTACACTCCCAATTTGTACATTGCAGCTGTATGATTACGAGATGCAGCCATTTTGAGGTAATCTAATGCCTTACGTGCATCACGTCCAGTTCCCAATCCCTCTTCGTAGCAATGTGATGTCCGGTACGCCGATTCGACATGTCCCTTTTTTGCAGCCGACTGGAAAAGACTGAATGCTTCTTTGTTTTCCGGTTTGCCAAATGCACCGGAACTGAATGCATCTGCAAGCAAATACTGCGCCTCGGCATATCCCTTGTCGGCAAGCTTCTTAAGGTAAAAGTGGGCCTCACGAAGGATGGCGCGGCGCATCTTTTTCTCATCAACAACACCGGAATCGGAATTGGCCTTGGTGAGGTCGGATGAGAGTGACCGGGTTTTGCTATGGTTGAGGCGGAAGCGCGATTCCGATTCAGTTGCAGCAGCAGGACCGCGGTAAGGCGAAGTTTCACCCGACTGCGACGGGGTCACCCCCGGAGAATTTGCACCGGCATTGCTTTCCATCATCAATGCGGTCTGAAGCATATACTGTGCATATTGGAATAACACCGTCGGATCGTTGGTTTTTTTCGCGTTTTGCCGGTACAATTCGATGGTTTTGAATCTTGGAACCAACGAACTATTGTTATTTCCGAGGTATTGACGAATCAAATTGTTATCCAAATCGACCACACTCAAGTTTTCCCGGTCGTAAAAAAACGACGAAGTGGAAGAAACCGACCGGTTATGGCCCCACCTCGGACTTGGCGATGGAACAAGATTGCTTTCCGACTCAGTCAACCGAGGGGGTGTCACAGCCGGGCGGTCGGTGGTATTTGGGTTCGGATTGAGCGCCAAATTTGTAAGCGACGACGTGGCCGAAAGTGGCGCTTGTGACAGGTCCATTCCGGCCGCAGCGGCCGTTGTTGGTGATGCAAATATCGGAGGAGGGGATGCAGGCGTATGTGACGGGTACCCTGGAGAATTTGACGCTTGCTCGAGAGGAGTCGCATAACCCTCGGAATTTGGGTTTTGGATGGGGGATTCCGGCTCGATGTCATCGACGGGATACGGCGCCGTGGCGGCTTTCTGGCGGTAGGGATGAGAAGCCATCGAGAGGATCAGTGAGAAACACGAACCACGAAACTTGTAGGGGTGCTGACGTCAGCGGAATGCATAGAAAAATATAAGAACAAAAATAAGAGATGAAACGTAAATTACTTACAGAACAATAAAAGACAATAGCTAACAAGACAATAGCTAACTACTAATGAGTTTGAAGAAGTCTCCAGTATAAATTAATCTATGAATTCGTTCATTTTCTGATTATCTACATTGATCATCTATCCTACAATTCTCTTCTCTCGCTTTCTGATTTCACTCGTTCGTTTCAGCTTCCAGCAATTTCCTTCTTGCATTTCTTAGCTTTCTTAGCTTTCTTAGCTTTCTCAGCATTTCTCGCTAAGCTTTATCAGGTATTCTTAATTTGCTTTCGCTCAGCTTAGCTTCGCTAAGCTAGCTATTGTTTGCTTCAGTCGTTCGCTCAGCTTAGCTTCGCTAAGCTTCGTTCACTCGTTTCAGCTCTTAAATAAATGCACAACCACCGCCACGGTCGCGGCAGCCATAATACAAATCAACGACAACACCCGCAGTCCCCCACCATTTTCCTCCACGAGCAACCGCGCGCGGTCTTCCGAGTCGAGGGTGCTGAAATCTGGCGGCACAAATGGTTTTTCCCCACCACTCGCACCGCCGCCCGCCGCCGCTTTTGCTGTTTTTTCTGCCGCCAATGCCGCGGCCTCAGCGTCTGCTTTTTGTTTGGCGGCAATTTCCTCCCTATTTTTTCTCGCCACCTCGGGGAAATGCTTGATGAATCGCAGATCTTCCGTCGAGTTCCATTGCTTACTCTCACGCGCAAACCGTCGCTTGACACTATCGCTGGTCACTATCGACCCGGTAGTGGCTTCGTCGCTGGTCATAAAACTTAAAAGTCCCGTCAAAATTGTCGCCACACTCCAGGCTGGATTCCACGTGTCAGGGTGGTAGTCACTCATGGAAAGACAAAGTCGAGTATTGCAAGTAAAACGACCATTAGTGTGACCATCGAAATCGAAGGTGGTTTGAACGGATAATCACCGGGAAATCGTAAAATTCCGTGGTACTGACCGTCTTCAAATGGAGTACCAGGAGGGCCGGTAATGATATAGTGCCATTCTAGAATGTCTTGATCGTTTGGCTTGGCTTCTATAAAGGGAGGAGGGTTCGTCGCGATGGCGCGGTACTCTTTGTTGAGTCGTTTCTGTGCTTGTCTTGAAGCCATTAATGGGTGGTTATGGAAATAGCGCAGATAAGTTCGTGCAGACGATACACTACTGCATCCAAACACCAAAAAGAGCTAATACCAACCTCATATCCAAGATTAGCCGGACAGGTGATCCGAAATATGGAAACAGCAATTCCTTACTTTCTCATTCGAAATCATGAGTAAGCAGCTATTGCTATATTGTGGATGCTACTAGTTTTCATGACTTTTTTGGTTGTTTGATGCTGCATGCTGGTATAATTTGCAGCCATTTTCTCAGCCAAAAATCGAGAATTTCGTTGCATTTTTCTTTCCTTTATGCTTCTACAACCAGGAAACTCTAGTAGACCATGCTTTTGACATCCATGGTCCACTAATAACGTTCATTATCAGTTCAAAAACAAAACTATTTTCATTCCGGCTTCACCACATGAATAACGTGAATGGACTTGTCAGTTATCATTACATGATAATTGAGCAATTGCATTTTGAGCTTTTCTTCTACTGCTAAAAATGGTTTCTCATCCTCACTTTACTTGAAAGCAAGTTCCTACAGGTTCATGACTTGCAGCAACAGGCTGCAATATTCAACGAAAAACTTTCAAATTATTATCCTGAAATTCATTGGCACACAAAATCCATTCTACGTCATATTCAAACCCAAGAATTTACTCAAGAGTTCACTATACTAACGACTAACATATCACTGCTCACTACGGAAAGATTTATTGAATTTTTCACCACTTCGGATTTATTACTAGAAACATCAAATCATACTTTCACTTCAGATTTTACGAAACATTACTCCCAACTTGTCACTTCAGATTTTATTCGACTCAACTTTCACTCCGGGCGACGGCCAATGGCCACCATGATCTTCCACTCCACCACACAAGTTTCAACACCATCATTAATTCCAGTTCTCAACTCGCCAGCTTCCAACTTTTTGGCTTCCACAGGCAGATTTGCTACAAATTTTTGTGGAACCCATGCTTTCGTTGACAATTCCACCGCACTCGAATTCTTCACCAAACCGCCAAATTCAAGAGCTTGATTCAAACTTTCGGGACTTATCACGCTGTGTCGTACACCCTTAAAATCCTTCAGTACTTCTGCTCCAGCGATTTCTCGGTAAAAATCGACAATATAGAGCCATCCACCCGGTTTGAGAAACGATGCCAACTTTTTTGTCATGGCTCCAAAATCGTGGAAATGGTGGTACGCCAACGAACAAACGATCACATCGGCCGAGGATTCAAGAGGACGGATCTCTGCCTCGGCTTCGTCACTCAAAATGTCAGCTTTGACAATTTCGGTTGATATTGAAGAGTCTTTGGTAATCACATCCAACTGTGATTTGAACCTGTTCAAAAACCCTTCGTTAATGTCTACCCCCACAATTTTGGATGCTTTGTCATCTGCCACCAAGTAAGGTACAAAAATCCTATCTAAAATTCCAGGACCACAGGCAAAATCCAATATGGTTGCACCTGGTTTAATAGGACAGTTTGGAAAGTTTGCACTGAAATTTTTCACCGAGGGTAAAATGTTTTCATTAAATCCACCATCCGCAACGTCTGGATTTCCAACAGTCTTTGGAGAATTCGTGGAATTGTTTCGAGCCGCCAATGGATCTAATTCTAGAACAGCTTTTGCAATCAGATAAGCAAAGGCTCTGCTACCAGGAAGGTTTTCATATTGTTCTCCCAACGAGTTGAATTGCTCCAAATTGTCTTGTACTGCTTGTTTGTGGTGGTCCATAATAATTTAGAAGTGGAAACAGGTGACTTTTATAGGTAACCACCAAGTCCTAATGGGACCATTCGGAGTATGAGCAATATTCGTGCATATAGGCACATTGGTTGTTAAATCCAAGTGAGTCCGCGTGAGTCCGGTGGGTGGGTGTTGTCTAATCGGGCGAATGTCAATTCCTGCAGACAACCCCCATCGTCAAGAAGGTCTTCTATCGATTCTGGAACCTGGTAATGATACCAGGTATGGTATTCGGATCCGCCGCTCCGAGCAAACACGCAAGAAATTCAGTTTGAATCCATGAACCGTCTCGTCTTTTACGGCAGATTTTGACACAAATTCAGCACTAAAATTAAGGTTTATCTCAACCCTAAATGTCAACTGAACCCCGAAACTTTGCCTTATAAAATCAACGGTGGTCCTGCAGATAGGCCTGTCATCCTGATAAGTTCGGGATTCTATGCACGAATTAGGCAAGTGAAGCGCGGCGCGATAAGGCGTGCATGATTATGCTTTGTGTTACCCAGAGGGTTTAGATCTAACGGTTGGTTGCTCCTTAAAGGGGGAACATAAGGGGGCGCAAAAGTATATAAGAAGGCGGTTCCCGAGCATTTGGCTGTTTTTTCTCGCGCGCGATATTACTCAACGCTTAATTATAGAATTTGCAGCAACTAAAATGGCAACGGCAGAATTACTTCTGGCTATCAAGGCGGGAAATGGCTACAAGGGTTTCTCCGAGGAGTTCTACGACTCGCTGGTGCTTGGTGAGACCTATGCCCAGCTCAAAAAGTATGAAAGTGTCAAATTTGATCCAATGGTGCATTTAAAGTTTTATTCAGAAGACCCCATTCACAAGTTTAATTTCAACAATACCAGAAGATTGACGATGGAAGAGTTGGGTCTTATGAGCAAGAAGCAAATCTCGCACATTGGGGTTCTGGACCCATTTCCTTTGTTCACCACGGAAGCTATTGAGATTATGAAGCAGGAAATTTTGCAAAAAGACTTGTTCTTAAAATATGCCCGTTTGTCCTACAATTCCACTTCAGGCACAGACTGTGTTGTTCGAGGCTACGCAGTCGACAATGGAGTCGTTAATACACCATTTATCCATGCGGCATGGACTCATCCCAAGACCATGGAATTGGTTTCTCTCATGGCGGGAGTGGAATTGGAAATTGCTCTCGACTACGAAATTGCCCATACCAACATTGCCATGACAGATGAAGAAACAGCGTTGAAAGAAAGGAGTCTGCACTTGCCAGAAGTGTTCCTCAAGACATTGAAAATATTCCTGCTGTTGTTGGATGGCATCGTGATAGCTACCCATTTGTATGTGTGTTGATGATGAGCGATACCACCAATATGGTTGGTGGAGAAACTGCCTTGAGAATGGGTGATATTACAGGCAACAAATTTGCCGTGGTTCCTTCTCCACAGTCAGGACATGCTTGTGTGTTGCAAGGTGGACTCATTGAACATATTGCTCAAAAGCCAGCTGGAATGACAGAGAGAATTACCATGGTTACTTCTTACCGTCCCAAAGACCCTATGAAGTATGACAGTTCCAACCTTCAAACCGTG
This sequence comes from Callitettix versicolor, assembly GCA_022606455.1. Lineage (NCBI taxonomy): Eukaryota > Metazoa > Arthropoda > Insecta > Hemiptera > Cercopidae > Callitettix > Callitettix versicolor. The sequence continues at coordinate 586,756 of JAJIZJ010000344.1, forward strand.
AGACCAGAGCTCAATTTCGGGTCGATTTACAACACTTTCTACCCTCAATGGGTAAAGTACCGTTGCCAAGTTGCAATTAAAAGACTCGAAAACGTCATGGAAAATATGACTGATGAAGCCGGCAACTTTGATAAGGATTCTGTCACCGACTTGTTGTCTAACATTGAAGAATATGTCAAAGACTCTTACGAGGAAATGAAAGTGAGCCCACTGGAATGGGAAAAGCTTCGTAAGAAGGTTGGTATGTGAGAGAAGAGTGAAGTTATGAATTGATAAATGTTTACTGGAATAGAAGATATTGAACTGTGACTGTAGACTTCCAAATGAAGCAGACTGATGATTTGAGTCAGAAAAACTTCGATTGAATATTTTTGTGAAATATTTCAGTAATTTATGTGAGATGCTCACCTGATACAATTGAAGAGCTGAACATCAGCAGATCTAAACTAGCAACATAAATAATATATTCTTCTTGAATTCCAATTTACACACTAGAACCTAATTGTTACTCAATTCTTAAACTAATTATTGGTGAGAATCTACTTAAAAAAGCTAGCAGCTAATGTGAAAGACATTGCATCCTATTTCGCTTCTAGCTTTCTCTCTTCTCATACATGTCTAATCTCAACATATTCTGGCTTTCACCGAACTGAATTACTGGCAACACAACTTGTTCCAGAAGGTTTTTTCCTCATGATCATTAACCTGCTGTTGCTCGTATTGGTTGGCATGGTGACCAGGTGAACTATCGTAGTTGTTAGCCAATCCATTGTTCTTGGCCATCATATCTGGAACGGGTCCCAGCTCCTGCTTGATAGGAGGAAGAGGACGGTTGACCAAATGCTGCAACTTTTGCTGGTGAAGCTGAGCTGCTGACAATTGCTGCTGTTGAGCTGGTGATTGCTGGCCCAGACTGGTTTGGTGATGTGCACGCAGCCGCCGCTGGTCTCTGTGTCTTCTATCTCTATCGTTGGGGGGATTAGGATGGCCATACCCGTGCAAATTGGGCTTTTTGTTGATGGTGGCATCCCATCCTTTCCCGCCGTTAAGATGCAACCAATCAAAGTCCCCATCACAAGATTGTCCCAAGTCGTCTAATATCGACAAAAAGAGCATTCTGTACTCCTCGTACGCCGGCTCGGCATCGAAAGGAAGCGACCGCACCAGGTCCAAGTACTCGGCAAATTGGCGAGGCAATCCGTCGCACAAGGTGACGGCAGGAGTGGTACGTTTTTTGTCACCAATTTTCTCGTACTTTTGCTTATTAGTAGGGGCCTTCAATCCTTGCCATGGCAATTGTCCTCTCAAAAAATAGAAAAATACATGTCCCAATGCTTCAAGGTCATCACGTCTCAGCTGTTCTCTGCCCAAATGGGTGTTGATGGACATGTAACGAGCAGTGCCGCTCAACGACTTCTTCTCGCGGTACGGAATGTGCTGCTTTGTACGAGGGTCCCGGTACTGTTTAGCCATTCCAAAATCAATGAGATGAACTGCATTTTCATCGGGCATTTGTGGACGGCCTATCAAAAAATTATCCGGCTTGATATCACGGTAAATCAAGTCATGGCGATGTACTTCCTCGACCAAATTCAACATTTGCACGGCAATTTGCACCACCGTCTTCACGCTGAACCGACGACCACACCAATCGAAAAGATCCTCCAACGACGGTCCGAGCAAATCGATAACCAAGATGTTGTGCAAGCCTTCCTGGCCAAAGTAGTAGGCATTAGGAACGCCCTCGCACCCTTGCAAATGCTTGTAGGTGCGGTACTCGTCACGCAATTGAGGTGCCTCCGTCTTGCGGGGCTCAAATTTGATGGCGACCGGCACGCCGTTGATGATATTAGTTCCTTCGAAAATCACCCCAAACGACCCTTCACCAATCTTCTTTCCGATCTTGTAGTGGAGCCCCACCACCGAGTTGTTGGAAGATGGTTGTGAGGCTGTGGCAGCAGCGATGGCAGCAGGATTAGTTTGTCTGCTCATCAGGGGAAGTCAATGTGTAGCCTTGAATAATTTTCAGTTTGTGTGTTGGCGATGCAAAAGAACGAGTCTTGAATGTGGATGGTGTTGCTCTTGTGTGCTATGCTACCGCCCCGCTACACCTCAACCAGATCCAACAAAGTGATTGAGATAAATCAAGTGCCGTTTACAAAATTCCTTTTGCTCGACAATGTTACACAAATACACCAGGGTGGGCGGGGGTGCGGATCCGAGCAGGGAGACGACGACTGAGAGAAAAAAGGAAGAATTCAGAAAATTCTTGATTCCTGAAGCAGAGCTAGCTGTGCTCTCTTGTTTTCTTTTGTCAAGTTTTCGTTTCTCAATTCTCGTTTTTATAATTTTTTTCTTCTTTTTTATCCGCCTCTCACCAAATACACCGTGTCGCCGTCTTGGAACCTACTGCATCTTTCGCTAGCCGCCACGAGTTGCGGCTGGTCCTGGGCCATGGTGAACATCGCTAGCCGCTGTAGTCCGTCGCTGGTGCTGTTGTTGACATTTTTGACTCGTAAACTCTCCGCCAAAGCATCAATGGCTCTGCCCACCGGCCACTGTTTCGAAACCCAAATGGCTTGTCGTTGCTTTTCCACGTCTATTTTCTTGGTTGTTTCGATATCGCCGTGGGCATCAACATACAAGCACCACACGTGCACACGGTCCACAGGCTTTACTTTGGGATCTCCATGAGCCGCTTTGCGTAGTTGTAGAATTTCCACTGTTCGAGACCGTTTTGCAGCCGATTTCTTTTTCTCTTTCTGCGCTCCAAAAAGAACCTTGAGCTTGCTGAAAGCATTGTTGGTGGTCGCCGCCACATCCCCTACACGAAATTGTGTCTCTTTTATAGTCGTAGGCTTCTTTGGTGCGCTCAACGATTTTTCAAGTTTTCACGATCCTGGCTCCGGTCCGGAAAAAGCGCCGAAACCAGCCCTTTGGTTCGCTCCAGCGATGAAGAAACTGGCGGACTTGGCAGCTTGTCCAAGAGAACCGGACAATGGTGCTGCAATTGGGTTCTATGAGAGGCACAAAATACCTTTTTGCAGCCGTCACAGGCAAAAGGAAGAAAGTCCAACTGGCGACAGTAGGCACAGTGCTCGCCTATATCCATGATTCCTGACATTCCAAAAAAAAATGGAGAAATGATGAAAATGGTGGATGATAATAATTTGCAATTTAGTTTGGTTGTGATAATTTGTCTTAAAAATGAACTTTAAGTACACTTCTCTTCAGTACTTGTCGTCTGTGGTTTCGTTTTCTCGAAGAAAGCTCGTAATCAGTAAAACAACGTCGAAAACACAAAAATGATAAATCTTGATTCTTTGTCTAAATGCAATTGTCGCTCTTATTTCAGTAGAAAGAAGCGCTAAAATCTCCTAAATTTGTACTTGTGTTGTGCTAGTCTCCAGGTATACTCTAGTGCTTTCAAACTTCTATAAAATCGCCGGCTTTATATACTTTGGTGGCGGTGGCGACGGTGCGGGTGTATGGCTGACTTTTTGGTTTTTGAGAAATTCTCAAAAGTTCAACTAACTTCTTCAAAAATATACTCGTGAAACTGCATCACCACGGCCTTCCGGAGCCAAAAACGTGTCTATACCATCTTCTACAGACGCCCAACACTATAGACTTGTTGTTGACTAATTATAATCAATACTGGCTGAAATATTTACAGTATCGCGTCCAGCCATAAAACACATCATCCATACATTTTCCTCCCAGCGCTTTTAGACCATTTCTTTTAGGCGGTTTTATGTCCAAATACGACCTTAATGTTCCTGGCCCGTTTTAGGCTACGGCAAGGCTTCTCCCGCCCAAATTGCATCGTTGAAAGCAACCATCAGCACCGCTTTGGCCCTCGATTATACCCATATTGCCATAAATTTCACTGTTCCCGAAGGCACACGGCTCCCCGTCCATGATGCGGCCTCTATAAACCCCATTCCAATGGCTGAATTGTCAAAACACTTTGAAAAATCGTTTCCCAAAGCTCATCTATTTTCTCGGTTGACACTCATGGTGGCCGATCCCGCCCAAATCCAGGGCCTAGCCAAAATCCAGAACCATTTCGATATACTAGCGGTGCAGCCTACCACGGAAAAGGCATTGCAACTCGCTGTTTCGAATCTTGACATCGATATAGTGTCGCTCAATCTTTCACAAAGACTTCCATTTTACCTAAAACACAAGACAGTTTGCAGCGGAGTTGACCGTGGGGTCCACTTTGAAATCTGCTATGCGACTCTCATTGGTGGTCCCGCCGGCTATACCAATAATGGCTCAGAAATGGTGCTTTCAACCACCGCACTGGCGGCCCGAAAAAACTTCTTTTCCAACGCCCTTCAGTTGATACGAGCGTCGCGGTCGCGAGGTCTTGTGGTTTCAAGCGGTGCTACTCACCCACTTCAATTGCGGAACAGTTCCGATATTCTTACGGTACTTAAGACTATGGGATTGGAATCGGGAAGAACAAAGCATTGCGTCACTTCGAGCCCAGAACGGGCCTTGGTTTCTGGACGACTTCGTATAAAGTCGTACAAGCAGACGGTGATTGCGGGAAATGAAGAAGAAAGAGATGTTTTGTGGAATAATGATTCGGAAGATCCACAGAAAAAGTTGGATTCGACCGGCTATAAAAAGCGAGCAGCCGAAGCAGCGGGAGGACTTTTGAAGAAGCACAGAAAAAAGGTGTAGCATATAGAATAATAGACAAAAGAAGAGAAAGTAAAAAAAATGAAAAAAACCAAGAAAACCGACTATATATGATATTGTCTAGTCTTCTTTGGTTGGTTTGGGTGCGAAAAAACTTGCAAAAAAATTAGCCCGACGCGGGGGGGTCGAACCCGCAGCCTTTTGATCGCTTCTCTTGTATAAGAGTCAAACGCTCTACCGATTGAGCTAGCCAGGCCAATCGTGGTGGAGAGTAGAATGTGATGGTATATAGTCTAACACGGCCAAATTTGCAACCAAAGTTTATATATACATTATTTATTAAATATAGTCGAGCGAATGGCCTGCACTTCACTAGGCTCAGGGTTGGGTTTTGGGGTGTGTTTTTCTGTTTTTGGTGGTGGTCGCGATTGCCTTTTTGGGCGAGATAAGAATATACTTGGAGGACGACGTTTTCGAGGTGATGCAGTTGGTTCCAGATTTTGTGGTTTGAGGATGTCATTTTTTGGCGATGTTGTAGGTGGGGCATTAGAGGAGGTTTCTGTTGTGTTGACAGGTTTCGGTGCATGAATAGGTGCAGATGCACCTACATGAGATGCAGCAGGCCGCATGACAGGTTGCTTTTTTGGCTGCACTATATACTTTGAAAACGAGTCCTTGGGAGCGTTTTTTTGAAAAAGTCTCAGTCGCTCCTGCGTTTCACGACGAGCTCGCTGGATAATGGATAATGAAGAAAGTGGAGGAGACGATTTCAGGACCGGTCTTCGACGAATAGTCGGATCTCGGAGTAGATGCTTTACCGGTGTTATGGCATTTTTTGACTTTTCCTGACGAAGCCGTTGTGTCATTGACCGTAATCTCTGAGCCGAATCTCGTTGCAATGCTTCTCTTTCTGCCAAGTACTTGAAATAAAGCGCTTTATGCGGCATGGGCGTATCCACGAGCAGTCTCGATGCAAGTGGCCGATTTGGGAAATCTCTACTTATGAGATTCGGCCAAAGTTGGTCGGAATAAGGTACGATTTGACTGCTTTTTAACTCGATTTGATCCAATTGCCGTGCACTCATTCGGCATAAAATTGGCTTCAATATGTGGTAAGGAGTATCGCCGACATCGTGGAGAAGTGCCACGTTCAGAACGCACTTTTGCGCAGCTAGATCTCGAAGACGCTGAATCGGCATAGGAAGAAAATGCAAGAGAGAACAAGGACGTAATTGCAGAGCGCAAGTGGTGCAGAAGGTGCAGCGCAGTGCAGAGCGCGATGGTAATTGAGTAAGTACTTATGTAATCTATCGCTCACATAAGCCACCATTCCATCGTTTAACTCACCTGCAGGACGCCACCCGCGTCGGAAAGCACCTGGTTCCGGCCGGGTTGTCATGTTTGACAAACTACGGTCCAAAGAAAAGGCCAAAGTTGCCGAGGTCAAAGACGAGGAATTGCGGGAGGTGGCGCTTCCCATTCCGGAGCCCGGACCTCAGTCGGTAATACCTCCGGAAAAGCCATTGGATGAAAGTCAAAAACTGAAATATTTAGAAGTTTTGAACCATTTTTCCGATCCAGATTTAAAGGCTCCCGCCACAGAAGACGATCACAAACACAAGCGCCATGACCTGTATGTGGCTCTCAGCGACTATGAGCGTGCGTGGTTAACCAGAGAATGTTTTTTGAGGTATCTTCGTGCAACCAAGTGGGACCAAGCCGAGGCCATCAGCAGAATAGAGTTGACATTGGCTTGGAGACGGGAGTTTGGAGTTGTGGGACGTGATGAGAGCGAGTTGGAGGTGAATGGAGAGTTGTGTTCTGTGGAAAATGAGACGGGAAAAGAGGTAATTTTGGGTTTTGATAACGATGCTCGGCCTTGTCTTTACTTGAAACCAGGACGCCAGAACACAAAGACGTCTCTTCGCCAGGTGCAGCAGCTCGTGTACATGTTGGAACGGGTCATTGACTTTATGCCTTCTGGACAAGATTCGTTGGCACTTTTGATCGATTTTAAGCAGTCTCCAGTGGGGATCCAACAGGGTAAAATTCCTCCTGTGGGAACAGGCCGTCAGGTACTTCATATTTTGCAGACCCACTACCCTGAGCGGTTGGGCAAGGCGCTTTTGACCAACATTCCGTGGCTCGGATGGACGTTTCTCAAGATTATACACCCATTTATCGATCCGCTCACCAGAGAAAAATTGGTGTTTGACCAGCCATTTCCCAACTATGTGCCTCGCGACCACTTGGACAAGGACTTTGGGGGCACGCTTGACTTTGAGTATAACCACGAAAAATACTGGCCGGCATTGGTCAAAATGGCTGAGGAAAAGAGACAACGTTATTTCAAGAGGTTTGAGAAATTTGGCAGTAAAGTGGGTTTGTCCGAGGTGGACTTACGAGGCGACCACGACGAGTTGAGGTACCCTGTGGAGTAGGCTCTATCTGAGCTTAGGCTCATTATATCCTTTGGGCTATTTGCTCTATATCCTTTGGCCTGTATTTGGCTCTATGTATTAATTAGACTTAAACGGCTTTGCGCACTTTCGCTTTTCGATCCGGCCGGTGGTCGAGTCCACCATTGTCTCCCAATCCAAGGGATACAAAATGCCGCCTGCTCCGCCTTCACCACGAGCGAATACCACTCCCAAATCGTTGCGAGCAGTAGTCAAGTAGTAATTGGAACCGTCTCCCAACGAGGAAATCATCCCGCGAACAATATCGCCAGGCCGGAAACAGTCCACTATTTGCACCTTGTCTCTGTCCGTCAACCGCACATCCTGCGTACGTATTATGCCCTTGAATGTCTCACCCAAATCAGCCGCTACAGCTTTTCCGAGAGTGGATTGAAACGATGCAATTGCTGCCTGGCTCGTCAATGCCGAAGCTCCGCCGCTCACAGCAACAGACTGGTGTGCTGTGGTGCCCACGGCGCCGATCCCGGAGTCCAGGAGAACATTCTTGCTGTCTTCTACCGACAAGATCTCACAAAATGCCTGCTTTTGATTCAACCTTGTTATACGAACGAGCACCACATCGCCCTGTTTGGGAAGCACCAGCGGCAATTCCTTGCGCGGGGCAACGGAGATGACATATGTGGGTGACTTCTGGTCGTCAGTGTCGTCTTTTGGCTCATTTTCGTCGCGAATCACTTTTACACTTCCAACCAAAGTGGCCGAGATCACCAGAATTGCCTGGTCTTCCACCTCAACTTTGGTGATTGTTGTGCCTGGACCCAGTATATAGTGGCCCTGTGGGTCGCGGAGTGGCGCAAGATACTGTCCAGGTACCACCGATGCTCCGTCTGAAACTATGGCCATGCGATGAGATTATGAAAAGTCAAAATTGAAACTTGAAAAGTTCGCGAAGTCGCGAAATCAAATTTGACCAAGAAAAGCTTGTAGCTGCCTCGATGTCGTATCCTCCTTTTGTCAACGGCAATCCCCCCGTTCTCCGTCTTTCCGAGTACGACGGTGCAGAGTGGGCCTCAACAACCTGTCTTGACCACAGAAACAACAAGTACGTAGTCGTCATCATGGAGCAGCCAGAAACCGTAGTGGCCGAAATCGATCCACAAGACCATGCCACATTGGATGCCATCTTCCGCAGCGCCCACGCCCAGCACGCACAACAGAAGTAGTCGGAATATATATTGCCCTAGAAAAAATGGGTGTAGCATCGCAGATCCTCGTGCACCTCCATCTCGCTCTTCACCTGGTTGAGCTCTTCCTTGATCATCTGAGCAAGTGCCGGGGTCAATTGGTTACATGTGGCGGTGTCGGGGTGCCTGTCGTAGTCGTCGCCGTTGTAGGTGTCGTAGAGAATAATTCGGGACGAAAACCTGACTCCGGCCGGAGACTGAGGTACCGCATTATTCACCTTGGGAGACCTTTTGAATGTGCGGGTGATGAACGAATTCATAGACGAAGGACTGGACTGTGAGTCTGTGGTCCCCCACAGCGAAATTTTCTTGTGGATGAACAGAGGCTTGGGGGGTACAGCCAGAACAAGCGGAATATTCTCTTTATCGTTCTCAAGTTCCAGCTCCAGTTCCAGCTCCAGTTCGTCAGACGAACCTCCAAACCCGTCGCCCACTCCAGACTCGTTCGAGTCGTCACCAAACGAAATGTTGAACAGCTGGTGAGACTCGCTCGATCTGACTTCGTGCATCGTGAGTTTCTCGCCAAAATTGGGGCCTCGAAGTCCACGAAACGACATGGAAATAGGACGAGCTCCCGTCGGCTTGTCGTTTGTTCTTGGCACTACGGCCACTTCCTCGGGCAGAGCCGTTGGCGACGGCAATTTGAACGAGTCGATGGTCTCGAGATTGGGCGTGAGAGGACCGTTATACTCTTCTTCCGGAGGATCTGAAACCACAATAGCAGCTGGTTTGAGCTGTTTTGGTTCTGATTCTGGTTCTGGTTCAGCTTCTGGTTCAGCTGGTGTAACGACAACCGAAACAGGCTTTGGAACCTCGGCAAGTGACTCCACCGATGCCGACGAGGATATGATAATAGGCGAAGCTTGAAGCGAAGCTTGATGCGAAACTTGACGAGGAGAAGCTTGGGGCGAAGCTTGACGAACTGGTGTCTCCGCTGGAGGTGTAGGCGATGGCTGGTAACTCGAGTTTCGACTTGGTGAAAGCTGGAAATCCAATTTGTCAAAGTCGATATAGTCAGAAAACTCAATGAAATTATTCAAGTCGGAAGTTCCCTCGGGAGTCAACGACGGAGACTTGGCTTTTTTGGGAGATGGAGTCGAAAGATGTTGTTCTTTGGCCCGCTTTAATATGCTCTCTGAACGAGTCATGCCCGAATTGGGGTACAGAGATCGCCCCAGTGTATTGTATAATATTGTCGTCGCTTCCATTGTAGTTTGCAAACGAATTGTGCTTCGAACGAACCGACCGAATTGACCTAGACCGTTCCAAAGAAACGATACTTTGAACTTCCTGTGCACTGAGCGACTTTGGAAAGAGTGCTTCGCCAAGAAGTTGGTCGCTTGGATCGTTGGGATCAAGATCATTGGCTTCCGGTTCAGTCGATTCTGTGGAATCATTGACTTCGTTGAGCTGGTGCTTTTTCTTCGCTTCATCTTCTACTTGCTGAGGAGACTTGTATTCCACTTGAAAAGGCGACCCGAATCCGGCGTCAAGCTTCATTTCTTGGTCAAACCGACCGGGGTTATATGGAGTGGCAGGATCACTGCTGAGATTGTGCCTATCGTATTCGTCTTCAGGCTCAGAATTCGCGTATGTATCGTTCAAATCGTAGTCACTAACTTCCCTTATTAGCCCTTGCTTTGGAGGAGGATTGAAAAACTGAGCCTTGTTCATCTCTGACAGTTGCAATTGGTTGATATTCTGTGGTTGTTTAATATTGGAAATGTCTGTCAATTTCTTTGCTGGAGCAGACACATTTGTCTTGGTTTTTTCTGTATGGCGCCTACGGAGCTGCTCACGAGCCACATTTTGTTCATCCAAATGGCTCAATGTGTCGGTTGACTTGCTCTTCTTGAACATATTTTTACCGGAAGATTGAGACCCGGGTACGGGTTTTGCCAAAGCCGGCGAAGATACCGAAGTGGGCATGGTAGGCTCCTTTTTCTTGAACAATGCTCTAAACGAGAACTTTTTCTTTGCGGGTTCGGGTCTCGAAGTGGTGGGTTTTGGTTTTGCTTTCGTCTTTTCTTCTTCTGGTTTTGAATTGATAAACTTTGATGTCAAGTCGCTGAACGTGCTGCTTCGTCTCTGTCTGCCGGGAATGGGCGGCTGGTCTTTGTTTTTGTTGAAAGACAACGAAAACGACGAATTGGAGCGAGTGTGAGTTGGGAAACTTTGTGGAGGATTTTGAGCAAGCTGTGGTAATGTAGCCGATGCGGTGAGTTTTCTGGGATTAACATCGGGATGCATTGCCTCGGGCTTTTGCTCAAATGCTTTTGGCTCAGTGTTTGTCTCGGTTGGTTTTGGCTCAGCTTGGCGGCCATTGTTGCTAAGATTGTCTTTGATTTCGACCTGAATCAAGTATATCGTCGGGAATCATCAGTCTCGACGCTGGCTGCGACAGAGAAGGCGCTTCCTTCTGTTCTGCTTCAATCAATGTTTCATCATGATCGGAATAGGCAGATTCTCTTCTGTCGTGGAATGCAGAAATGACCCGAATAGACGGTGAAAAGTCCTTGGTGGTTTGCTTGATGGTGTGGAACTGAGCCGGTTGGATCAACTCGGGCGTCTCGTCATAAGTGCTGGAACCGGTTCCATCGGTACGGGCAGATTTGAGGTGTTTTTGGACGGAGACATGTCGACGGAAGTAGCCGTTTGAAACGATTGCACCGAGGATGATTCGCCACCGTGCAAGCTGGGGGTGCTATGAGAGACCAAAAGAGCTTTTTCTTGGATTTTATCGAGTTTGGGTTTATGAACACGAACATCGTGAGGTTCGTTCAGCTCGTTCAGTTCGTTCATTTTGTTCGTTTCGTTTGGTTGGTTTGGTTCATTTTGGTCATTCAGCTCGCCGGGCTCTTCTACAATGGCTTCGTTGATGTTTTCACCATTCTTAGGCTTCTTCTTGTTGGCCAACATCGATTCCAATGCCTTCATTGACGGCGAGTTTTTCATGTACGACGTCTTTTCATTTTCCAACGAATGATGAATAGACGATGACGACATGGAATGGGGCACCAGCACCGACTGGCGGATATTGGCAACGTGTTTCAGGATGTGACCCGAGTAAAAATTGGCATCCAAGTCTGGAATCGACATCTGGGATTGATGTTTTAGTGGTTGAAATTAGGTTTCTAGTTTAACTTAGGTAGCAGCTTGGTAGCAGCTTGGTGGTAGCTTGTTTGTGGGTTGTTATCAGCTTTTATAAGCTCGTCTTTTTCGTGAAAGACGGTTTTTGTTAATCGGAATTAGACTGAAATCAAAAATTCCAAAAAACGTGTTGATGATTTTCAACTATGCAATCGTTATGATGGTCCCTAGCAGCGTACACACGAAACTGTGAGTTTACTAGACGAGAATCTGGCTCTGGGTGCAGAATCCGTGACTATCCTTGAACTGGAACCAAGAAGGGCGTGGAAATTTTCGCGCCCGAAAAGGACAAATGGTTGGAAGTGCGCTATGCGGTGCACAGGCGTAGGGAAGAGCAGTGGGGAGGAAAGACAGTGGGGATAAGAGAGAACAATA